>OY744607.1:52787169-52844669 GCA_963556255.1 Allolobophora icterica | reverse complement strand
ACTGACAAAGTCTCCTTTATTTCTCTTCCTCGTTTCATTTTCTAGGACTGTTTGTTCGGCGCAGCCATTAAAGCCTGATAAATGCCCCGGTTGTCTCTCGGTCGATGTAGAAGGAACGCGTCGTGCTCGACCGAGGAACATCTATCAAGGCGGGTCCGTCTTCCACCGAAGTCAGATCCGAGATTGACCTACAAGACGGATTCAGTTTTAGGCATCACCCCGGTCGGAAAATAAAGAATGGACGCATGGATGGATGGATGGATAAATGGATGGATGGATGGACGCATGGATGGATGGATGGACGAATGGGTAGATGGATGGATGGATGTATGGATGGATGTATGGATGGATGGATGGATGGATGGATGGATGGATGGATGGATGGATGGATGGATGGATGGATGGATGGATGGATGGATGGATGGATGGATTGATGGATGGATGGATGGATGGATGGATGGATGGATGGATGGATGGATGGATGGATGGATGGATGGATGGATGGATGGATGGATGGATGGATGGATGGATGGATGGTAAGATGGAAGAACAGAGGGATGGATATACGGACACATGGAAAGACAGGCAGACAGACGATTAAACAGAGAAACTGATAGACGTCGAAAACTACATTCAGAGGACATCAGTTCCGTTCCAGGAAAATATTGATTTTCCTAATAAATTTATGTAGCGCCGCATTCCGAAATTCCATTGCATGGACGCAGATAATCCAATCATCAGAAACGTTCAGCTAGAGATCTCCCTCGATATAAGAACGGCCAAAGTGTCTGATACCAGATCACACCTTGTCTATTTGTCTGTCTGTCTGTCTGTCTGTCTGTCTGTCTGTCTGTCTGTCTGTCTGTATGTCTGTCTGTCTGTCTGTCTGTCTGTCTGTATGTCTGTCTGTCTGTCTGTCTGTCTGTCTGTCTGTCTGTCTGTCTGTCTGTCTGTCTGTCTGTCTGTCTGTCTGTCTGTCTGTCTGTCTGTATATCTGTCAGTGTGTATGCAAATGTATTTCTGTCTGTCTGTCTGTTTGAATATCTTTATATATATGTCTGTCTGTAGTCCTGTCTATCTGTATGTCTGTATTTATGTGCAGTCTGTCTTTATATCTGTCGGTCTGTATGTATGTATGTATGTATGTATGTAGGTATGTATATTTGTGTATACGCATGCATATATATATACATATCTATATATTTGTTTTTATGTATGTTGGCATTTATGTATTTACGTATTCATAGCATTCATGTATATGTATGAATTGTTTATCTAGCGCCTTTAAGGAACCCTTCAAAAGCCGATTGACCTGCGTTCAGGCATTCATTCCTTCGATATGAAGTCGTAATATGCGCCAAGTCGTATGGACAAATGGAACGCCTCTATTAATCGCCGGCCATGAAGAGAAGCAGAATTACGATTGCCAAACAATACGAAGATCTATCGTCCTACTCAGACATTCCGTCGGCTCTCGTGCTCTTCAGTCTGTCACGTCAGGAAATAATATTGAAAATCAGTGACAGGGCTTCTTCTTTGCAAGGCTTCTTTACAGTATATAAGGAGACCATTAAGATTGGTTGTGATGCGATGCGAGCTTGGTGTATTGGTTAGCGTGCTGGACAGTCAACCAAGAGGCCGGGGGTTAAAAATCCCCGACAAGGCAGAAATTTGTTTCGAGATTTCTGCCCCACCTGCGCCCCCTAGCCAGCTCAGCTATGGGAATATCATATGCCGAGATTAAGAAATATGAAGTCGCGAACTTTTCATGCCTATGGAACTTCTTCTCATTCTAGTCCTCTTCCTCTTTTTCCGTCTACTCAGGCGGCGAGGGAGCGGACTGGCCACCCCCCTGATATGCCGAGGCTAAGAAAAACGAAGTCGCTAGCACACCCTGTTCGTGGCTGCCTGTCAGGGTTAGCTCAAGTTACGATTGTCCTTATAAGATCATGAGCTATGGGTATGTTTCTGGAGCTTTCTACAAATTTTTGTTGGTATTTTTAATTGTGTGCAAGAATGTGGCTTTTACATGAGACTGACTGTATTTCAACCTAATTTTTCCCATAACGATAACGGCGCTATAGAAGTCACTTAGTGAATTTCAACGGCGCCATAGAGGTCATTTTTAGACGAGGGCCTTTTGGATTCTTCTTCGGTTTTGAACCTCGCTGCACTCTGTGTCGTTTAGTCTTTGCCGACGTTTCCCCAGGTAGACGGACATTGGGTAGGCTGTGGTTCTGGCGATTCTGCAGGCGACTCATGACCGATACGTTGCGGATTCGATTCCCGGAAGCGCTGACGGAGTTCACGGGGCCGGACAGGTAATTACATCGTCAGCCTGGGAATACAGAATCCGTCGGTTCCTGCTGACCGGTCACGCATGACCGCATCTGGAACCCGAAGAGAATAATCATCGGGGTCGGCGGAGCGTTACGGAATTCGGAGCAGTTCAGTCGGATGATGTTGATGAGACTGGCGAAAATAAGGTCGGGTCAGGTCGGGGTCAGTAGACTGGAACGAGGCTGAGGTGCAGCCAATCAGATTCGGGGAAATTGAAGACGTTTTCGTGGGAATGGGCGAAATTGAATACGTTGATTATCGGCGTCTGGAAAAGCGAGCAATTAATTATTATCTGAAGAAAGGAAAAAGATTGCAAAGAAGAATGCGAGGAATGCGGTGGAGAAGAAGAAGGAGAACAAGAAGAGAGAACGAGGCGAGCAAAAGGAGAAGGAGAAGGAAGAAGATAAGAAGGAAGAGGAAGTGGAGGAGGAGGAAGAAAAGGATGAGGAGAAAACGTGAGGGAGAAGGAAGAGTAGAACGAAGAGGAGGAGAAGGAGGAGGGCAGGAGGAGGAACAAGAGAAGGAGGAGAAAGAACCGAAGAAGAGGGCAGAGGAGGAGGAGAAAGAAGAAAAGAAGGAAGAGAAGAAGTAGGAGGAAGAAGAAAATGGAGAAGAAGAGAGAGGCGGAGAAGTATGAGAAGGGAAAGAAGAATAATGAAGAGGAGAAGAAGAAGCCATCAATGGCTATGAATTGCAACTTTAATTTTAGCTTAATAAACACAGAATTCTGTAAGTATTTTTGCCGCCCTAGAGAGGATTTGAACCTCTGACCGATGATTTGACAGTCCATGCAGCAGGCTTACCACTGGACTATGGAACTCCGCCGCTGCCGTTTCCTGACAGTGTCAGTCTCGAGTCTAGAAAGAGGAGAGGGCGACGCTAATCATCTTTGTTATGACAGAGCGTCGTTAAACAAACACCACCGGACTATATGGGCAAGTATAGGAATATCTTTATTACTTAAACTTAGAACGGATATGACGCAGAGCTAATATTCGGTGTCTGTTCTATGTAGGATCTTCTTGTCTGCTTAAACAGCCGCTGAGTTCAACGGAAATTCCTGTCTATCATCTTCATCGTCATCATCTTCATCATCATCGGTTAAGTTCTGATACGCTGATTTCTGTATAAGTCGTAAAGTTGCTGCTGCAGATCTTGCGAAAGGATGCCGTCCAGCTCTCTTGCCGGAGGATGAGGTGGAAGGAGGAGCGAGAGAGAAGAAGAGGAGGAATAAGAGGAAAAAGAATGAAAGGAGAGGACTAAGAGGAATATGAAGAAGAGGAGAGTAACAGTGGAGGAAAAGGAGGAGAAAGAATAAGAGAGGAAGAATAAGTGGAATGGAATTAGAGAATGAGGAAGAATGATGTTAGAGGAATAAGAGGAACAAGAAGAGGAAAGGCTAGAGTGAAAGAATTAGAGGAAGATGATGAGGAGGAATAAGGAATGAGGTGTACGAGGGGATCTTCATATTTCCTTCTTCCACCTCCCCATCCATACGAAGGAAGAAGAGGAAGACGAAGAAGAGAAGGAGGAGGAAGATTAAGAGAAGATGTATGAAGAGGAGGAGGGATATGAGAAGAGGAAGAGGAAAGAGAAGAGGAGGAAGAAGAAGAAGAGAAAGTAAAAGAGGAGGAAGACGAGGAGAAGAGGAGGAATAGGAAGGCTAAAGGAAGAGGAGGAGGCAGAAGAAAATGAGAAGATAAAGGGGAAGAAGAGGAGGACACGAATTAGAGGAATAGGAGGAGGAGGAGGAAGAAGAGGAGGAAGAAGAGAAGAGGAGGAGAAGGATGTAGAAGATAACGATCAAGAAGATGACGACGAAGACGAAGGTGATGAAGAAATGGAGAAGGAACAAGACGAGGAAGAAGAGGATTAAGAAGACGAGGATAAATATGAGGATCTATAGAAGCGGAGGAAAGGTGGAGGCGTCAGCCTGCGGTTCGTTTTATGTGATTGTACTGAAGGCGAATTACGGCGTCTGAGCAGATACTGAGTGGTTTTCTCAACGCATGCAGTCGTTGCGACCAATGAACACAATTTCCGATTTATATATAGAAGAGAAAAAATCCTGTTTCACTCTAAACACGATGCCAGAGTTTGATGAGAAAAATTGTAATACTCAATTTCGGGCTGACCAATAATCAGAATTCTTTAAGCTAACCCTGGGAGGCAGACGTGAGTATGTAGAGCTATGGAGACTTGGGTTTTTTTAGCCTCGGCATATGAGGGTGGCTGCAATGGACAGTCCTCTCTACAGTCTGTTCTCCGTATGATCTTCACGTCAGCAACGTACAGTTAAGGTAGTCAGAGATGAATTCGCTAGGGTATGAACTTCTATATGTATATATAAGTTCATGGCTAGGAGTATCTAGCTACTGAAGAAGAACAAGGAGGAGGAGGAGAAGAAGGAGGAGGAGGAGAAGAAGGAGGAGGAGGAGGAGGGGAAGAGGTCAAGAGACGGACGAGGAGGAGGATGTGAAGAATGTGATGAAGAATGCGAAGTAGAATGTTAAGAAGAATGCGAAAGAGGAAAAGAGCCATGAGGCAGCCATGGTTATGAAGTGTTATAGCGACTTCATTTTCTTAGCTTCGGCATATGATGGCTGATGGTGGCCACTGCCACTGGCCAGTCCTCTCCCTCGCCATCTGATATTCGGATATTCCACCGACAGCGTGCAGTTAGTGTACTCGTTATAGCTGAGGTGGCTAGAGGGCGCAGGTGGAGACGAGACAAATTTCTTCCATGGCGGGAATTTGAACCCCCGATCTCTCGATTGACTGTCCAGCACGGTATCCATTAGACCATCACTGTGTGCGGAATTTACTGCGAAATCGAGTTTCAAGATGTATAGGAGGAAGAGAAGGAGGAGGAAGTGGGAAAAGGGGAAAGAAGAGGGAGAAGGGGAGAGGAATAGACCTGTGCACGCGAGGCTCGACATCGTCTCTCTGGTCTGATCTGGTAGGTATTCGCCAAAATATTGGTCTTTGATAGGCTACAAAAGACGCTATATAATGTTCCGAGAATTCTTCGATGGCGCCATATGAATATCCAGGTACACGGAGATAATCGGGTTGATAAATTCTCGGCATTTCTCGTTCAGCGTCGGAATTTTTTCAAGGTGTTGATCGCAACACGTTGGTGTCTGAAGCAAAGAACGAGATGCAGTCCGCGATAGCTGTGCTATCATCGCAGAATATCTATTTCAGTAAATAAGCTGCTCTTAGAGCATGTCTGCACATCCTCCCTCTCGGGAATACCCATCCCACTTCCTCCCTCCCTCGGGGTATCTCCACGCCGCCCCCCCTTTAGCGAGTGAGATTCAACTTATTTGTTGCTAGTGTAATTGTTCTCAGAGCCGAATTCCTCACAGGTTTGTGCGAATAGGCGACTGGGGTGTTTGAATGTGGTTAACGTCGGGTGTATACCTGAATAATAGTAATAATGGTAATATTGATAATAATAATAATAATAATAATAATAATAATAATAATAATAATAATAATAATAATAATAGTGGTAGTGGTAGCAGTAGTAGTAGCAAGGGTATTATTATTTTATTATTATTATTATTATTATTATTATTATTATTATTATTATTATTATTATTATTATTATTATTATTATTATTATTATTATTATTATTATTATTATGGTAATAATAACAGTAATTATTATAATAATAGTAATAGTGATAATAATTTATTATTATTATTATCATTATTATTATAGTAATAATAACAGTAATTATTATAATAATAGTAATAGTGATAATAATAATAATAATTATTATTATTATTGTTGTTGTTGTTGTTGTTGCTGTTGCTGCGGTTGTTAAAGTGCATACATACAGACAGACACAATACATAAATACGTAAATGCATGCATACATACGTATAAAGTATAAACATACATAAAATGTGAGCTTCTAGCGTAATGGACGGTTTTATAGTACAACACGATCTTCGCTGCTATTTTACGACTGAAGGTCTACCAACGACTATAATGGTGTATTCATTTGAAAGATGAACTGAGTGAAAAATTCAAGGATGCTGAAACCGATGAAGCAAAATGCGGTTAAAAGCAAAGTGACTTTTGTTAAAACTCGCTAAGCAAAAAACTCTGAAGAAACGAAATTAATTAGCCTCAGTCCACGTGCACGGACTGGAGAGAGATGAGGCCGTTAGAACAACATCGTCATATCGGATTCTGAATCATCCGCAGCCGGGGCAGAAACATTTTTCCTCACAGGACCCATAAATCTCGGAACGTTTTCAACCCAAATGCCAACCCACCACCATCAAACTCTTCTTTCTCCTCCAACTCCTCCACGTCCTACTTCTCTTCCTCCTCCTTTACTCCTCAACTGATACTCCTCTTCCTCTTCATCCTCCTCCTCGTCTGCCTCTCCCTCCTCCTCGTCTTCCTTTTCGTCGTCCTCCTCCTTTTCGTCGTCCTTGTCCTCGTCCTTTGCCTCTTCCTAGAGCTCCTCCTCCTCGTCTTTCTCCTCTCCCTAGGGCTCCTACTCGTCCTACTCCTTTTGCTAGAGCTCCTCCTCCTCGTCTTCCTCCTCTCCCTAGAGCTCCTACTCGTCCTCCTCCTTTTCCTAGAGCTCCTCCTCCTCGTCCACCTCCTCTTCCTAGAGCTTTTCCATAAACCCAACCACCCACCAAAACCCATCCGTTGTCTCTCCAATAAAAACATCAATTGAACAACTCTATCTGATAGCCGGGCCATAAACCCGGTTGGGAGGGGAGAGGGTCTCCATAAAGCGGGCACTGAACAACGCTGGGGGCATCAAACGAAAGTCGGGCTCGATCGGTATTCATACCCATTAATCATTAATGCATACCCATACCCTCTATCTATCCGTTTGTCTGACTGTCTGTCTGACTTTCTGTAGGTATGTCCGTGTGTATGTATTTCGGTCTGTATGGCTATCTATCTGTCTGTCTGTCTGTCCGTCCATACATCCGTCTATGCATCCATCCGACCGTCCATCCATCCATTCATCCATCCATCCATCCACCCACCCATCTATCCATCCATCCACCCACTCGGGTACTCTTGTTTCCAATTCTCTAACCTCCGGTGACCTTTGCAACAGACGGCCATCTATCGACGTGGATGAGCGCTATACCGCTTTAACCGACCTCCTCCGCAAACCCTGTGCGTCTTAGACTGTGAGGCGAGTCTCCTCCGATCGGAACGCGACCCTCATCACCTCTGAGCCGCGCCAGAGTCGAAGCCAAAGTCAACTGAAAACACTAAACGACTGCAGATGGACTCCTAGGGCAGGTTAAACGTTGAGTGATCCCTCCCACAGGGTATACAGTGGGGGGACATAACCACGACGCTGTGGGACGTTCTACCATTGAAGATAGACTTTTCCCACTGAAGATACAGTTAATAATAATAATAATAATAATAATAATAATAATAATAATAATAATAATAATAATAATAATAATAATAATAATAATAATAATATCGGTGACAATTCAGCGCTTCAATGAGGTCGCCTTCCGGGGCACTATGTCGATGCTGCCCGGAGCCGAAGAGCGAACATCTCAACAATAATAAACCTTTCCAAACAATATAGAGTCCGAAAACATAATAATAATAATAATAATAATAATAATAATAATAATAATAATAATAATAATAATAATAATAAAAATTTAAAAAAATAATAATAATAATGATAACAATAATAATAATAATAACCATCTGCGAAGACTAGCCATTCCAGAACAATGCCCCCTAATTTTTGAACTCCCGAGGGATCATATGTACCTCGGGGGAAAAAAAAAAAAAATAATAATAATAATAATAATAATAATAATAATAATAATTAAAGTTAACTCATATATTTCGCTCCTAGGTCCTTCCTCTCCCATTTTCCCAAAGGATGTATAAACAGATTTGTCGTTGCTAATCTGTACTTGTGAAGGCCTTTAAGGGGATTTCGTCAACACCACACACACACCCAAGCACGCCAACTCACACACACACACACACACACACACACACACACACACACACACACACACACACACACACACACACACACACACACACACACACACACACACACACACACACACACACACACACACACACACACACACACACACACACACACACACACACGTCTTTAAGTTTCTATCACCCATCCGTAGAGGTGCTAAATTTTACAAATACTTCAGGTCATTGTCTGCAGATTCTCACTTGGTTCCAAGGCGTCAAGTATTCATTTCTGTTTTGACTCTCCAGCGTCTGGCAGGGTGTGACTTTAAACCCCTCCGACTGTAAACAGGTGCATCTCACGCAGGCCCCTTTAAAACTCTTCGCACTAAACCCTCCCTCTTACTCACACGAAGGGGCTACAGAACACTTCAAACACTCCAGGCACGCCACGCGAAGATGCCAGGCACTATTAATCGCGCGCCAACTGCTGTGACCCTCTCGTCCGGAGTGCAAGGGTGAGGTGGATAGAGGAGGGGGTTGATTTGGACGAACAGGCCTTCGACCTAAATCACGCTGTGTGTTGGGTCGGCTTGCGCGAGGTTTAAGTGGGGCGCTCCGTTAAGTATCTCCGTGATCAACATAGCGGCGTCGTTTGAAGTTAAACAATGGTTAATTACTACGGACAAGGGCAATTATCTTTAATAACACCTCCTTCTTCTCCGCCTATAAACAATCCCACCTCCTCGGCTGCTACAGAGAATGACAAGCGAATCACAAACGGAGGAGACTGGATGCTCGATGTAGCTGCAAAGTGTGAAACACTGTCTGTCTGTCTGTCTGTCTTTTTGTCTGTGTCAGTCTCTATCTACGTATGAATTTATGTATGTATGTATGTTGGCCTATGTATGTATGTATGTATGTATGTATGTATGTATGTATGTATGTATGTATGTATGTATGTATGTATGTATGTATGTATGTATGTATGTATGTATCATGTATGTATGTATGCATATATGTATGTATGTATCTATCTTTCAATCTATCTATCTATCTATCTATCTATCTGTCTGTCTGTCTGTCTGTCTGTCTGTCTGTCTGTCTGTCTGTCTGTCTATCATCTATCTATCTATCTATCTATCTATCTATCTATCTATCTATCTATCTATCTATCTATCTATCTATCTATCTATCTATCTATCAGTCAATCTGTCTATCTATATACCTATCTGTCTATCCATCTATATATCTATGCAGTCATCCAGTGGCGTCACTAGGGCTGGTGTCACCCGGTGCGGTAAAGTCATGGTTTCACCCTCAAAAAAGTGATGACCTTTTTTTAGGAATTCGTCTCCCCAAAAAAGTGATGACTTTTTTAGGAATTCGTCTCCCCAAAAAATTGATTACCTTTTTTAGGAATTCCTCATCTTCCAAAAATTTCATCATTTTCTCATCTTGGGTGTCACCCCCCCTCTGAGGGTGTCACCCGGTGCGGTCCGCACCCCCCGCACCCTCTCGTGACGCCACTGCAGTCATCCATCCATCTAACTCTGCCTGTTCATCCACCCACCCATGCATTTCATCTATTTATTTATATACAATACAATGCAACTGTGATTTGATAATGCCTCCTTACAAAGTTCAGTTATTCAAAGTTATATTGAGTATATAATTCATTTATTTATTTATTTCTCATCTCCATCGTCATCTCGTGGCCGGCAACGCTCACCAAACAATACCTTGGTTGCTTGGCAACGTGAAAACTGTCTCTTCCGCAGCCGTGCTCCATCTCTCATCCGTCACATCTCTAGATCACCTCCTCGGCGGACACCGACGCCCACCTTGCACCGACCCTCGTATCCATCCATCCGATGTCTTATCCATCTCACCACCATCGCCTGCCTCATCAGCCGTCTCTTTCGCGGCTCCGCCCACCTTCCCACAACGCCTCGCGCGGCGCATGCTGTCGCCCTCTGCGTGCGGACCGCCGAACGATTCGGGACGCTCAGAGATATATGAGCGCACAAGCGGATCTACCTACAACAATAACAAACGAATCCGCGTTTGGATTCTTGTGCTTCGGTTTCTCTGCTTGACTATTGACTCAGTTCCGTCGTCCGTGGGGCGTTTGGTAGAGTCCGCAATGCATGCGGTAAACGGTTAGGTAGAAATCGGAATGTTTGCACAACGCACGGCGCCACCTCGGTGCTTTTGTTAGAAGTTTGTCGGTAAATGTGCTTGCGATGTTGAAGCAAACTGTTCGACGGAGTATATAAGCTCGGAAAATCTATTAACGTAGATGTGTTTATGAGTAAGGTTTGCTCTGCTTAGAGCCTTACACAGGTGATCTGTTGAAGGGCAGAAAGCAGAAAGGTGCGTTAGTACATACGAAAGCGACTTACTTACTTACTAGAGGGCTATTATTATTATCTGAGTACGCGATATCGGAAAATCTGTTAGCGGATTATCGTAGTCGCTGTTCTGTTTTCTTTCGAGAACGGTTTATTTTAGGATTAGCATCGCTCTCTAAACAGTCGAGCCGTTTGGTTTATCGCAACCAGATTGGCTTTCGTGGGAATCTGCGACGAAGCTGTGAAGTGGCGAAGCTTTGCGACTGTCGTTTAGGATTTTGAGATGATGATAAATGGATGTGGACCAGAGGCGAGCGTCAAGTAGCGTTGAAAAACCAGGAGATAACGCTTTGAATGGAGTGTGTAACGGAGGTAAGACTTTTGTTGAGTGTTTAACGAAGGTAAAAGTTTGGTTGAGTAGGCTATGTAACGAAGGTAAAAGTTATGTTGAGTATGTAACAAAAGTAAAAGTTTTGTTGAGTATGTAGCGAAGGTAAAACTTTTGTTTTGTATGTAACGAAGGTAACAGTTTTGAGTATATTACGAAGGTAAAACAGGGCCGTTTTAAGGTCGTTGTATTCCCTAGACACTTTTGCATTCGTAGACCCAACTCAACTGCCAACTCTGCATTAAAGCTAAACGCATTCACTTTGTTTCTTGACGTTGTGTTTAATCTTGATTCACGAACGCACCCAGTTTTGATTTTAAATCTCAATCTACTTGTTGTAATATTGAGTATTCAATATCGACAAATGGCTGGCACATAATGCAATATCTCCGGTTTTACTTTTACGATCTCATTAAATTTGAATATGCTGTTATTTGCAATTTTCCTTTTTTCAATCATTCAATATCTCATTTTCAGATTTTCAGACTTTTCGTAGGCCCTAGGCAAAGTGTGGATAAGACGGCCCTGATGTAAAACGGCCCTGGTAGTTGTAAGATGTCAGTAAACATTGGAATTACTGCTATGGGGCTTACCTTTATTCTACGAGGAAATCTGATTGTCTTTCTCTGGTCATGTCTTTAGGGTTGGAAGTGTTCTTTGTGAACGAGCTTTATCGGTTGCTCGGCCTAGGGTTGGAACTCTCCCTGTGTCTGTCCGTTCTGCCCTGTCGCTTATGGCATTTTGGTGTTAACTTAATCTTACCTCTTTCAAATTGCTTATCCACCTTAGGCTGCCTCTCTTTATGTCAGACTCATCTTCTGGATATTGATCTGATTACGGCTTGGTTCGGGGCGGCATTGGTTGATGCCTTGTGCATTAGACAACGGCGCTGTTCAAGTCATTTACTACTAATAAGTACTACATGTACTACAGACAAGTATTTAATACTTAAGGAAGGTAGGCTGATGATGTTGCGTGAGCTGTTTTTGGTGTATCAGGATTTTTGTACGGACAAGTGAGATTCACTTGACTTCTTCACTGAACTCGTAATCTCGCATTTCTTAAGCGCCACTTAAGAACTAAGTGCAGGGCAGTTTATGCACGAGCGCTGCGTCATATCAGAAGGGTTTTCGAGAGATATCAAGTGGAGGCCCAAGTCCGGTTGCCAGAGTGACCAGAGGTAGAAATATAGGCATGCTAAGGCGGATTCCGTCTGGGACGAGAAACAGTGGAAGGCAGAGAACGAGATGGACCTGGGTATAGGGACTTTCTATTCTTGTGACTTCTGTAGCGCCATTATCAGAACGCACAAGACACAGACCGACGCTCGCTTCAGGTGAAGCTGTATAGACTTAGAACATTCTCCGTGCACGGAGAGGTAGGAATTGGAATCGGACAGGACGGGGAAACTTTTCGGTAACAACATATCGAAAATTGTAAACACCGGTCTCTCCGTTTCTCTTCCACGCTATCCGTCGACCTGCTTTCGTCTCCGGTTTCTCCACATCTGACCTTTCCACCTTTCGGGTCGAAGCTCCGATTTCCTTCCAGATGTGTTCGCGAAGACATCAGAAGGTGGCGCTCTGTTCTCTGTCGGGTGCAGGGCCACTCCCTCCAGCCCCTCCCCCCACCCGATGGTTGACTTCTTCTCCCGGACACGTTTTCCTCTGCAACAACTTTGCTCCGTCGGAGATTAGTTGGAGAGAAATGCTTCTTATCGCAAACGGCGTCTGTTGTTCTCAACAGTTGGTGTGCCTTCCTATGATCGAGCGCTTGGCCAACCGTCGTCATCGCTGAAGGCCTGTACGGAAGAGACAGACAGACAGACACACACACACACACGCACGCACGCACGCACGCACAGACACACACACAGAGAGAGAGAGACAGACAGACAGACAGAGACAGACAGAGACAGAAACAGACAGACAGACAGACAAATAGACAAGATACAGCGAGAAGCAGAGTTGCAGAGTAAAAGAGACATGCATATATAGGCCTACAGAGAGAGAGAGACACATAGACATACAGATATAGAAAGAAACAGACCGAGAGAGACAGGTAGCAAAAGACAGGTAGAGCGAGAGACACAGAGACACACACAGAGAGAGAGAGAAAGATATACAGAGAGAGACAGAGATCGATAGAGACAGAGGCAGAGAGAGATAGAGAGAAACAAAGAGAGAAAGATATACATAGAGAGACAGATCGACAGAGGCAGAGAGAGAAAGAGAGAGAGAGAGAGAGAGAGAGAGAGAGAGAGAGAGAGAGAGAGAGAGAGAGAGAGAGAGAGAGAGAGAGAGAGAGAGAGAGAGAGAGAGAGAGAGAGAGAGAGAGAGAGAGAGAGAGAGAGAGAAACAATGACGGAGAGAGATACAGACAGAGACAACTAATACAGAGGTAGGCCTAGAGCAGTAATATATTGATGGCTAAACCAAGGTCTCTGTTTCCACGGCGCCGAAACAATCAACTCCCATCATCATCATCATCATCATCGTCAGCAGCAGCAGCAGCAGCAGAAACAGCAGAAGCAGCAACTCCATCCATTAGAGCCGTAAGAAGCTGACAGTGGAAAAGCACTGCGAAGTGATTTAACCCCTGGCCAAGGATCGTCGACCCATACAGTAACACACAGCCCAGACTCCAGGGCTTGGACTCAAACCGACGAAAGTTTAAATTAGCACGAGATAACGTTCTACGTGGTGCAATTTGCTTTGTTCTCAGAAATGGGTTGACGTAAAGCAGGTAAATTATACGAGGCTGGATATGTTGCTCAGATAATGAGACAATTAAGATAACTCCGATGAGACGAACTTTTTTTTATCTCAGTTGACGAAAAGTTTCGCTTTTAGACGAAGAAATTTGAATTTCGCCGATTTAATCGGTATTCGCGTGTTGAAAGCATAACTGACTTGGTGGGTGGCGGATACAGGGGAGGGGTATCTGGGGCGTGCAATATACCCCGTAAACCTACCCCAGATGTCTTATCGTGGACCGTCTTATCAGGTCTGGAGCAGATCTCTGATGAGTTTCACATGAAGTGACCCTTTATAAATCTGTGAAAAGTGAAAACAAATACAATTACATTCGGGCGAAATGAGTTTCCTCATTTCTTCATTACCCCAACTATTGTTTCTTCGTATCGTCGCCTACTCGCCTGTCGTCAAATCTTCAATTCCTACCTTAATCCATCAATCCTCTGCCTTCATCCTACCCTAATCCACTCAGTCCTCCGCATTCCTCTTACCACAATCCATCCAATACTCCGCCTTCCTCCTACCCTAATCCATACAATTATCCGCCTTCCTCATACCCTAATCGATCCAATCCTCCGCCTTCCTCTTACCCTAATGCCTAATCCATCCAATTCTCCGCCTTCCTCCTACCCTAATCCATCAATCCTCTGCCTTCATCCTACCCTAATCCACTCAGTCCTCCGCATTCCTCTTACCACAATCCATCCAATACTCCGCCTTCCTCCTACCCTAATCCATACAATCATCCGCCTTCCTCATACCCTAATCTATCCAATCCTCCGCCTTCCTCTTACCCTAATCCATCTGATCCTCCCTCCTACCCCAATCCATCCGATCCTCCCCTTCCTCTTACCATAATCCATCCAATCCTACGCCTTCCTCCTACCATAAACCATCCAATCCTCAGCCGTCCTACTACCCTAATCCATCCAAACTTCTGCTTTCCATGCGTTCTCGTCCTCAGCTAAACTCGCCGTAATAGCGTTTCTGCCTCTCTGGCAACAGAACTCGGGCCTCCACTGGACAATGGACATCGCCCTCGAACCCGTACTCTCCGCGTTACAAGGCGAGCGCTCTAGCCAGTCAGCTACTGTGTCCCACCATCAGTTTATGCTGCATGTAAAGAAGTTTGAGCAGATGAGTCTTGAAGGTAGATGCCAATGGCGTTAATAAGGAAGCGACAGTAGACACTGGGCAGTGAATTCCAAAGCTCCCTATAGGGACCGGACTCTATAGCGGCACAGCATGAGTCAAAAATATCAGTTGATCGAGTAGAATATTCGCTGGTATTGATGGATGATCAAGCAGCGAAGATCGGTCGATGGTTATGCATGTGTGCCTTGTGCTGTGAGAGAGGTGAGGGTTATGTGACAGAACTATATCCCTAGCCATAAGGGGAAGATGCAGGGGTAAAAGCGAAGGGTTGTCTATTTCATAAGTTCCCTATGGACCTTGACCGACATCTGGTAGAGCTTATTTAGACCTGGGAGAGAGAGAGGAGTATGGTTGCGTTGAGTTCCACTTGGAGGGATTGGCTCAGCAGGTGAGCTAATCACGCTGCGATCAACAGTCTCACTACAAACGCCACACGATCTGTCTGTCTTTGGGTCGCCTGTCTGTCTCTGTGTCTGTCTGTCTGTCTGTCTATCTGTCTGTCTGTCTGTCTGTCTGTCTGTCTGTCTGTCTGTCTGTCTGTCTGTCTGTCTGTCTGTCTGTCTGTCTGTCTTTGTGTATGCCTGTATGTCGTAGTTTTTCTGTTGTCTCAAATTCCACACAGGTCTTATTCTCATCTGAGCTCAAAAGGAGAATTGGAAGCATGAGAGAGGAATAGTAAAAGAAGCAGGAATAGTAATAGTAGTTGTTGTAATAGTAGTAGTAGAGGTGGTGGTAGTGGTGGAAGTACTAGTACTGGTGGTAGTAAAAGCGGTATTACTTATAGTAGTGGTAGTAGTGGTTGGAGGATGGGAGGAAGAGGAGTAGAAAGAGGAGAGTTCAAAAGGTGGAGCAGAGGAGATAGAGGCGTCGATTGAGTTTGATGATTACCGTCTTAAACATCATCATCATCATCATCATTATCACCCGACTCCGTCGACTACGATTGATAACACCCTTAGTCCCTTTTCCAGACGCCGTAAAAACCGCAGTGAGGAGATCTCATAAGACATGAAAGTGAATCAACTGCCACCTAGCGACGGGCGATGATAAGTCTTTCTCCGGTTGATATATCAACTGACCGCACCATATGGTCAATCGTCCATCATGGTTGATAAGGTGAAGCCTGGTGGCTCCACAGCAATTACCAGTTAATCTTCCGCGTATGCAGTAAGAGGAGGTGGCAACGTCTAACTGATAAGCTTAAAGATGAAGCGAATCGGCGGATATTAAATCTAATCTAATCTAATCACACTGCACCAGATATCAATCCATGAAATCATAGTCCATTATCGTAATCCTTTGGATAAGCATAGTCTACATTTTATTATTATTATTATTATTATTATTATTATTATTATTATTATTATTATTATTATTATTATTATTATCATCATCATCATTATTATTATTATTATTATTATTATCATTATTATTATCATCATTATCATCATTATTATTATTATTATTATTATTATTATTAGTAGTAGTAGTAGTAGTAGTAGTAGTAGTAGTAGTAGTAGTAGTAGTAGTAGTAGTAGTAGTAGTAGTAGTAGTAGTAGTAGTAGTAGTAGTAGTAGTAGTAGTAGTAGTAGTACTATTATTATTACTATGCTTTTATTAAGCGCCACTATAATTCATTCATTCATTCATTCATTCTGAGGATTTGATATAGCGCCTCTTCAAGATACCTGCTCGCAGGCGCTCCCAGCTCAGCCACATATAAAGAAATGAGATTTGAGGGCAGCAAGCGCGGGTTTAGAGGTTGGCCATTCCAGATGGAGGACCCTACAAGCGGAAAGGCCCGACACTGTCTAATAGCAGTGCGAGCTCGAGGGACCAAAAGCTCCCCCTTGCCGAAGAGCAAGGGGGATGACCAAGCATCAATCGATGGAACTAAGCAATTGTGAGTGAAGGACTTGGTCACGGTGCCTACGCAGTAACTGTCTCAGGAAAGGAGAATCGAATCCGTACTCTCCGAGTTACAATGCGAGCGCTATAACCCATCGGCTACCGTATCCCACAATGGATGTCATTGTCGAAGATTTTTTCAATTTTCTGTGTAATGTTTTATGGCTTTGTCCTGTTTTGTCTTTTAGCCTTTTATCCGTTCCATTCTTTTCTCCACAGGCGCATTGTTTAAAGTCTTGTTTATGTCGTGGTTGAATGGGGAACTGTAAATCAGTGATAAGAAGAAGTAGAAGAAGAGCAGTCCCCTAAGCTATAGATTCAGAGCCAGCCATGAAGTGTTAGCGATTTCGCTTTCTTAGCCTCAATTACTTTTATAATCTCTCTCTCTTAATCTGATTTCCTTTAACAAAAATGACAGATTTCCTTTAGTGTACCCTGGGCTTCCATTTAGTTTCTCTTTTCAGATCATTTAGTTTTTTTAATATCTCCATTACTATGATGCTTTTAATGTAGCATAATTAGTATTATTTTTCAAATCTTATAACAATTTTACTCTCTTTTTCCGAATTCTATTATCTTCTTATTACTTCTATGTTTTATATTATCTCGCAACTTGTTCACCATTGCGCGGTTCGCTTTTTATCAATTAAAGAATAATAATAATAATAATAATAATAATAATAATAATAATAATAATAATATTATTATTATTATTATTATTATTATTATTATTATTATTATTATTATTATTATTATTAATATTAATATTAATATTAATATGGGTGCAGTTGGCCAGCCCTCTCCCTCCCCATCTCATCTTCCCGCCGACAATGTACAGCCAGTGTGCTCATTATAGATGACTTGGCTAGGGGCGCAGATGGAGCAAAAACAGTCTTAAATTACTCTGATAAACTAATCTAAAATCTTACTCCGTAGAATCAATGACTTATGTAGCACCTATGTATTATTGGACAAGACCTTCAAGTGAAACCTTAGTCAAGCAGATGAAATCCAGCAAGTCCGAGCAGTTTTACAGTATTAAAGGAAGCGGGAGAAGGTTCCGTCGCATTCATTTGTTAATTAGTGTTCATAATTAAATTGATCCTACAAGAAACAGATATGTTCGACAAGCCTCGACTGTCCTAATCAAATTCGTCACCGTTGAAACCCAATAGAGACTTTGAAGTGACAGCAAACGCAGCACCAGCCCAGAAACTATCCGGCTTCTCCTCTGCACCACCACAAGGTACAATCGGCAACAGGGGGTCCAATATCTCCTCTTTCATATCTTGATCAAGTTCCGCGTGAAATGCCATGCCCCGGGGTAGAAGTCCGACCAGTCCACGACCCCCTACAACGCGGGGCAGCCGGGCGTCGGTCCTTAATAAGAGAGAAACTAGAAGAGGGTAATTACTGGACTCCATAGTTCGAGAATTCGCATTTTACGAATTTTAAGAATTTTAAAAATTCACGAATTTTAACGAATTTTAAAACTGCAGTTTTAAAATTCGTAAAAATTCGTAAAATAATAAAATAATAGAATTCTTTGCCATGGCAACGAATTTTATTATTTGTTTATTTTTGAACTTTTTAAGCAAGTAAATGTCAATGTCATAGGCAATCAATCAGCCGTAAAAGATAGCTGACTAGCAAGCAATAGTACTGATATTCAGTTACTGTTCTACTTGGAGTCTTGAACTTCGATTTCTATCATAGTTGGGTGTGTGACTGTGTCAGTCAGCAGAACGAAAAAACCACCAGTGCCCCATGCAGCTCCAGTGTCACCAGTCAGCCACACTCGCTCCCTGTCTCCTATATTAGTTCAGCATCTACATAGTTAAAAATGGTTGGCAACTTTCAACCAGCTGTGTCTTCTACTTCATCGTCCTCTGATTCTGAGTCAGGAACAGCCCACTGCTCCCATTCGACTCTGGTTTCTGTATTTTCGCTATGCAAATGCTCCCAAATTCCGGCAGAACAACCAAAAAATTTATTGTCACAAAAACAACACAGTCTTTTTGGATTACCCTTTCCTTCTCCTCCAAAATTACTACATACTTCCACTCCGGTCCATGTTCTTTTATCTTTAAAAGATTAGATTTTAACTAAATTAACTATAGTTACGTAATAAACTTTCATATTGAATTTTACATTAAATTCTAAGCAGAAGCTTAATTAACACAACAAATCATGACGTCATCACATTTGTTGTTGTTGCTTACGCTGTTTTTGCAAAACCCACTGTCAATGTAAAAAAGGCCCAACAATGGCCAAACGAATTTTTACGAATTTTTACGAATTTTAAAATAGACCAAAAATTCGCGAATTTTTACGAATTTTAAAACCGAAAGTCACGAATTCTCGAACTATGCTGGACTCTTTGCGGGATTAACTTCCCGCGGAGTGAATTGGAAATCGGAGAGTCCGAAAAGCGGCAAATGACGATGTACAGTTGCGGTAAATACTCCGATTGTCCGAGAGGAGAAGACCTAATGACCGGTCTTGCGAATGACCCGAGGGGTGACCGGCTTCAAATGGGGCTGAAACGGAGGGTAAATTCGCATAATGGTGTTTAATTTCAGCAGGAGTTGGGTCGAGGAGGTCTTGTATTTAGTCCTCCTTCGTTGGATAGAGAAACGAAGGGGGTGTGATGGTTAGTTCTTGGTGGATAATTTGTAAAGTGTTGGGCAGGGTGGGTGGGGGGTTATTATGGGGCATGAATGAAGCGCGAGTGAGGACTTTGAAGGGGTTGTTTCCAGGTGTTTGTGCGGTCGAGGTGACAAGGGTTTTCACAGCGGGGTCCCTGTTATTGTGCAAATTTGTAATGTTCTTGAAACGCATCTGTCAAAGAGCGGACAGACAAATAGAAAAGCAGACCGACAAGCAAACAGACGGACACAGACAGATAGACGGAGAGATACACAGATTGACAGAAAGACAGATTGACAAATAGACAGACTGACAAATAGACAGACTGACAGATAGACAGACTGACAGATAGACAGATTGACAGATAGACAGCTTGACAGATAGACAGACTGACAGATAGACAGACTGACATATAGACAGACTGATAGATAGACAGACTGACATTTAGACACACTGACAGATAGACAGACTGACAGATAGACTTACACACTGCGTTCAACTGGACTTCTCCAGTGAATCACAACTATTGACAACAATTTCACTTGAAGCGTCATCGCCTTATACCTTGTCTGTTATGATTACGTGTCATCAGCTTAGATTAGATTAGGATCGAGGATTGTTATAATGGATTGTATATTAAATTAGAAGTTAGATTTGACAGAGGCGAATATGTAGACATACAGGCACAGACATACAATGAGACAGAGAGAGCGACATTATGTTATTACTATGCATTTTTAAAGCGCCAATATCTACTGACCATCTATAGAAGGTAAACACGTCGTCGTCGGGGCCCCCACAGGCCACCGTAGCACGTTCTGTACTGACCGCGGCGTAGGTTGACAGTTGACTGGGCAGCGATGCCGTTAACATGGCGATCTCTGTCCAGCAGATAATATCAACATGATATTACGGATAGGACGCGTCGGCGGTCGCGTTGGATCGAGGGGCAGCGTCCGGGATCAGGGGAGGGAAGAGAAGGGAAGGGAGAAGGGTACGTGGAGAGTCCGTGGAGTTCAATCAATGTGTCGTCTGCTATTTGT
This sequence comes from Allolobophora icterica, assembly GCA_963556255.1. NCBI lineage: Eukaryota > Metazoa > Annelida > Clitellata > Crassiclitellata > Lumbricidae > Allolobophora > Allolobophora icterica. Next base: position 52,824,111 of record OY744607.1, on the reverse strand, counting down.
TCGTGCGGCTCATTCAGCTGTGTGGACATGGTAGCCGATTGGTTAGAGCGCTCGCCTTGTAATGCGGAGAGTACGGGTTCGAGCCTCCTCCTCCTCCCCTGAGATGGTTACTGTGTGTACTGTGTGGGGACATTGAGCAAGTTTTTCAAACACTATTACTCAGCGCCATCGATTGATGCCTCTTTCATATCTTGATCAAGTTCCGCGTGAAATGCCATCAATCGATGGCGCTGAGTAATAGTGTTTGAAAAACTTGCTCAATGTCCCCACACAGTACACACAGTAACCATCTCAGGGGAGGAGGAGGAGGCTCGAACCCGTACTCTCCGCATTACAAGGCGAGCGCTCTAACCAATCGGCTACCATGTCCACACAGCTGAATGAGCCGCACGAACAAATAGCAGACGACACATTGATTGAACTCCACGGACTCTCCACGTACCCTTCTCCCTTCCCTTCTCTTCCCTCCCCTGATCCCGGACGCTGCCCCTCGATCCAACGCGACCGCCGACGCGTCCTATCCGTAATATCATGTTGATATTATCTGCTGGACAGAGATCGCCATGTTAACGGCATCGCTGCCCAGTCAACTGTCAACCTACGCCGCGGTCAGTACAGAACGTGCTACGGTGGCCTGTGGGGGCCCCGACGACGACGTGTTTACCTTCTATAGAGAACCCTTGTCGGCATTTCGTATTTTCAGACAGATTAGTGGTTTAGAGGTAAACATCTGTGTTTAGCAAGTGACGCGTGAGTTTACCGGCGACAAATAACGATGTCATGTGGTATATTAAACGTGTTTGAGGAGCGTGATGGGATGTTTAAGAGTTGTGCCTTGATGGAATGATGCCGCCTTAGATCAAGCGATGCCTCAATCAAACCAGCCGCTTTTGAAGAGGTTCTTAAAATGCGTTATTGAAGTGTTTATAGGTACATGCCGAGGGTCTAAAATTAACAGAAACTGCGCACGCCTTATTTAACGTCGCGTGAACGATAATGTCTTGTGGGCGATAATCGGGCGGACAGGAATATCTCGCGTTCTGTTTGCATAACAAATGTGTTTAGTTCATTCGAGTCACGAAGGAGATCGATGAATAATTATGTTTGCGAAGTAAAGAATTGCCTGTGGAGATTTAAACACAATATTTAATATCAGGTGTAAAAATTGATTCAGGGCGAAAGTGTGGGTAAGCGTGCAACTTGGTTATACAATTCTTCTTCACATTCTTCTTCAACATCTTCTTCACATTCTTCGCATTCTTCTTTGCATTATTCTTCACATTCTGCTTCGCATTCTGCTTCGCATTCTTCGTCACATTCTTCTTCACGTTTTTCTTCACATTCTTCTTCACAGTTCACACTCTTCTTCCTCTCCTCCTTCAACGAATTACGAATTCACTTGAAACGCCCATCAGTAATGCTTTTTCCATGCATGAAACGATACTGTTTACCATGGATTGGTGTAAACTGTAGTTTTCTGTACATAACCGTACAGAGACACTGTTGGTGATGATAATTGCAAAATTTATATAGCGCCACTTCAAAAGAGACTCATCAGAGGTGCATCCGTCCTAGCACAATGAAACCACGATCGAACAGAATGGCCTTCAAGCGTCTTGCCCGTATGTGCGACCGTAGCACTGATCGATTAATACGCAGTTCGATTGACCAGATCACAGTCAGACAGAAGCTGTTGTCAACTATGACCTCACCCGAACGCAACCCTCTTCTCTGTCTGTGTGTCTGTGTGAATCTGTCTGTCTGTTTGTCTGTCTGTCTGCTCTGTGCCTCTCTGTCTAGTCGGAACCTGAAGGCTTGTGAATCCATATAACATGGCTTCTGCCCAGTTGCAAGGACGGACGGACAGATGGACTAACGGATGGAAAGGGATGAATGGAAGTATGGAACGTCAAACAGACAGACAGACAGACAGACAGACAGACAGACAGACAGACAGACAGACAGACAGACAGACAGACAGACAGACAGACAGACAGAGGCGGTGTTAAAGGTACGTTATCGACGCTGGTCTGTGCTCTGGTCAATGCTAATTGGGTGCGATGATGGATGGGTGGATGGAAGGATGGACATGATTGGATGGACGGACGGACGGATGAATGGACGAACGAATAAATAAATAAATGAATTTAAGAATGAATGAAGGAACGAAAGAACGAATGTTTGCTGTATGACAACCCCCTCGGTTTCTTCATCGTTTCAGATGACAGTAGTGTTAATCTGGACTTTAAGTTGACGCTGCATTGGGGGACGATGGAGACAATCGAGCTGTTGAGAAGAGTAAAAAAGAGGGAGGAAGGAAGGGAGGGAGGAATGGAGGGAGGAAGGGAGTTGTTCTTTGTGCGCATCTTCGACATTCATTTTCATGTGCTTAGAATTATGTTGTAAATCATTATTAGGTAGTATCATTACCAGTACTTTTTTCTGCCTGAACGCTCCTTTTTCCAGCTGTTGGAAAATAATGTTGTTATTTCAATTTAAGTTAAGTGTTTCTTTGATATTATAAAAAATATCGATTTAGCCCTTCCATAATTGTTCAGTTCTTGAACCTTTTTTTCTAGAAAAAAGCACTGATCATTATTATTATAATGTCACTGTTAATATTATTTTTTCATTATTTTTTTATTTGTTACTGCTATCATTGATATGACGATGATGACATCAAAACAATACTAATTATCATTATTATGTTATTATTCTTTCGTTTTTGTTTTTGTTGTCGAGAGCTCAACATTCTATATCCTTTCACCAAACCTCAGCGAAGACGACCTTGCAATCGTATGATTGTGCTCCATTATATTGTGTCTCTTCAAGAAAACTCATCAGAGGTATAAGTCTTACTTCCGATCCGATTACACAAGAACGCGGTTGAACAGAATGGTCTTCAACCGCTTGTGAAATGAAGGCATGGAAAGTGCAAGAAGCTCATGTCGGAGGTTGCATGGAAGCCAGTTCCTGAATGAGGGTCCGATCAGTGCAAAGCTGCTTCCATCATGTTGCATTGTGGTGATGTTTAGATCTGCCAGCTACCGTATTGTCGATGTCTGATAAGAGAGGCCAGCCACTGCGTTGAACCAAAGTCGTTCCCGTCAGCGATGCCTGAAAGAGTTTACTATTTTTCTCTCGGGGGTACGACTTTCCCATGGCAATGTTTGCAATGGGATGAATGATTCTATCCATTTAATGCCCCAGGGGTTAGCGTAACTTTCAAGGGGTAGGCGGTGCTCGTACCTCTAGCGTTTGAACTGGGAAACCGTGAATAAACCACTCCTACTAAGTGTAGCACAGAGAGGTGTGGCTTTATCACACGTTTGAACTGCCTCAGGGTAGAAAATCTGAAAAAGACGTTGAAGAGAAGATTCGGCGTAGTATCATCTTGATACCCTTCAACGATATTCCATATTGTGGAGTAAACAATTTTTACACGAAGGGTTTCTTGTACTGAACTAGACACTATTGCCAGAACCCCTCGTAGGACGTAATAGTCTGGTAGTAAATCGCAGTAATTTTCATTAGTAAAGTCTATCGCACCGATGTCTAATGCACAAGGCATCAACCGATGGCACACCAAAGCCAAGCCGTAATCAGGTCAATATCCAGAACATCAGTCCGTAAGACAGAGAGACAGCCTGTGGTGGAAAAGCAATTTGGAAATGATAAGTCTTAAGTTGAGTTTGAAATGACTTAAAGCGACTAAGCAGAGCGCACAGACATAGGGAGAGGGATGCAAAATCTAGATCCATCAACAGAAAAAGCTTGTTAACCAAGAGCAGTTATGTATTACGTATGACCAAAGGTCATCAGATGACCTCTTAGAATAATGATTCGTCTGGGGAAGAAGGACCGATTTTAAAATCGGCGTCTGGCCAGAGTTCAGTTGTGGCCCGTAGCCAGACACTGTGGCAGTGCTATGTAGCTAACAGCAAGTGAACTTTGACACCAGACACAATGTACGATCCTGATCCTCTGATCCTTCGAGCCAAAACATTATGGGCTCTAAGCAGACACTTTTTTACGATCGTGGAGCACTAGCAGATAAAAACGTGGATAAGTAATTCAGGTTTCTTTGTGTGTGTGTTGGGGGTGGGGCGTGATTTACTTCTAGGCATTTGGATGTTAAGCTGTGACAGGCGCCGTGGTAGTGGCTTTGTTCTCGCCTAGAGCTATCCGACTCCTGAGGCTATAGTGGATGAAGGCAGATGCTAGTGTGAGATGAGGAACGAAAAGGAACCTATTGTCTGATTGGAGTAACGGAGGTCACATGAGGTTGACCTATGACCTTCTGCGTGCGCCGTGGAGATGTTGCCGAAAGCGCTAAATAAAAGCTCCATTGCATAATACATACATACTTACATACACACAAACGTACACACACACACACACACACACATATATATATATGCATGCAGATATATACTTGTACAGTGTACACATACCTATGTACACACGCATACGGCTGAGGACTTGTGTATTATACACGGGTGCCATAGAAGTTGTTAATTGGTAGTAATAATATACGACTGACTGACTGACTGACTGACTGACTGACTGGCTGGCTGGCTGGCTGGCTGGCTGGCTGGCTGGCTGGCTGGCTGGCTGGCTGGCTGGCTGGCTGGCTGACTGACTGACTGACTGACTGACTGACTGACTGACTGACTGACTGACTGACTGACTGACTGACTGACTGACTGACTGACTGACTGACTGACTGGCTTTGTAGGTTGACTGACTGGCTAGCTGACTGACTGACTCACGGACTAGCTGATTGACTGACTGACTGACTGGTTGGCTGGCTTGTATTTGCTCTGTGAAGGTGCTATATAAAAAGCTAACTTCATCTGTTTAACCCAGCAAAGACCTCTGTCTAGTTTGGCTGAATAGAACAGAGGCGTTAATCTTTAATTGTCCCAATGACTCAATCAGTTCGTCTGATTAGGGTGTTAAAAGAGGGGTTTATCGCCCGGTCCTTCCCTCTGAAGCCCCTCTTTCTTTAATTGAGTTATACGCTTGACCTGACCCAGAGCCAGAGCCCTTCATACGAACCCACCTCATTAGCTTCAAAGGAACGGTTTGCTAAGTTGAAAGCTCGTTTTGTAAATATGTAAACACCAGTACGTATATTACTGCTGAGCGTCGACCGTTGCGTGTAACGGCGTGATCAAAGAAACCAGATCCAAGACGATTGAACTATAGCTAATCTAATCTAATCTCATATGATGGCTTCTATAGCGCAGTTATAACATAACATAACATAATTCTTTATTGCATCTCATCACGAGTCGAACGAAACAGAGAATAGGAAATGAACACACAAAAACAAATGGTGATTGCATTTTAAAATAAAAGGACAAATGCATATGGCAGCTAGGTGGGATACAAATGGGAGTTCCAGAAAGGACTATTGTCCCGCTTAGGAGGAACCCCCAGTGTCAATACATGACGATCCAGGCAGGTTAGCAACATCATTATAGAGCCTTAGCATCCGTGCTCACAAGACCATTACAATCATCATTAACGTAATAATAACGTTATCATATACGACATCAGTGAAATCGCAGTCAAGAATCGCAGTCCACTGGAGAAGCTATAGGTTGAAATCCAATAGACGAGAGAAAGCAGAAGCCAGGCTACGGTGGACATGCAATGCCATGCATGTTGAAAAGATGAGACTTGCGTTTAGACGTCATATTGACGTTAATGCATTGACAGAAGGAATTGAATTGTGCAGCCAACTATTCCACAGCTTTCGACCAGCGACCGAGAAAGCCCGAGAGTCCAACTCTGTTCGTGTTCATGACTCACAGGCTCACAGCATCCATTGATTGGGTGGGACACGGTGCCCGATTGGATAGAGCGCTCGCCTTTTAACGCGAAGAGTACGAGTTCGAGCCTTCTCCTCCCTTGAGATGGTTACTGTGTATGGACCTTGAGGAAGTCCTTCACTCACAGTTGCTCAGCGCCATCGATTGATGCTTGGTCATTAGATAGTAGTGCTTAATAAATGAAAATGAGTAGTAATAATAATATTGTGTTTGGACCGTGAGCAAGTCCTTCGCTCGCAGTTGTTCAGCTTAATTACAATTAATTACAATTATATACAATTTGTTTCAAGGGTTAACTCATTGTAAAGGCATTATAGATACAAGCAGTTTCTTATTGTTATTGTTGCGTTGTCAGATTCCTTTGTTTTAAGATTGTTTTGTTTTTCTCTCAGACCGAATGAACCGGAGACACTGCTCAGAAAATGACGGGTGAAGGCATCGACGACACCACTTCTCCATCATCATCATCTTTATCATCTTTATCATCATCATCATCATCATCATTGTCGTCGTCATCATCACCTATTCTCACCTGTCTGCTGGCATTCCTCATCTTCCTCTCCCAGGTCCACCTGGACACGTCATCCATCCCCAATTCTCTACCATCTTCCTGCCGCATCGTGGAGCTCCTGGTGTCCTGTCCACGATCGGACCTCGTACATATTCCACTCGTTCCAGAAGCGACGGAAACCCTTGACCTCGATCACAACCACATCAGCCTGCTCCAGAACGGATCGCTTCACGGCGTCCGTCGACTCCAGGTCCTCAGTCTCCAGGACAACGGGCTGCTCCACCTCGAAGTGGGGGTCTTCGACGCGCTGCACGGACTCCGGATTCTGTTGCTGGGCAGGAACCACCTGTCGAGCCTTCCGACGGACATCTTTGCCAACACTCATCAGCTGGAGGTGCTCGACCTTCACGCCAACTACTTTGCGTCAGTGCCAGGCAACGTCATGTACCACCTGCACGGTCTCCAGGTCCTCAACCTCAGCTTCAACCACCTGACTTCGCCAGACCTTGGTCCTGGATTTCGATACACCACTCAGCTGAGCGTCCTCGACCTATCCGGTGAGGTTCTTCTCTATGTCTCTGTCTCTGTCTGTCTGTCTCTGTCTGTCTCTCTGTCTCTATCTCTGTATGTATGTATGTATGTATGTATGTATGTATGTATGTATGTATGTATGTATGTATGTATGTATGTATGTATGTATGTATGTATGTATGTCTGTCTGTCTGTCTGTCTGTCTGTCTGTCTGTCTGTCTGTCTGTCTGTCTGTCTGTCTGTCTGTCTGTCTGTCTGTCTCTGTATATATATAAACGCTGTATAAATGTGTTAATGCCGTTGAGCACTTTAGCCAAGTGGTTAGCCAAGTGGTCTTGTAACCTGGAGAGCCAGGATTCGTTCCTCCTCCTCTGAGACGGTTACTGTGTATACAGATTGAGGAACTCCTTCCCTCACTGTTGCTCAGCGTCATCGATTTATGCTTGGTCATTAGATAGTGGCGCTTAATAAATGCATAATAATAAGGTTAGTTACAGTAGCTATCTAAGGTTAGCTGCGTAAAGTAAAGTTAAGGAAACGACATAAGTACAGCCTGCAAAATTGCTGCAATACAATGCAGTCGAGTATACAATGCAATGCGATAAGATACACTGCAATATACAATCCAACGCAAACAGTACAAGACAGTATGTAACACAATACGATGCAATACAGTGCAGTAGACAATACAATGTACTACAATAGAAAACAATCAAATACAGACCTATATTGTATGCAATACAATGATAAGCAAAACAAGACAGGATATTTATGTAGCGCCTCGACCCAAGATGTAATGTCCATGACATAAACACGAGAGCCATTATCTCTCGGTCCATCAACCCATCTGGATCGACCAGTTCCGCTTGGCCTGGCACATCCGCATCCGTCTGCCTCCCACTGAGGCGGCCAGTCCATCGCTCGCATCAGCATCATTATCATCATATCATTATGATGATAGTCTTCATGAGCGCCATGAGGATCATCATGAGCATCATCATGTGTGTAATCATCATCGTCGTGATCATCATCAGCAGCAGCAGAAGCAGCAACATCATCATGAGTGTAATCATCATCATTGTCGTCGTCATCAGTATCATCATCATCAGCAGCATCATGAGTGTCATCATCATCATCATCATCATCATCATCATCATCATCATCATCGTCGTCGTCATCATCATCATCATCATCATCATCATCATCATCATCATCATCATCATTGTCGTCGTCATCAGTATCATCATCATCAGCAGCAGCATCATGAGTGTCATCATCATCATCATCATCCTCATCATCATCATCATCATCATCATCATCATCATTATCATCATCATCATCGTCGTCGTCGTCGTCGTCATCATCATCATCATCATCATCATCATCATCATCATCATCATCATCATCATGATGTGCGTCAGAATCATCGTCATCACATCATCATAATCATGAATATCCTCATAATTAAAATCATCACCATCGTCATCACATCATAATCATCACCACCTTCGTCATCACTAATCATAATCCTCATCACCGTCATTAGGCCAGCGGCATCGGCATCCTATTCCAATATTCGTGGACTTGTTGGTCGACGGTCCGGTAGTCAATCATCGATGACTCGGTCTCGAGATCAGGATGACGTTAGCCGGACCCTTGGACAACCGGTGCATTATTAACGAGATAACGGTGGGGGTTGATCCGCTTTGCAATTAGACGAACATCGATCGCCCCTACAGCAAACTAATTTCGATTGGGAGGGTCAGCGAAGGGGTGTGGCTCGGAGGCAAGGGGAGAGGGGAAGGGAGAGGAGAACACTGGAGAGGATAGAAAGAGAGGAATAGGGGAAGGGAAGAGGAGAAGGGAAGGGGAGAGTATAGGAGAGAAGCGGAAGAGAGAAGATCTGGAGAGGAGAAGAAAGGAGAAAGGATAAGGAGAGGAGGGAACAGCGGCGTCATTAGGGTCGGTGTCACACAGTGCGGTAAGTCCTGGCTGACGGTGTAACCCCCTCCCATAGACCTCCTCCCTTAGTCCCCTACCAAACCATACAGTATAATGACGGCATTGACGGAAGCGCATTAGAAGGTTCAAAAAGTAAATTACCATAGAGTTTCAGCTTTAGATAAATTGATACTGGTGCAGTACATGTAAGCTGGGCTTATGAACAATGTTTTTGTTTTTATCTGTTATTGTTAATTTAAAAATACTGAATTTCTGCTGAAACTCTGCACAATATTTTTTGACAGTCATTCTGGTGTCACCCCCTCTGAAAGTGTCACTCGGTGCGGCCGGAACCCGCACCTGCCTAGTGACGTCACTGGAAGGGAAAAGGAGAGGATTTAGGAGGAGAGGAGGAAGAGTAGAGGAGGGGGAGCAGAGGAGATGAGGGAATTTGATAGGAGGGAAAAGGACTAGAGAAGCAGAGGATGATGGAATTAGGAAGAGGAGAGAGGAAAGGAGGTAAGGGATGAAAGACCTCTCTATTGCGCAATTTCGTATCTATAGATACATTTTCTGTCGATATTTAAACAATTATTTAGAGCCTTTTGAACCTTCCATGGCATAGTTATCCATGAAATGTCTGTCTACCTGTCTGTCCTTGTGTCTGCCTGTCTTGTCTCATTCCTTCTGTATGTCTGTCTGTCTGTCTTTCTGCATTCGTCCATTTCGTTTGTTTGTCTGTCTGCCTGTCATTCATTCTGTCTGTATGTTGGTCTGTGTGTATGTATGTATGTATGTATGTATGTATGTATGTATGTATGTATGTATGTATGTATGTATGTATGTATGTATGTATGTATGTATGTATGTATGTATGTATGTATGTATGTATGTATGTATGTATGTAAGTATGTATGTATGTATGTATGTATGTATGTCAGTCCTCTCTGTCTGCCTGTAATTCACTCTATCTGTCTGTATGTCTGTGTCTGTCTGTCTGTATGAATAGATTGGAACAGGCTGGGGTAACTAATTAAAATAATTAAAGATTCAAGTGACGTCGTGAAGGGAGGGAATGTTGAAGACTGAGGTAAGGCCTGGATCAAATGACCAGAGCTGACCGAATGACCACCTGACTGATTGGCTGACTCATGCATGATGCATGGATGAATGAATGAATGAATAAAGAATGAATGAATTGATGAAGGAAGGAATAAACGAACCAAAGAATGAATGAATGAACAAATAAAAACGAATGAACTTAATGAATAAATGAATGAACGAACGAACGTTCTATAGCCATTAGACACGACCGGTTAACGGTTTCGTTCTGCCCACATGCACCCCCTCCAAACCGACCCCACCCCGAGGGCAAACTCCTCCCTGACGGGTCATTCTAATCGGGGGAATTAACTCCACAACTCGAACAGACCATGGCTAATGCAAATTGTTCACGGAGCCGGATCTCCGACAAAAAACCCCGACGCATACGAGGCAGCGATTAGCATCAGACCGCACACACCTCTGACCGCACATAGCATTATTATCCAGGTATTTTGATTAATTTACACCTGGCGCCTTTGTCTGGCGACGGAGCCAGACGACGCTCAGGAACCGCAACGCGTCCAATGTGTCGCCTATTAGGAAACAAAGGGTCGGATCTCCTGCTGATCTGCACCGTCCGCGAAACAAGTGACGGAGAAAGGCAAACAGACAGATACGCAGTATGAATGACAAGCAGGCAGAAAGACAGACAGACAGACAGACAAGCAGATATACATACAGATAAACGAACAGACTGACAGGCAGACAGAAAGACCACAAACAGACAGACTGACAGAAGAACGGACATGCAAACATACAGATAGCTATAGACATGCAGACTTGAAGGTAGACAGGCATATTTTCGTACACGTAGACATTCAGATAAGCAGGCATTTTCAGATATGGAAGAAACAAAGACAGGCAAACAGACAGAAAGACAGACAGATATTTTCAGATTGGAAGTCATATAGACTGACTCAAACAGACAGACAGACAGTTTCAGAGAGATAGGCAGATGGCAGACAGACATACAGACAATTGTCAGCTCAGTGCCTGATTTATTTTAAGTGTTGAATGTTAGTTTTAAATGCGATTCCACCTGTTTCTTTTAAGTTAACCACATTTTCCTTTGTTCTTCCTCTGTTCATCAACAACAGGCAATGATCTGACTTCTATCGAATCCGGTTCCTTTGAAGCGATGCAGTCTTGGGACGATCGGGTCCCTCGCCACATCAACCTCTCCTACACCACCCTTCGACACATCGACCCGGAGTCCTTCCATCACATCCCACGCCTCACGAGTCTCTCCGTCGAGGGAAACGTCCATGTTCCCCAGTCAGTCCTTCAGCTGGTCCTCAGGAACACCGATCTGTCTTCGCTGGAGACGATCGACCTGGCCCACATGAACATCACAGACATCGTTACGTTCGTCCACGACTTCCAGCCAGGAGCCTTGGTCCATCTCCGCCTGGCGTACAATCGGATACGGACGATCCCAAAGGGAACATTCTTCTTCTTCGTCAATCTCCGGCTTCTCGATCTCGGCCACAACGAGATCTCGTCGGTGGAGAACCTGGCCGGTCTGTCAAAGCTCGAGCACCTCTTACTCGCCTACAACAACATCGACGTTCTGACGGAGATGATGTTCGAGGGGCTGCACGAACTGAAGCTGCTAGACGTCTCGCACAACAGTCTGACACGAATCGACGACGGGCCGTTCCTCAACCTCTTCAACCTTCACACGATCGACCTGACTGGAAACCAGATCCACCAGATCTATTTCAACGACGGACTGGAAAGCCTGGAGACCCTTCTGGCCGCCTGGAATCGCATCTCCAGCCTCCGGTTTCTCCAGCGACTTCGCCGGCTCAGCTCCGTCGATCTGAGCCACAACGTCATCACGCGGCTGGGCGAGGAGATCTTCGCTCGCGGCCAGAGCATCTCCTACGCCAACTTCAGCAACAACGCCATCTTCGATATCAATCCGAACGCGTTTCGCTACGGCGTCTACGAAGTGCTCGACCTGTCGCTGAACGGACTGATAGTCCTCAACCACCACGGCTGGGAGAGCGTCAAAGTGCTCTACCTGCAAGACAACTCGATTCACAATCTAACGGCAAACACCTTCCGCGGATTGAACATGCTTCGAGAGATCCACCTGTCCAACAACAAGCTGTACGCCTTCGCGAAGGAAGTCTTCGCCGACCTTCCCAACCTGACTCTTCTCGACCTCAGCCTCAATCCGATTGGCGCGTTCCTCGAGGTCCCCGACGCTGCCGGAACTCTGGGAAGGCTCGACCGACTCGAAGCGCTGCGACTTCGCAGTACGGGGCTCTCGCAACTGCTTCCGGTCCTGCTTGAGAACCTCACGAACCTTCGACAACTCGATCTGAGCCACAACCGTCTGGAGAGGCTGAGTCGAAACCTGACGCCTCTTCTGTCGCGACTCGCCGCTCTCGACCTCTCGCACAACAGTCTTCGCGAACTGGACGCCGAGGTTCTGAGCAAGACCTCGAAGCTTCGAACTATCGACCTTTCATCGAACCCCTTCCATTGCACTTGCGAGCTGGTTCCGCTGTGCCAGCGACTGTTATCGCGCCACTCCCAACATCCGTTGACCGTCCTCAACGCCGACAACCGGACGTTGTACCAGTGCGCCACTCCCGTCGAGTGGACCTCCGTTTCTCTGTCGGAGTTCTACGATGCTTCCGGTCAGTGCTCATACTTCGAGATTGCCGTCATCTGCATTATCGTCGTCTGCGTCGTCGCGGCTGTCGTAGTTATCGTTACCGTCACTTGGTGTCGCTACAGGACCTTGCGCCAGCGGAAGCACAAGGCGAGACCTTCCCTCGACTATAAGTTCGTCGACGAGACCAGTCTGACCAGCAGCAGTAACAGCAGCAGCAACAACGGAGCAGCAGCCGCTGGGCATCAGCCGCATCCCTCGACGACCGCCTGTCTCCTCTCGAAACAGTGGGTCTGACGATCACAAACCTACCGGCCGATTGGTTAGAGCGCTCGCTTTGTAACGCGACGAGTACGGGTTCGATCCTCCTACCCTGAAACGGTTACTGTGTAGGGACCTTGAGCAAGTTCTTCGCTTACAGTTGCTCAGCGCCATCGATCGATGCTTGGTAATTGGATAGAGGCGCTTTATAAATGCGTTGCGATGACGATAATGATACCGATGGCGGCCTTTCACGAGCGAGGATTTTCGCCGAGGACAAGGATAACCAGTTCCGAAGTAAAGGGTGCCAACGTTGAACGAAGCAATGTGAATTTTTCAAGGGAGCGTAGATTGTCACATGGTTGGATTTGAAGTTGTTCGACCAGGACAGGATTCCTTAGGGTCTCAGGGATCACACAGATTTTGTGGTCTGTCCTGTAGATTATGATTTCGAAATGAGGTTTCGTCTTAGAAGCAACCATCGACTGTTGTCTTCTTGTGCATTACGATGATGGCGCTATAGAAGTCATTAGATTGGACCTAGGTCCAATTCAGTCCAATCCAATCATTTCTCTAGCGCCGTTATAAATGCACATCAGTCGATGGTTGATTCAAATGAAATCGTCGGCAGGAATCATTAGGGTCCCGAAGTTAAGGATCCCGAAGTTTAAGGTAAAGGGTTCCCAAGTTAAAGGGTATCGAAGTTAGGGGTTTCGAATTTAAGGGTTCCAAAGTTCAGGGTTTCGAAGTTAAGGGTCTAGAAGTTAAAGGTCCCGAAGTTAAGGGTTCCCGAAGTTAGGAGTCCTGAGACTAAGGGTCTCCGAATTTGAGGGTCCCGAAGTTAAGAGTTTCAAAGTTAGGGTTCCGAAGTTAGGGGTCCCGAAGTTAAGGGTCCCGATGTTGCTATCAGGCAGACTTGCAATAATCCAGAACGTATCCAGCCGTTTATCAATTCTGTGAGAGCAGAGGGAAGTGCAGAGGAGGGGTTCCAATTGCAGTCTTCGATGACTTTTTCGGTGATGTTGATACATAGATACATACGCTGCGATATAATTATAGGAATGGTTGTTCATTCATTTCCCCCTCGTTCAAAGACGTCCGTGCGATTCCCCGCAACTCCCCGTACTCTGTCAGTTCCAGTCCCAAGCCTGGATAAAGGAGGAGGGAGACGCTGATCATCTCTGTTTCGTTGAACAGTAACAAACCAAGAGACCGTGCGAATCAGTCAGATGAGCCTTCAACCATGCAGTACTGAAACGCGGACAGCTCGATGAATGGGAGAGGCATTCGACTATATAGACAGGAAGGAACTTCTCCGACGAATTTATGTTGGAGCTGGGCGCCTTGTAAATTTGCGACAATTACAATTACAGTTTACAATTACAAGTGCCTGTGGCGTTTCTAGTGAACCTAGCGGTGATGATCTAAAGTTGTTTCTGTGCTGGTGTATTGGGATTCGTAAATTAACGACACTTTTTCACGTGCTTGAAATCCAGCCTATTATTATAATTATTATTATTATTATTATTATTATTATTATTATTATTATTATTATTATTATTATTATTATTATTATTATTATTATTATTATTATTTTGTTTGCCCGATGTACATATGATCGCTTCGGACCTATCAAAGGAAAGGAAACATAAAAATTTTATTATTTTTAGTTATTATTATTTATGTTATTACTATTATTATAACGTTCGGAATTTGAAACGTTTCATTTTGCTAAACGTCGTCAGGTTCCGAGAGAGAGAATGTGCTGTAGAAGGTGACGGCGTTATTAGTATTATTACTAGTACTACTGCTGCTATTCGTACTGATGCTGATGCTACTACTACTACTACTCCCATTACTACTACTACTTCTACTACTACTACTATACTACTACTGCTGCTGCTGCTGCTGCTGCTATTGCTGCTGCTACTTCTGCTACTGCTACTGCTGCTGCTATTGTTACTGCTGCTGATGCTACTACTGCTGCTGCTACTGCTGTTGCTGATGCTAATGCTGCTGCTATTGCTACTGCTGCTGATGCTACTACTACAACTACTACTACTACTACTACTACAACAACTACTACTACTACTACTACTACTACTACTACTACTACTACTACTACTACTACTACTACTACTATTATTATTGTTATTATTATTATTATTATTATTATTATTATTATTATTATTATTATTATTATTATTATTATTGTTATTGTTATTATTATTATTTCATGTGTATATTATATATATTTAAATCAGTTGCTTTGTCTTGGTTGTTGAAAGCATCCTGTGTTTGTTCTTGAGTCCTGCTGGGTTTCTTGATTGATGATGAAACTCGTTCGAACTTGCTCAGCCGAAGAAGAAACCGATGACAATTGCTAACGATGACAATAGCAGCTTAGACCATTGCATTGAAGAGTTGCAGAACTCTGCTGGGTACATGTGAATGGCACCGGTGTACCTGTCAATGGCACCGTAATGCCTGCAGCAGGCACCATTCCTGTCCTATTTATTGTCTCTTGAAATCATCTGAAGTCGGCTTTGTTACGAATGCCATTACGATCTTTGTTGGACAATTATCAATGGGATAATCTTGAATGATGAAATAAGGAGACCCCACTTGGAGGATGGTGGGGCGGATTTACCCTTCCTACTTTATAAGACGATCTCCCACTGAAATACAAGTTCCCCATACATTTCTCTCCTGCCCACAGATCTTTCCTCTCCCACTGGTTCAGACTGTCTCTTACTGAATATACATTTTCACCATACATTTCTTTCCTACCCAATCATGTACTGCACCCTGAATAAATGTTCCGTAGAATGAATAAAAACTTGTTTTAAAGCGTTTGTACTTGTAATGGATTGGGTGTTTTCAAATGCTGACAAATATTTCATCACATTAATGTTACATTAATAGCCTACATACAGTGGATCACATTATCACAATACATTGATACATACACTGAATCTCATTAGTGTCACATTAGTACAGTACATACATTAATGCATATCACATTAACAGTACATTATCACATACGCAGCATCAGATGAATACATTAATACACACATTGCATTACATTAATATTACATTAGTGCATGTATTTCGTTGACGTTTTGTTTCTTTTCTGAACGTTGAACTTGAGATTTGTAAATAAATAAAGCTGTACAGATTCTCACAGATTTCTCTTTTTCCGTAATGAGGTCAATATCCAGAAAATCTGTCCGTTAGACAGAGAGGCACCCTATGGTGAATAAGTAATTTGAAAGAGGTAAGTTTTAAGTTGAGAATTAAATGACAAAAGCGACTGAGCAGAACGAAAAGAAAGACTGGTTTGAAATTCTGCTCTTGGCCAGAGTTGAGTGCGCCATAAACCACGAGATCCAATTTTAAGGTGAATCATAATAATAATAATTACGATGATAATGAAAATAATAAGACGATTTGTATATAGCGTCTTAGGTTCGCCGAGGTCTAAACGAATCATTAATAAAGCGCATTTATTAAGCGCCACTATCTAATGATCAAGCACTAATCGATGGCGCTGAGCATTTCTTAGTAAAGGGCTTGCCCAATGTCCCCACACAGTAGCTGTCTCAGGGGAGAAGGAGGCTTGGACCTGTATCCAAGAGTTAGGTAGTGCTAAAATATTTAATGAAGCTGTGTCATAACAAAGATGATTAGTGTCGCCCTCCTCCTTAATCCAGGCTTTGGACTGGCACCGCAGGAGTGTAAGGCAGTGGTGGAGTTAACAGTGAACTTCCAGAACGATTAAAAAGGGAATTTGATCCGTCTAAAAAAAGTGTAACGTCTCACGGTGTTAAAAAAGGAGATGCGACATCAGAGGCTTTATACGGAAGAATTTCTGGTTTTAATTAAAGGACCAATTAAAGAAAGGTGTTCAGCTGTTCATCTTCTCTCGTCTTTGAGTCAACGGGTGCAGTTTTAATCCGTCGAATATGAAAACTGACGATTGACGTATTTTGGAGAAAGGAATGCGCCATAGCTCAAATGGTTGGCTTGTTCGAATGACAACCGAGAGGACGGCGGTTCAAATCCTCATCGGGCTAGAAAGATACGTGGGACATGGTAGCCGACAGGTTAGAACCTTGTAGCGGGAAGAGTACGGGTTCGATCCTCCGCCTCCTCCTCCTACTACTACTACTACTCCTCCTCCTCCTCCTCTTCTTCCTCCTCCTCCTCCTCCTCTTCCTCCTCCTCCTCCTCCTCCTCCTCTGAGACGGTCACTGTGTAAAGACCTTGAGGAAGTCCTTAACTCACAATTGGTCAGCGCCATTGATTGATGCTTGGTCATTAGATAGTGGCGTTCAAAAATGATCCAATAAATGTGTAATAATAATAATAATAATAACAATGATACTAGTAATGCTCATAGACTTATGCTACATTAGCGCTTACTATCTGTCTTTTCTAATCTATCTGGCTGGTTGTCAGTTTTTTTGTCTGTCTGTCTGTCTGTCTGTCTGTCTGTCTTTTCATCTGTCTGTCTGTCAGTTTTTTTATCTGTCTCTCTGTCTATAGATAGCTATCTATCTATCTCTTTTTCTGTTTCTCTCTGTCTCTCTGCTCTGTCTCTGTCTCTCTGTCTGTGTGTCTGTCTGTCTGTCTCTCTCTCTCTGTTTGTTTGTTTTACAAATTCCCAAAACCTGATGGGCGATTAGAAAAACGACCCATATACCTTTCGACGCCTGACAATGGACCAAAATCAACACCTCATATATATATTTAACTTAAGCACTTACATAAATAAGTATACAAACAAATATCGAGGATCTGTGTATACATATACATTATATATACATATACACACATGTACATACATATATACATATAGTCTACGTATATATATGTATGTTCATACCAGCGTATTTTTGTGCATAAACCGTATATATATAAATATACATATAAAAACAGACGTAATAAAAATGCTCTGCTCTTTTACAAGGTACTTACAGTGCGCTGTATTGTGTGTTGATAGATGTACACAGTGTTACACACATCCATGTACGCTAACACACAGGCATACATAAGCACACGTACACATATAAATACAGGTACAGATAGGTATGCGAATACTCACACAAATGCAAGCTTACAATTACACGTACACAAACACATACACGTGCGAGTACACTACACATACATTTACACATACAAGCACACACGCATACAAATACATAAGTGCACATGCACCCACTCTTACACATAGGCCCTACACATACACGTACATATACACATACAAACGATGATCCGTCGTTATTCATACATACGCGCACCAACGCACACATACACACGTACACTTACATGCACACAAGCATACACACACAGAGGCACACATACGCATACACACATACACACATACAGAGACGTACACTCACACACACAAGCATACACACATACACATGCATACAAGCATACATGTACATGACTTACACACAGGCACACATATGCACGAACACATATACACACATAGCGTACACTCACACATAAGCATACACATAGGCCTACACATATACACACACGTAGACGCACATACACACGCGTAAATACACACACGCAGGCACACATACACACACGCACATACACACATGCACTCAGAGCATCGTTGTTTACTTATTCCTCCGAGTCTGACAAGCGAGACCGTGACGCTGTCAGACTTCATTAGACTTTTCCCGATCGACGGCTCAGTCATGTCTGTGGGGTACGGTGATCGTTGACCCGTTTCGCAGCCTGACCCTTGACCTCTATCCTGCACCACCTGACCTGATTATTTCCTGAACAACGCTCTGCGTTGTGACAGCGGTGGCCGATTGGTTAGAGAGCCCGCCCTGTAACGCGAAGAGTACGGGTTCGATCCTCTTCTCCTGATACAGTTACTGTGTAGGGACCTTGAGTAAGTTCTTCACTCACAATTGCTCAGCGCCATCGATTGATGCTTAGGCGTTAGATAGTGGCGCTTAATAAACTGGTACTGCTGAATGCATGGGTGTGTTTTTGTGTTAGTCTTTTGAAATCTGTCTTCCTAGTTGCCTCGATCATGACGCAATAGAAGCCGCATTCAACGTCTGTCTGTCTGTCCGCCTGGCAGAATGTGTGCGTTAGTCTAGAGTCTACATTTGTCTCTGTCTGTGTACGTCCAGTTTTCAGGCTGTCTGTCTGTGTTTATGTCTGTCTGTTAGTCTAACTTCTCTGGCTGTCTGTCTGTTTATATTATACGGTACATATATCTTTCTGTATATTTGTATATCTATCTGTCTCTCTGTCCGTCCGTCCTTCTTTTCGTCCGTCCGTCTTTCTGTTTGTCTTTTCGTCTGTCCGTCTATTTTTTGTCTGTCTGTCCGTCCGTCTGTCTGTCTGTCTGTCCGTCTGGCTATCTACGTCGATCGTGCTGGGGTCTCTGATTTCTCGTGGCACAGCCGCAGGGCAAGACGAATCGCGACCATGAGGTCGCAAGTTCAAATTCCGATAAGAATTCCAAGATGGCGGTTGAGCGACAGCTACGAGATGCAATCGCTTGATTCAGATGCGGAACAACCAGCATCTTCCGCCATCCGCCACCAGCCTCTGTATCCGGCAGCTTAAACTTGACGGCCCCAGTGTCTGTACTTTGGGCCAAGATCGTGATGTTATTCGGGCTAAGTGTGGCCCCAATTTGGCCCCACTAACTACGCTATATTATTGTTGCTATATTTAATATTTTTCCCCGAGGTACATATGATCCTTCGGGATTGCACAAATTTTTTTTGCCCCGGAGTATCAAGGATCTCCCAGGTAGATAAAAAAATTGTCCGAAGACATATGATAACAGAAAAAATTATTCCTGGAACAGCCGAGCGAGATTTTGGTCAGATGGCGGCCTATATCCGCTATCAACGACATGCCCTCGTGGTTCATTGGTCCCAGAGTTTCAATTGCCACCGGTATGAAAGTACTTTCCTTGTCGCCGCTATCTCAGTCGTTGCGCCGGCCACCCTCGGCGCATCTTGGATGTATGAAGCCGCCAGAGTGTCGACCACAGTGGCGTCCCAAACCAGGCTTTTACCTGCCCTCCATTGTATGAGAGTCTGGCCGTCGGGTCTCTTCCCATCGGTTCTAGATAGTCCCAGCGGTTCTTTAATTGATGGAAAGCCGGTGTCGCGTGACAGACTATCCCCCCTAAAGCGTATCCCCCCGGATGGAATAAACCGGTTTAGAGTATCCGGTGGGATGAACCATTCTATCCCCCCTCGTCATACGCATCACGATAGCCTCGACGAAATTACAGTCAAAATCACCAAAAACAAAGTAAATTGATTTCAGGTCGACGTACAAACTAAAGATACGCAATTCAAAAATTGTATGTGTGCAATAAATCCAAACAGTATGACTGAATACACTTAGAAACCGCCAAAAATGCAAACTAAACCGAATACTCCATTTCGCTAAGGGGGATACGCATGTATGGGGGATACTCTATTTCGTGACACCGGCTCTAGTCAAGCTTCGGCAAATGAGATCGTTAATGGATCGTTATTATTATTATTATTATTATTATTATTATTATTATTATTATTATTATTATTATTATTATTATTATTATTATTATTATTATTTTTATTATTATTATCATCATCATCATCATCATCATCATCATCATCATCATCATCATCATCATCATCATCATCATCATCATCATCATCATCATCATCATCATCATCATCATCATCATCATCATCATCATCATCATCATCATCATCATCATCATCATCATCATCATCATCATCATCATCATCATCATCATCATCATCATCATCATCATCATCATCATCATCATTATTATTATTAATGTTATTAATGTTATTATTATTTCTATCTATCTATATATCTATAATGAACTTATATATAGTGGCGCTCCTGACCCAGGCCCGGTCAAAATGAAAGGTTGTATTTTTATTGTTATTTATTTATTGTTGTTGTTGTTGTTGTTATTATTGTTGTTGTTGTTATGTATTGCACCCTGGAGGAATAAAGAGCAAGGCGATTGGAAGACATCCATAAGATTAGTGTAAATAACTAAATATTATCAGACTTAGCTGGATACGACCAGCTAAGGTGAGTTGAACCGAAGGAGGACCATGGACATATGCCTGTACGTCATCAGCAAGGAGGTGATCCTTAGCGGAGTGATGAGCAATTAGTGAAGTGATGTCAGCCGTGGACATACCTTATGTATATATATATATATATATATATGCTATTTCATATATTTATATGCATAAATATATGCTATTTCATATATTTATATGCATAAATACATGTATGTATTACATACAAATGAATTTAGATATATATATGTTTATATATATATGGATGTGTATATAGATTAAATATATATATATATGTATTTATGCGTAGGCAAATATATTGGATATACAGAGTTGTGTTTCACCTGTGATTGTGGAGGGGGTTGGTGAAGGTGCGGCGGTTGATGCGGTGGGGAATGTCTTTGTCTGAGCATCTGACATGGCACGCAGGTAACCGAATCGCATCCTGTCTCTCACCTGTTCGTGTGTCACCATAATCAACCTCAGCATCAGCAGCAGCAACAGCATCCTCATCGTCATTCGATCGCCAACATCTGCAGTCGAAGTCAGAGTCAACAATGGGGCTAATGGATGGATCAAGTAAATATAGGGTCTGTCTGTCTTTGTCTCTGTCTGTCTCTGTCTGTCTCTGTCTGTCTCGATTCGTCTATGTCTATCTCTGTATGTCCGTGTTTGTCTCTTTGTCTTTTTCAATCTATCTGCCTTTTTGTCTGTCTGTCTGTCTGTCTCTGTTTGTCTGTCTTTCTTTGTCTGTCTGTCTGTCTGTCTGTCTGTCTGTCTGTCTGTCTGTCTGTCTGTCTGTCTGTCTGGGTGAGGATCGCTTCCCCTTCGCAGAAAAACTTTAGAATACACAAATAGAGAAAACAAGAAACTTCAAGGCTGATCCAATTTTTACAACACATTCGAAGAGAAGAGGGAAAAAAGCAGCGCACTATATAAGCTAGCCTTGAGAAGCAGAGTATAAAGTGTCAGCGACTTAATTTTCCTAGCCTCGGCAAATGAGTGTGGGTGGCCATTTCTCTCCCTAGCCGTCTCATCTTCCCACCGATTGTGTACGGTCAGTGTACCTTTTGTAGCTGAGTTGGACAGGAGGCGCAGTGTTGGAGCATAAATCTCGACGTGCTACAGATTAGAACCCGCGACCTCCGGTTTGGCAGTCCAGCGCCCTAATCACTAGACTACCTCGCACCCCACAAGGAAGAGTATCGGTCCGTTGGCTTTACCCAGAGAGGAAACCATGGGTAACCGTCCTGAAAACAGGGTTGGGTCGAGGGGGAGGGAGTTTGGGGGATAATAAATACCAAAGGGGTTTCAAGGGTTAATCGCGAAATTAGAGACCTGTCTGGGGTCATCGCCGCTTGACCCGGCGCCGCTTCGCATAGTTTGTCGTCGGCGAATTTTTGACGCGCCCTGTACATTTACCGCGGCGGCGCTTATTACACGTACAGCGGGGGTCAGAAATAAAACGACGCCAGCTGCACAATTGTTGTTTGAAGATGATTAATATGCGCGTGTGCTAATTCGTGGGAGCGCCTCTCACTAATTGCTTGCGTATACCCTCCTCTACGAAATGTTTGGTCTGCCTTCCCACGCGTCTAAGGGCCACTCCTCAAAGGAGGTACATTAGCGATGTCGTCTGCTCCGTTGAGGCGCGAAACTGTCGGAACATCTGACGGATTCCCGCGCAGCTGTTTGGAATTGAATCACCGTGTCTGGAAAGAACAGATACTTCTGTGGTGTAGAATGTTTTAGGCGTCAAAAGTGCACAGTTAATGTGGCCGTTAATCAGACATTACTGTTGCATTCTGGTGTAGTGCTCACGCAACGATCGTCTAAACATGTGGAGTACGGTAACCGATTGGTTAGAACGCTCGCTTGTAACGCGGAGAACTCGGGATCGATCCTCCTCCTCTGAGACGATTACTGGGTAGGGACCTTGACTCACTGTCACTCACTGACACTTGCTCCGCGCCATCGATTGATGCTTGACTATCATATTGTGGCGCTTAATTAATTCGTGATGATGATGATGATGATGATGATGATGATGATGATGATCATGATGATCATGATCATGATGAATGATGATGATGATGATGATGATGACGACGACGACGACGACGACGACGACGACGACAACGATGATGATGATGATGATGAAGATGATGATGATGATAGACACGATGAACTTTTTAATTCGGGTCTAAAATGTTATCTAAACTTTATAAATTTAATGGAAGGATTTGTTAGGATCGTGAAGTATACGACCAAAGGTAATCGCAATTACATATTCAGTAGAAACTCCTGAGTTGATCCCTTAGTCGACCATAAAATACTGACCCAGCTACATCACTTTGAAGGTGCGGATGTTGCAGATGTTGGTGTTGATGTTGATGATGAATATTTTCTCCTCCTTGGCGCCTCCTATCTCCGCCAACAGGTGTCGTTTTCCGTGACCCATGGAACTCTTTCGTCCATCAACCCAGCCAACGAACCGTGGGTGAAGTGGGGTATCGGTTACAACCAGCCACCACCCAACACCGGATCGACTGCACTGACCCAGAACCAATGCGGGGTTAACACCCTGCGTTCTTGCAAGGCAGAGCGTTGTCTGTTGGGATGACTCCTCTTCTCTGTTTTGGAGTCTGAAAAAGGACTTTGACTCTCAGCCGATCTACGCAAGTCTTATGAACCGTATCACGACCTGTACTTATATACATACATACATGCATGCATACATACATACATACACACATACATACATACATACATACATACATACATACATCAATCAATCAATCAATCAATCAAAATGCATGCATACATGCATACATGCATACATGCATACATGCATACATGCATACATGCATACATGCATACATGCATACATGCATACATGCATGCATGCATGCATACATACATACATACATACATACATACATACAAGCATACACGCACATAGGCCCTATCCATACAATATGGCATACATAAATGTAAACATACATATATCTATATATATTTTATAGGGCTGTACCGAATAGATGATTATCACTATTCGGCCGAATACGAATAATTAGACCAACTATTCGGCCGAATACGATTAGTGTACAAAATAGGTCTACTGACAACATTCAAAAATACGTTAACGTTCACTCACTCTACACAAAGAATGAGACTACTGACACTGCGATACCGCGTTCCAGGCAGTAGGCAACGCCTGGCTCCAACCACAGCATATTGCGTTAATGAGAGAGTTAGGCCTACTTCAGTTCACTCTATAGCAGCCGCATATGTAGAAAAAGATGTTACGTGACCACTATTCGTATTCGGTCGGACCGCTAGTATTCGGCTGAATACCGAATAGCTATTTGGCCCACTATTCGACCCCGAAGCGAATACGAAGCGAATGTTCGGTACAGCCCTATAATATATACACGCATACATACATACATACTTACAACATGCATACATGCATATGTACATACATATATACATTTATACAGACGTCATAATACATACATACATACATACATACATACATACATACATACATACATACATACATACATACATACATACATACATACATACATACATACATACATACATACATACATACATACATACATACATACACATACATGCATACACATGCATGCATACATACATCCATTGCAAACTTAAAACTACGCTTAACAGAATGGATTCGATTAGAATTGATTAGATTAACGTAATCTATTGTAATGTAATGTAAATGTAAACCTCCAAAGTAACTCCGCGCCATACAAAGCCGCGGCAGAGAAAACAGCTTTAATGTGGCGCTATATAAAATTAATCCCGCAAGAGCCAGGTTGTTTGGTCGGTGGCTAGGCAAAGGTTTTTGATTTAGTGTTGCGCTCACAACTTCAAAGTCTTGGGTTTTATCTCTATTTGGTTCGTAATTACAGGCTAGTGCAATTGTTTTCGTGTCATTCGCCAGATTTCCGTTGGAATGCACGTTTCCAGTTGTATTCGCAAGATGGCGGTAATTACTCCAATCTCGTCTGTTCATCTAAGCGCGACTGGACTGGAAGAGATGGAATTCTCTCGACTTTTCTATCGTATGGTAACATCGGACGAGTTCCAGTCCAATGATCTTGGCCAACGAAGCGTGACGAATTTATGAATAGTCGAACAGAGCTGAAGTAAGGAAAGTTTTTGATAGTTGAGTTGGATAGGTGATAGTTGATAGTCTAGTTGTTTTCTGATGCGTCTATATATATTGAAGGGAAAGTTCGTCAACTGAGACTCCAGGAAATTCAACAATTTGTGAGTAAGAGAATTTGTTTCTACAGAGATATTTATGGTACACGGTAGCAGATTTTATTCCAGGGCGAAGTGCTGGAAAACCTGGAAGGACGCTGTGAGCCTCGACCCTGGAATGCAGTTGGAGGAATAGGTCGTGGCAGAGGAAGCACCGACGTGGAAGAGTACGTTGATGAAACTGCTACCAGTTCGCAGAGCGTGAAAGATCAAATGATGATCCTGCAAGGTATAGCGGTTGATACATCAAAAGACTTGGAATCGGAATTGGAAGAAGCTGTTCCCGATGAAGAGGAGCTCTTCAAATAAATTTGCCAAAGGTCAAGGTCGCGCTGGGACGAAGAACGACCTAAGAAACGAGAGGAGGTGAGAGTTGAAGTTGAACCCAAACAGGTTTCGGATAAAGAAGATTCAAAGGATCAGACTTGAACAAAAGGTAGTTCGGAAGAAACGATTCAAACTGGAGAAGGTTCAAGTGCGTCTATTTCAGCTAACGAAACCTCAGATGAGACGACTCTAACTGAAGATGATTCAAAGAAGGCACCAAAGATCCAACTCCAAATGAGGATTGTTCAGAAGAGCGAAATCCAACGAAAGAGAGTTCAAAGGTGACTAATGAATAAAGATGGTTCAAAGGAGCCAAATTCATGTGAAGAAAGTTTACAAGAGCAAACTCCACCTAAATAAGGTACCGAAGAGTCTACTCCTACAACAGGAGTTGACAAAAGAGTCGTCTCAAGGTTTAGAAGGTTTGAAACATAATATGGCTCCAGTTGAGTCAGGTTCAACTGAAGAGGGTTCAAAAGAGACGAATGCAACTGAAAGTGGTTCAAAGGTTCAAAAGTAATTGCAGATTTATATAGCGCCACCACTTCAAGAGAGACCCGCCAGAGGCGCTCCTGACCTAGCACAATGAAACTACGATTGAACAAAATGGTCTTCAAGCGTTTGTGGAAAAGAGATAAAGGGAGGCTGAGAAGCTTGTACATAATTTTATGCAAGCTTGCTTTGCATTATTTTGTATTGCATTGTGTTATTGTAATGCAAAATTTCATCGGTCAAATGAGATCATAGTATTTACAAGTGGAAATGTATGCACATATGCAATACAAATGCAATGCGAGACTTGCATGTGTATTGTATATCAGTATACAATCTCGAGCTACGAATGTGCGACATATCCAAAAATCTAAGTTTAAAATTATATATATATATATACATTGTTCATACACAATTTATATACATGTATTTATTTATAACTCCACGTACATAATTATGTATATTATAAATATATAACATACATGCATACATATATATTAAACACATATTCAGGTATACAGACACACAATAAATATATATACATGCATACATATGTATATATTTATATATGTACATTAAAGAGGCGGGCGCCTTTGATGTCCACCTTTAGCGGCAATTTGCGCCTACCTGTGACCTGTGCACAGGTATCTTGTCGTGCGTTGTTTATTGAGATCTGGCTTCGTCGTTGACAAAAGACCCTCGCTCTCCCACACAACCCAACCCGTAACCGTTAAATTCGCTGGCACGTAGATGTCGCTGGTTGAAGGTAGATAATGTTTTACTTCTTTGATTGCCCAGGTTGATTGGTCTAACTTTTGTAAGTGAGAGGTAGATTGGTCTACCTTTTGGAGGTAGGCAGGTAGATTTGTGTATTGTTTGGAGGTACGTTCTGTTCGCAGCAGATACTACTCTGGCTGTACCTTGTAGATGCAAACACTTTGGTGTCAGAGCTCGGCCACTGTTGCCCAGTACAGCGCAGCCAGTCGTTTAATTTCAAAGAGCCAATGATGTCTGACTGTTGACCACGTGGACTGACTGAATTATCAGACATTGATGTGTTGTCATCAGTAGCCTACACTAAGTATCTTGATAATAATGAAATAATCTAAGAACTGATATAGCGCTACAAGACAACGGTCTATAGTCACTGTGTTGTGTGCAAGTCAACTATGCCAATGTAAGATCGGTAGAAGATAAGGAAAGGTAAGGTTAGGTAAGATTTAATATGGTAAAATAAGGTCAGATAAGAAGGAAGGAGGGGAAGGTGAGGCGAGATAAGGCAATGTAAAGTAGGTAAAATAAAATGAGTTAAGGTTAAATAAAGTAGGATCAGATAAGGTCAGGTAAGATAAGATAAAGTAAGATAGTGTAAGATAAGATAAGGGTCAGGTAAGGAAGGAAGTAAGTCCAGGAAGAGATGAAGTTTTCGTCGAGAACGATGAGCGTTTACTTTCTGTCGAGACACGAGTTTCTAGTCTAGACACAATGGTGTCTGATATCTCGAGACATCGCTTTGAAGGGGTGTTTATAAAGGGTTTAGTAGGATGTGTGGGTTACTAAATGGACGGAGGGGTTAAGAGTTAAAGGAGTCGGTGTAAATTTTATGTGACACCCTCCCTCCCTCCCTCCCTCCCTCCCTCCCTCCCTCCCTCCCTCCCTCCCTCCCTCCCTCCCTCCCTCCCTCCCTCCCTCCCTCCCTCCCTCCCTCCGAACCATTCTGATTGTCTGACGCCGAACTGAAGCCCAGCTGTCGAGAGAAGAATGCTCGCAGGTGGAGACTTCGACTTAAGCGCTGACAGAACAATTTCTTATTTCTGTTTATTTCAACGTCACAGGTGCGAGTTCGGCGATCAATGAAAGTATCGATTGATTGCTTGATTGCTTGCTTGATTGATTGATTGGTTGGCAGTGGTTGTAAATGATCGTCCAAGATCATGATCGGATCGGAGACGGATCATCAACATACTCAGAGTGAGTCTGATTTCTTATCCAATAAAATAACTGACCTAATTAGTGATCCAGTTAATTATTGATTAACAACCCACCTAGATCCTACTGAATAAGTTACTTAGGGTTATGGAAATGACTAAATAATACTCAATATGCTAATAGTATATTACTAGGTGTCACACTAAGTAGATACTAATAACTAATTATAACCCACTTAATACAGTAATTAGATCGTGAGTAATTACTAGATGTCACGCTAAGTAGATCCTAATAACTAACTGCTATTTAATTTGCTAATTAGAACCTAATGAACAGTAACTGCCATCCTGGTTAGATCTCAATTAAGATAATGAGTTGTTCTGAAAAGGCAATTAATTAAATGTCTAGAAGGCTGAACCTGATAGTTAATACAGTCATTTCTAACTCCCAGTAACGACTAATTGTTATCCTAACAATTATAATTAATGTTCATTAATCACATTGGGATTTGTGCATCGGATTTTGCCCTTTAAAGTATGATTTTGACACAAATTCCCGTCAGAATCACGACAGTAATCTACCCATAATCCTACTAAATCATCACCCAATGATGTCACCGCGCAGATGTTACTCTCAGAACTAAAAAAATTCTCTTTCACAGACCCTATCCTAAATCCTCCTCTTCCCCTTGTAACTTCTCTCGTCGCTAAGGTCGCTTCAATTCTGAACACCGTCCTCCTTAACCCTCTCTGTGCTCGACCATTTGGATCTTGACCTGGAACCGATTTCGACCATACATGCCTATCAATTTTATTTTGACTGAGCGTCCGTAAATAAGCTGGTTACCGTAAATTAGCTGTCTTCTGGCACTAAAAAGTCCCGAGATTACGGTTACGCTTCATTCTGCTTTCATTTGTTACGAAAGCGGCGCTATAGAAGTCATTGGATTAGATTACTAGGAATTACTAATCTGCAAGGATTAGGGTAAAGGTCAGCAACAATGTAATTGTAATATTGTTGTAATTGTAATTGAATCGTTATGTGGTGCCCATAACGAGGAGGAACGTGGATGTTACAGTATACTTAAAAGATAATTAGGCGTTTTGATCTCAGTACTCACGCCGCATTCAAGGTCTCGTTCTAAGTATCGTGCGAAACATCGTATGAAATCTCGTCCGAAATGTGTCCCAAATATCGTCCGAAATCTCGTTTGAAATCTCGTTCGGAATCTCGTCCGAAATCTCGCACGAAATCTCGTCCAAAATCTCGCACGAAATCTCGTCCGAAATCTCGTCCGAAATCTCGTTCGAGATCTTTTTTGGAACCTCGCCCGGAATCTCGTGCTGTGCATCGTCAGATCTGAATAGTGACTAGCGTCTTGGGCGGGCGCCTCTTTCCACTGCGTCGGGGCACTCCGCCGAGCTCTCGGAGCGCCAGGTCCCACTCGAGGAATCGTCTGATCCTCTGGTAGAACGGCCCGAATAGCTCGAGATTCCCGTGTCCTGCTCCGGCGAGCCAGAGCGGCGCGACTCCTGTCGGACATCTCCGGTAGAGGGCGACGACATCTTCGATCCGGATCAGACGATCCGCTGTTCCGTGGATGATGAGGACCGGGCAGGAGACGAGAAGCATCTTCTGGACGCTGAGGAAGATACAACGACGACGTTATTGTCGTTACAATCGTCATCATCATCATTGTCGTTGTCATCATCATCATCATCATCATCATCATCATCATCGTCGTCGTCGTCGTCGTCGTCGTCGTCGTTGTCATCATCATCATCATTGTATCGTTATCTGAATGAATGAACGGATGGATGATTCAATTAATCAATCAGTTAGTTATTCAGTCAATCAACGAATCAACCAACCAACCAATCAATCCAACCATCCATTCATCCAGCCAGCCAGCCATCTATCCAGTCATCCAGCTAGCCAGCCAGCCAGCCATCCGTCTATCCATTTATCCATCCAGTCAGCTAGCCAGCAATCACACCCTCGATCAGTCAGTCCATCAATTCCTCAATCATATATTCAGTAAGTCCATCACTCAATCAATCAACAAACCAACCAATCAGTCAATCAACCACTCTTTCAGTCATCGTCGTCGTCGTCATTATCGACACTCCCCATCACCACCATCCGCATCAATCGTTTCCTAGGCAACAACAACAGCATCCGCGTCGCGAAACTGACTTTGCGAACGAGTCGAGCGACGAGGTTCCGCTGACACAGGGGCAGAGGATCTTGAGGGCGGAGAAGAGGGGCGAGCAGAGGATGACCCCGGCCACAAACACCCTCGAGGCGAGGTCGACGGTTGGAACCGATCCGAGGCTCTGGCCGTATAGGACGATGTCGCCTGGCTCCAGTCCGTACCTGCATGGAAAGAAAATGAGATGCAATGCCAAGAAATGTTATGTCGCGCAATGTACAGCGACGCGATATGGTCAACTCTGATCTAATCCTATACTATCCTATCTTATTCTATCCAACCCAACACAAGCCAATCCAACCCTATCCAATCCAACCCAACCCAATCCAATCCAACCCTATCCAATCCAATCCTATCCAATCCAGCACAATCCAATCCAACCCTATCCAATCCAACCCAATCCAATCCAACCCTATCCAATCCAACCCAATCCAACTTATTCTAATCCAAACCTATCCAATCCAACCCAATTCAATCCTATGCTGTCCAATCAAACTCAATCCAATCAATCCAACCCAACCCTATCCGATCCAACCCAATCCAATCCAGCACAATCCAATCCAATCCAACCCTATCCAATCCAACCCAATCCAATCCTATGCTATCCAATCCAACTCCATCCAATCCAAACCTATCCAATCCAACCCAATTCAATCCTATGCTATCCAATCAAACCCAATCCAATCAATCCAACCCAATCCTATCCAATCCAACCCAACCCAATCCTACCCAATCCAACCCAATCCAATCAATCCAACCCAACCCTATCCAATCCAACCCAACCAAATTCTATCCAATCCAACACAATCCAATTCAACCCAATCCTATCCAATCCTACCAAACCCAATCCTATCCAATCCAACCCAATCCAATTCAACCCAATCCTATCCAATCCAACCCAATCCAATCAATCCAACCCAACCCTATCCACCCCAACCCAACTCAATCCTATCCAATCCAACACAATCCAATTCAACCCAATCCAATCCTATCCAACCCCCACCGGTTCTTGACGAGTACTAGCCATCCTGTTTTTTCCGGATTAATTTTTAATCCCTGAGAAATCTGATGTATCTCGCGGCTAAAAATCACACGAAAATAACAATAAAATTATAATAGTGATAAGTATTAGTAGTAATGATAATAATACCTCTTTAGGAGCTCTTCGAAAACGGCGTTCAAGTCCGCACACATGTTCTCCTCCGACGGGGTCCCGGTACTTTCGCCATACCCCGAATAGTCATAGACGAGTACGTTGCATCCACAGCGTACCCCTAGCTCTACGGCGAAGCGGATCTCCTGCCCCACGTCCACACCGTTCATGTGGCTCTTGACGATCGTATACCTCGCGTCTTCGTCGAAGGTGAAGTGAGCACACGTGAGTGTATTTCCGAAACGTTGCTCGACCTTGAAGACGTCAAGTCCGAAGCGCTTCTCGAGCTCGCAGACGGTGTAGGGACAGAAGGACGTCGGTCGGAGACTCAGCTTCGGCTTTCCGGCCTGTACGGGCTCGAAGAGGTACGTCGGAGGGTAGGGTGGCCAGAAGGCGAGTGTCCGGGTGGCCCGCCGCAGACAGCACAGTCCGCAGCAGCAGAGGAAGAGCAGGTCGGACGTCTTGAGGTCCCTGTAGGTGACGGTGATCGCGGATAGGTTGTCCTCTTCGGTTGACGGACGGTCAGGATTCGGTTCTAGGCAGTGACCCGGATGGTGGCTGGCTTCTGGTCGGTGATCGGCCGTGCGTGGGCTGATGGCCCCTCCGAACTGACCTAGATCCTTTCGTGGTCGTTTGTCTGGGTTCAGGCAGGAGTCGCTCCGTGTTCTGTAGACAACCCTCCTAGAGGCTGTGACTCGGATCATCTTCTGCTGTCTTCTGGTGACCTATGTAGCGTCTGTTTTAACTACACCGAAGGCAGATGGAATAATGATTAAGAACATTTCCTTATTGTCATCATAGTTATTGTTGTTACTACAAAGCTACTACTGCTGCTGCTGCTAGTATTATCATTATTACTAACAATATTATCATCAGCCTCATCTACATCATCATCATCGTCGTCGTCGTCGCCGTCGTCGTCATCATCATCAACAACATCATCGTTGTTGTCATTATTATTTATATTATTATTGTAATTATTATTTTACTACACATTTATTAAGCGCCACTGTCTAATGACCAAGTAACAATCAATGGTACTGAGTGATTGTGAGTGGAGGACTTGCTCAAGGTCATTACACAGTAACCGTCTCAGAGGAAGAGGATTGAACCCGTACTCTTCGCCTTAC
Source organism: Allolobophora icterica (assembly GCA_963556255.1). Classification (NCBI taxonomy): domain Eukaryota; kingdom Metazoa; phylum Annelida; class Clitellata; order Crassiclitellata; family Lumbricidae; genus Allolobophora; species Allolobophora icterica. The sequence goes on along the minus strand of OY744607.1, from coordinate 52,791,641 downwards.
AAGGCGATCGCTCCTACCATTGGGCTACAGTGTCCCCTTAAGCTATCCCCGAGAGGCAGTCATGGGTATAAAGTGCTAACGACTTCATTTTCTTAGCCTCGGAATACGAGGGCGAATAATTTGTCTCCTCCCACGCCGTCTGATTTTCCCGTCAACAGTGTGCGGTCAGTGTACTCATAGCTGAGTTGCTAGGGGGCGCAGGTGGAGCAGAAATCCCAGAACAAATTTCTCCTCTTGTCGGGATTTGAACCCCATACTCTTGATTGACAGTCCAGAGCCCTAACCAATAGACTTTCGTACACCTCCCTCTGAGATAAAACATAACTAGACATTTACGCTGTTGTAAATTTGGCCAGTATATCGTTACAGAAATTAAACTGTGGCCATGGATGTAAACTTTAGACACTTCTGCTAGTGATAAGCTAAACTGTCTTACATGAAATTTCCACAACGAGGCAGAGCCTGCGTGCTCTACCTTCAGCCAACTATGTCGTAGCGATGTTCATCCACTTCCTCTTCCGTTGCCAGATGTCTGATGTGTTCTCAATCGATCGATTTATATAGCGCCGAGTACTCATCGGATCCGGCAAACGATATCATTGTTGACCTGTTTTACGGCACCGGTTTTTAACTGACCTATTTACTGCACGTGTTCGATGTTGATGTTCTCATAAGACTTCGTTACAAAATTCGCGACGCGAGTTAAGATTTTAATGCCCTCAGTTATGTTCAATTATGACGCTATTATTGCTGTGACGTCATGGAGTTCATAATTTTTATGACAGTGAACATCCAATCACCGTGTAGGAAACTGGGTCGGGCAGGCGTAATGCAACCTTGTCCAAATGTACGAATGAAAACCATGACAATAGTGACGTCGATTGCTTCTGGTACCAGAGCAGACTTGAAACCATAGCAACCAACTGTTCTAATTATTTAAAGCCAACTAATTAAGGAATGGTACCACTGTCAGCCAGTCAACAGGGACTATAATAATTGTGACTCATTTTACTGCTGCCAAGCAATGACGTTCAACGCTCATAGTGATCCAGTTTATTACTGATCATTATGATGTCATTGAAAAAATAATTACTCCATTATGACGTATACATAGGAAAAATTACTCCATTATGACGTATACGTGGAAATATTATTATTCCATTATGACGTAATCAGTTGTATAGTCTCAATATTCATACATTATATAAAACACTTCTTTGGTGACGTGGGCTCTAGGTCAGTGGTCCACTCAGTAGAGGGAGAGAGATAGAGGCAGAGACAGGAAGAGAGACAGAGAAAGAATCAAGGAGCGCGACATGGAGAGAGGAAGTGAGATATCGAATATCAGAAGGAACATATTGCCGAACTAGCGCACAGATGTTATGCGCATCTTTTGGCTATATTGCCTCGTAATTGCAGATTTATATAGCGCCACTATAGGACAGACTCATCAGCGGCGCCCTCGACCTAACACAATGAAACCACGATCGAACAGAATGGTCTTCAAGCGTTGTCGGAAAATCTGAGGAGTTTATTCTCAGGTTGTTAAGCAACTTATTCCAGGAGGATGGGCCGACCACAGCAGGAACTTCTATGCTGGACCTGGAAGTCCGGACCGGTGGAACAACCAAGGCGCCTTGCGTGGCACAGCAGAGAAATCTGCGGCCAGATTTGGAAGATGCTGAGACGCAAAGACCCTTGAGATAAGGTGCTAGACATTTACGCATGAACATCAAGATCTTAAACTCAATGCATCATATTTCTTTCAGACAGGCGCCATCTAACGACGTGTTTTGGCTGTGCTCGTCCAATCAGAGACGAGTATTCGTTGCGTGTGGCCGACTACCAGTGGCACTCCCATTGTCTTCGATGCAAAGAATGTGGAAAGAACCTAGAGGAAGAGAGAACTTGCTTCCTCCAAGACAATGGCCTCTATTGTCGCCACGACTTATTTAGGTAGTATATCTGTCTGTCTGTATGCATGTAGTTACTTTGTTTGTACGTCCGTCTGCATGTGTGTCTATCAGACTGTCTGTAAGTCTGAATGGCTGGCTGTCTCTGTATCTGATCTTTCGTTCATTCATTCATATAAAAATTTATTTAAACGAATATTAATTATTATAACGAAAGAGAATATGGGATTAGTAGTATTAGTTGTTGTGGTGGTTGTAGTAGTAGTAGTAGTAGTAGTAGTAGTAGTAGTAGTAGTAGTAGTAGTAGTAGTAGTAGTAGTAGTAGTAGTAGTAGTAGTAGTAGTAGTAGTAGTAGTAGTAGTAGTAGTAGTAGTAGTAGTAGTAGTAGTAGTAGTAGTAGTAGTAGTAGTAGTAGTAGTAGTAGTAGTAGTAGTAGTAGTAGTAGTAGTAGTAGTAGTAGTAGTAGTAGTAGTAGTAGTAGTAGTAGTAGTAGTAGTAGTAGTAGTAGTAGTAGTAGTAGTAGTAGTAGTAGTAGTAGTAGTAGTAGTAGTAGTAGTAGTAGTAGTAGTAGTAGTAGTAGTAGTAGTAGTAGTAGTAGTAGTAGTAGTAGTAGTAGTAGTAGTAGTAGTAGTAGTAGTAGTAGTAGTAGTAGTAGTAGTAGTAGTAGTAGTAGTAGTAGTAGTTACTTTGTAGTGTGTTAACGGTTAGACCAACTATCAATGATGCTAAACTCAAGCACAGCATATCTAAGAATAAGAATACTAATAATAATCTACACATATAATATCCATAGATATAGAGCGTGTGTCTGTCGATAAACGCTGCGTCACAAACGGTTTCTGTTCTATTGTGAAACAGAACCCGTTTGTGACGTCAGTACTGCGGTCTTGACGACGGCGATTAGAGCATTTTAACCAACGATACGCATAGGCCTATATATACACTGCCGTCTTGATATGGCGGGTAAATACTCTAGTAATGGTAATAGTAGTAATAATAATAATAATCTTAATAGACCTCAGCGTAATTTTCTTGCTTTGATGGATTGCACTTACTTTTGAAAAATAATAATAATAATAATAATAATAATAATAATAATAATAATAATAATAATAATAATAATAATAATAATTATAATAATGAAAGTAATAATATAATTATTTAATTTCTTGTCGTCTGCTTCAGATGTCCCGGGTGTTCGTTGTCCTTCGACGTGAGTGACCTCGTCGTTCAAGTCCGTCCTCGGACAATCTACCACTCCTCGTGCTTCCGTTGTATTCGTTGCCACCGACCGCTCTCCTCCTGCCGTCACCCCCTCCGACCGTCTGCCCCGACCGACTTCGCCCTTCTGCCTGAAGGTCCCCTCTGCAGGGACGACTTCCTGGCAGCCGTTGAGGGTCGACTGACGGGGTCACGACCTACTGAGTCGCCAGGAAGCAGGAAAGAGGAGAAGAAACGCTTCGACACTCAGTTAATGCAAAACAACAGTAAGTGGAACAGACAGACAGACAGACAGACAGACAGACAGACAGACAGACAGACAGACAGACAGACAGACAGACAGACAGACAGACAGACAGACAGACAGACAGACAGACAGACAGACAGACAGACAGACAGACAGACAGACAGACAGACAGACAGACAGACAGACAGCATCATCATCATCATCATCATCATCGTTATTATTATTATTATTATTATTATTATTATTATTATTATTATTATTATTACTATTATTATTATTATTATTATTATTATTATTATTATTATTATTATTATTATTATTATTATTATTATTATTATTTGTTTTTACTATTGTAGTTATTTTTGTTATTATTCAGTTAGTAATCGTGAATTATTAGTCAAACAAATCAAAGTCAATTAGTTAATTGCCAGTCACTCATTAGTAAATGGCATTTTTGCAATATCCCACAGGTATCCTCTTTCAAATTGCTTATCTCCACCGTTGACTGTCTCTCTGTCTTACGGACTGATCGTCTGAATATTGACCTGATTACGACTGGGTTTTTGATGCGCAATCGGTTGATGAAGAAGTTACTGATTACAATAACAATTAAATACAGTTCTTATATATTTATAGCTCAACTCCACTGCCTCACTCCGACCACCGATGAACTCAGCGACGAACCATACTACAGCGATGACTGCAAATCGCTGACGGAACTAAGCGAACGTGTCCACTGCGCACCTGGTCTACACGTCGCGCCTCGTCAAGGTCCCGCACCGCACTGCAGAGACTTCGCACCTACCGCAAGCTTTGCAGTCCAGATCGACGGAGGCGACCAGGGCCGAAGGGGAGCCCGGGTCCGGACGGTCATGAACGAGGCCCAGCTGGGCGTCCTTAGGGCGTTTTACGGGCGTAACTCTCGCCCCGATTCGGCGACGAAGGACAGACTGGCTGAGATAACTGGACTGTCGACCAAAGTCATCAGGGTTTGGTTTCAGAATAAACGATGCAAGGACAAGAAAAAGTCGAAGACGAAAGCTTAGGCGCAGTTTCATCGGGCGCTATAGAAGCTTCGCGGGGTCGTTGAG
>OY744607.1:52774669-52784669 GCA_963556255.1 Allolobophora icterica | reverse complement strand
GCCACACAGGTACTGCATATCTGAAGACCGATATCTGAAGACCGATATCTGAAGACCGATATCAGAAGACCGATACTGAAGACCGATATCTGAAGACCGATATCTGAAGACCGATATCTGAAGACCGATATCTGAAGACCGATATCTGAAGACCGATATCTGAAGACCGATATCTGAAGACCGATATCTGAAGACCGATATCTGAAGACCGATATCTGAAGACCGATATCTGAAGACCGATATCTGAAGACCGATATCTGAAGACCGATATCTGAAGACCGATATCTGAAGACCGCTCTGCCTCGTCAAGATCGCAGCTCTCTTAGCTAGACCGTTTTTCACTCTAAACTGAAAACTTACCTCTTCTAGCCTACTTATGGCTCTTAATGTTTGCCCAGCTTCAATGTGCGCCTCTGAACTTCGTAAAGACGACATTACCAAATTGCAGTGATATTGTATTACATTGAAAATACATTGAAACCCGTAAAACTCAAGTTTTGAGAAGTTACGTCCCTAACTTGCGGCGCTACGGGCAGCTGCCTGCTACGCATATATACCTAAATCATGCCCCGTAAAGTAGTGACAATTATATCAATAAGTTTAAACGCACTCTGACTATGTAGAAGATTCTCGATTCGACCTACAGACGTGATATATGCTTGGACCACCGGAGCGAGAAATCGGATCGGAGTTAAAGACATACTCTGTGGAGGGAATTGTGTGGTGATCTGATAGAGTAAGATCCGTTGTAGCACTGAATGTGGAATTTAATAAACTTCACTTCGGTTTGAAGAACAGTTTATGTCAGGAGAGAGAGTGCGAGAGACGACGTGCATGGCCGGAAGAAACACGCAGCAGGTAACGATTATGTTCACAGCAGTGCTTAATTACTAATACAATGGTAGTGAGTAGTGGATAATATCCACTACTGTAGTGGTAATTGTAAATTTATATAGCGCCACTTCAAGAGAGCCTCATCAGAGGTGCATACGACCTAAGACACAATGTAACCACGATCGAACAGAATGGTCTTCAAGCGTTTGCGGAACAGATACAAAGAGAGGCTGAGGAGTTCATGTCGCAGGTTGTTAGGTAGTTTGTTCCAGGAGGATAGGCCCTCAGTCCAAAGTTCAGAAGTGCACACGACCACACAACAGAGCATCGATGGCGCTGAGCAACTGTGAGTGAAGGACTTGCTCAGGGTCCTTTCAAAGTGGAGGATCGAACCCGTACTCTCCGCGTTACAGGGCGAGCGCTCTTTCCATTCGACTACCGTGCACTACAACTGGACCGAGCCCTACTAACCATACCCATAACTAAGACTGCATACTTTTGAAGGGTTGAATGAGCTGCTGCATAGGTGTGCCACTAGAAACGACCCTTCAACGTATGGGCCCTGTGTACGTACAGGTGTGCAGCGGTGGTTCCTTTCTGGTACGTTGTCTTAATGAACGAGGTGATAATGGAGATGTACCGATCGAAACATCGCAACACGAATTTTGTATGTTCACGCTTCAGTTAATCGACCGATGACTCCGGCTTTATGAAAATGCGGCTATAGAAGTTCCCATATTAGATTAGATTAGATTGGGTATTGTCTTGTATTCCATTGTATTCAGAATTGGATTGTATTGTATCTATTGGATTCTATTGTATAATGTTGTATTGTCTTCTATTGGACTGTTTTGTATGTTATTGGACTGTATTGTATTTTATTTGGCTGTATTTTATTTAATTGGATTGTATAATTGTGTTCTAAATAAAGCTTGGTAAGGTTAACTCTCATAGGTTGTATCGATGCGCAGAAGAAGCGCTCATTTTCCCATCTTCAGCCCATCAACCACAAACGGACGAACGTTAAGGCCAGTGCATCGTATGTATGTATGTTTACGTGTATGCGGCTGAAAACTTATGTAGCGCGTTTTAAGAACCTCACAATGACGATCGTAGGACTTGCAGTTCACTTTTTATATGTCGCCTGTATCAGGATCCACTCCATGTATTGTTATTTGTTTTGTATTGCATAGTATTCTATTGTATTCTGTTGTATCAGGATCGTATGTATGTATGTATTGTATTGCATTGTATTGTATTCTATTGTATTGCATTGTATTGTATTGCATTGCATTGTATTGTATTGTATTGCATTGTATTCTAGTGTATTCTTTTGTATCTGGATCGTATTATATAAATACTAGTGTATTTGCCCGTCATAATTATGACGGCAGTTTATGTCGTTCTAGAGTATTAGCCCGTTATATTATGACGTCATATTATAGGCCTATATGTATCGTTGGTTATCGCCGTCGTCAAGACCCCCGTCGTCAAGACAACCGGTTCATGTTTCACAATAGAACAGAAGCCGTTTGTGACGTAGCGTTTATCGACAGACGGACACTATATGGATATTATATGTATAGATTGTATTGTGTTGCATTCTGTTGTATTGCATCCTATTGTATTCCATATTCTGTTCTGTTGTACCAGGATCCACCCCTCATTATAGTGACGCGTATAATATACAAACAACTTGTGCAGAGTCGTTACACGGAATCCACTCAGTAAGCTCGAATCCGCAACCGATAGGTCTGAGATCCCTGCTTCCAAATGGGTCGACGACCATCGTCTATCCTTGCGTTGTATGTAATGTAATTTAGACCTCACAAAGTCGCACAAAGATGCGATAGTGAGACCAGCTTAAACCCCGGGGCTGTATCAAAGCAAGTCGATAAAGCCAGGTTGTAATTGGGTCAGTTTCAGTGTCCGGTCAGATCAAGTAGCCTACATGTAAGTAGGTAAGAGAAAAGTAGTGCTATTGGTTGTAATTGGGTCAGCTTCAGTGTCCGGTCAGATCAAGGTCTGAGAAAAGTAGTGCAAGTGGTCGTAATTGATTCATGTTCAGTGTCGGGTCAAGAAGGTCAGACCGAGAAAACCAGTGCGCTTAGTTCTACAACTATTGTCTATTGGATTAGGTTGGATTAGATTGGACAAGAATGGATTTGATTACATTGAAGTCGATTACGCGTTCACAATCGGTTTAATTTCCAAAACAAAAACCTCAATAAGTATTTGCAAAAATGGAACTACAATGATAATTTCTAGGAATATTACGAACTAAGAAACCTCGATGCTCATTGCTAAAATGAAAATGCAGCTATGGCTCAACCAACTAATCTTCTGTCCTTCGCTTTCCAGCACGGTAAAGGTAACGGTAGAACGGTAACGATTAAACGAAGCACACTTCTTTTCCGCACCTCCGAAGAAGCTCCCCAAGGCGTATGTACACACACGGATCGGCGGTCCTAGTCTTTGATTCCTAGGTAGCCGTGGGTTACTAAAAAGGCGCTACACAAGTGCTTTCATACATACACACATACATACAAAGTGGTCCCACGATTAATAGATCACAAATCCAACAGTCGGAATCATTCGGTTGGTTAGTTCGTTCCGTAAAAACGGGTAGAATTATATTTACTCGAATGCGTTGAAGTTCACTGCTTGATTTTGTCTTTCATTGTGTGATTTTTGTAGCTCATGTACTTCGCCCTTTTCTTCATAATTTCCATGACGGTTTTGACGGAAGATTTGCAACTCAAATCGAGAGACATATATCGCAGCGGGGAACCCCGTTGTATAAGTTTATTAGACATTTGGCACCGTGGTTAATCCCGCACCTGTACGTCGTGCTAACTATATAGCGCTAACTAAAGACGCGCTAAAAGTGGACGTGCTAAATATAGACGTGCTAACTGCAGAAGAGAACCATAGAGAGGGGCGAAGTCTAGAAACCAGTGAGTTCGGCAAAAGTGACGTCCAATTCGTTGTTGATGACCTTGTACTTGTCTTTTTCGTGCAACAATTCGTCTATAAGTAAGAAACACAGCAACTTTCGTTTATATATTCAATCTGATCTTGGTCCAGTTCAGTCCAGTGCGATTCAGTCCAGTCCAATGCGATTCAGTTCAGTCCAATCTAGATGAATCCAGTTCAATCCAGTCCAATTTAGTTGAGTCCAGTGCGATCCATTCCAATCCAGTCCAATTCCTGTCCAATCTAGTCCAGTCAAGTGACTCCAGTCCAATCCAGTCCAATCTAGTACAGTCCAGTGCGATCTATTTCATTCCAGTCCAATCCAATCCAATCTAGTCCAGTACAGTGCGATCCATTCCAATCCAGTCGAGTCCGATCCAGTCCAGTTCAGTCCAATTCAGTCCGGTTCAGTCCAGTCCAATCTAATCTAATGACTTTTATAGCGCCGTTTTCATACTGCACAGACATCATTAGATGGTCGCTTCCAGTGAAATCATAGACAGAGAGTATAGCATCGTACAACGAATTCTAAGGCTTCGGACACTGTGAAGCCAGTGAAGCCACGGAGAAAGTCTGCAGCCCAAAACAACCAGAGCATTACGGTGTAAATAGCGATGCAAGTTTTGATGCAAATTCTGGTGTTAATTCTGGTGTAAATTGCGGTGTAAGTTTTGGTGTAAATTCTGGTGTAAATCGTAGTGTAAATTGTGGTAGATTGATAAGTTGAGTAAAAACTTAAGAATGATCAGGTAATGGTAGCAATGGTTAGGAACAAATTTGTACAAAGGTGCAATGATTTAGGTCACAATTTACGTACGGTCGTGATGTCACACCATGAATTTTAATGGATTGTATATCATTCTTCTTATTACTAAGCATTTATTAAGCGCCACTATCGGATGATCAATCATCAATCGATGGAGCAATTGTGAGTGAAGGACTTGCTCAAGGTCCCTACACATTAATTAACCATCTCAGAGGAGGAGGATCGAACCCATACTCTCCGTGTTACAAGGCGCGCACTCTAACCAATCCGCCACCTTGTCCTCCTTTGCTCAAGACCATAGTATTAACAATTGTTTCTATAGGGCTGTTACTTTAGCGCCTATATTTAAAAAAACATCTTAATCTGTCGGGCGCTATAGAAGTGCATTGAGTTGATCAGATTACCTTCCAGTTTGTCGACCTCCTTCTGGAGTAGGTTCACGTGCTTCTCCGCCTCGGATACGCGCGTTTCGGCCTGGAAAAAAATAATTCCTTGTCAACACTTAACCCTTTTAATAATTGACGAGTAGGTTGTACTAGAAAAGAAGAGAGGAAGAAGCCATGGGTGTGAAGTGCTAGCTACTTCATTTACTTAGCGCTTCTGTTCTTCCCATTACTATCTTCTTCCTCCTCTTCATTCTATTCTTTCTCCTCTGCGTCATCTTTCTTTCCTCCTCTTCCTCTTCCTTTTCCCCCTCCTCTTCTTTTCCTTTTCATCATCCTTTTCTTTTTGCGCTTCCTCTTCCTCTTCTCTCTTCCTTTCCTCCTCCTGTTCTTCTTCGTTTTTCTCTTCATCTGCCTCCTACTCTTCCTTTTCCTTTTCCTCTTCCTTTACCTGTCCCTCTTCCTATTCCTCATCCTCTTCCATTTCCTCTTCCTCTTTTCCTCGTTTTGTCCTTCTTCACCCCTCCCTTCTGTCATTCTTCCACTTTTACCTACCTTTTTCATTCGTTTGCTGAAGTTTAATAAGACAATTCCTGTTAATTAATTAGCTAATTAGCTAAAAAAAAGAACTAACATCGTTCAGCCGATCTGTCAAGTCTTTAATCGTTTCCTCATAGGTTTCTTCTCTCTGCGCCGCCTAGTGTTCAAACAAAGAACTAAATCGACTATATTCACACAGACAGACAGGCAAACAAAAAGACAGACAGCAGATAGACAGGTAGAGAAACAGATAAATAGACGAACAGAGAGCCAGAAAGAGAGACAGACAGGCAGACAGACAGACAAACAGACAGCCAGACAGGCGACAGACAGACAGACAGACAGATAGACAGGAAGACAGCCAGCCAGACAGGCAGACAAACAGACAGAGGTATTGAAGGGAGAAAAGTGCAACAAAGGAAGGGTTAGCGCGCAGTTGGTTTGTGTGGTACAAACTTAGCAACATTTTAGTTGTAATTACAAATGTTACAATTATTACAATTATTATAATTGTCATAATAATTACTATTATTATATGACTGTTGTTATTATTGCTGTTATTATTTCTGTTATTATATTTGTTGTTGCTGTTTTTGTTGTTGTTGTTGTTGCTATTATTATTATTACTATTTTTATCAATTATTATTGTTATTATTATCATCATCATCATCATCATCATCATCATCATCATCATCATCATCATCATCATCATCATCATCATCATCATCATCATCATCATCATCGTCGTCGTCGTCGTCGTCATCATTATCATTATCTTTAACATTATTACCTCTTGTTCGAAGATTTCGAGAGACTTCATGTTGTTACCGACGACCTTTAGTTCTTCTTCCAGCTCAATGATTTTACTTCAACGATAACAACCATTTACATTCATGATCATGATCATTATCATGATGATCGTGATTATTACATCATGATTATTACATCATGATCATGATTATAATCAACATCATTATCATCGTGATAATCATGAGCAGATGAGGATTAAGATGGTCATGATAATCATGATTATCACGAGCATTATCATTATGAGAAAGAGGATCATGATGATAATTGAATTATAGAGATAGGGCAGAGTGAGAAGGAGAGAGAAAGAAAGACAGAATGAAAGAGATAGGAGGAGAGAGAAAGAGAGCGAGAGTGAGAGTGAGTTAGGCTGAGAGGGAGGGAAAGAGAATGATAGATATAGGGAGAGAGAGAGAGAGAAACTCTCCCCCTCATTTTTAGACCTAAGTGACGCCTCTAATCATCAACGCCATCAACAACAGAATCATTTTGTTTTCCATCAGCATGGTCACTGCTCTTCCAAACAGAAAATCGAACTTTAGTCCCTCTGCTTGACCGTCGGAGGCGATTCCCATAACTGGAGATAAATAATATAGAAGAACGTTCTCGAGAATAGATGGCGCTCTGGGGCGTCTGTTGCGACGTCATCGCCCTCGATGCTCTTGGGTGATCGATCACCCGTTAGTCTTCTTTATTGTATTTGTGAATTTATGACGAGATACAGACAACGGCGGAAGAAATGGACGTACAGAGGATGAGGACGAGAAGGAGAAAGAGGAAGAGGAGGAGAAAGACACTCGGAGGAAGATGAGGAATACGAAATGGAGGAAGAGGACGAGCAGGAAGAGGAAGAAGAGGAGGAGGAACAAGAGGAGATGGAGGAATAGGAAGAGGAAAAGTAGGAGAAAAAAGACGAGGAAGGAGAGAAGGAGGAGAAAGAGGATCAAGAAAAGAAAGAGGAGAAGGAGGAATAAGAAGAGTAAGAGGAAGAATAAAAGGAAGAGACGAATGAGGAATGAAAAGAGACAGAATAGGAGGAAGAGGAGCAAGAATGAGAAGACTAGGAATCGGACGAACGAGAAAGGGAGGAAGGGGACGAAGACGACGAGTAGGAGTAGGCAGAAGAAGAAGTAAACGAGGAAGAGGATGGAGGAGGGTTAGGAGGATGAGACAATGGAGTAAACAAACAACAAAGTGGACGCAGGCAGGAGACTAGGTTTTGTCCGAGTAAGTCCACTCCACACACTCGCCCTGGAAAGCGCTATATAAATATTACTGGTATACATTTATTAAGCGCCACAATACAATGACCAAGCATCATTCGACGGCGCTGAGGAATTGTGAGTAAAGGGCTTGCTCAAGGTTCCTATACGCAGTAACCGTTTCAGGAGAGGAGGAGGATCGAACCCATTCCTATGCGTTACAAGGCGAACACTCCAACAAATCTACTACAGTGTGACACTAATTAGATTCCGTCTATGGTAATTAATTGTCATTAGTGACTTCTATAGCGCCGAATGATTGCGTATATACACAGTGCGCTGAACTTGAAGAGTGTAAGGAGTGTAAGGGGAGATTAGAGGGTATGGGGTGAAGATAAGAGAGATTGACTAACGCATCTGCTGCTTCGAGACCAGCCTCGGCCCGCGTCAGATCGACCTCCGTCATCGCCAACTTCCGCGAAGCCTAGTCCGGAAATAGACACAGATATCTATATATATTCATGGTAACATTGTATATAAATAAAGGAGAAACAGGAGCAGGAGGAGGAGGAGAGGGAGGAAGGGGAAGAGTAGGAGGAGGAGGAGGAGGAAGAGAAGAAGGAGGAAAAGGAGGTGGACTAGGAGGAGGGGAAATAAGGTTTCGGTGGAGGAGGAGAAGGAGAAACAAATAAGAGATTAACAAATATTGGTTTGTATTTTGAATTTTTTATGCTAATTTATGGAGATTTTATGCTAATCTATGAATATTTTATGCTGATCTATGAATATTCTATGCTAATATATGAGCATTCTATGCTAATCTATGAGTATTCTATGCTAATCTATGAGTATTTAATGCTAATCTATGAATATTCTATGCTAATCTATGAGTATTTAATGCTAATCTATGCCATTGTATGCAATCCATGAATTGTTTTTGCTATTTCTTCGGATTTAATCATTTAATTGATGTAAATTCGGACGGGGAAGAGGAGACTGATTGAAGGAAACCTCTTCGAATTTTCGGTCGGACTCTTCTCCCAGCAGAATCGTCTCTTCCAGTTCCTTTTCCAGTTGAACAATTCTCTCGACATCGTTGGCATTCCTATTCTCCAAGACCTTCGTGCCTCTGGCAACGTCAACAACAATATCATCATCGTCATCGCTGTCGTCGTCGTCATCATCTTCATCATCATCATCATCATCATCATCATCATCATCGATTTCATTATTGTCATCATCATTTTCATCTATCATCGTCATCATCATCATCATCATTCAACAACAACAACGACATAATAATAATCATCATCATCAACAACAACAACATCATCATCATCATCATCAACACCATCAACAACATCATCTGCATTATTATCATCATCGAAGTCGTCACGATTGTCATTTTGAGCTCGTCCTAAGATGTGCTTTTTCTGCCCGTACTCTGGTAGTGCCAGTCCGATAAAGGGGAGCGACGTAATTTTCATTATGTTAGTCGATATAATCATCATCATTGTCATTGTCGTCATTATCATTTTGATAATAGTGATTGAAGTGTGTATGGTATTAGTGGTATCATAGGTGCAGTGGTAGCAACATTAGTAATTGGTATAAAGTGTGGAATTGGTATGGTATGAAGTAGTATGATAGCATGGTACCGTATGGTATGGTAGGAAATGCCATGCTGTGGCTGATTTAACGTGGTATGGCTTGATATGGTATGTGGTATATTACTTAGTATGAAATGATTTGATATGGTATGCACTATGCAATGGTATGTTATGGAATAACAGGTTACGGTTTACTATGGTATGATACCGTATGGTATCATACCATAGGTTCATGTGGTATATTAAATGGTTTGGTATGGTGTGATATGATATGGCATGAAATGGTATAATATGATTTGGTATTGGATTGTATGATGTGGTATGGTATCATGTGGTATCTGATATGGTATATTACCTTTCACTATCATCGGCTGCCTTCGTGGCTTCTTCGAGTTTCTCGGACGCTGCCTGGAGCCTTGTTTCCGTCGATTCGAAGTCCTCTTCCAGCTGACGGACTTTCTTCGTCAGAGTCTGAACCTCACCCTCAGTCTGCAATAAGGAGTGGCACTGTTCTTAGAGGACGATATCACCACTTCTACAAATGCGCTTCATGAATCACCATACCGGTCTGTTTCGATTGAGCACCCAGCTCTGCTTCAGTTTAAAGAGGGTTACGCAGATAGAAATAGAGACAGACAGACAGACAGACAGACAGACATACAGACAGACAGACAGACAGGCAGGTAGGTAGGCAGGCAGAAACAAATACAGAAAGAAAGTAAGACAGACAGAGACAGACAGAAAGACAGACATACAAACGTACACACACACACACGCTTAGACAAACAGACAGTCAAAAACACTCATAGACAAACGTAAACACAAGCAAGGCACACGCGTAGAACGCGACAACAACCAGAAGACGCAAGCACACCGACGCAG
>OY744607.1:52672169-52769669 GCA_963556255.1 Allolobophora icterica | reverse complement strand
TAAAATCCACAAATCATCTGGAGAACTGGAGAACTTCGTATACCCTGCAGTTTGGAACTGCCGGGTAGGAAAGTTCCCGCAGTTTTGTTCTTTCATCTGCTTTGAACGCAACATTAGCTTTACTTGTACAGATTTCACTTCTTCGTATACAGATCATGTGCAAAAACCTTTGCATGGAAGTGGGGCAGATCGGCAGAGTTAATGCACAGAGTTATTATTAAAGATGAGACCGGAATATTAAGCAAGAGAGCAGCGCCACGTGAGTAAAACAAAGAAAACTTCTCGCGGTCCGAATAAAAAAATTTTCCATGAAGAATTGTGGGGGCCGGATAAAAAGTGTTGGCGGGCCGGATCCGACCCTCGGGCCGCAGTTTGCCCACCTCTGTCGTAGACAGAGCTGTTCTGTGCGTCCCTATGATATTTTTAAAGGCGCTTCAAAATGGCCAGACACAATACAATACAATACAACTACATTTGATATTGCCCTCCTTCCTTATAAGTTCAGAAGTGCACACACGACCATACATTGATGGAGCTGAGCAATTGTGACTGAATACACACTTACACAGAAGCATGCATAATGCATAAGTGCCAACTACTTTTCTTGGCATCGGCATATGAGAACAATCCTCTCCCTCGTCGTCTGACCTTCCTATTTACAGTGTGCGGTCAGTGTACTCATTTAATCGGCGAGTTCGCTATATAGGTGGGGCGAGTGGAACAGTAATTTCTAAACACTCTATAGATACTGATTTATGCATTTACGTAAAGCGTTATATAACTGAAGGTTTGAAGGTTCAAAGTTCAACCGAGCAAAGCTGTTGCTGCTTATTATTACTACAAGTTTATTAAGCGCCACTACATGATGATGAAGCATCAATCGATGGCGCTAAACAGTTGTGAGTGAAGGACTTGCTCAAGGTCCCTTCACAGTCTCACGGTATATGAGCATCGAACCCGTGCTATGCGCGTTGCAAAGCGAGCGCTCTAACCAATCGGCTATCGTTTCAATACAAACATTCAGATCGTGCTTACCGAGATCGAGCAAAATAAGGCGACTTGGCGTCTGCAGAACGAGAAGCTGAAGTGCCGCGGAACCAACGGCAGGTGTCTTAAAAGGCGCAGATCTGCGTGTGTTAAGAGAGGAACGAGTCTCGTGCTATCATACCTGCCGGAGGTATAGAGCTTTGAAAGTCGACGAAAAGCAAGACCGGAGAGGTTGCAGGTGAGATGCAGTGGAGGAGATGGAATCGGTGGAGGAGGAGGAGAAGAGGAAAGTGGAAGAGGAGGATGACGTGGAAGAGGAGGAGGAGGAGAAGGGGAGAAAGACCTGGAGGTCGAAGAGGAAGAAATGGAAGAGGAGGAAGAAGGAGAAAGGAGGTGGTGGTGTAAGTGGAGGAGGAGGAAGAAGAGGAGGAGGAGGTAGGAGAGGAAGCAGATGAAAGATTAAAAATGGTGGATGAAGAAGAGGAGGAGAAGGAATTGGAAGAGGAGGGGAAGGAAAACGAGGAGATCTAATAGGAGAAAGTGGAGGAGGAGGAGAAAGAGTAGGAAGAGGAAGGGGAGGGAGTAGGAGGAAGACGAGAAGATGGAAGAGAAAGAGGAAGAGGAAGAAGATTAAAGATGGTGGAAATAGAGGATGATATGGAAATGAAGAGGCATAAGAAATAAAAAGACAGAAAGAAAAGGAGGAGGAAGAGGAAAAGGAGGAGGAAGAGGAGGATTCCTGACGGAATAATCGAAAGAGGAGAAAGTAGCAGCAATTCTCAATGGCTCCCCATAATATTGGTCTCTGCTCCTCCGAAAAATAAAACACAGCGCACATATATAAATCTTTATATAAACAACTTTGTATATATGTATATGTTTGTATGCATATACTTTGCATATATATATAACTCTGTGCGTAAAGATATGTTTATTGTTGCAACCGGCGCGTAGTATTGAACCGGGTGTAGTGACTCGTGAGGTGTGTCCATGTATATATATCTGTAAGTATGCCTGTAAGTTTGTCCATATTCATGGCTGCATGTACGCTTATGTATTTCTGTATGTATGTCTACGCGTGTATTTGTATCTGTGTCTGTGTATCTGACTGCATGTATCCTTTTATGTATGTGTATCTGACTGTATGCATGTTTATATGTCTACGTGTATGCCTGTATGTCTGTCTGTATGTATGCAACGTGATGTAAGCGTCATAGTCTAACTCGACTGTAACGTAACAACATAAATTATTTATATAGCTCCGTTTGTGTTTTGGGCGTCAAGGCGACGTGCGCTGCATAAATGAAGGAAAAGATAGATAAATTAATTAATAACTAAATTAATTAATTAATTAATTAATTAATTAGTTGATTGATTGATTGATTGATTGATTGATTGATTGATTGATTGATTGATTCATTCATTCGTTTATTCATTCATTCATTCATAGAAATATGAACTAATAAACCGACAAACGAGTAGGCCTAAGTAAGTGGAGGAAGACGAGGTCAAAAGGTCAAACCGTCCAAGGGCGCCTATCAATTGACCAATGACCTCCGAGGATGGATGATTGGAGAGGGGTGAGGCAACAATACCTCTGCGTGTACGTATGTGCCCCTCTGCTTGTCCGTCTCTGCGAGTGTTTCTGTATCTGTCTGTATGTCCTCTGCCTTCTGCTTGTCTGACCTTCGTCGGTTTATTAGTCTGTGTTTCTGTCTGGAGTGTGTCGATGTATCTGTCTATGGATCTGGCCCTGTCTCTCTACGCATGTCTGTCCCGGTCTATCTTTATTTATCTGTATCTGTTTCAATTTATTGCCCTATTTTCCTTCCTCCGTATCTCTCTCTCTCTCTCTCTCTCTCTCTCTCTCTCTCTCTCTCTCTCTCTCTCTCTCTCTCTCTCTCTCACGCTCTCTCTCTCTCTCTGCCTCTCTCTCTCTGTCTCTCTCTCTGTCTCTCTCTGCTTCTATGTCTATCCCTCTGTTCAAATCAAATATACCTATCCCTCTTCTTCGTTTCTCATTCCTCCTCCTCCTCTTCCTCCTCCATTTCCAGTCTTTTCTTTCTTCCATCCATAACCTCCTTCCAGTTCTCCTCTTCCATATTCCACTCGTTGTCGGTCCAGAGCCATATTCCGTGTTTTTTTATATTTACGCGCGCGGAGGAAGCAAACGCTCATATCACATCGGGAGCTGTAAGATTCGATCGAACAAACTCGTTTGCGATTGTACGGATTTCGCGCGTCGAAAACGATAGCAGTTGTGGTAAATTAATGACCTCAGAACTTTTATAGCGCCACAGTATTATGCTCAAGGCATTGGTCGATGATTGCTACTAAATGGCAGTAAATTGAAGTTCAAAACTTTCATGGTAAAGTAATATTTTGTTAGGTTTCAATCTGTTAAGAAAAGGACATGCTCTTCGTTTGGTGGCTATTATTATTATTATAGCTATTATTATTTTATTTCTCATATTATAGTATTATTATTATTAGCCTATTGCTGTGATTATTGCTGTTATTATTTTATTTCTCATATTATAGTATTGCTATTGCTGTGATTATTATTGCTGTTATTATTGCTGTTGTTATTATTATTATTATTATTATTATTAATACAATTATCATTTTTTACTATTATTATTATTATTATTATTATTATTATTATTATTATTATTATTATTATTATTATTATTATTATTATTATTATTATTATTATTATTATTAATTGATGTATAATTGCTCGACTAATGAAATGCATGCATTATAAATTTATGATGATGATAATAATAATAATAATAATAATAATAATAATAATAATAATAATAATAATAATAATAATAATAATAATAATAATAATAATCGCTAACAACATCGCAGCAAAAACTCGCTCGGCCGTTCCAGGAATAATCTTTTTCTTTTTATATATGTCTCCGGACAATTTTTTTTACCTACCTGGGGGATCCTTGATACCCCGGGGCTAAAAAAAAAAAAAAAATAATAATAATAATAATAATAATCTTTTCTTTATTTAAGCGCCTGCCAACCGCACTGCGCTGTACAGTGAACATACATATAGTAGAAACGGCAGCCACGCAGGGCGCCTTACATACATGTATACAGTAGAAGCACATTAAAAGACACTGTGAAATAATAATCTCATACTAAACTAATGAGGATCACTTGCTCCTGATATGTATTGTATTTAAACATTTATAAAGCGCCTCTAGTAGGGTGAACCGTTCAGAGGCGCTCCCAGTGCTCAAGGCCAAGAGAAAAGAAATAAGTCTTGAGAAAAGCAAAAGAAGACGAGGGTTACCTATTAAAATTTGAGAGCGAGTAGAAGGAGACAGTGTATTCCAGAGAGAGGGACCAATTGAGGCAAAAAGATCGGGACTGCGCCGTAGCTGCTCTATTATGAGGAACTGAAAGATCAAATCTGTTAGAGGAGCAAAGTGGACGATGCGAGAAGACATAAAGAGGCCGGTGAATTACATCGATTAAATATATGGGGGCGAGACCCCGCTGTGTCTTGGACACCAGAATAAAAATTTTGAACTTAATACGTTCAGAGAGAGAGTTGCTCAAACATGAAGGATGAAATGCGTGAGTGGCGTGGCAGACATGCTATTAATCTCGCAGCTGCATTTAGGACTAACTGCAGAGGCATGATACGGACCTTAGGAAGACCGATTAGAAGCGAATTGTAGTAGTCGATTCGGGAGCAAATGAAAGCATGGACCAGCGTTGTAAAAACAGAAGATGAGACAGATCGTCGAACAGCCCTGAGCAGTCTTGTTGTCAAGACCATAAACCTCAAGACCAAGACCAAGACTTTGAACCTCAAGACCAAGACCAAGACTTTGAACCTCAAGACCAAGCCCGAGACCAACACCCAAAAAATCACATTCAGCCCGACTTCTTTTCATTTAAAAAAAATTGTTAAGTGGGACTACTCGCTATTTTAATGAAAACGTGAGTCTTTTCTTTTATTCAAGCAAATTAACTTTAAATGCAGACTGCAGAGAATTCCGAATTCGTATTTAGAAAAGTCCTTCATGCAAAATGTTATTCCAAATGCCTTTCGTATTTTATAAAAACCAATTCGCTCAGAATTTTCTGACCAAGACGTGACTTGTTGGGCGTCATAACAATTCCACCACGTGAAAAAATACTTCCCATAGGTGCTGAAGTCGAAGCTTTTCAAGCACTGGATGTAAATGTACAAATTGTGAGCCTTTTTGATTTCCTCCCATGGTTTATCAGACCGTCTGGCTTCAGAAAAAGTCTCGGCAGGGCTTCCAAACAAAGCATAACTTAATTGCTAGGCCTACTGTCGAAGGGTTTTCCTGACCAACAAGACTTGCAGCCGTCCGTAAGTATTTGTCGTAGGCTATGATGCAAACTGGCCTGAAAGATTTTTAACTTCTTCAGTTTTGTTAAATGACTGTTCATATTGACAGCCGGTCTTGGTCATGGTCTTGCGAGACTAAGACCAAGACTTTGAACCTCAAGACCAAGACCAAGACTTTGAACCTTAAGACCAAGACCAAGACCAAGACTTTTGGTCTCAAGACCAAGACCAAGACTTCTAAAAACGAACCCGAGTGCACTCGAGACCAAGACCTTGGTCTCGAGGACAACAAGTCTGGCCCTGAGACGCCTTAAGTGTAAGTAGGAAACACGTGTGAGGTTCGAGATGTGATCTTTAAAAAAGAGAGAGCTATCAAGCGTAACACTCAAAATATTGGGGTACTGGTACCCCGAATTTTACGCCGGTTACCCTAATGCAAGCAACCCTTCCCGCAGAGTGCGATTTCCCGCATCCTTGCATTGGCCCGGCGACGGAAAACGACAATAATGAATAGCAAGATACCGCGAACGTGAGTGATTACCATACGTAACGACGCCCGTTGGCCCTCTGGCGTCTGCTGGAGGCGACGATGGAGCAGCTCTACCTCGGTAAACATACTCCGCGCGTCTATTCTGAGACGTACGCACAAAATGGCGACTTCAAAGAACGAGGCGAACAGAAATGATTTCCAAGTTCGGTCATTCGAACTGACCGATGGTCGGCCGAAGCTGGACAACTAATTAGAGATGATCGATCCGCGCGTGGCCCCGGCCGGATGGAAGATCAGGCGTGTGGTGTGCAAGGGAGCGGAGAGAGCGACAGGCAGACGTACCGCCACGCGTCTTTTCAGAGGGATGTAGAAAGATAAACCCCTTTCAGAGGTTTAAAAATATCGACTGGATTGAGTTGTTTTGTCGGGAGTGGCGGAAAGAAACGAACCAGACACACCGATGAATTGAAATTGCTTCCTTCCACGCTTGGTAATATGTATCGTGCCACTGTCTTGGCAACCGATTGCTGGTCGCACTTTGAATACCAAAAGCCCGTCACAGTTAGGCCTACTCCCCGTGTTACCCAAAGCAGGGTGGCCTACGTGAAATCCATATGACTACCGAAACCCGTCACAGTTACTCCCCGTTGTTACCCAAAGCAGTACACGCTGCTGCTAATCGACTACGTAAAGCACGTCTAAGTTACCCCTCATTTTTTACCCAAAGAGGGTCTTATTGTAACCCTTTGGCTACCCAAAGCAGGTCACAGTTACTTCCGTCTTTACCAAAAGAGGTCACGTTTCACTCGATTAGCTACCAAAAGCAGATCATAGTTTGCCCAAAGCGGTGACGTTGCACCCATCTGGCTACCCAAAGCAGGTAATAGGTACTTCCGTTTAAACCCAAAGAGGTCATGTTCCACTCATTTGGCTACCCAAAGCAGGTCATAGTTACCCCAATTTTTACAAAAAAGAGATCAAGTTTCACCCATTTGGTCACCCAAAGCACGTTATAGATACTTCCGGTTTTACCCAAATATGTTACGTTTCACTCATTTGGCTACCCAGTGTAGGTCATAGTTTGCCCAAAGAGGTCACTTTGCACCCGTTTGGCTACCCAAAGCAGGTCATAGGTACTCCCGTTTTTACCCAATGAGGTCACGTTGCACCCATTTGGCTACCCATTACCCCGTTATGCCCAAATAGGTCACGCTGCACCCATATGGCTACCCAGAGCAGGTCATAGAAACTCCACGCACTTACCCGAAGCTGTTCCCGTTTTGATGCCTTGTGGTGTGACGGCTGGTTTCGTGTTACGTACACGTCCGGTTGTCGTTGTCCAATTTATCATGACTCGTTTTACGATGATGACAACGACCATGAGGCAATAAATAGGCGCTGCATAAAACCGCTGACTTCTGACATTCGGATTATTGTCAGGCGCCTCTGGGCAATATTGCCATCGATCTCGGAAGGTGATATTCAAGAAGGCAATCGGAGAAATGCACGAGAGATGTTAGCCAATGGAAATGAGGAATGCGACCTTGACCTAAATACACGTGACCTCGACTTGCACATATGACCGTGAACTATACATGTATACCTAACTTTGACTTTTACACATATGTGTGTCCTTGACGTTTCATGCGACCTTGACTACAAAGCCCTTTAACCTATGCATATATGCGTGACCTTGACCTATACCTATATAGGTTAAGGTCAGATATATAATTTAAGGTCAAGTATCATAGTAACCTATATAACGGTCAGTCTGACGTGACCTTCAGCTAAGTGCAGGCGAAGATCATGGTTCTTATAGAGCCACGATAATCAACGATTCGACTAACTGTAAGAAACCGTTGAATAATGAATGAATGAATCGTATGAGATGAATGGGTCAGACGTCAATATTTGAATCAGAGGAACGGTCATTCGCTAAGGTGAGGGAGAATGGAGATGGACAGCCGAGGTTGGAAGCTAATTGACCGATGGATGCGGGAATAGAAGGTTTTAAGTTGTCGCTTGAAGGATGAGATTATTGGGGCTGACATTATGAGTAAATGTATTTCATTCGAGGCAGTGAGTGAGGCTGAGCTGATGGCGCGTCCACCGATGTCCTTACCAATGAAAGCTTGAGGAAGCTTAAGCAGATCACTGGATCATGTGTTAGTCAGTTGTGGGTCGAAGGTTGCTGAATATGAAGGAGCTGATGGGTGATAGTAGCCAATTTAAAATGACAGGCCTTGAGATAGGGAGCCAGCGGAGTTGTGACGGAAGATCATCGGATGGGATTTGGTTACCAGGGCAAACGAGATGTGGCTCCATGTCCTACATCCGTTGTAATCGTTTGTTATAAGAAGAGGTGTCTTATCGAATCGAGTCTACTTCTATATATGTCCGTCTGATTGACAGTTAGTATTTGTGTCTGCCTGCCTGTCTGTCAATCTGTCTGTCTGTCTGTCTGTCCGTCCGTCTGTCTGTCTGTCTGTCTGTCTGACTCTCTGTGTGCGGTTGCCTCTGAATTCGCGCGGATCCTTCTAAGGAAACGCCTCCTTTTTATTGTCTGTCTCTTTCTGTCTGTCTACCCGTCTATTTGTCAGTAAGTCTGTATGTCCGTCCGTCTGTTTGTCTGTCTGTCTCTTTCCCTGCCTGTCTGTCCGTCTGTCTGTCTGACTCTCTGTGTGCGGTTGCCTCTGAGTTCGCGTGGATCCCTCTAAGGAACGCCTCCTTTTTATTGACGCCAGTGCGTCTGTCCAAACAAACGTAATTGAAACTTGATATATATTCCAGCTTCCTGCGTCCAGTGGGATCCGATTGCGAAGTCATGGACCCCGCTCCAAGCCCCGAAACTATATCGAGAACGCATTCTCGGCGATGCGACCGGTATCGATATAAGCCCCAATATATACTGTATCTCGTGAATAATACGAATTTAGTTCCAAAGACTCTTAGACTATTACGGTTCATAGTACGGGAAAGACAGAGATTCCTTGGAACGGGTGACTCAGTTGTTGACGTGTTTCCCTGGAAACTCCTCAGAAACAGAAAGTCAAGTTGGCCTGTTTACCAACAAACTAATCCTAATCCAGACACTTATGTAGTGCCGTCAATATGACATAAAATGCAATGCAATACAGTATATGGATGATGGTAGTACTGGATGGGTGGATGGACGGATGGGTGGGTGGGGGATGGACGGATGGATGGACTAACGGATGGACTCACGGATGGATGGATGGGTGGAAGGGCGAATGGATGGATGGATGGATGGACGGACGGACGGACGGACGGACGGACTGGTGGATGGATGGATAGATGGACGGATGGAGGAAGGATGGATGGTGGTGGGTGGATGGATGGACGGTTGGATGGATAGATGGATGGACGGATGAATAGATGGATGGATGGATGGAGGGAGGGATGGATGGACGGACGGACGGACGGATGAAGGAAGGATGGACGGTGGTGGATGGATCATTACCTCCCTCCAATGGATGGGTGGATGGACGGATGGAAGGTGGATGGAAGGGTGGATGGATGTCTAATCGTCTATCCTCTCGAACGAGTTTCATGTCCTCCGTTACCTCTTTCCACCCCAAATGCCTCGGATTTATGCGCTTTGCCCTCGTGCACATGAATATTCTCTTCAACCCAAAGATGACAAGAATTTCATCCCTCGACCTTTGTATAGGAGCATCTTCAGTCCATCTGGCTGATTCTCAAATCTTGCAAGTTGCAGCACATACATTTGTATATGCATTTTGCATTTCTTTGTCGAATATCACTGGAAATAATATATACATTATTATCATCATTATCATTATCGCTTTAGACCAGTGCGTTTCAAACTGTGGTCCGCGGACCAAGAGGTGTCCGCGAAGGACATGGCGCGGGTCCGCGAGAGCGTTCTGAAAATATTCAGTAACTTGATGAACACTGCATGGTTTTAGCATTAACAGCCTGTGTTTTCAAATTCATATAGGCCTACTACTTATAGTAGCCTGTAACTGTACGATCCATACGGGTCCGATTTTAAGTGATAGATTTTACTTTTTAAATACTTGGGTCCGCGAGCTATGCCTAGAAAAAACCGTCCCTGGTCCATAAAAAGTGTTAAAACCACTGCTTTAGACTGCTGTAATCTGTGATGCGGTGTGTCATCCTCCGTTGATTTATATTAATAAACGAATATAGATGGCTTTGGTGGATGAACTTTGGGTGGATGGACGGATGATCTGAGGCGGATGCATGCAAGGTAGATGCATGGGTTGATTTTGAGTGAGTTGGTGTTTGGCGGGTGGACGGATAGGTGGATGGAAGACAGATGAATAGATAGATAGACAGACACACACAGAGACTGACATACAGACTGACACACAGAGACACAGAGAGATAGATATACAGATCGGCTAGAAAGATAGTAGATAGACTCAAGGCACCTATCAGTAGATATACATCAGGGATTTTAAAAAATATCTTATCGCCAATCGAGGATCAACGTTGCGTTGCAGACCAATTCCCCATCGCTACTCAAAGAAAACTGCTTTCCAATAGCAAATGGACGCGTAGCACTTGGCTTCGTGCAATGAACCATCGTCCCTTTAACTGAACAGTGATAGGGAATTATTAACAGATAGGGTTCTGGCACATTAATAATTTTCAGGTAAGTAAATTAGTAGTTTATTTGCCACTAAATAAAACAATCACAGTAAAAACACTTTTACAGATAGGCATATTCAGTGGCAGGCAACCGGAGAAGTCTCGTAGGACTCATCTTGCCGGTCGTCCACAGGTGCATGATGAGAATATTAAATTTTAATTGTAATTTGATTTACAACTTCTATGGCGCCGGCGCATAATGCATAAGGTATCAACCGTCTCGACGCACCCAAAACAAGCCATAATTGAGGATTACCAATGCTCCTCTTCTTGAGCTGGTGGTAATGTGCCCACGCTTTTTGCACCGCGAATGAACAATCCTGTTTTGTTTAGTATGAACTTTTTGATCTTCGACTGCTCTTTTACTATTGATTAAACAATGATCATCACATGAAGAAAAATAAGAAAAAATTAGCTAAACAATGATCATCACGTGAAGGAAAATAAGAAAAAATTAGTGCTTCCCATATCGTATAGGCAAAAGTTATGTTTTTAGCCTTTCACGGAGTTTCATGTTCAATTGTTAAGTCATAGACGTCCGTGTGGGTACACGCGCACAGGATGGTGCGGGAAATGACCAGTTCTAACGGTTCGTGGTCGTGGAAGAGATAAACAGACAGACAGAGAAGGACACAGAGAACGGCAGAAGAGAAACAAGAGTAAGAGCAGAGTACAAACCCAGAGAGAAAAATAGGAGTTGGGCAGAGATACGGGGAAAACGATTAAGATAAGACAGAGGGTACATACATACACACACATACATGTAAGCCTACATACATACGTATATACATACATACATACATACATACATACATACATACATACATGCATACATACATACATACATACATACATACATGCATACATACATACATACATACATACATGCATACATGCATACATACATACATACATACATACATACATACATACATACATACATACATACATACATACATGCATACATACATACATACATATATACATACATACATACATACATACATACATACATGCATACATACATACATTGAAGCACACGTATGTACATAAGTACGTAAGCACATACATCGATATATGTAGAAAGAAAGAAACCGCTTGAACAGTAGAAGTGGCACAGAAGCCACTGTAAAACAAGAAGGTATGAGGAGTTAAGCGAAGAGAATAACAAAGAGAAAAAACACACACGGAGAAAGACGAAGCCAGAGCGACAGCCAGAGAAAGAGAGACAAAGAGAGACAAAACAGAGACAGAGAGAGGGAGAGAGATACAGACTGACACTGACACAAAGAGAAAAAGACGTATAGTCGGACAGATAAAGAGACAAAGAGAGAACGAGACAGAGACAGAGACAGAGAGACAGAGAAATACAGAGAGACAGAGAGAGATACGTACTAATGCCTAATTGCATGGATGAATGCTTTATGGATGCGAATGTCACAGAGTCCACGCTTCAAGGGAGCTGTTGGTCTCTGGCTTGGCTGCTGCTGCAGAGGCTCGAAGGGAACAGGAGGCGGAGGAGGCAGGGCCTCTGTACTGGGCATCTCCTTTAAGATCACCACCGGTCTCCCCCATCACCTTTATAGATCTGATCCGATAGAAATCCCGGTCTAGCCATACACCACATTTGGACAGAAAATCCCACAACACAAATTCAAAACTCATACAGACCTATGATCTACATTACTCTTGCGATAAAGACAATACCCAAACAAGATACAATGCAAAACTCGGCGATCGTTGCGCTCTACGGCCCATGTAGATATAGAAGTACCACGCTGTCTCGCTTCAACTCGAGTCCATCTTGCCTTCTCGTGTGTTGAACCATCCTTCTGGAACCGTCTGACACTGCACTTACGTACTGTTGCCTTCGATAACTCTTAAAACGCAATTGTTTACATCTGTCAGATAATCACAGGTACAGCACCTTTGCGAGTTACTCAAAATGCGCTATTATAAGTGTCCTCGTACATACCTACCTACAAAATATATATTGATTTTAGTACTTTAGACTAAAATAATATAGCGTCTTAGAGTACCTCAAAAGGCGCCGAGGTATCCTTAATAATAGTTTCCCAGCTCTGTGTATACATCTGTCTGAGTGTATATGTATGCATGTTGTACTGTATTGTTCTGCATTAACAATAACAATAACAACAACAAAAACTAATAATAATAATAATAATAATAATAATAATAATAATAATAATAATAATAATAATAATAATAATAATAATAATAATAATAAATATTGTTATTAATATTCCTTCTCTGTCGCTGGACCCACTGCGTGGAACGATCTTCCTGACCACGTTGTAATTGTAATTGTAATTGTAATCGAGGATTTATATAGCGCCACTCATAAACAGAGGCGCTCCCGACCCGTGTCAGTGTCTTCACTGACAAAGAGAAATGTTTTCAGGCGCTTGCGAGACTGGGCAGGAGACAGAGAGAGGAGGACAAGCCTAAAGCCCTGAGGGAGGCTGTTCCAACTGGAAGGGCCCATTTAAGAATGCGCCACCTCTAGAGTCATTCAAATCGCACCTGAAGACATATCTTTTTAAACTTTCATACGACTGTCATTGACTTTTGTATCTCATGTACAGCGCCCTTTTCTTCGGCCTCTGCTGTGCTACGGCGCTATATAAATCGTCTTATTATTATTATTATTATTATTATTATTATTATTATTATTATTATTATTATTATTATTATTATTATTATTATTATTATTATTATTATTATTATTATTATTCTTATAATTATTATTATTATTATTATTATTATTATTATTATTATTATTATTATTATTATTATTATTATTATTATTAGTAGTAGTAGTAGTAGTAGCAGTAGTAGCAGTAGTAGTAGTAGTAGTAGTAGTAGTAGTAGTAGTAGTAGTAGTAGTAGTAGTAGTAGTAGTAGTAGTAGTAGTAGTAGTAGTAGTAGTAGTAGTAGTAGTAGTAGTAGTAGTAGTAGTAGTAGTAGTAGTAGTAGTAGTAGTATTAGTATTATTATTTTCAGTAATAGAAACAGTTTTTTTACATACTCACATATACCATAAAGCATTAATGGTCGAAGCATCATCAATGAGTTTTCTTGGAGGGTCGCTATTTAAAAGAACCCTTTCAATAACGATAATTTCCCTCTTTTAAGCCAAACTGCGTTGATCAACAATTGAATCATCGTCCATCATATTTCGATTGTCTTTGGCTGCATCGAGACAGCAGAGTGACGTAATCGGTCGCAGTATCATCCTGATAGCATCTCTTCGAATCGCTCGATTTTCTCCTGCAGCCCCTAACAAAAACGAAACGCGTCGTTTAAGGCAGTGGTTCTTAAAGTGGTGGTCCGCGGACCGCCGCCGGTCCGCGGAGCTCTGGTCACCGGTCCGTGAAAGAGTCCTTAAAAATTCATAACTTTTCAACTTTTGGATAAAACATGAATAGCATATGAAAAATACTTCAGAAAGAATGTGAAACTGGGAATCACATCATGATAATGCACATTGTAAAACTCGATTTAGCTTGGTTTAGCAACTTTAGCAGCAAAACCCTTGAATCCCCCATATTTTGTGTGCGTATCCTCAGGTTCCAATCCCGCGCTTGCCATTAGTGGTCCGCGAAAAGCACAATACACGTGGTGCCGGTCCCTAGCTTGAAAAAGTTTAAGAACCACTGGTTTAAGGGACAAAACGCTGGTTGTAATTGCAAGAGCGGCAGAGGAGTTCATGGTCCTATCTCTTAATTATTCCCTATTTCCGTTCATGGCCCTATCTCTTACTTATTCCATATTTCCGTTCATGGCCCTATCTCTTACTAATTCCCTATTTCCGTTCATGGCCCTATCTCTTACTACTTCCCTGTTTCCGTTCATGGCCCTATCTCTTACTAATTCCCTATTTCCGTTCAAGGCCCTATCGCTTACTACTAATTCCCTATTTCCGTTCATGGCCCTATCTCTTACTACTTCCCTATTTCCGTTCATGGCCCTATCTCTTACTAATTCCCTATTTCCGTTCATGGCCCTATCTCTTACTAATTCCCTGTTTCCGTTCATGGCCCTATCTCTTACTAATTCCATATTTCCGTTCATGGCCCTATCTATTACTAATTCCATATTTCCGTTCATGGCCCTATCTCTTACTACTAATTCCGTATTTCCGTTCATGGCCCTATCTCATACTAATTCCCTATTTCCGTTCATGGCCCTATCTCTTACTAATTCCATATTTCCGTTCATGGCCCTATCTCTTACTAACTCCCTATTTCCGTTCATAGCCCTATCTCTTACTACTTCCCTATTTCCGTTCATGGCCCTATCTCTTACTACTAATTCCGTATTTCCGTTCATGGCCCTATCTCTTACTAATTCCATATTTCCGTTCATGGCCATATCTCTTACTAATTCCCTATTTCCGTTCATGGCCCTATCTCTTACTAATTCCCTATTTCCGTTCATGGTCTTATCTCTTACTACTAATTCCGTATTTCTGTTCATGGCCCTATCTCTTACTACGAATTCCGTATTTCCATTCATGGCCCTATCGCTTACTAATTCCTATTTCCGTTCATGACCCTATCTCTTACTAACTCCCTATTTCCGTTCATGGCCCTATCTCTTACTACTTCCCTATTTCCGTTCATGGCCCTATCTCTTACTACTAATTCCGTATTTCTGGTCATGGCCCTATCTCTTACTAATTCCCTATTTCCGTTCATGGCCATATCTCTTACTAATTTCCTATTTCCGTCCATGGCCCTATCTCTTACTAATTTCCTATTTCCGTTCATGGCCATATCTCTTACTAATTTCCTATTTCCGTCCATGGCCCTATCTCTTAGTAATTCCCTATCACTGTTCGGTTAAACGGACGATGGTTCATTGCACGAAGCCAAGTGCTACGCGTCCATTTGTTATTGTCAGGCAGTCTACGTTGAGTAGCGATGGGGGAATTGGTCTGCAACGCAACGTTGATCCTCGATTGGCGATAAGATATTTTTTAAATCCCTGATGTATATCTGCTGATAGGTGCCTTGGGTTTACCTATCTGTCTATCTATCTATCTATCTATCTATCTATCTATCTATCTATCTATCTATCTATCTATCTATCTATCTATCTATCTATCTATCTATCTATCTATCTATCTATCTATCTATCTATCTATCCGTGCCAACATCCACCTATCCATCCACCCATTCAACATCCTCCTAGTCATCTACCCACCCATCGATGGATACGTCCATCCATCCGTCAATCCATTCATGCATTGTTCCATCTATCTATCCACCCATAGATCTATCTACCCATTCATCTACTCATCCACCCATCTACCCATCCTTCCATCCACCCATCAATCCATCCACCGAATCTTCCGTGCAGTCCATCCATCCATCTTCTGCCATTCGGTTAGAAATATATCCAAATGCATTTGTTTTCAATATATCCTGTCCAGCTTTCTTCCGGTTCCCGAGTCCGGTCCGTCCGTTCCTTCCGCCTTCTGGCTTCTCGATTCCAACACTGACCAATCCTTTCTCTTTTCTTCCCTCCATCTCACTGATTTGTTCCTCTCGCGATTATTAAGAATCGTTGATCAGGCCACAGCCAGACTCACGAACTCATTTAGAGAATATTACGATCTCATACCAGATATCTGTCTGTGTACACATGCAATTGTTCGTTTCTTTGTCACTCTATCTCTCTTCTTAACCCTATATCCATCTTCATATATACATATATGTATTATATGTGTATACATTATATATAGAATATATATTGTCCATATATATAACATATATATATCCACTATGTCGAGTTTATCGTGGTTCTAACACAGATTACATGTCTTCTGAACTAATTAAACCCTTGTTATATATTATATATATCATATCATCTCTTTACCTATCTCTCGCTATCTCTATATTTGTGTCTCCATGTCTTTCTCTGTGTCTCTTCCTCTGTATCTTTCTATCTCCAAATCTGTCTTCGTCTATAAGCTCATAAAACATCTCTATCTATCGCTATTTCCATCTGTTTATCTGTGTATTTATCTATTATCTATCGAGAATACCGACTTATTTACCTATCCATCCATCCACCCATCTATAATGTATATATCTAAATATTATTGTATTAACTATCTTGCCCTTTGTCTGTCTATCTGTCTGTCTGCTTGTCTATCTGTCTGTGTGTTTGTTTGTCTGTCTGAGAATACTACAGATCGAAAGAGAAGATATACAGATGCAAAGAAAAGCAAATAGTGAGAAAAAAGATCCAGAGTCACGTAGTGATAGATGGAAAGGGGAAACACAGGCAGACAGACAGACAGACAGACAGCGAGAAAGAGGAGGAGGAGGACGTGGAGGATGAAGAGGATGAGAGAAAGACAGGAGACGATGAATCGTTGTCTGATTGCCAGTGACTCGTAGTCACGTAATCGCATCATCGACGAAGTCGATCACGGATTTATTCGGCGCCAATTGCAAGAGGCGAAGCGTTTCTGCCTATCTCTCTTTCTCTGTCTCTCTTTGTCTGTCTCTGTGTCTCTCCCTCTTCTTTTCTCTGTCTGTCGCTGTCGCTCTTCCTGCTCTCTACCTTTCTGTCTGCCTCTGTCATTCTCTCTCTCTCTTTCTCAGTGACGAAGCGAATGTCAACAAGCAGCCCTCAATCCCCTTAATGCCCTTCTTTCACCCCAGACAAAGCTCTCACCCCGACTGACAAACCACTGTTTGCACTCCTCCTCCAATTCACCCCACCTCAACAATCCCCTGTCTACATTTGAAACGCTCACAGAGAAGATTGATTCTCAAGGCTTCCATCCTTCCTTCCTTCCTTTCTTTCCTCCTTCCATACCACTGTCCTTCCTTCCTGCACTCTTCCTTACTTCTTTTCCTTCTGTCAGTTCCTCTTTTCCCTCCTTCCTTCCTTCCTTCCTTACTCTTCAGTTTCCCCCTTCCATCCTTTCATTGTTATCCTTTTATCTGCCTCTCTGCCTGCCTGCCTACCTATCTCTCTGCCTCCCCGTCTGCCTACTTGCTTGCCTGCCTACCTCCCTGCCTGGATCCTCGCTTGCATGCCTCACTGCCTGCCTCTCTGCCTTCTTGCCTGCCTGCCTGCCTGCCTACCTCCCTGCCTGCTTCTCTGCCTTCTTGCCTGCCTCTCTGCCTTCTTGCCTGCCTCCCTTCCTACCTCTCTGCCTCCCACATCCCTACCTCCCTTTCTGCCTCCCTGCCTGCCTCTCTGCCTTCTTGCCTGCCTCCCTTCCTACCTCTCTGCCTCCCTACGTCCCTGCCTCCCTCTCTACCTCCCTGTCTGTCTCTCTGCCTCCCTGCCTGCGTCTCTGTCTCCCTCCCTCCCGCAGCCAGCGCCACCTATCCGTCGCCTGCGTCCACATTCTTGGATGTACAATCGAAAATGAATGGGTCAGTTGTGCATTTATGGCAAGGCTTGTACGCATTGATGCGACCAGCGGCAGCATCCCGGCATCTCTGCCTGTCTCAGTCTCTCCTTCACTGTTGCAGCCGCATCCGTCCAATCTCAGCAGCCAAAACAGCATCAGCAGCAGGAAGAACAGAAGGAGAATACTGGCGCTAGAAAAAGAAAGAACGGACGACAGTAAGAGACGTTCTATTCCTCCTCGTCTGGATCCTCTTCGTCCTGCCTTTGGTCCTCCTATTTATCCAATTTATCCTTCTTCTGATCCTCCATCTTCTTCCTCTTCTTCTTCCTTTTGATCCTCCTCCTGATTTTTCATCTTCTTCTTCCTCCTCCTCGTCCTACTCCTCCGCTTCTTCTTCTTCATCCTCTTGATCCATCTCTTCCTCTTGATCCTTCTCCTGATCCTCCGTCGTATTCCTCCTCTCTTTACCAATCTGTCTCATCCTATTTCAGCTGCCTTGCTTCGTGTCCGCTTAAATTTCTGTTACCCTCCTTCTCACTTCTTCTGCTTCTCCTTTTCCTACATCTGCTTCAATTCCTCTAATCTTCCTCCTCCTCTTCCTATCTTCATTCTCCATTTTCCTCTATCTCTCCTCATCCTCATTTTCTTTAATCCTCCTATTCCTCCTCCCATTTCTCCTCTCCTCCTTTTCTCTTCCGTCCGTAATCTTCCTCCTCTTTTCCTTCTCTCGTCCTCAATCCTTCTATTCCTCCTTTTCCTCCTATTCCTTTCCTTATCCTTTTCCTCTCCTCCTCAATCCTCCTATTCCTCCATCCGTCAGCAGCAATGGCTATGCTATCGTCATATGCGTCACTCATCCTCTGCTCGGTCCTCCTGACGCCGATCGTCCACCTCATCCTCTGCCAGTCTCCGCCGTCGGACGAGGATGCGCCTCCTCCTCCTCGTCCTCATCCTCACCTCGTCCGGATACCGGACGAACAGCGGTTGCTGAGGAAAATCCTCCGTCACTATGACAACAGCGTCCGTCCAGTCTTCGAAACAAACCAAACGGTTGTGGTCAACTTCAGCCTCACGCTTGTCCAGATTATGGACATGGTTAGTGCTCACCTGTTACGCTCTTACTTCTCTTGAAGTGGCGCTATATAAATTTGCAATTACAATTACAATAATATAATACTATTGTATTTTACATAGTGCCTTTCTTTCAGAGTTCAGAAGCGCACACACGACCATACGACTGAACAGCGACGACGCTGAGCAGTTGTGAGTGAAGGACTTGCTTAAGGTCCTTACACAGTAATTGTAATTGTAAATTGCAAATTTATATAGCGCTACCAGCAGACAGACTCATCAAAGGCGCTCCCGACCTAACACGATCGAACAGAATGGTCTTCGAGGGCTTGCGGAAAAGAGGCAAAGAGAGGCTGAGGAGTTCACGTCAGAGGTTGTTAGGCAGCTTATCAATTATCAAATATCAAATATCAATATCAAATAATTTTTTATTGAAACCATATATGTACAGTCAAGGCAAGTACAATAACACTTTTA
Organism: Allolobophora icterica; assembly: GCA_963556255.1. Classification (NCBI taxonomy): domain Eukaryota; kingdom Metazoa; phylum Annelida; class Clitellata; order Crassiclitellata; family Lumbricidae; genus Allolobophora; species Allolobophora icterica. Next base: position 52,750,232 of record OY744607.1, on the reverse strand, counting down.
AGAAGCAGTTAGGTAACAAGGGTAGGCCCAGAAGGGATATGATCCAGCTAATAGGGACACCTATTTGCTATGAACAAGAGTTATTACTGGTTTAAACAGCGCGGTTAACGCCTTGATTTTATTAAACATTAGTTAAGCATTCAGTCGATGTCTCCTGTCATGACTCACGTAGTGACAACGAAACAAAAAAAGCGAAAGAAAAGATTAATCAAAATCCAATAAAGAAGGAAAACTAGGACTGGAAAACAACAACGCTTAACTAAAGACTTAACTAATGCGTAGTTAGTAATGTACAATGAATTATGAACTTGAACTGTCATCAGTAAGATACAATCGTAGCGTTCTTTTAAACCCTTGCAGAGTTTTTGCCTGCTAGATTGAGGGAGGAAGTACATTCCAAAACGCCTGGTCCTGTGATTTTGACAGAGAATCTACGGGAGTTGGAGTGTGCGTAAATATTACGATAATTTTTTGAAGACCTGGTAAAGTGGGAGTGGATGTCCGATCCAAGGCGGAAAAGGCCTTTAAATTTTAGAGGTAAAAGGTCATGGACAAATCTGTACATAAAAACTCCGATCTGAAATGTTCTTATCCGATGAAACTTTAGTAATTTAAAGTGTAGGAATATTGGGTCAGTGTGAGCCCCATGGGGCTCCAGCGATGAAGGGTACTGCTCGTTTCTGTAATACTATCAATTTCCGGAGTCTGGAGCTATACGTTGAGGCCCAACCAATGTTACAGTACGACAGGTACGGGTATATTAAAGAATAATACAATTGGATTCGTACGGAGGAGGGAGCTTGTTGGAAGCACGATATATTATACCTACGTTTTTGGTAATTTTAGTTGAAATACTTTTAATATGATCATTCCAAGTCATGTGTTGGTCAACAAGAGCCCCAAGAAATTTGGTAGAATTAACCTGAGTAATGATGGTACCACTTATGGAAAGCCTCAGAGAGTTATCAGAGGGACACATTTTCCAATGTGACTTAAAGAGGATAAAAGCAGTTTTTTCTAAGTTTAAAGAGAGTTTGTTGGCCGAGAACCATTCAGCTACAGATTCTAGTTCAGCATTAACAATCTGAATTAATGTATGGTAAGATTTGTTAGAGCAAAAGACGTTGGTATCATCTGCAAATAAGATAAATGACAGAACAGGAGATGCATTGGGGAGATCGTTGATATAGAGGAGAAAGAGTAAAGGGCCTAAGTTCGAACCTTTTGGGACCCCAAATTTTACTTTTCTTAGGTCAGATTGTGAGCCATTGCATAGAACATATTGAAAGCGATTTTCTAGATAGCTAGTGAACCATGCTAATTGGATGCCTCGGATACCGTAAGAAGACAGTTTTTGCAGGAGTATATCATGATTCACAGTATCGAAAGCTTTTGCGAGGTCTAGAAAGATGCATATGGAGTAATCGTTATTTTCAAAAGATTCCGAAATTTTGTCGTACATATTTATTAATGCCAAAGATGGTGAATGACCCAATTGGAATCCATGCTGAGAATGAAATATAATGTGGGATTTTTCAAAATAATTTGTAAGCCTATCAGTCATAATGTCTTCATAATATTTGGCAAAATAGGGAAGGATAGAAATAGGTCTATAATTGGTAATGTCATTCCTATTTCCTTTTTTATGAATGGGAATCACCTTAGCAATTTTTATTGCTTGGGGTACTACCCCTGTGTTTAGAGAGCAGTTAATAACTTCAGCTAACAGAGGAGCAATTAGAGATAAGCTTGGAGCAGCTATACAGGGGTCGATATCATCAGTCCCCTTACTGTGGATAGTATGAGTAGTAGTACTCAGGTTTAGAAGTTCCTGTGGGGAGGTTGGGATTAATCCAAAGGAGCAAGGCATGGGCGGATTTAAGTAATCTGTAAAAAAGAATTGGGATTTTGGAACTTGCTCAGCTAATGATTGGGCGATGCTAGAGAAGTAGTCGTTTAATGCACTCGCTATAATCTGAGGATCCTCACTTTCTTTGCCACCAATTTTGAGCGATTCTATTGTTAAATCCCGCTCACCCGTTTTTATTATAGAGCGGATGAGATTCCATGTTTTTTAAAAGTTATTGCTATGCTTTGTGAACTCAGCCAAATAGTAGCTCCTTTCCGCACTATTTCTGGTCGTCTTAAATTTGTTCCTATAGGTCGTGAATTTGTTCTTATTTGCAGGAGTAGGGTTTTTTCCATAGCTCAGATATAATTGAGCCTTCTTTTTCCTTGACTTAAGGAGCCCTCGTGTCATCTAAGGATGTTTAAGTATAATTTTATTCTTACTCTTGCACGGGATATATGGAAATGCTTTATTATAATTTTTTGTATTTTGTTATAAACAAATCATAGGCCAAGTTGGCATTCTCGCTATGGCAGGCCTTCAGTACTGGGGTCCAGTCAGTATCGGATAGACTAGCATAGAAGATCTTTTTTCTCTCTTCGTTAATTAGCCGACCGTCCCCGGTGGAGTATTCTTATAATTATACATTTCTAGGTCAAAACTGGCTAAGACCGGCAAATGGTCGGATATGTCAGAGACAATACCCTTAGATTGAATAATATTAGGCCATGCATTTGTAAATATATTATCGATCAGTGTTGACGTACGAGCAGTAATTCTTGTGGGCCTTGTTATCCAAGGAAGCAATAGTCTCAGTTATTGTATTTATGGTGAGCAAACACGAGCAGCGCGTAGGCCTGCTCCATTCGTCTTGATCATGCTGGATAAAGACAGCAACTTATTTATGTGCTGCCAAGTGACAGCAAGTGAATGAAATTGTGAGAAACTTAAGTTAGATCATGATTTAACGATCATGAATGGATAATCCATCCAGAAATACAAATGCATGTAGTCCTTTCAACATAACAGCCATTAATGCGCGTGAAAACAAAACAGGGGCGCCTTGGCCACAAACAACCGCAGTAGCGAGTCACAAACAGGGCAGCAATTATCCATAACATAAGAGGTAATAGCCGCCACCCCTAGTCATTAATATTATGCATGTGAAAAACAAATTAATAGCCATTAATGCGTGTGAAAAACGACGTCAGTGCGCCCTGACTACAAACAGCAGCAACAATGATTCATAACTTAAAGGATAAGAGAACAAAAGGAACAAGAGCTTATTCCAGGAGGATGGGCCGACCACCAACAAAACTGCCAATTGGCTTACAATTTTTACAGTAACCGTCTCATGACAGGAGGCTCGAACCCGTTCTCTGCGCGTTTCAGGCCAAGCGCTCTATCCATTCGGCTACTTTGTCCCGTATTAATGGGATGTGACGTAAGTATGGAAGATTCAGAGGAAAGTGAAACAAAGACAGACGAAGACTACGCCGGATAAACGAGGACATAACTGACATCACTTGGACTAACACTGAGAGGAAATAATGGACTTGACAAATTACAGAGAACACTGGAGATCATTTATTCATGACCATCGCCGCAAAATGGCTGGGGTCAGGAATTGATGAATATTATATACTCAAAAGTCATCCATTGTAATGCGAGGTAAACAAGTGTAAGACAGTGTAATTAGAAGTAATCCACTGTAGAGCGACGTAAAGAATTGTAATACAATGTAGGTTGACATAAAATGTGTAATCCGATGTAATGAGACATAAAAATTGTAAAGCAATGGTCAGTATTTCTGTTACGCTCCTAGGGCAATGCATGTGGCGTTACGCAATGTGAATGCCTATAATCCAATAAAATGTGACGTTAAAATTATAATTTCATGCAATTAAGTAAGTAAGTAAGTAAGTAAGTAAGTAAGTAAGTAAGTAAGTAAGTAAGTAAGTAAGTAAGTAAGTAAGTATATTCTTTATTGAATCGCTTGCAAACGCACTGCGGTTTGCAAAACACAAGCATACAAAACGAGGCGCAAAAAAACAGAAAAAGGAAAAGGAAAACCAATTGAAATAGGTGGGTTAAACCAATAGATAAGTAAAATGATGACAAATTGGCGATGATGAAATTGGGTTGGAGTTGACTAATTAAGTATAAATTAGGTGTATGACATTCTAGTGATGAAACCCCTACGGGTTATCATATCGGCTCTGGGGATTTGGCGGGCGTGCGGGCGGGGGCGGAGATCATAAGCACGCAACCTCACGGGTGAGAGCAGAGCATGGAGAACGTGACCTGGGTTATTCAGAACGGCTGAGAATAGGGCATTATCAGCCCTCAGACAGAGAACAAACAATTATACTTTAAAACTAAATTTAATTACACGTAAGAATTTGAATCCATTGTAAGTACACGTAAACATAATGCAATGTAATGAGCGGTAACTTTTGTAACTCTGTGTAATTAGACGTAAATGCTAAATGGAAGTAATACTGCAGAAGAACAGGCAGATCGGAAGGAAGGTTACTCCAGGTGGATTTTGTGGTCAGCCATACTTTAAATGCGACAACAGAGCTCCGGCAAGCAGGCAGGGGATTGTTCATTGTTACTGGGTGGTCAAAATAATTGTTTCAATTTTTTTTATTGTTACAGGACGAGAAGAATCAAGTTTTGGTTTCAAAAGTCTGGCTGGAACACGTAAGATTCTAAGCAATTTCTAATCACTTAAACGTTTCGAAACTCCACTCATGTTTCACTCGACACTTCACTTTTAAAAGTTTTAATATTCATTCACTAAACCGTGACGAAATTACAATCATCCTGAACTACTGTAAACTGTTTACTTTTACACAATTTCTAATTACTCAACCGCGACGAAACTCCACTCATCTGTGTCCGCGCACTTTTCATTTTATACCCAGAACGCAACCGTGAATGATACAATCGCTCAGTGATTACGGAGTTCAACCAAAAATTCACCCTTGATTCACTGTAGACTCAGCAGTGAGCAGCTTTCACTGAACCACGACCAATTTTCAATCAAGCGTGACCAAGGTTCACTCAACTGCAAAAATTTCCATTAAGCTCGACAGACTTGGCACACGACCAGGTCAGAGATCCCGTCATTCATTCAACAGTGATTGACTTTCAGTCAAAGGTCACCGATATTAACTCAACCACGAATGATTTCCAGTCAAGCGTGACCGACATTTATTCAACATTGCGATGTTATCCCTTGTAGTCTTGGATCGATCATAGAATCAACTGGGATCCGAAAGAATACAACGATCTCTTCATTATTAGGATCCCAGCCAGTAAGCTCTGGCTTCCTGACATCGTTCTCTACAACAGGTAGCCAACCGATTTGTAATGACTAAACTCTTTAACATGTATTTCATGCTTTAAAATAAACATGTAGTTAACACATTGAAAGTGAATAAGTAAGTAAGCAAGTATATTCTTAATTAACCAATTGCTAATCGCGCTTAGATGTACAGACATCTAACAAACACAGTTAAAAAGTATATAACATCATAACAATGAATGTTTTGCGCATCAGACTACAACATACTATATTATTATTACGCATTTATTAAGCACTATTATTTAATGACCAAGCAATAATCGATGGCGCTGAGCAATTGTGAGTGAAGCACTTGCTCAAGGTCTCTACACAGTAACCGTCTCAGCGGAGGAGGCTCAGACCCGTACTCTCCGCATTACAAGGCGACCGCTCTAACCAATCGGCTACCGTGTACCTAAATAGGCTATTCTTGTAATGTTATGTCATGTGTAACGAATTTCCGCTTACCGAATAAAATTGTTAAGTACATATTTATATAGCGCCTCTTGAAAGAAAACTCATCAATGGTGCTCCCGATTTGACTTTGAAAGACCAGACGTTCAAATAGAATGATCTTCAACCGCCTGTGAAAGGAAAATTATTTTTGTAATGTTTAACATCGATTGCGCCGGTGTCTAATGCACAAGGCTTCAACCGATGGCGCACGAAACCAGGTCAATATCCGGAAGATTAGAAGTGTCCAATAAGAGGCTCATGTCGCGGATTGTATGGAACCCTGTTCCAGAATGAGTGAACGACCACAACGAAGTTATCAATGTTTTTCGTTGTGCACGTGATGGACGGGAGAGCCGCAGATTACCCAGAACGAAGAGATCCTTGGCCAGGTAAGGACGACCCTGAAACGCTTGGACCTCCGCTTTATATCACTTGGCAACTGTCTGACACTACGCAGCGCTCGTGAATAAGCTCAGGCTCTACCCTTAGCCTCTAAGTAGCGCTTTATGAATGTCGAGGTTTCGATTATCATAGCTTGTATAGGGCCTACACTGGCCCTACAGGGCCTAGTTTTTGTATACTTAGCTTAATTGACTGTGGCAAGTATATTACTTACTCGCCTACTTAGTTCATTAGGAAACGAGATTCGAATCCGTGTCGTTGTGGTTGCAGTGCGGACGACTTTACCGCCGGCTACATGTCGACGAACGCGATGGTGCATAGCAGTGGAGTTATCTTCTGGGCTCCTCCTGCCAGACTCCGCAGCTCATGCAAGGTCGACGTCACCTACTTTCCTTTTGATCAACAGACGTGTCTACTCAAGTTCGGATCATGGACGTACGATCAGGCACAGGTTCTGTCTAATCTGATCTAATCTCATTCAGTTCAATATAATCTAATCTAGTCTAACTTTGTGCAATCTAATCATGTTCGATCTAATGTCATCTCGTGCAGTTTATTCTGATATCATCTGAGCTAATCTTGCTTAATCTAATCAAATCTTATGAAATCTAATAATAATCAGTGGCAATCTAATCATGTGCAGATAATCTGATCTGATGTCATGCAGCATAATCTTATCTAATTTAATCTTTCGTATGACCTAATGTATCATCTAATCTAATCTTATCTTACCTCTAATCTAATCTAACCTAATCTAATCATTTAGTTTCCTTAGTAAAGATTCTTAGAACTTTGGAAATTCCTCCCGCTATGCAGGTGACTGACACATTGTGATCTGACTGTAACCTCTCTTTCCTTTCGCCCAGGACTGGTTGGTATTAATACAGTGGTTTTATATAGCGCCCCTTCAAGATTATCTGCTCAGTAGCAATTGTTGTAATTGTAGTTGTATCCTGTATATAGGGGTGCTATATAAATACTCTGAAGGACTGATTGACTGAATGAGCAAATGAATGAACCAACTGCACTTGTAATTGTAATTACGACGATTTCTCTAGTATCGTCAGTAGCAGCAGCTACGTCTAGGATGCTTTACAGTAAAGTTTACACTGTCAATTGTCAGCGTAAATGCGGAGTTACACAATAAGTACATTTTTAACTGTTTTTAAACAAGAAGACTTCTGGTCTCCTGAATATAGCGAATGAACGAACGAATGAACGAAAGAATGAGTGTACGAACGAGTTATTGAATGAATAGTTTTACCTGTTCACAGGTGGACATAGTCAAAGGCCGAGACTTTGTCGACATGTCCAACTACATTACGAACGGCGAATGGTCCTACGTCGGCAACGAGATCTTCCGCAACGAGGTTCAGTATCCGATCGGACCGGAAGTCTACCCTGACGTCACCGTCTACGTCATCATACGTCGCCGAATCCTCTATTACGTTCTGAACATCATCCTCCCGTGCGTGTCGCTCAACCTCCTCAGCCTCCTTGCCTTCTGTCTGCCACCGGATGCGGGCGAAAAGGTCACGCTTGGCATCACAGTGCTTCTCTCGTACTCCGTCTTCATGCTGCTGGTCGCTGAGAACATGCCGGCCACGTCGGAGTTCGTTCCACTTATAGGTAGGCTAATCGATATTTGCTTAGTTTTTATTGTTAGATGAAAGTTTCGGGGAATTGGATATGGGGTAATCATCTTCGTTTCTGACTGTAGTTGTAATTGTAATCGTAATTGTAATTAAGTAAGTATAAATTATTCTTTATTAAACCAGTTGCCAAACAGCACTCTGGTGAACAAAGTCTGTTGCACATTTATACAGCGCCACTTCAAGAGCGACTCATCCAAAACGCTCCCGACCTAACGCAATGACAATCCCTCTGACACGACGCAGCGCTCGTGAATAAGGTGGTGCCCGGGTAACAGAATTCTGCGAGATATGCCATCTGCCAAAACTCTTGAAAAACCTAGGAAACCACGGAGGGCGGCACTCGTTCACAGAAGCACAAACGTACCAGCGTTAAAGAGAAGGTATACCTACGTGAAAGAATAACTCCGCCGCTGCCTTTAACTTAGTGCCAGTCCAGAGCCTCTATAAAGGAGGAGGAGGACGACTCTAATAAACTACAATGACAAAGCGTCATTAAACAAACTATACCAAACTACGTTCTTGCCTAACCTCTGATATCGTCACTACCTACTCTCGTTCATGCTTTCATTACCTGTCGACTTGATTACTGCTGTTCTCTCTATATTGGTCTCCCTCACACTCGACTGCATTGCCTTGAACGCGTTCTACGCTCTGCTGCGCGCCTCGTTGGGCGCATCCCTAAGTTTGGTCACGTGTCTGACTACATGCGTGACGTCCTCCACTGGCTTCCTTTTTCGCAACGCATTGTATACCGGGTTGCTTCTATTGTCTGGCAATGTCAGCTTGGCCGCGCTCCTTTCTATCTACGTGAGCTTTGTTTTCCAGCGTCCGCACTTCTTGGTCGCCGTTCACTCCGTTCCACCGCCCGCGGTGACTTACATGTTCCTTTCGCTTGCACTGCAACCATGCAACAGCGAGCATTCTCCGTTGCCGGTCCCACTATCTGGAATGGCCTTCCTGTTGGACTGCGGTCTCTCCCTCGAGACTCATCCACCTCTTTCTTCTCTGCTCTTAAGGCTGTTCTCTTTCGTCGAGGTTGGGCTGGGAGCGCCTCTGAATAGTTGCCTTGAAGAGCGCGCTATATAAATGTCTAATTGATTGATTGATTGATTGATACCTCATCAGAAAAAAGCAACACTTATAAAAAATATCACCTGTATTACCCGTGTATACTTTTGACCTTTGACCTTTTCTCTCTCAACAGGTATCTACCTGACGGTCTCCATGGCAATCACCAGCATCTCGATCATCCTAACCGTCTGGGTACTGGCTCTACATCATTGTGGACCACACCAATCCGCCGTGCCCCGCTGGGCGCGTTGCTACGTTCTCGGCTTTCTCGCCCGCATTGTCGGTTTCAAGCCTTCGGGAGGTCAGGGCCGCGAGAAGAGATCTCGACTGGGAAGGAAAATCCGACGGAAGAAGGCGGAAATCCCGGTCGGAAAGACGGACAACGTGGACAGATTTCTAGATCTCGTTAGGGAGATTTCCGCCGAGAACGAAACCGTCGAGAATTCTGAAAACTCGACGAGAAACAACGAGAAGAATAAGATCAAATGTACGACGCCACCATACCAAGGAGGACATATCGCGATGGCGTCTCTACGTAGACGCGAAAATGGCGTCAGTTCCTGCATACAAGAAGACGGGTCACTGAGCATGTTCGAGCTGACGATCAAACGCCTGCTGATCATGGAGGAGACGTTGGGCTATCTGAAGTTCCTCGTTGCTAAGTCTGCGGCCGATGATCGACAGAGCGAGATAACGAATGAGTGGAGGAATGTGGCCTGCGTCGTCGACAGATGTCTCTTTCGTGTGTTTCTGCTCGTGACGGCCGTTTCCACGTTTCTCATGATGGTCTTCGTGCCCGTCTATATGCAGTGACGGAGTACGCCATGGATGGGTTTAGAGTGCTGGACTGTCAGGCGAGAGGTCGTGGGTTCGAATCCCCGCCAGGGCAGAAATTTCTTTTGAGGTTTCTGTCCGCCTGCACCCCTTAGAGAGCTCGGGTAAAGTGAATACACTGACCGTACACTGTCAGCGGGAAGATCAGAAGGAGAGGGAGAGGACTGGCCACCAACCGCCTTCGAATGCCGAGGCTAAGAAACTGAAGTCGCTAACGTTTCATACCCATGGCCGCTTCTCAGGGTAGCTTACGGGACTGCTCTTCTTCTTCTTCTTACATGCCGTGAAACCGGTTGGAACGACATCTGTCGACGAATTTTGAGACTTGAAAAGGACATTATCGATCTTACTTACGTCTGTCTTTGGCTTAAGAAGAATGGTTCTGTAGAAATTATGTGTTACATTTGGCCTACATTGTATAATACAATGCAATATCGCTGTACATTTCTTCATATCACATGACATCATACTACAGTGCACTCAAATTTACCTTTCAGAAGACACCAATATAGCGACTAAGATACTCAAAGTGCCAAATTTACCTTCAGAGCATTATGGAGCATTAACCTTCAGAAGACACAAAAGGTAACGACTTCAAGTTTATAAGGCGCCTAAAATTGCGACTTTTAACATTCAGGACAGAGTCTGCCTTCGAAATGGCGACTGCGTATTCAGAACAGAGTCTACCTTCAAAAGGGCGACTGCATATTCAGAACAGAGTCTACCTTCAAAATGGCGACTGCACATTCAGAACAGAGTCTACCTTCAAAATGGCGACTGCATATTCAGAACAGAGTCTACCTTCAAAATGGCGACTGCATATTCAGAACAGAGTCTACCTTCAAAATGGCGATTGCATATTCAGAACAGAGTCTACCTTCAAAATGGCGACTGCACATTCAGAACAGAGTCTACCTTCAAAATGGCGACTGCATATTCAGAACAGAGTCTACCTTCAAAATGGCGATTGCATATTCAGAACAGAGTCTACCTTCAAAATGGCGACTGCGTATTCAGAACAGAGTCTACCTTCAAAATGGCGACTGCGTATTCAGAACAGAGTCTACCTTCAAAATGGCGACTGCATATTCAGAACAGAGTCTACCTTCAAAATGGCGATTGCATATTCAGAACAGAGTCTACCTTCAAAATGGCGTATCCGTATTCATAACGCGGTCATCCGTCTAGACACTTGACGGTCTTGAGGGGATATAAATTGAATGCGACGCTTGGAAATAAATATTAATGGAACCACAGGGAAGTCGCTAATATATTGACGCGCGCGCAGTGGAACCAAAGGAATTGATAATCGACCGCTATGAATAGAAATGAATTCCGAAGACCCTTGGGGACTCTGTACCCGGCTCCCCATGCACGGTCTATCCAAATCGTAGCGCTAAATAAATTATCCTGAATATTACACCGCTCATGTTTATAGAAGGTAGGGATACAGATAGGGCTGGAAATGGTAGAGTAGGGTAGAATAGTTAGGATGTAGTAGGTAGGTTACGGATTGGTAGGATGTGTTAAGGTAGGGAATTGTAGGATATGGTAGGGTTGGTATGGAAAGGTGGGTATATGGTAGGGTAGGGAAGGTAGATTATGGTAGGGTACGCTTTGGAAGGGAAGGATATAGAATAAATATTCTTTATTGGAGCCAATTGCAAATCGCATTTTGGTGTACAGCAACTTAAACGTGTTTACACAGATTATGTACATCTAATAATATGTTAATATTAGTTACTAATATTTGTCTAAAATATCCCCAATTTATTTAATGTTTTTACCCATTGCGTAAACTAAGCCGCCTCATAAAGCATCCTGACGATTAACGTTTTTCTAGCCAAGCTATCAGCGGTCTTTCCAGATCGTGAGCTCGTGGGTGCAGGAAGTGGCCTGTTCGTTTGATAGGTGACAGTAGATTATACAGGACATATCCCTTAATATTCCGTACTGCGGCGAAGAGGCGGGAGTCGGCCAAGAGGCAGTGCTGCTCTATGGAAGGGATGTCTTCTGGGAGGTAGGGTCCCTTGATGAGACGCCGTAAGACTCCTCCCAGTCTATTACGGTCCCCTTGGGTTGTGAATCCCCACCATGCAGGTGGGGGCATAGAGTAACCTGGATAGCTTTGTGGCTCTCACCACGTCATAAAGGCAGGCCGTGCGCTACCAGGGTTCGTAGCGCATAAAGCGACCGACGGGCCTGACTGCAAATGCGGTTAACATGGGTCGTAATGCTAAGATTATCTTAAATTGTGATGCCTAAGATAACCACGCTGGTAACACAATGGAGACCGGGTGTGACTTGCAGAACATCATCGTACGCTCGCCTGACCCGGGCCTCCGAATCACCATTTCGTATGTTTTTGCTATGATTTAATTTCAAGTTGCACGTCTTAGCCCAATGCGTAACGTGCTCTAGTTCTGAAGATGTGGTTGTACTATTAGATGACGGTATTAGAAGGTAACAGTCATCGGCATATTTGAGAAGACGGTTGAGAGGATTGGCAGGGCCTAGGCCAGAGATAGCGGTAACGAAGTTTAGTGGTCTTAGGCTTGATTGTAAGCGTAGATAACTCATCCTGAAACTTGGTGTCGTGTTTCCTACCGTCTAAAAATTTATGATCCAGTTATAGACATTATCTCGTATAGGCATTTTGGCCAGGGTATCAGTTAAGTGGTCCTGCCTAATGGAGTCAAAAGCCTTGGAAAAATCTAAGGCTATCAAATGAACGTAATGATTTGTGCTTAGCATGTGAGTCACATGGTGGGTTAGAGCTATTCTTACTTTCACCTGAGACGGCTTAGAGCAATCCGACGCTTTGTCTCCTCCTCCGTTTTAACCACTATCATTCATGCCTTCATCTGCTCCAGAATTGACTACTGTAATTCTCTTTTGATTGGCCTTTCCCCCCCTCCAGACTGTTTTAAATGCTGCGGTCAGATTAATAGCCCGACTTCCTCGCTAGTGTCATATTTCCTCTTTCATGTTCGATCATCTTCATTGGCTTCCCTGTACTGCTCGGATTCAGCTTCAGGTTCTCACTGTAGTCCTTCGGTCATATGCAGGCTTAGCACCCAAGTACCTCTGTGACCTCGTTCGTTGGCCAGTTTCAGCTACTTCCCTCCGTCCATTACGATTGCTTAATTGCCACGATCTTTTTGTGCCACGAGCCAGGACCACTATGGCCAAAACTCGAGCCTTCTGTTGCATTGGTCCTACTCTATGGAATCAACTCCCTCCATTGCAACGTGCCTCTTTATTATCCGGTGGCACAAGTGCCTCGTTCCGCTGTCTGAAAACCACTTTCTGTTCACTAGGTCTTTCACACTGGGAGCGCCTCTGATTAGCGAACACTGTAAGAGGCGCTTTATAAATGTTTAGATACAATACAATTAGGCAAATTGGTCGATAAACGGCCGATTTAATGCAGGATTGGTCAAAATCGAATAGAAAAAAATGGCAGACTATTTGCTTTTCCATTATTCGGCATAGTTAGGTTAGGGTAGTTGTTTAAGGGTAGGATATGGAATGATAGAGTATGCTAACGCGGGGTAGAGCATAGATAAAGCATTGTAGGTGGGCGTAGGGTAGATCTAGTTTAGATCAGGAAGGATAGGACAGGATGGACCCTGGTTCTGCGGGGTAGGTTTTACTTTGTATATGTTCGTTACGTATTTATACCAAACTGAGTTAATTTTTTGGATAAAATATCCTGATTTTAAACCGAATTGTGATCATATATTTGCAGATAATTGTGATCATATTTCAGGTTAAATCTCGTTCCAGCCACTCTGAAAGTCGTAATCGTTTACAACACCCAATGCAACTCTCATATGATCCAGGAAGCACAGAAGTTACGTAGATTATGGGCAAAATTACTGACGTGTAGAGTGTCCACGATTACGAATATGAGGCCATTAGAAAACAAAACTTTCTGAATATCTACTATGCACGATCCAGCTAACGAAACCTACCGCATGGCCAGATAAATTTTCTATAGATACTTACTACTATCAGAGTAACAAGGCACCTCGCCATGAATGTTTAAGTTTGAGTTAATTACTTCCCCGATAGAGGGCCATGTAATTCCTGTCGAGTGCGACATATTTTACCTTACTTCCTGCTTCTCTATAATAATGGGTTGGTCTGTGTTTTACAGCTTCCTACCCTCATCCATCCAATCGGCCGTCTTGCACCCACCCTAATTAATTAACCCCCCCCCACTTCCTCCTGCCCTAAGACCAGAGGCGGCGATCCCGGGGGCGGGGTCGAGGGGAACAAGACTTCCAACCTTTAACAGTGGGGGGACACAGTATACAGCTGTCCCCCCCAACTTTTGAAGAAACTCCAGAAAAGGTAAAAAAAATTGTTCGCATATTTTGGATCTCTTTTTTGACCACATCAGTTCAAAACTTTTTTTGACCAGATCAGTTCAAGGGTGTCCCCACCTGTCAAAAAAGATCGCCGCCTCCAAGCCATCCATTCCTCCGCCCTCCTCTTAACCTAATCCATTAAATCCTCCGCCTTCCTCTTATTCTAAGCCATCCATTCCTCCACCTTCCTCCTATACCCTATTCCATCAAACCCCTCGCCTTCCTCCTACCGTAATCCACGAAACCCTTCGCCTTCCTCCTATCCCAATCTTCCACCTTCCAAGCTGTCTCGTCCTCGATGAAACCAGCCTTAGATCAGCTGCTCTGTCACCTCTGTCTGATCTCTCTGGCAACCGGACTTTCACATCGACCTCTGAACAACCCCACCGACACGACGCAGCGCTTGTGAATAAGCTGGTGCCCTGCGCTTAGCTTTAGAGTAGTTCCTGTGTTGCGGTGATACCAAAATCTGTTCATGTTACTTGATCCGCTCCACTGTCAAGCAGCTAATTGCTCCATGACTGATAGTCATCAGACATTTTAGCTCATCTGTCACGTTTATAGCGGATACGTAGCACTGGCTTGGTCTATATAAAGGCTTGTCGAAGCAATACAAAGCATCACTTTTGCGGTGACTTTGACGAAGCTCTTTGTTCATCTTGACGCAAGAAGTTCTACGGAGATGTCGCGGTTGCTGATGTTTGCGGCTCTTGCTACGGCGTTTGCCTTCGCTAGAGCCAAGCCGTATGAGACTAAAGGTATTATTACTATCATTACCACGCCTGCTTATCTAATCTCAGGATTATGAATCTGATCGTGAGATTTCTGTATCTTACCTAACCGTGTCTTGTCTGGCGCAGTCTAGTCGAATCGCAAGACATTCTCAACTCGCCTCACCTTACATTAACTTACCATACCATGCCTTGCTTGCCTTACCTTGCTCTAACTTACCTTACTTTACCTTACCTCGAGCATGTGTCCAATATATGCAGCGATTTATATAGCCTCCGATTTTCTTCCAGAAAAGGTAATTGATAGGCTTATATATAAGCCTATCTTTGAGCGCCTCTGAGTAGCCCTCTGAAAAGGCGCTATATAAATGTCTTAATGAATATCACATTCAAATGTAGACTCACTTTGCTCGAATTTTATTTAGCGTCGTTACCTTAGAAATTTAGACATAAGACATTTAAGTTGCTCATTTTCCAGCCTTTTGATTTGTATGCATGAATGTGTAAGCTTGTGTGAATGATATAATAATTATATGTATGTATGTTTTAGATACATGTCTGTAGTATGTATGCATGCATGCACATAATATATAAATTGTGTGCATTTATGTATGAATGTATATGCATGCATATTATATATGTATGCGTGTATGTTTGCATGATGCATGTATGCATGACTTTGTATGTATGTATGTGTATATGTATGTATGTAGGCATGTGATAAAGAATGCATATGAGCATTGACATAGCCTAACCCATTTTCAAATCCTTAAAAGGTATGTTGTCTATTGGCAGATTGCGATTCCGTCGCTGACCTGATCTTCGTTCTTGACGAATCGACAAGCATCGATACTAAGAGCTTCCGTGATCTGCTCGAATTCGTGACCAACATCGTCGACGTCATTGACGTCGGCGACGACCATACGCGTGTCGGCGTCATAACTTACGCTACGCGGCCACGAGTCATTTACAGGCTGAGTCAAAGTCAGACGAAAAGCGAAGTCGAAGATGTCGTCAAATGTAAGGTTTGCAGTTAGGCTATTATAGGGATTTCAATAGGGATCGTAATTGTAAACACCATATTTCTAAAGCATTACTCTAATTAAGCGCGGGGCACCGGCTTATTCACGAGCGTTGCGTCTTGTCAGAGAGGTTGTTCAGGAAGATCCGAGTCCGGTTGCCAGATACTAGAGAGAAGGAGGCAGATGCGCTGCTAAGGAGGATTTCGTTGAGGACGAGACAGCTTGGAAGTCGGAGGATTGAATGGATCAGGGTAGGAGGAAGGCAGAGGATTGAATGGATCAGGGTAGGAATTCCTGAAGAGGTGGGACTTTAGTACGAGGGGAAATCCTGTGGGGTGATAAGAAGATATATGACAGGTAAAAGTGGGTGAACGGGGCTTTTGGTGGGAGAAATGAGAATTTAAGGAAATGAGGAGGAAGTTCGTTCTAAAGTCGAGGTGCAGTGTCTGGCGTATGGATCGGCTGGAGAACTTAAGGCGAGTAGTAACTGCCATGGGGAGGGAAGAGAGTGACAGGAGTAGGACCGGGAAGATGGTCAAGAGTTAATAAAGGGGTTAACGTTATGAGGAGAGGTAACATAGAAGAAAGTTTGGATAATGAAGTCATCACTCTGGAAAGTGAACAGAAGAAACTTAATATAAAAAATTTAAGAAAAATTTAAAATAATTATATTTAAATGAATATATTAGAAAACTGCGCTACAACGAAGTTTAACTGTGAAATTAGCGACACTGACATACAGAAGTCAGCAAAGAGAGGTAAAGTAACATCAAGACGATGACGACGACGATGATGACGTTTACTATTACGATGATGATGATGATGATGATGATGATGATGATGATGATGATGATGTTAACAATAACGACGACGATGATGATGATGAGGTGATGATGATGACGATTACGATTAAGGATGATGATAATGATGATAACGACGACGACGATGATGATGATGCTGATGATGATGATCACGATGATGATGATGACGACGATGATTACCACGACGATGATGATGAAGAAGATGATGATGAAACCGATAACGATGATGATGATTATGATGATGATGATGATGATGACGATGATGATGATGAAGGTGATGGTGATAACGATGGTGATGAAGATGATGATGTTTTCTTAATGATATAACCCTCTCCTCACATGCACATTCCCTCCTGTTCGTTACTAAGCCATCCAACAGGCAAGAGGCGACACCTATACAGACCTCGCTCTCCTCAAGCTCCACGAAAACATGCTGTCCATTGGCGCCCCCAGACGAACAGGGTCTCGTAAAGTTGCCGTCGTCATAACTGACGGGCAGTCGACGTCGCCCGAGAAGACAAAGGCGGAGGCTAAACGCGCGCAGCTGAAGGGTGTCCAGATCATTGCCATCGGGGTTGGACAAGGAGTTGACGACAAGGAACTCGAAGCGATTGCAGGATCTGACGATCGGGTCTTCATTGTTAACGATTACCAGGCGCTGAGCACCATCAGAGAAGCAGTCGTCAGGAAAACGTGCGGTAACCGAACTCATAACTTAGACAACCCCTCTGACTTGACTGACTTGCTGCTCCAGAGAATTTCATCATCTATATTTTTTAAAGCGTTTCTATGGTTCTTGTTGTGTCCTGCACTCCCAACAGTTCTGATCTGCCGTGCACTTCGTGTATATAAGCGTTCCCTTGATGGGCCGGGAATGCTACTCCCAACCACAGTACCTTCGAGAACTCTTCACCATCTAGTCACCTCGCTCTACTTGTTTCAAGTTCTCCAGCCGATCCACATGTCAGACACTGCACTTCGACTGTGCAACGAACTTCATCCTCAATTCCGCAAATTCTCAGTTCCCTCACCAATACTTCCGCTCATCCATTGTTATCTGCATCAGGCTCCTCTACTCATCACGACACAAGCTTTCCGCTTCAAAGCGAAGTCCCACCTCTTCAAGAATTCCTACCCTAACCCATCCGGTCCTCCACCTTCCTCCTACCCTAATCCATCCGATCCTCCTTTTTCCGGACTTTCTCGTCTTCAACGAAACCCATTTTACCAGCTCCTCTACCTCCTCTCTCTGCAGGTCTCTCTATAGCAAAAGAACTCGGATCTTCAATTGACAACCCTCTGACTTGACGCAGCGCTCTTGAATAAGCTTGTTCCCGTTAGAGTAACGCGTTAGAAATTTGAAGTTTACGATTACGATTGCGATTAGACGCTTGGTCTCTGGTAGAAGGATGAAGGTTCGGTACATTAATCTCTGTTACTTAGCTATTGTAATTAGTGACTTCTATGGCGCCGGTGCCTAATGCACAAGACTTCAACCGATGGCGCACCAATACCAAGCGATAATCAGGTCGACATTCAGAAGATCAGTTCGCGGAGAAAGAGAGGCAGCCTATGACATAGGCGTCGCTACATTGTTTTGTAGATTTAAAAATTTTCCTTGGGTTATAGCCCTGCATCCTGAAGTACACCCCATCAGAGGTGGATGTTGCCTCTTCTTGAACGGAAGAAAGGATTTGTGTGTTCAACCCCGAGAAAAAAGTCATGGAATGTAGTAATGACTAAAAAAGGTCATCAACTATTTTCGTAAGAAAATTTTTAGAAATTCTCAGAGGTTTTTGCGACTGCCCTTCGGACGCAGAAAAATGTCCCCCTCACCTCTCAAACAAGATCGCCGCCACTGCATCAAAGTTTTGACAGGCAGTAGTCGCCTCCTCTTGAACTGAAGTCTGGCTACGCTCCTGGCCTATGATAGAAAAGCAATTTGATAAAGAGAAGTTTTTAGTTGAGAACGAAATGACACAAGCGAATGAGCAGAACGGACAGATACAGGGAGAGAGATATCAAATGGATCGGACAGACAATGAGAGACATGTTAAGCAGAACGAACAGATAGAGAGAGAGAGATATTAACGGACAGATACGCGGTTAGCTCAAGTGAATGCTCTTACGTCTTTCTATGGAAAGGTTAAAAGTGCTTTTTTCGCTGGTTTATTTTTGTATTAGTTTGGTTTAAAACTTTCACGTGGTTAAAAATTTAGTAATTTCAATGTTGTTTCTTGTGGAATTATGCAGAAACTCCTGCGCCACCTCCGACTACCGCCCCCGCTCCAACACCAATTGAAGGTAAGACAGTCATGGTATTGTTAGTCAGTCAGTCAGTCAGTCAGTCAGTCAGTCAGTCAGTTAGTTGGTTGTTCAGTGAACTCATTGAGTCGTTGAGTCAGTTAGTGGGTGAGTCGGTCAGTCGGTAATTCCGACACATCGTCAGTCAGTTTGTCAGTCAGTCAGTCAGACTCAGTCACTCAATTAATCAGTCAATAAATCAGTCAATCAATGAATCAATTGATCAATCAATAATTCAATCAATCACTTCATCGTTTAATTTGCTAACTGTAGTCTATGGCTTGTTATGTAGTCCACCAATTGTTGTCTAAGCTGTTTATTGTCATTAGTTGTCCGACAACTCTAAGCAACCTAAAACGAGCAACGTTGTTAAAATGTTGCATAGGTTGTTCTGGAAGAAAACCCGTTGACCAAATATGGGCAGTTTCAAACCAGGCTGGAGTGGAAGAGACAAAAGAAGCGCTGAATCTGATAGCCAGCACCGTGTCGGTGATGCTGCTCGGTCCAGACGCCGTGCAGGTGGGAGTGGCACCAAGATACGGCGAGGAGAAAGCCGAGATACGCCTCAGTGACCACGACACGCATGGCCAGTTTTTCAACGATTTGGAACTGCGAGAGCTGTCGGGTGCACTGACCGATCGCGCAATTGAGTATATCCGTACTACAGGTAGGAACTGATCGACAGGTTTAAAGTGGGCGTTTCGCTTAAGTGAACAGGTTCTGCACACCTGCGAAAATTAGACATAGGCATGGTGCAAAAGAATTGATTAGATTAGATTAGATCATACTACATCGTATCCTATTGTATTACACTACACTATTATTCATTCATTCATTCGAAGATTTATATATCGCCCCTTCAGGGAACTACTCAGGGGCGCTCATTATTATACTAGGTAAGACTTGATTGGAGGGAATGGATGAGGAAAGAGAAGTGGATTAGATTGAATTGGATTAGAAGAGATTAGATCAGACTACACTGCATTATCTCGGCTTGGATCAGATTGGATTGGGGTGGAGTACTATGAATTGGATTGGAGTGGAGTGCTATGAATTGGATTGGAGTGGAGTGCTATGAATTGGAGTGGATTATAGTGGAGTAGATTGGAGAGGATATAGGTGGATATCGGTGGATCAACTTGGAAAGAAGTGGATCTATGAGGGAATTTATATGATAAGTGGAACTAACTGGATAAAAGTGGACAACAATGGAAATAAGTAAACTTACTTGAAAATAAGTGCAAAACTTGGACAGAAGTGAATAGAAGTGGAGATAAGGGAAAATAAGTGGCAATAATTGGATACAAGCGGATATAGAAGTTCAGAAATTTAGTTCGAAGATTCTGCTCCATCTGCACCCCTAGGCAACTCATCTATAATAAGTACACTGATATACTGACCGTACACTGTCGGTGGGAAGATGAGACGGCGAGGGAAAGGACTGGCCACCCGCTCTCGTATGCCGACGATAAGAAAATGAAGTCGCTAACACTTCATACCCATGGCTGCCTCAGGACTATCTTAAGGGACTGCTAAAAAAGACGATGGATTATACTTGCAGGCATGTCTCCGCGGAACGGAGCTCGAACTAACTCAGTCAAGTATGGAATCTTGATCGTCGACAACGAGTCCGATGATTGGGGGAACACGATCCAAGAGGCGACCCTGGCCAAGAAAGCAAACATCCGACTGATTGTCATTGGAGTTGGGCAGAATGTCCGTCCTCGCCAGCTGAGGGAACTGGCTTTTTCCGCAGATGACTACTTGTACGTGGAGAACTACGGTGCTCTGGCTGATCTGAAGACCAGGATCATAGAGAGAATCTGTCAAGGTCAGTGTAGATACTGGGTTGTTATTATTGTTATTGTTATTTTCTTTAAAATAATAATAATAATTATTATTATTATTTGTATAATTATAATAATTTTTGTTTTTATTATTATTTTTGTTGCTAGGCTAATATTTTTTTGCCCCAAGGTAAACAGGATCCCTCAGGGACTGTCTGGTATGGGCCCTAGTTCTATGTTGATGGAGGTACCCCTAAAGGCCACCGCGTTGAAACTATTATTATTATTGTTATTATTATTATTATTATTATTATTATTATTATTATTATTATTATTATTATTATTATTATTATTATTATTATTATTATTATTATTATTATTTATTATTATTTATTATTATTATTATTATTATTATTATTATTATTATTATTATTATTATTATTATTATTATTATTATTATTATTATTATTATTATTATTATTATTATTATTATTATTATTATTATTATTATTATTATTATTATTATTATTATTATTATTATTATTATTATTATTATTATTATTATTATTATTATTATTATTATTATTATTATTATTATTATTATTATTAGATCAGAGATCATGATGGTATGAATAGTAAGTGATTATTATTAGTATATTTATTATTATTATTATCATCATGATTTTATTATAATTATTCACGACTATAATAAATATAATAATAATAATGCTAATAATAATAATAATTATTATTATTATTACTATTAGCAGTATTATTATTATAATTATTATAATTATTATTATTCATTTGTTAAGCACTACTCTCTACTGACTAAGCATCTGTCGATGGCGCTGAACAATTGTGAGTGAAGGACTTGCTCAAAGTCCCTACACAGTAACCGTTTCTGAGAGTGAGGCTAGAACTCGTATACTCTCTACGTTGCAGTGCGAGCGCTGCAATCAATCAGGTGCCGTGTCACTTCAGAGCTAGATTTACAATTGTAATTGGTAACTTCTATAGCGCCGGTGTCTAATGCTAAAGGTATCAACCGATGGCGCACCAAACCAGGTTGACATCCAGACGATCAGTCCGCTCAAACAATAAGAATCTGCTGCCATATTTATTTCATATCAAACGGCGCTATACAAATGTTCAGATACATACACGTGTATATGTATAGCATACATATGCAACATAGCTATCAATAGCTAAACATACACACATATGCCATATCCACACACACAACTGCAAACACAGATATATGTCATACACCCACACAAACACACACACACACACACACACACACACACACACACACACACACTTATATATATATATGTATAAGCTATGCATACAGGTATCTATTATACATTGAATAGTTGTGTAATGATATAAGAGCTAACCGCGCTGGGATGCGAACCGGTGCCCTGGAGGCATCTGACGACGTGTCATCTGTAACCACTGTGTCAGAAAGTGAGCGATAATTCCGTCTGACTGACGATTAGTTTCTGTTCACTTGTTGTAGGCATAATCTGATCAACCGAGGCATAGAGAGAGGGAGAGAGACACACACACGCACAAACACAAACACACGGAGACGAATTCCTGATGCTGAAGGTTCAAGGTCGTCGGCGTGACCTCTGGTGACCTCGCCGGCGTGACATTTTCATTGACTTTAACCCCGACGCTTAGAGTAGTAGAAGTGACATCTGTGGTCCGCAATCTTTGTCTCTATTATGTGTCTCTGTCCGTGTATGTGTATCACTCTCTATGTGTCAGTCTATATCTATCTCTTGCTCAACTTTTGGTTTGCCTGTCTGTCTTTCTGTCTAGCACACAAAACCACGTCTGTCTGTCTTTCTGTTTGTCTTGTCTTGTCTTGTCTGTCTGTCTGTCTGTGTCCCTCTCTCTCTCTCTCTCTCTCTCTTTCTCTTAATTGCGAAGTTCTGGTCATAATGGTGTTCAGGAGCAAGGGGTGAAAAACAATGACGTCAATACATAGTAAACGGACAATCATACTCCTGCTCATAATTATAATCTATGCTGTACTCCTATAATAATGTTAATCATATAATCAAATTTAATCCAGTTGAATTAAGTCATATATAATGAAGCGAAGAACATACCTTACATCATTGTAACTTTACTTGGCCTTCCTTTCATTAGTTTGTCTAACGTTAACTTGCCTAAACTTTCCTAACCTTACCTTACTTTATCTCTCCTCATTGTACGTGTATGTATGTATGTATGTATGTATGTATGTATGTATGTATGTATGTATGAGCGCACTTGTTAGTTGTGTAGCGCCTTTCGGGTAACTCACAAGGTTGCTCCAGCACGGTTGCCTAGAAATCACCGAACAAACGTGTTTTAAGTCGAGCAGAAAACGTTTCATGAACTGTTAAAGATGTTAGTGATCGTATATTAATATTAATAATCATATTGGTATTATTATGATTGGCTGCCTGTGTCTTAGCGGACTGATCGGTTGATTGTTGACTTGTTATCTATATTTATATTTTTTATTTCTTATTATTATTATCGTTATTATTATTATTATTATTATTATTATTATTATTATTATTATTATTTTATTATATTGTTATTTTTTTCCCGAGGTACATATGATCCCTCAGGAGTCAGATACTAAACATGTGAGAACTAATCTCTGGAGTGACCATCTTTGTCGAGATCCGGAAGTGCAAAAGTGTGGCGGAAAGCGGCAGCATTGAAACGCTGGACTGTCATGGCTAACCGTTGGAAGAGAAAACTAGTTTCTCTTGAGTCTCCCGAGGCCTGGCTCAGAAGACGTCCAAGGTCCTTGATAAATGTCAGACCATTAGCATTGACTGGTCCGAAGGTCTCAAAGGCCAGAGGCACGAAAAAATAATTCTGCGACAACTGCTTTTTCTGCGGTTTTTTTTGCAGTTTTTCTTGCATCTTTGCGGTTTTTTTGCGGTTTTTCTTGCGGTTTTTCTGGCATCTGCCAATTCGGCTGCACCCTCTGCCTGGGTTGATGTAGTGGGTAGGTGTCAATCACTGTGGCGTCGCAAATCAAGCATCGACCTGAGCGCCAAGGTGTCAAGGTGAGGCCGTCAGGTCTTTTGCCGTCTGCTCTTGATAGACCCGATGACTCTGTAACTGATGGAAAGCCTGCCTAGATGAGGCTTCTGCAGATCAGGTCGTTTGAGATCGCATGGCGGGCTGTTCGGCCGGGACCCAGACGGCACGAAAGACCATGTGAGCCCTCTGCTGTTACCTGCGAGCCACATGGGCAATCGTGTTGTTGGCAGATCTCCGCACCAAGGCGGAGGCCAATCGCAATTCTAATTGTTTCATCGTCTAGCCTTAGGCCACAAGCGCTGACGGGAAGTGCAAAAAGCCAGTCACCCGCGTGTGGAACCGAGAATGCCTTCCAATATTATTATTATTATTATTATTATTATTATTGTTATTGTTATTGTTATTGTTATTGTTATTGTTATTGTTATTGTTATTGTTATTGTTATTGTTATTATTATTATTCATATTATTCATATTATTCATATTATTCATATTATTATTATTATTATTCTTATTATTATTATTATTATTATTATTATTATTATAGCGCATTTATTAAGCGCCACTATCTAATGACGAACCATCATTGCGCTGGGCAACCGTTAAGGACTTGCTCAAGGTCCCTACACGGTAGCCGTCTCAGAGGAGGAGAATCGAACCCGTACTCGTCACAATGCCGAGCACTCTAACCAATCGGCTACCGTGAGTGATGAGATTATGCATAGCCTCCGAGATGAAGATCTTAAACTCAATGCGTGTTGGTACTGGTAATCAGCTCAGTTCGTCCCATTTTAGTAACCAACCCTAGTACACATGACGCTGGTGAATGGAGCAGTTTTGACGAGATATGTGTCTACCCGCTTTTAACTCGTTTGACCTCCACAGCCTGATTCTCCGGTTTTCCGACCACCTCAAATTCGACCAACTGAATTTCGACCAACTAAATTTCGACCAACTGAAATTCGACCAACTGAATTTCGACCAACTGAATTTCGACCAACTAAAATCCGACCAACTAAATTTTGACCAACTGAATTTCGACCATCTGAAATTCGGCTAACTGAATTTCGACCAACTAAAATTCGACCATTAAAATTCGACCAACTGAATGTCGACCAACTGAATATCGACCAACTGAATTTCGAACCAACTAAAATTCGACCAACTAAAATCCGACCAACTAAATTTCGACCAACTGAATCTCGACCAACTGAAATCTAACTGAATTTCGACCAACTGAAATTTGACCAACTGAATTTCGATTTACTGAGATTCGACCAACTGAATTTTGACCAACTAAAATTCGACCAATTAAAATTCGACCAACTGAATGTCAACCAACTGAAATTCGACCAACTGAATTTCGACCAACTGAATTTCGACCAACTGAATTTCGACCAACTGAAATTCGACCAACTGAATATCGACCAATTGAAATTCGACCAACTGAATTTCGACCAACAAAAATCCGACCAACTAAATTTCGACCAACTGAATTTCGACCAACTGAAATTTGACCAACTGAATTTCGATTTACTGAGATTCGACCAACTGAATTTCGACCAACTGAATTTCGACCAACTAAAATTCGACCAATTAAAATTCGACCAACAGAATGTCGACCAACTGAAATTTGACCAATTGAATGTCGACCAACTGAAATTTGACCAACTGAATTTCGACCAACTGAAATTCGACCATCTGAATTTCGACCAACTGAAATTCGACCATCTGAATTTCGACCAACTGAAATTCGACCAACTAAAATTCGACCAACTGAAATTCGACCAACTGAATTTCGACCAACTGAAATTCGACCAATTGAATTTCGACCAATTGAATTTCGAGCAACTGAAATTTGACCAACTAAAATTCGATCAACTGAAATTCGACCAATTGAATTTCGAGCAACTGAAATTCGACCAATTGAATTTCGACCATCTGAAATTCGACCAAATGAAATTCGACCAACTGAATTTCGACCAACTGAATTTCGACCAAAACCGAAATTCGACCGACTGAAATTCGACCAACTGAATTTCGACCAAAACTGAATTCGACCAAGTAAAATTCGACCAACTGAATTTCGACCCATTGAATTTCGACCAATAGAATTTTGACCAACTGAATTTCGACCAACTGAATTTCGGCCAACTGAAATTCGACCAACTGAATTTAACCAACTGGATTTCGACCAACTGAATTTCGACCAACTGAATTTCGACCTGGATTAGATTAGATTTTGAATAGATGTTCACAGGTTAATAGACGGTTCAACGTCTCGCCTCCGGGATCATCATAGAAGTAATGTTGAAGATG
The DNA here is from genome assembly GCA_963556255.1 of Allolobophora icterica. Lineage (NCBI taxonomy): Eukaryota > Metazoa > Annelida > Clitellata > Crassiclitellata > Lumbricidae > Allolobophora > Allolobophora icterica. Next base: position 52,724,190 of record OY744607.1, on the reverse strand, counting down.
AGGGAGATTGATTAATTCTAGAAATCAGCCGGCGGCTAAGAAGCGAGATGGACGGAGTGTTCCTCGAATCAGCCAGAGGTGGTTTGACGACATCCAGACATCGACTTTCGAGACAGTTTGTAAGTGCAATTGGAAGTCTTCCAGGAGGATGGTCTAGTACTTGAGAAGGCACGATGGGCTCCAGTTGATGATGTACGGAAACGCACCTGCATGTCTCCACGGGCCGCAGAGCGCAACGATCGCCAACAAAGCTAACTCCATACTACAACACGAGCTCTCTGATGTATAGCGTAACCTCTTCATTTTAGGACAGTTCTCCCGGAACAATCTCCCTCTGCATTTATGCACTGTTGCCCTTCACTTTGTTTGCAGCATTCATTTGCAAACTGTCTGGACAGACAATTGCTTAGACCAGTTAGGTAGTCATAGGTGTAGCGATTTTATGAGGTACTTAAAAGGGACTATATTAGTGCCTGATTTTTTGTTTTTTCATGAAAGTGTAAAAATAACATTATTTCTACCTAATGAAACTCAGTTCCAAACACTATTCAGCTCAAAATTTGTTTTTGCAATTTATTGGCAATTTTTACTTTCCGTCCCCATTTTGGGGACGCTAGGCACAAGTGGGTACGTTAAGATTTCAAGGCTGGCATATACAATCTGTTAGGATTTCATACGTGTAATGAAAAAGATAAACATCCCTGTAGCTAAACACATAGTTACGAACATAAAACGCATTGTATGGTAAAATTATGATGCCAATAAGTAAGTAAGTAAGTAAGTATATTCTTTATTAGTCAAGTAATCAAGGAAAATTGTACAAAAATGACGACTATAAGGTTTGTCAAACTGGCTTCTTCACATTATTTTCGCACAAACTTAGGCCTGCTATTATTGCAAAGGCTATTTATGCGACCATCATGGGAAGAGAAGCAGTTCTAAATAACAGTTGTCGCCTACTGGTAGTGAAACAATCCTGATGAAGCGCGATATCACATTTTGCAGCAAATGGCCCTTGCTTTTAGACAGCAAACACCACAGCGACGCTGGGTTCTACTAGGTTCAAAACTCACTGAGAATATCTGATTGCACACGATTTTCAACAGCTATTAGCCAACCAAGATGACGACCAATAGCTGCACGCCCAACACTCTACCGCTAATAGGACCCTGCGCATAATTATGTCCTGAAGTTCCAACTGGTCTAACGGTTGTGCGATCCAAGCATTTTGCATTTCCACATCCAGCAGATAATCAACAAGAGCCAACCACCATTTGCTGGATATGACAGATATGTGCTGATGTTCTGGTCCATCTTATCAAGTTCCCCATGTGGCTGTTGCTGTGGTCGATAACATATCGCTGACTGATGTCCAGAAAAGTTCGACAGTGGACGAATCCCAAGGTCCTGGACACAGGAACCACCCGTTCACCAAGTTCACAGTGTCTAGTGTTTCGATGCCATGACAGTTGGAAACCAGTGTCACTACCCGGTTGTCTTTCCAGAAAGTCACCATTATTCCAGATGCTGAATCCTGTCGGTAATCAAATGTGTCACGATCTCTTTTCTTGATCATGTCCAGTGTCCACAGACAACACAGGTCAGCTGCACGTCTGAGTCGATTGGCTCTAGCTGTTCCGGTTGCCTGGATGTTCTTACTGCTCAACATCCAATCAGATTCAGACCGGTGAAAATATGTCAAAATGCAGTACACATTTGTCACAAGGCAGATAGTCTGAAAGCTTCACAACGACAGAGCCGCCAAGTATAAGTTGGCTTTCGGTCACTCCAGCCATCTCCTGACATGGATCCACCTGAATACATCTGGATCATTTGGAGGACATATGTAACTTCTTGAAAACCAGAAGTCCTTGTCATTCTCAAGTATTGTGACAAAGTTACTGACAGTTAGACCTATTCCCTGCCAGCTCTTGCACGGGTATTCGTTGGGACCCATATGGGTTCCATATGTGCTCCATATGGGTCTTATATGAGAATATGGATCCTAAATGTGCTTCATGTTAGCATGCAAGTAGGGTTGGTCTTGGCATGCTAAGATAACACATGTGCACATATCACTGTAGCTGCAGAAGCGGTGAAAGTCGCCTGTTATCGCTTAGAAGTTGACGGGGTCACTTGTGCCTAGCGTCCCCAAAATGGGGACGGTATATTTGGGTATAATAAACAATTAACCAAGCATCATTTAGCACTACAAAAATAAATGCAGATACCCAAGAGAAAATGTAACATAGGTATATGCTCACATTTTCGATTACAACGTGCTCTTTGCACGAAAATGCAAATTTATATTGATTATTGTAAAGAAATTAAACATTTCGGATTATCGCCATAAAAATCTCTCTAACTATGCACAAATAATTAAATATCTGCTAAATTATATATCAAATGAAAGATAATATAGTACATTGTTGGTTGCAATAACTGGTAACACCCAAAATTGCTTGATATTAAAAATAACTCTTTCCAAGCAGGCGTCCCCAAAATGGGGACGCTAGGCACTAATGGGTTAAGTATCTTCAAACATACATGCATACATACATACATACACACATACACACATACAAACACACGTACACACATACACACGTACATAGTAAATACATACATGCATACACACATACATACACACATACACACATATACAAACACACGTACACACATACACACGTACATAGTACATACATGCAAACATACACACGTACACACGTACATACATAAATACATACATACATACATACGTACATACACACGTACTTACATACATACATACATACATACATGCAGACAGACATACAGACAGACATACAGACATACATACATGCAGACAGACATCAGACATACATACAGATATACATACAGACATCAGACATAGTTGTTAAAACCGTTTTTCGTTTCTTATTTTTTCCAAAAACCTCGTGTTTTTCGTTTGTTATTTTCTTATCGTTTTGTTCCGTTTTTTATTTTTGTATGTAACTTTATTTATTTATTTAGGTCTACTTTCTGTTAATCTTTTTCATTTTCTGTTTAATTTTTTCTTGTGATGTCCCTTATATTGGCTCCTTACATTCAAGGATTCAGCTAATAATATTTACGTCACTATTTACGCCATCATTTGAGAAATAAATACTTCATGATAATTGCACGGTACAAGAAATAAAATTTTTGAAAGTTTTTTCCAAGCGTGCGGAATGGATTCACTTTACTTTGCTAAACGAGAAAGACAAAAACTCAGACTTGGCTAAATTGAAATGCATTTACTGTTAGAAAGTTTACACTATAATCTATAACTACAAAGTTTAGTTTTTAATTGTGTCAGTTTAGTCAGCGTGAACTTATGTGGACTTATGTCTAAAATTTAAATTTGACAAGATTTCAATATTTTTTATTTCTCAATTTCTTATTACACCAAAGTTACCAAACTTAAAAGAAATAAAATAATTGTTGCAGTTTGATGTTATTTAGTGCTTACTAATAAAGTTGTGTAATTTACTAATTAAATTCTGTAAATAAGGTTTTTAATTTTAAATTGTTGTAAGGCCTACAAGATGCGAGAAAGTCACATTTTTTTCTTTTATCGTTTTACTCCCGTTTTTTTTGGTTTTTTATTTTTTTTTTAAACGACGTTTTTTTCCGTTTTTTATTTAGTTTCTATCGTTTTTTTTTACAAATATGAGGCATACATACAGACATACATACAGACATACAGGCATCCATGAATACATACATTACCAGGCAGAGTAATGAGTCTGGTATCTTTTCCCTTTGTTTCTGTCTTGGCGTTGTTGGTATTTCGTTTAATTTACCTGAGGCCAGAAATTCATTTTCCTAATGATATTTTGTTTTTCTGTCTGGCACAGACGTTTGATCTTCATAAGACCGGCCGCTCGCGGCGGCAACTTCAAAGTAATTACGTCAGGCTTTTTCGGTGATTGTCTGTAACCGCCGCTTCGATGGACATGGCGACTGTTAGGAATGCGGTCAGTCCTTAGCTGTGGTCAGTCCCGCCGGGGAGGGAAGACGGTCGTATAGAGACAGATAGACGGGGGGAGAAGGAAAGAAAGACCGGGAGAAAGGAAGAATGAATGAGAGAACAAGGAAGGAGGGAGAGCGAAAACGATGGGAGTAAGGAAGGAAAGAAAGAGGGATGGATGGATGGAAAGAAGGAAGGAATAAAGTAAGGAAGGAAAGAAGGAGTGAGGCAGGGAGGGGTGGGCGGATGGAAAGAAGGAATAAGGGAAGGAAAGAAGGAGCGTGGGCGGATGGAAGGATGGATGGAAAGACATAAGGATTAAATGAAGAAAGGAGAGAAGGAGAGGGGCAGAGATGTGTGGGCGTATGGAAGGATGGAAATAAAGAAAGAAAGAACAACGTAAGAAAGAAAGGAAAGAAAGAAGGAATAAAGTAATTAAGGGAGGAAAACCGGATGGATGGGCGGATGGAAGGATAGATGGAGAAAAGGAAGGGATGAAGGAAGAAAAAAGGAAGGAAGGAGGGAGGGACGGGAGGATGGCAGGAAAGAAGGCTTATTGTTGCACCGAAACCCCCAAATTCCGTTTCCGAAATAATTGCCTGACCCAGACATGGTTCCAATGAACTTTCGTTTGACCCCGTCAGTCGCCCCCTCCCAAAGTAAACCGACCATAGCCACCGTCTTTTGTGGGGTTGAAACGGCGCAGGTCAAGCAATTGACCGTTGACCATCCACCTGTGTCCATCTGTGTTACGAGTGGAAGTGGAAGCCAGTGCATTTCACGGCCAGGTGTGGATTGAAACGGGAGAGAAACTGAAGAATTATGGTTGGCGGTCTGTCTATTTGTCTGCATGTCTGTCCCTCTGTATTTCTGTCTGTCTGTCAGTTTTTCTATATGTCTGTCCATCTGTCAGTTTGTCTGTCTCAGTCACAGTCCGTCAGTTTCTGCATCCATTTGCCTTTCTCTGTCTGTACGTATGTATGCCTAATTGTATGCCTGCTCGTCATTTTATGTACGTCCCACTGTTAGTCTATATCATTGCTGTCCAACCTTTTTGACACCGTGGGCCACCGAAAAAAATAAACTCTAGAGCAACGACTAAAATTTATTGAATATTATTTACTGTATTAAGATTGATTATGGCAATTATTATGCAATAATCATAATGAATAATCGCATGTAAGTAGGGCATGCTTTATAATAGTTCAGCGCCAAAAAAGTATATCAATAAACGTTCAAGCACGTTTTTAGTTACATATTTGGCTTTGAGTTGTGCTTGCAATTTTTTTTAATTTGCGGTAACTGCCTCATTAGACTTTCTAAATGTTCATCAGTCAACGAGTTTCTTTTTTTACTTGATGCTGGCATGGGTGTCCGCACTCCGCAGGAAATTTTATAGGGGGAGCAGTTAATGCTTAAAATTGTTGGCACGGGGACAAACGATGGTGCCGAAAGCAACTGATCGCGTCACCCTCGGCGCTCGATCCGGCGATTATGGGGTCTGGCGCGGATCCCATAAGCCGTTCCCACGTATTCCACCCACTTTAAACGCAGTGGTTAGGGCTATTAGGCAAATTGATCGATAAATAAACGGCCGATTTATCAAATTTTAATGCAGGATTGGTCAAAATCGGATAGAAAAATTGGCAGACTATTTGCTTTTCTATTATGCGGCATAAACATGTTAGGTTAGGTTAGGGTAGTTGTGTAAGGGTAGGATATGGAATGGTAGAGTATGCTAACGCGGGGTAGGGCATAAATAGGGCATTGTCCAGTGTTTAATCTAGTCCCCCTCCTCAGAGGGGATCAAGGTTTGTGGGCGGGGAGAGGAATGATCGTCCGAAGGAAGATCGCTGAGGCACACAGCGCCGAGGAGGGGAGAGGTTTTAGACATTTTTTTAATTTCGACATTGCAATGGTAGCATTTTAAGCTGTCATCTTAACAGAATTGCTCTATTATTTCAGTGCTGATAGGAGTGGAGAGGGCTAAGTTTACTAAAGTCAGTCCATGACAATGAAGCCCAACTACACACAAAGGGACTGAGAGAGAGAACGATCGTCCGAATTTCGACATTGTAATGGTAGCATTTTACGCTGTCATCTTAACAAAATTGCTGTATTATTTCAGTGCGGATAGTAGTGGATCAGCTTATTCTTATTGCTCATGAAGGTCCTGAATTGCTGACCAGGACACAATTACTAGAAATAGTTTACAAATGATACACAAACCAAGCAAGAAATATCCAACTACCGAATCGGGAAGCCACGTAGTAATGATGTAAACTTTACTAAATGTTCCAGGAACAAAACATTTTGAAATTTCATATATTATTTTGAAATTTGAAACATAACACTGGAGAGAAGCCAGTTAGTTGTACAAAATGAGTATATTATACACATTATAATATATGATAGAATCATATATTATAATAGCATATGATATCATTATATCATATAATAGTAAATAATATCATTACTAAATGTTCAAAGAACAAAGCATTTTGAAATTTGATATTTTGAAATTTGAAAGATAACATTGGAGAAAAGTCATTTAGCTGCACGAAATTAGTATACTATACACATTATAATATGATAGTATCACATATTATAAATAGCATATAATATCATTATATCATTCAATAGTAATTAATATAATTACTAAATGTTCAAGGAACAAAACATTTCGAAATTTGAAAGATGACACTGGAGAGAAGCTTTTAGTTGTACAAATATTATACTAACAGTAGATTAAATTCATTTTTATAATATCACTAGCTGGCTTACCCGACGTTGCCCGGGTTTCGGAGGTTTTGGGCCGGGACACCATGGTAGCGGTCAAAACGGGGGACGTGAAACTGCTTAACCCGGCGTGTTGGGTGTTTCAATCCCTCTAGCGAATAAGCAACAAAACACTGCTTAACCCGGCGTTGGCCGGGTTTAGTTCAGTGAAAGTTTCAATCCCTCTAGCGAATCCGTACTGTAGCTGCTTAACCCGCCGGCGCCATCTGGCGAGTGAAAATAGGTTGAGCGTAAGTTTTTTTTACCAGCTAAAAATGCATTGCCCGGGTAGGTTTTGGCCCGGGACACCATGGAAGCGGTGAAAACGGGGGGCGCGAAGCCTTACACTGGGTGTGTAATGCCCACCCGAGACAGTAGTGAAGGTTTGGAGTGGAAAGGTGCAAAGTTGTAGAAATGCATCGCGGTCAAACAACACACAGAATCTTCTTGGGCGGCGCTATCTAGCGAATGAAAATAGGTCGACTCGAATTTGTTTGGACCAGGTAAAAAAGTGGGGGTTTGGGAGAGGTTTTGGCCCGGGACACCATGGAAGCGGTGAAAACGGGGGACGCGAAGCCTCACACTGGCTGTGTAAAACTGTGTAATGCCCACCCCGAGACAGTGGTGAGGTTTGGAGTGAAAAGGTCCAAAGCTGTAGAAATGCATCGCGGTCAAACATCGCTGTGACAGACAGAGTCTTCTCTTTATTTATATAGATAACTAGCTGGTTTACCCGGCGTTGCCCGGGGTTATAAGTTTCAATCCCTGTAGCGAATAAGCAACAAATTTAGGTATAAGTTTAAATCCGTGTAGCGAATAAGGAAGAAATTTAGGCGACCTGTGGGAGAGACTGCTTCGCAGTCTTGTGTACGCCTTCTGGCGTACAGCGGAGACTGCTTCGCAGTCTTGTATACGCCTTCTGGCGTATTGCGACCTCTGCCGTGGACTGACTGCTTCGCAGTCGTCCTCTGGCGACGACTGCTTCGCAGTCTCCCGTGGACTGACTGCTTCACAGTCGAAGAGGGTGAACCCGGCGTTGGTGGGTTAAAGAAATTACACAATAGTTATTTTTTTAATGTTACTTTATTTTAAATTTAACTGTAGAGCTTGGAGATAAACAACACTAGTTGTCTTTCCATTTGGTGCCAGAAGAAACAGATTCTTACTGGCCCGAACTGGAGAGCAGGCAACGTACAGCGGAGACTGCTTCGCAGTCTTGTATACGCCTTCTGGCGTCTAACGACCTCTGCCGTGGACTGACTGCTTCGCAGTCGCCCTCTGGCGGCGACTGCTTCGCAGTCTTGGAGGCCCTTGTGGCGTCTGGCGACCTGTGGTGAGTCTTGTAGACGCCTTCTGGCATACAGCGGAGACTGCTTCGCAGTCTTGTATACGCCTTCTGGCGTCTAGCGACCTTTGCCGTGGACTGACTGCTTCGCAGTCGCCCTGTGACGGCGACTGCTTCGCAGTCTGTTTGTGTTTGAACCTAAATGTGTTACAATTTTGCTGTAAAACGATTAATATAATTCGAAGCGATCGTTATTAAATTCTTTCCGAAAGCAAACAACGACGCTATGGCCATTATTAATGACGTTGGGGAATACCGCGCCGGAAATTTCCAAATCTTCCGTACGCGTCCCTGGTGCTATTTTTAGGTATAACGTCATTGTGATATAATTAATTTGTAGTAGGGAGTGGAAATTTCCTATGCCGTGGGGCGAGTTTTTGGCCCTTATCACCATGTTAGCGGTGAAAATGGGGGACGCGAACCCCTCCACTGGGTGTCCGATGCCGAGGCCGACACAGCAGTGAAGGTTTGGAGTGAAAAGGTGCAAAATTGTAGAAGTTAAGCCCGGTCAAACAGACAGAGAGACAGACAGAATTCTCGCTTTATTAATATAGATATATATATTATTGTAGTATATAATATCATTATATCATACTAGCTGGTTTACCCGGCGTTGCCCGGGACTATAAGTTTCAATCCCTGTAGCGAATAAGCAACATATTTAGGCAAAAGTTTAAATCCGTGTAGCGAATAAGGAATAAATTTAGGGGACCTGTGGGGAGACTGCTTCGCAGTCTTGTGTACGCCTTCTGGCGTACAGCGGAGACTGCTTCGCAGTCTTGTATACGCCTTCTGGCGTCTACCGACCTCTGCCATGGACTGACTGCTTCGCAGTCGCCCTGTGAATAAGGAAAAAATTTAGGTATAAGTTTCAATCCGTGTAGCGAATAAGGAAGAAATTTAGGCGACCTGAGGGGGAGACTGCTTCGCAGTCTTGTGTACGCCTTCTGGCGTACAGCGGAGACTGCTTCGCAGTCTTGTATAAGCCTTCTGGCGTCTAGCAACCTCTGCCGTGGACTGACTGCTTCGCAGTCGCCCTCTGGCGGCGACTGCTTCGCAGTCTTGCAGGTCCTTGTGGCGTGTGGCGACCTGTGGGGGAGACTGCTTCTCAGTGTTGTTTACGCCTTCTAGCGCCTAGCGACCTCTGTCGTGGACTGACTGCTTCGCAGTCGCCCTCTTGCGGCGACTGCTTCACAGTCTTGGAGGCTCTTGTGGCGTCTGGCGACCTGTGGGGGAGACTGCTTCGCAGTCTTGTAGACGCCTTCTGGCGTACAGCGGAGACTGCTTCGCAGTCTTGTATACGCCTTCTCGCGTCTAGAGACCTCTGCCGTGGACTGACTGCTTCGCAGTCGCCCTCTGGCGGCGACTGCTTCGCAGTCTTTTGGAAATCGACGTAGTACTTATGAACATAAGCTCCAAAATTGTAGAAATGCATCGGCGTGAAACAGACGCCGAAATGTAAACAAATCTTCCGTATGCATCCCTGGTGCTATTTTTAGGTATAACGTCATTGTGCTATAATTAATTTCTAGCCCTGGACACCATGAAAGCGGTGAAAACGGGGTACGCGAAGCCCTCCACTGTTTGCAAAGAAATCAATTATAGTTAAGTGAAGGTTTCCAGTAGAAATCTGAAAAACTAAATTGACTTACCAACAATAAATTTATCTTCGATGTTTGTTAGACGTGCATGCATCCAATGCAGTAATCCTAATGTCACTGCAGGGACTGCATCCAATGCAGTAAGCCTAATGTCACTGGAGGGACTGTAATTTTCCTATCGCTTGGGGCGATGTTTTGGCCGTTTTTCACCATGGTAGCGGTGAAAACGGGGGGCGCGAACCCCTCCACTGGGTGTCCCATGCCGAGACCGACACAGCAGTGAAGGTTTCGAGTGAAAAGGTGCAAAATTGTAGAAGTTAAGCCCGGTCAAACAGACACACCAACACACACACAGAATTGTCGCTTTATTAATATAGATAATAGTAAATAATATCATCATATATTATAACAGTCCTTATAATATTATACTGTCGGCAACAAATCAGAACTATTATTTTATTTTTATATTTCTTTGGGGAAAATATAAATCCTGGGAGGAAATCCACCCCCAAACGCGTCTAGATTAAACACTGGGCCTTGTAGGAGGGCTTGGGGTAGATCTAGTTTAGACCAGGAACGATAGGACAGGATAGACCCTGGTTCTGCGTGGTATACGTTTTACTTTTTATGTGTTCGTAACGTATTTTATACTAAACTGAATTAATTTTTTTAAATATCCTGATTTAGACAGAATTGTTATCATATTTTACAGATTACTGTGATCATATTTCAGGTTAAATCTCGTTCCAGCCACTCTGAAAGTCGTAATCGTTTGACCAGTGATATTTTCGTTAACGAAAACTAAAATTAGAAGTAAAAATAAATGATTTCGTTAACGAGAACTAGAAGTAAAAGTGTAACGGAATCTAATCCCATTACAAGAGGATTAATTAATATATTTGGTGTATTTAATTTAATGGTTTGAATTATGGTTTTCTTGAGATATTTTCGTACTGGGTTGCATGGCGCCTTTTCTGCGGCTGAGGGCTCGGCCTCGGTTGTTGTGTTTTTGCCAGCGTCGCGCTGATGACTAAGCGACAATGGGAGGGAAGCAGACAGACAGACGGTCACTCGGGCGCTTATATCAGCTGTGGAATCTTTCTGGAAAGAGATGACTCATAGCTGGATATAGCAGTGGAATATTGTGGGAAACAGGTGACTCATAGGGACCCGCCGACTGCAGACGCTGGATGACTAACGCGTGATCCATGCGTGGGGGTAAGACCTGACTGTTGAGTCATGGCAGCAGGTGACTCATGGTGGACATCGTGGGAAATGACTCCTCCTTGTAGACTATAAAAGCCACGGACGACAGAGTGAGGCTGGCTCACTCTCTCAGACACGCTCTCACTCTCTCTCGCGCTCTCTGGAACATCGGATAGAGCTGAGGGCAGTTGACATCAGACCGGAGAGATGTAGTTGCCATAAGATGCAGGTCACGTCAGAAGGGCAGTTGAGGTGCATGGGACGGGACCGAGTTGCTGTCGACGACCGATAGATTTGTCGAGTAGATGTCGGTTGGATTCTTATTTCGGTTCGAGTATAAGTTTTCGAGTTGAAGCGGGAATTTATGTGCAATGATGAGCAAAGAGCTGGCGTATCGATTATATTCCGAAGGAATGATGGAATTAGTCGTATAATCAGGGCTGTAGTGGTAAAATTTGAGGTGAGTATACGCTAGCGGTGACCAGCGGCGTAAGAAAAATTTGAAGACTTTTTTAGGATAAATTTCTGACTTTTCACCAATTCTCAGAAAATTTTCAGACTTTTTACGATTTTGTCTCTGAAAAAGTTGATGACCTTTTTTTTTTTTTTTTTTTTTAGTCATTCGCCCTAAAAACCTCTAAAAACCTCTCATTTTTGAAAAATTTTCGTTCCCAGAGGTAAGTATACGCTGTATACCCGCGTATACCCTCGTGAGTATACGCTCTCAAATTTCTCTAGAGGTAAGTATACGCTGTATACCCGCGTATACGCTCCACTACAGCCCTGCGTATAATGCGTAAATTTCGGTGATGCTGTGTCTTGCTGAATTAATGCTTCTCGAATTGGAAACTTACGTCGACTGTAAAGGGAAACTAACGGATATCCTCTTACTTTGTGTCGTGCGTTGTGGAGTAACTTTGTGAGGAAACGTGCTTGGAATGAGAAGGTACATTTTGTTTTATTCTTGGGGACAATGACAATGACAATGACAATGACAATGACAATGACAAATCATTTATTGAAACCATAACTCAAAGCAAAACATGATAGCGTCTTATAACATAAACTGGTGACAAAAGGAAGTCCCTAAAGGGATGAACTCCCGCTTCCAGGGACACCTTATTGCCAAGATTATTAACGTGGCGCAAAAACCAAACTTAAAGTCTTAACTAATTCCTCTAAAATAAGAAAAACGGGAAAATCCACATATCTTAACTATACTGCCGACTCTTGGACAGTTAGAAAGAAAAACCAGAGAAATAAAGATGAAAAAGAAAACTGTAAACGGAAGGAGGAGAACAAAGTAATCCGAAGATTAATCGGAAGGTCGATACTCACGGGAGACTCAAACGCGAGAGAAACACACCAAAACTCGGGGGGGGGCAGGGTAATATAATTCATCATCCCCGAGGGATACAAAGCAAAAAACAATAGTCCAACGTCTATAGAAAGTAAGTGCTAGCTATCAATGATAATAAGGTGTTGTCGCAGTAAGAGACATAGTAGGAATAGGGACAGAGTAGATGGGGAGAGAAGTTCCAAGTTAATTTCTTTGGTTCTAACCAAACCCCGCAGTAGCAGGCACGTAACTAGGATTTTTCGTTTGGGGGGGCTTAAACCTTGAACATGGCAACATTTATACAGTGTTCATACGAATTTTAGCCGTAAGCATACAACGGCTTGACTTGTTTGGGGGGGCTTCAACTTCGTTTGGGGGGGCTTAAGCCCCCCCAAGCCCAACGCTAGTTACGTCCCTGCGCAGTAGCGATTGCATATTCTTGTACTGTAAATAATTGTAGTTAAATAGCTTGTACGGTTGTAACTTTTGTGAATATTTGAGATGCCTTTGTAATTAAATGGAGACTAATAACGAAAAGTCTTTAATACAAATGTCTGATACTTTGGATAGATTAGGGCAGATGGATAATCATGTAGAGAGACATAGTAGGAATAGGGACAGAGTAAGTTCGGACCAGTCTTGGACTAGTTCGGCTTTGAAACTAATTCTGGAACGGTTAGATACTTTGTCTGAAGAGAGATGCTTAATCATGCAGAAACAAAGTGAAGATTTTAGATTATTAATAGAGAGTCAAGATGAGAAAAATAGGTTACTTCTACAGCGCCAAGAGGAGTCTCTAGAAGGACCAGAGGGACGATTGACTAAGATAAAGAAGCAGGTAGATAAACGTCAGGAAATAGCAAATCTAGTTGGGGACGAACTAGGATACAGTCAAGCTGTAACCTCTGATATCCAATCAGTCACGCCCTTCCACCCGCCTACCTCGGAAAGATCTAAAGCTGACTACAGAGCGATAGGAGGTCGATATCGATCGATACCGCTCTCTCAACGTAACGTAATTTCCAAGAATCTAATCATTTTCCCGACTAATCATTCTCCCAAGGATCCTCAACTAGTGGCAGACACTTCCCCTAGCAACAGCCCTAGAGTAGCGCCTGGGGTGGGGGTCGATGACGTCACAAAAGTAGGAATTATTTCAGCAGCAAAAACGAAATTAGGAATTGAATTAGAAATTATATCCTGAACCAAAATTAGGAACGAAATTAATTATTATTTCCAGAACTAAAATCATTTTACTTCTTGTGCCGCTTAAGTTGAGACGAAGGCGAGTAAAATTGCGTGCGATCCAAAAACTTCGGTTCAAATGAAGACGCTGCGCATACCAGTCTTGATATAGAGCCTAATATACTATCTTTGCTCTTCGCTGTCTAATAATTGTTCCACTTAATTGCGTACCAACGACCTCATTTTCATAAGCCATTTTACTTCGGGTTTGATCGTTAAATTGTAAAATTATGAGTTTTTCGAGAACTTTGGCCGGAAGGAAGCGAGATAGCCCGGTTTGGGTTTTTCATTTTGACGAAGCTACAGGCAGATCTCGTCCTACATGCCAAGCAGGAACGTAGCCAGACTTAAATTCAATGCGAGGCAAGTGGGGTTTGGAGAGGGGTAGCCTATATATAACCCACGGAAATTTTTTGAAATCCAAAAACCAAGAGGCCTCTTGCCTCATGGTGGTTACGCCTATGATGCCAAGTACTAAACAGGGTCACGTGGCCGACCGACTCGAATGAATTCCATCAGCGACTGCACAACGTTTTAGATATGGTTGTCTACACAGTAAGGCCTACCCGGTTGCACGTTTCGAATTCCTACACTAGTGAGACGCATGGGCGGGGCTATAAGCTGATGCATATTAATAAGCGCTCACGTGACTCCAGTTAGAAAGTTCGTTTGCTACAATAATTAGTTATCATGTAATCTATATGAAAATGGCGGCGCATTCGATGTTGTAAGGCGTGCTCTTCCTATGTTTTCGAACAATTTTTTCAACGAAATAAATAGTAAGCTGTCTTCGAAAGATTGCAGTGTACTTCGTGCAAACGCTAGAGATAAGAACGAAGTAAAACAGTGGCTAGATGAGTTTGCTAGTGTTGCTCGTTACGTGAAGTGCAGCGAACAGAAGAGAGGTGACACTAACTTTTCAACATAACCATCAATAATTGGGAACCGCAGATTCAGATCGATACTTACGGACGACAGCAGCCACGGAAAGCAGCATCACAGACAAATTCAAGAAGGTATTGATTTAATGATCATTTAGGCATAATACTGAGTTTTCTAACTATGTTGGCCTATATATTATATGAAAGAATAAAATAATGTAGATGCATTCCTATATAAGTTTGTTTGGTAATCTATCGTTTTAACGGAATTAATTATTTGTATCAATTCGCATATCGGAATAGCGGAATTAATTATTGCATATATCTTGCACTATCACTAATTATAGAGTAGTTGATTGACGAGTCACGTGCGCGCTCATTAAGAGTCTCACTAGTGAGACGCATGGGCGGAGCTATACGCCTATGTATATAGGCGTATAGCTCCGCCCATGCGTCTCACTAGTGTAGGAATTCGAAACGTGCTACCCGGTTACGCTGATACTAGATAATCCTTCGTTTCATAAAATGATAACCACACTTGACTCAAAATTCGCCTCTTCAAGATTGAAACAGAAACAGAAACTTAGAAACAGGTCTCTGCGATAGCCTGTATGATGCTGCGTTGTTAGACTAACGTTTCACACCTTGTTTTGTTTGAAACCGTTTTTTTTTCTTTCTCGAGACAAGTTTGATGTACTTCTCTGTGCAAGCGTTGCATACTTTTACAGCATGGAAACGGGCGATAATACAAGATATTGCAGCATATAATTTTGCATTAATAATTATTTGGATAAATATTTATTTGCATTATTAATTATTTGCGAAACTAAAATAAGAAGTAAAATTATTTGAGAACTATAATAGGAACGATAAGTAAAATTATTTGTGAAGTAAAATTAGAATTAGAAGTAAAATTCAAGAGATCAGAACTGAATTAAAACTGAATTAGAAATTATTTTTAGAAGTAAAATATCACTTCGTGTGACAACACCCAGTGCAACTCGCATATGATACAGGAAGCACTGAAGTTACGTAAATTATTGGCAAAATTACTACCGTAGAGAGTTGTACACGATTATGAATAAGAGGCCATTAGAAAACAAACGTTCTGAATATCTACTACCAGCAGTTTGAGGATTTGTTTCACAGCCCAACCATGCACGATCCAGATGGCTAGATAAATTTTCTAGTTATATTATCAGACTATATAACAAGGCACCTCGCCATAAATGTCTAAGTGTGAGTCATGTATGCGTGTATTAAATATCCTGATTTAGACCGAATTGTGATCATATTTTACAGATAACTGTGATCATATTTCAGGTGAAATCTCGTTCCAGCCACTCTGAAAGTCGTAATCGTTTGACAACACCCAGTGCAACTCGCATATGATACAGGAAGCACTGAAGCTACGTAAATTATGGGTTAAATTACTTCTCCGATTGAGGGCCATCTAATTCCTGTCGGGTACGACATATTTTATTTAACTTCCTGCTTTTCTATAAAAATGGATTGATCTGAGTTTTACAGCTTCCAACTCTGATCCATGCAATCCTCCGTCTTGCTCCCACCCTAATCCATAAAATCCGCTGACTTCCTCCTATCCTAAGCCGAGGGGCGGCGATCCTGGGGCCGGGGTTAAGGGGGACAAGACTTCCCACCTTTGACAGTGGGGGTAACAGTATACAGTTGTCCCCTCCCTGAATTTTGAAGAAACACCAGAAAAGGTAAAAAAAATTGTTCGCGCATTTTTTAACCTCTTTTTTGACCAGATCAGTTCAAAGGTGTCCCCCACCTGTCAAACAAGATCGCCGTCTCTAAGCCATCCATTCCTCCGCCCTCCTCCTACCCTAATTCAATAAATCTTTCGCCTTCCTACTACCCTAATCCATTAAATCCTAACGCCTTCCTCCTACTCTAATCCATTAAATCCTCCGTCTTCCTCTTATTCTAAGCCATCCATTCCTCCACCTTCCTCATACCCTATTCCATTAAATCCCTCGCCTTCCTCCTACCCTAACCCATCTAAACCTCAGCCTTCTTCCTACCCTAACCCATCCAAACCTCAGCCTTCCTCCTACCACAATCCATCCAAACTTCCACCTTCCAAGCTTTCTCGTCCTTGACGAAATCCGCCTTAGCTGCTTATCTGCCTCCTCTTTCTGGTCTCTCTGGCAACCGGACTTTGATATCGATCTCTGAACAACCCCACCGACACGACGCAGCGCTTGTGAATAAGCTGGTGCCCTGCGCTTAACTTTAGAGTAGTTCCTGTGCTGCGGTGATACCAAAATCTGTTCATGTGACTTGATCCGCAACATTGTCAACAGTACTGTCAGGTAGCTAACTGCTGCATGACCAGAGGCCCGGGAAGTGTTTAAGTTAAAAGTTGGGTGAGCTAAGTCAGCCAACCAAGTCAAACATACACATGTATATATATATATGTATATATATGTATATATATATATATATATATATATATATATATAACATAACCTCTGTCTTTATTGCAGCCAATGACAACATTTGACAGTCATTTACAACAAAAATTTTATATAATTAGTACAGAATCTGTAAACTCAGTGACTATGAATTACAAGGTAAAAGGAATTAATACTTATGTAACTTCCCATTTCTTCATATCCTCTTCTAACAGGTGAGTTTATGCAGTTGATTGAAATCTTGTAGTCTTGTAATACTGATGGCTTAGCTGAGTTTATGCAGTTGATTGAATTCTTGTAGTCACAAGAGGCAATGGGCGCCCCTAAGGGACCTAGATCCCGCTGACCGGGGATGCCCTGCTAAAAGCTAATTACAATTTCAAAAGATGGCACAGCATGGTTGCTCCCCTCACAGTAGCACAATCCAGTACCTAGCTCAATCCTCTTACTCCCTCACCGCTTGGAGGGGCTTAATACTTATGGCTTAACTAAACTTAACTAAACTTAACTAACAAACCTTAAGTAACAACACTCACGGGCCGGGCTCAGGCTCCACCAATCCACTAAAGTCAAAATCAAATCGTGCTTTTTGGTTATTTATTCAGTATCATTACATGCGTCAGAAGAAAGCTTTTTATTTGCTTCTTGAACAAATGCCTGTTCTGCAACGAACGAATTTCGACTCCGTTCCAGATTAGCGGACCATGCTGATCTGATACTAAACCGTCTCACATTCGTATACGACTATTAATTGGACGGTATAGTGAGGCTCCCCGCGTATCATGTTTGTGTAAGCATAGAGAGGCATCGGCTTGGTATGATGTCTGGTCTGTATATATATATATATATATATATATATATATATATATATATATATATATATATATATATATATATATATATATAGCATGGCAAGCATATATATACCAAGGCGAACCTATATAATGTATAGGTTTGCCTTGGTTATATATAAGGTGGACTATCCATTAGGTCGCCTTCAGTTTCTTTTTATATAGTTGTATACACACCTATCTAAAAAGAAACTGAAGGCGACGACGACCTTTGCCAAATTCATCTACAACATTATTCATGAATTCTTTTTTCTTCTTGCTAATTTTCTCTCTGTGTACACTCATCATACACAATCCGGATACTCTGTCGTCTGCCATAGTAGATCGTAGCCAGGTTTTCACACGACGCAGAGTGCTGCACGATCTTTCGATTGCACATGTAGGCCTAGTGGTTGGCAGAGTTAGGAGAATAAGAATAGCTTTACGGCTAGAAGGTATGAGCAAGCAAGTCGATGAAGTCTGCGTCTTTCAGCCTCTTTGCAATGGTGAAGCAGACCAGACATCATACCAAGCCGATGCCTCTCTATGCTTACTGACACAAACTTGGATCTTTGTCAATATTTATTTGTATGTGAGTCTAGCCTACCTGTCTGACAAAGGTCTTCCACGGTTAAGCTGCGAAGGTGTCCAACGACTAGTGATGAGCACAGTTAGGCGACGAACGAAAGTTTCGAACTACGGTCACAAATGTAAGCCTATACAGTGAGTGTAGTGAATGTTTGGCGACGAGCGTAGTGAAGGTTATAATAAACCGGTTAAAATATCGTGCCACGAGCGAGTAATAATGTCAGAAAGAACACGTTGCACAGACACTTCGTGAGAAATGTACCTCTGAGCACTTGGATGCGACTTTGAAAAATATTTCATGTATAGGCCTACTGATTTGCAGACTGTATGGTATATCTAATGCATCTGCAAAGGTCGCATCCTACAGGACTCCATCTCAATAGCCTACCAGCAGAGCATTCCCCGCGGTTGGCTGATATATTTGTGCACTCAGGTCACTTGAGGTCAAAAGCGACCTCAGCGCATCAGATCTAAGACAAAGCAGCCCTGTAAGCGATAGCTAATGCACACTTACACAGAGCCACAACATCTGGCATCTATACCACAACATGCTGACCGTCCAGGTAGGTCATGACCTGGGAAATCTGCAGCCTAACACTTCCTCTGGACCTACAGAGGCGGAGTCGCGCGCTTGTTTGGGGACGTGGGAGAAATTCGGTTAGAAGGATGGGATAAGGGACGTCTGAAAGTAATTAATCGTTGTATATGACACGACAGTCGCTTAACTTGCTGACCCAGAGCTGGTATTCAACGACCTCATATGGGGGTTCCATTAGGCCTGTAGGCTGTATAATACTGTACTGTTATTTCTGTAGTGCATTGAGCTCGTCGGCATAATCTGTTTGACAGAGGCGCTCATCTTTTATCTAATCACTATTAGAATTTAGGCGAAAATGAATTTTTTTTTATTGTATTAATGACCAAAAAGTTGTGTGAGCATGCGCCTGCCTCGGGCCACAGAGCCAAAACTTGTGTGAGCATATATGCGCCTTCGGCGCCATAGGTTCCCGGGCCCCTGCTTGCGAACAGAGGGGGAGGGGGTCCAATTTTCCCGAATTGCTAATTGCTGCATGACTGATTGTCATCAGACACTTTAGCTCATCTGACGCGTTTATAGCGGATACGTAGCACTTGCTCGGTCTATATAAAGGCTTGTAGAGGCAATACAAAGCATCACTTTTGCGGTGACTTTGACGAAGCTCTTTGTTCATCTTGACGCAAGAAGTTCTACAGAGATGTCGCGGTTGCTGATGTTTGCGGCTCTTGCTACGGCGTTTGCCTTCGCTAGAGCCAAGCCGTATGAGACTAAAGGTATTATTACTATCATTATCACGCCTGCTTATCTAATCTCAGGATTATGAATCTGATCGTGAGATTTCTGTATCTTACCTAACCGTGTCTTGTCTGGCGCAGTCTAGTCGAATCGCAAGACATTCTCAACTCGCCTCACCCTACATTAACTTACCATACCATGCCTTGCTTGCCTTACCTTGCTCTAACTTACCTTACTTTACCTTACCTCGAGCATGTGTCCAATTTATGCAGCGATTTATATAGCGTCCGATTTCCTTCCAGAAAAGGTAATTGATAGGCTTATATATGAGCCTATCTTTGAGCGCCTCTGAGTAGCCCTCTGAACAGGCGCTATATAAATGTCTTAATGAATATCACATTCAAATGTAGACCTACTCTGCTCGAATTTTATTTAGCGTCGTTACCTTAGAAATTTAGACATAAGACATTGCTCATTTTTCAGCCTTTTGATTTGTATGCATGATGAGGGTCGGACTGGCTTGCAAAAGCGGCCCGGGAAATTTGCTCATGGCGGCCCACATAATCGAGTGCCGAAGGCACGAAACCTTTCAGCATAGGGGTCTATGTTGTGCCTGTCAACGCCTTCTGCAACATTTAACTCGTCAAATGGCATTATATTGTTAAATGAATAATAAAAGATTAAGAAATTAACACATATTCGTTTTAATTTGTGATCTGTCATAAATTCTTAGTATTGTTTGGAACCAACTGTCAGTGATATTTTCGTTAACGAAAACTAAAATTAGAAGTAAAATTAAATGATTTTGTTAACGCAAACTAGAAGTAAAAGTAGGAATTATTTCAGCAGCAAAAACGAAATTAGGAATTGAATTTGGAATTATTTGCCAAGTTAAAATTATGAACGAAATTAGTAATTATTTTCAGAACTAAAATCATTTTACTTCTTGTGGCACTTAAGTTTCGAGATGAGGACGAGTAAAATTGCACGCGATCCAAACACATAATCATTAATCCATCGAAAAACTTCGGTTGAGATGAAGACGCTGCGCATACCATTTCTCGATGTAGGCCCTAATCTACTATCTTCGGTCTTCGTTATCTAATAATTGTCCCCACTTAATTGCGTACCAACGACCTCAGTTTCATACGTCATTTTATTTCGGGTTTGATCGTTAAATTGTGAAATTATCAGTTTATCGAGAATGTTGGCCGGAAGGAAGCGAGATAGCCCGGTGTGGGTCTATCATTTTGACGAAGGTACAGGCAGATCTACATGCCTAAGTACTAAACGGAGAAAATGATGGAATTTGTGGAACAGCACTAGCTGGAGAAATTCAAGCAATATCAGTCTTGGGAGGGGAATAGATGAATGGTAACACGCTCGCATAGCCTAAGAGCATTAGATCTTGAAAAGTCGCGGTTCGACACCAGTAGGTCAACTCAGCATTCCACTTCCTAGGGGGCAGGAGTAAAACGAGCGGGTGCCTAACAGGCTGCCAAGACGTGTGTTAACTAAGATCTTGATAATTGTACTGTCGTGTTTCAGTGTAACTTAGGCCTACTGCGGTTTGTCAGTGAGCTTTTCAGTAAACACGAATAAAAAATATGGTATACATGTAGCTCATATGCAACGCTTATATAAAGCACACCAGGCTTATCTCGAGAAAGAAAAAAAAAGCTGAAGTTAGGCAAGGCACCACGGTGAAATGTAAGTCTATCAGTGCAGATAATATTATGTCAGCGTCGCTGAAGATCCAGAAAATAGGGGATTGTTTTCAACATCGATTCGTCACAAGGCTGACTGACTCAAATGAATTCCATCAGCAACTGCACAGCGTTTTGGATATGGTTGTCACACAATAGGGCCTACCCGGTTACGCTGATACCAGATAATCCCTCGTTTCGTAAAATGATAACCACACTCGACTCAAATTTCAAATTACCAGCATCGTTAGACTAACGTGTCAGCCCTTGTTTTACTTCAAACAGTTTTTTCTTTCTCGAGACAAGTTTGATGTGCTTTTCTCTGCAAGCATTGCATGCTGGTACTTTTACAGCACGGAAATTAATAATTATTTTGAAAACTAAAATAAGAAGTAAAATTATTTGAGAACTAGAATAGGAATGAGAAGTAAAATTATTTGTGAAGTAAAATTAGAATTAGAAGTAAAATTCAAGAGATCAGAACAGAATTGGAACTGAATTAGGAATTATTTTTAGAAGTAAAATATCACTGCCAACTGTTACATTATGTCGTGCACTGTGCACGGTTTGAAAACTTAACATCATGATTGAATTAGTAGACAACTTCACACAAGCACTTTCATCGTATCATACGTTGACGCCAAAACGTCCACGATTTCATCATTATTAATCCGGATAAGGAGTTCCTTTTCACGAGCCATCACCATGAAAGACTTCACTGACTTAGCAAATTTCTTAATCTGTTCAAACTGTATTTGAATTTCGAAAATGACCTGTCACAAGCAACTTGTGATGAGGATAATGTCAAGACGAATTTGTTAGCGAAAAACAAATATGAATAAGCCTGACTATGCAAATTGACCTTATGGCGAACGGGGTAGCAGAAAACAATATATTTTCTTCAAGATTTGCATTTATTTCTGTTCCTGTTGCTGTTTTCTGATATGGGACATAGTTTAAAATTTATTTTACTAGTTAAGTTTAGTATAAGCATTGGTGCATCATGTACTCAACATCCGTTCTGCCAGTGAACTCGGGGTGCCGCATCTAGCGGAACTCCTCCCTTATAGGGGCCTCCCATTAAGTACACCTATGTTGTAAATCTGCCTGTTAATATGCATTGTTCGTGTGTTCTAATAAATCGGATTGATGATTTCACTACCGTATAGATTCATACTGCATGGCGTTTTCTGAAACTGCCAGTTAATTAGTTCAGTATCAAATAGCAAATTATAGCTTTTAGTTTCGAAACTTCCCATTTTATTGCAAAGTCCAATACTTCCTTTTGCAGGTGCTCCTTTGTCACACTGTAATCAAATGTTCTGAGCAACTAACTCAGGTATTGTGCGTGATCCATCACTGGGAATCCTTAGGCTATCGATTTTCTGCAAAATTGTTTGGATCTAAACAAGACAAATCAGCATAAAGACCTTCGTTCTCAGAGAATCTCTGTTTCAAACTATTAATAACCTAGGTGATCCATTACCAAGTTGTGAACATTTATTCGAAATTTATCTTTCGCATTTCATTTGGCTGGTCTTTGCAGATTTTCCTGGCAATTTCTTTTTTGATCTGATTCCTTTTTGTTTCAAAGCAGTCTCAACACCAATGTCGAGATTTCTTTTATCTTATTCACTGTTCGCAAGTTCTGAAAAAGGTGTAGCTGCTTCAAAAATTACATCAAAAGTTCGAAGTATTTGGCTTAATTCATTGATAGTATCTTGAACTTGAACCATCTTATAGGCTCGTAGGATGTCCAGGCCGTTTGTTTGCAAATATTGAGATAACGGAGTTGTGTGTTCAACCACTTAAAAAAAAATTGCGTTGTCAAAATAAATTCAAAACTTGTCAAAGAATCCAGCAGAGTTTTCGCTCTGTACCGGACATCATTGTTAAATTTGTTTTATTCAGAAATACCATGAAAGCATGTTGTAGCATGTCCATGTAGTCTACAAGAAATCGATCAAATCGGTTTCTTTATTACATACGGCGTCATACGCTATAATCAACGGTGAGTTAAAAGGAACATTGGCACGTACGTAGCCGCAAGTTTCACATGGCAGTGTAAGTTTCTTGGCACTGCCAATACTGCATAATTTATAAACTCGAACTAAGAATTAGAACTAAACTATCATAATATTGTGACATCGTGTTTCTTTCTTTTTGGGCGGCCGGCCCAGTCCAAGCCTGGGCGACCGGCTCAGCGGGAATTTCCCGGTGTCCCGGTGGGCCAGTTCAAGCCTGTGCAATGTGTGCATGAATGTGTAAGCTTGTGTATATAATTATATGAACCGGTATGTATAATTTAGATTATGTCTGTAGTATGTATGCATGCATGCACATAATATATAAATTGTGTGCATTTATGTATGAATGTATGCATGTATATATATATGTATGCGTGTATGTTTGCACGATGTATGCATGTATGTATGTATGTATGTATGTATGTATGTATGTATGTATGTATGTATGTATGTATGTATGTATGTATGTATGTGTAATATATGTATGTATGTAGGCATGTGATAAAGTATGCATATGAGCATTGATATAGCCTAACCCATTTTCCAATCCTCACAAGGCATGATGTCTATTCGCAGATTGCGATTCCGTGGCTGACCTGATCTTCGTTCTTGACGAATCGACAAGCATCCAAACTACCAGTTTCCCTGATCTGCTCGAATTCGTGACCAACATCGTCGACGTCATTGACGTCGGCGACGACCGTACGCGTGTCGGCGTCATGACCTACGCTACGCAGCCACGCGTCATATACAGGCTGAGTCAAAAACAGACGAAAAGCGAAGTCAAAGATGTCGTCACATGTAAGGTTTGCAGTTACGCTAATATAGGATTTTCAATAGGGATCGTAATTGTAAACACCGTAATTGTAAAAACCGTAATTGTAAACACCAAATTTCTAAAGCGTTACTCTAATTAAGCGCGGGGCACCGGCTTATTCACGAGCGTTGCGTCTTGTCAGAGAGGTTGTTCAGAGTTGTCCAAGGAAGACCAAGGTCCGGTTGCCAGATACTAGAGAGAAAGAGGCAGATGCGCTGCTAAGGAGGATTTCGTTGAGGACGAGAAAGCTTGGAAGTCGGAGGATTGAATGGATCATGGTAGGAATTCCTGAAGAGGTGGGACTTTAGTTCGAGTGGAAAGCCTGTGGGGTGATTAGAAGATATGACAGATAAGAGTGGGTGAACGGGGGTTTTGGTGAGAGAAATGAGAATTTAAGGAAATGATGAGGAAGTTCGTTATAGAGTCGAGGTGCATTGTCTGGCGTATGGATCGGCTGGAGAACTTGAGGCGAGTAGTAACTGCCATGGGGAGGGAAGAGAGTGATAGGAGTAGGACCGGGAAGATGGTCAAGAGTTAATAGAGGGGTAAAAGTTATGAGGAGAGGTAACATAGAAGAAAGTTTGGATAATGAAGTCATCACTTTGGAAAGTGAACAGAAGAATCTTAATATAAAAAGTTTAAGAAAAATATAAAATAATTATATTTAAATGAATATATTAGAAAACTGCGTTACAACGAAGTTTAACTATGAAATTAGCGACATTGACATACAGAAGTCAGCAAAGAGAGGTAAAGCAACACTGAGATGATGACGACGATGATGACGACGACGACGATGATGATGAGGTGATGATGACGATGATGATGACGATTAAGATTACGATGATTATGATGATGACGATGATGACGACGACGATTACGACGATGATTACGACGACGATGAATATGAAGATAATGATAACAATAACGATGATGATGATAATTATGATGATGATGATGATGATGATGATGATGATGATGATGATGACGATGATGATGACGATGATGATGATGATGATGATGATGATGATGATGATGAATATGGTGATGATGATGATGATGATGATGATGATGATGATGATGATGATGATGATGATGATGATGATGATGATGATGATGATGATGATGATGATGATGATGATGAAAGTTATGATGATAACGATGGTGATGAAGATGATGATGTTTTCTTAATGATATAACCCTCTCCTCACATGCACCTTCCCGTCCTGTTCGTTACTAAGCCATCCAACAGGCAAGAGGCGACACCTATACAGACCGCGCTCTCCTCATGCTCCACGAAACCATGCTGACCAGTGGCGCCCCCAGACGAACAGGGTCGCGTAAAGTTGCCGTCGTCATAACTGACGGGCAGTCGACGGCGCCCGAGAAAACAAAGGCGGAGGCTAGACGCGCGGAGCTGAAGGGTGTCAAGATCATTGCCATCGGGGTTGGACATGCAGTTGACAACAAGGAACTCGAGGCGATTGCCGGATCTGACGATCGGGTCTTCACTGTTAACGATTACCAGGCGCTGGACACCATCAGAGAAGCAGTCGTCAGGAAAACGTGCGGTAACCGAACTCAAAACTTAACTCAGACCCCTCTGACTTGACTGACTTGCTGCTCCAGAGAATTCCATCATTTATATTTTTAAAGAGTTTCTATGGTTCTTGTTGTGTCCCGCACTCCCAACAGTTCTGATCTGTCGTGCTTTTCGTGTATATAAGCGTTCCCTTGCTGGACCGGGAATGGTACTCCCAACCACAGTACCTTCGATAAATCTTCACCATCCAGCCACCTCGCTCTACCAGATCCTTCTATATCGCTCTGTACCACCCCCAATCACTACTTGTTTCAAGTTCTCCAGCCGATCCATATGTTACACACTGCACTTCGACTGTGCAACGAACTTCATCCGCAATTCCGCAAATTCTCAGTTTCCTCATCAAAACCTCCGCTCATCCATTGTTATCTGCATCAGGCTCCTCTACTCATCACGACACAAGCTTTCCGCTTCAAATCGAAGTCCCGCCACTTTAAGAATTCCTACCCTAATCCATCCGATCCTCCACCTTCCGGACTTCTCGTCTTCAACGAAACCCATTTTACCAGCTCCTCTACCTCCTCTCTCTGCAGGTCTCTCTATAGCAACAGAACTCGGATCTTCAATTGACAACCCTCTGACTTGACGCAGCGCTCTTGAATAAGCTTGTTCCCGTTACAGTAACGCTTTAGAAATTTGGAGTTTACGATTACGATTGCGATTACGATTACGATTACGATTACGATTACGATTACGATTGCGATTACGATTGCGATTAGACGCTTGGTCTCTGGTAGAAGGATGAAGGTTCGGTACATTAATCTCTGTTACTTAGCTATTGTAATTAGTGACTTCTATGGCGCCGGTGCCTAATGCACAAGACTTCAACCGATGGCGCACCAAAACCAAGCGATAATCAGGTCAACATTCAGAAGATCAGTTCGCGGAGAAAGAGAGGCAGCCTATGATGGAAAAGCAATTTGAAAAAGAGAAGTTTTTAGCTGAAAACGAAATGACACAAGAGAATGAGCAGAACGGACAGATACAGGGAGAGATATCAAATGGAACGGACAGACAATGAGAGACATATTAAGCAGAACGAACAGGTACAGATAGAGAGAGATATTAAGCAGAACGGACAGATACAGGGAGAGAGAAATTGAAAGAGGGAAAAGCTAAGAAAATTGAAGTCGCTTACGTTTCATACCCATGGCTGCTTCTTCGCGGTTAGCTCAAGTGAATGCTCTTACCCCATCTTTCTATGGAAAGGCTAAAAGTGCTTTTTTGGCTGGTTTATTTTTGCATTAGTTTGGTTTAGAAAAACACTTTCACGTGGTTAAAAATTTAGTAATTTCAATGTTGTTTCTTGTGGAATTATGCAGAACCTCCTACGCCACCTACGACTACCACCTCCGCTCCCACACCAATTCCAGGTAAGAAAGTCATTCTATTGGTTAGTCAGTGAGTTGGTTGTTCAGTGAACTCATTGAGTCGTTGAGTCAGTTAGTGGGTGAGTCGGTCAGTCGGTAATTCCGATACATCGTCAGTCAGTTTGTCAGTCAGTCAGTCAGACTCACTCACTCAATTAATCAGTCAATCAATGAATCAATTGATCAATCAATAATTCAATCAATCACTTCATCGTTTAATTTGCTAACTGTAGTCTATGGCTTGTTATGTAGTGCACCTATTGTTGTCTAACCTGTTTATTGTTATTAGTTGTCCGACAACTCTAAGCAACCTAAAACGAGCAACGTTGTTAAATGTTGCATAGGTTGTTCCGGAAGGAAACCCATTGACCAAATATGGGCGGTTTCGAACCATGCTGGAGTGGATGAGACAAAAGCAGCGCTGAATCTGATAGCCAGCACCGTGTCGGAGATGCTGCTCGGTCCAGACGCCGTGCAGGTGGGAGTGGCACCAAGATCCGGCGTGGAGAAAGCCGGGATACGCCTCAGTGACCACGACACGCATGGCCAGTTTTTCAAAGATTTGGAACTGCGAGAGCTGTCGGGTGCACTGACCGATCGCGCAATTGAGTACATCCGTACTACAGGTAGGAACTGATCCACAGGTTTAAAGTGGGCGATTCGCTTGAGTTGACAGGTTCTGCACACCTGCGAAAATTAGACATAGGCGTGGTGCAAAAGAATTGATTAGATTAGATTAGATTAGATTTTACTGCATCGTATCCTATTGTATTACACTATTATTATACTAGGTAAGACTTGATTGGAGGGAATGGATGAGGAAAGAGAAGTGGATTCGATTGGATTGGATTAGGAGAGATTAGATCAGACTACACTGCATTATCTCGATTTGGATTAGGTTGGATTGGATTAGGAGAGATTAGATCAGACTACACTGCATTATCTCGATTTGGATTAGGTTGGATTGGATTAGGAGAGATTAGATCAGACTACACTGCATTATCTCGATTTGGATTAGGTTGGATTGGATTAGGAGAGATTAGATCAGACTACACTGCATTATCTCGATTTGGATTAGGTTGGATTGGATTAGGAGAGATTAGATCAGACTACACTGCATCATCTCGATTTGGATTAGGTTGGATTGGATTAGGAGAGATTAGATCAGACTACACTGCATTATCTCGATTTGGATTAGGTTGGATTGGATTAGGAGAGATTAGATCAGACTACACTGCATCATCTCGATTTGGATTAGGTTGGATTGGATTAGGAGAGATTAGATCAGACTACACTGCATTATCTCGATTTGGATTAGGTTGGATTGGATTAGGAGAGATTAGATCAGACTACACTGCATTATCTCGATTTGGATTAGGTTGGATTGGATTAGGAGAGATTAGATCAGACTACACTGCATTATCTCGATTTGGATTAGGTTGGATTGGATTAGGAGAGATTAGATCAGACTACACTGCATTATCTCGATTTGGATTAGGTTGGATTGGATTAGGAGCGATTAGATCAGACTACACTGCATCATCTAGATTTGGATTAGGTTGGATTGGATTAGGAGAGATTAGATCAGACTACACTGCATTATCTCGATTTGGATTAGGTTGGATTGGATTAGGAGCGATTAGATCAGACTACACTGCATTATCTCGATTTGGATTAGGTTGGATTGGATTAGGAGAGATTAGATCAGACTACACTGCATCATCTCGATTTGGATTAGGTTGGATTGGATTAGAAGAGATTAGATCAGACTACACTGCATTATCTCGATTTGGATTAGGTTGGATTGGATTAGGAGAGATTAGATCAGACTACACTGCATTATCTCGATTTGGATTAGGTTGGATTGGATTAGGAGCGATTAGATCAGACTACACTGCATTATCTCGATTTGGATTAGGTTGGATTGGATTAGGAGAGATTAGATCAGACTACACTGCATTATCTCGATTTGGATTAGGTTGGATTGGATTAGGAGAGATTAGATCAGACTACACTGCATTATCTCGATTTGGATTAGGTTGGATTGGATTAGGAGAGATTAGATCAGACTACACTGCATTATCTCGATTTGGATTAGGTTGGATTGGATTAGGAGCGATTAGATCAGACTACACTGCATTATCTCGATTTGGATTAGGTTGGATTGGATTAGGAGAGATTAGATCAGACTACACTGCATTATCTCGATTTGGATTAGGTTGGATTGGGGTGGAGTGGAGTGCTTTGGATTGGATTGGAGTGGATTACAGTGCAGTAGATTGGAGAGGATATAAGTGGATATCGGTGGATCAACTTGGAAAAAAGTGGAGAGAATATGAGGGAATTTATATGATAAGTGGAAATAATTGGATAAAAGTGGACAACATTGGAAATAAGTATAAACTTACTTGAGAATAAGTGGAAAACTTGGACAGAAGTGAATAGACGTGGAGATCAGAAGAAATAAGTGGCAATAATTGGATACAAGCGGATATAAAAGTTCAGAAATTTGGTTCGAAGTTTCTGCTCCATCTGCACCCCCTAGCCAACTCAGCTATTATGAGTACACTGACCGTACACTGTCGGTGGGAAGATGAGACGGCGAGGGAAAGGACTGGCCACCCGCTCTCGTATGCCAAGGATAAGAAAATGAAGTCGCTAACACTTCATACCCATGGCTGCCTCAGGACTATCTTAAGGGACTGCTAAAAAAGACGATGGATTATACTTGCAGGCATGTCTCCGCGGAACGGAGCTCGAACTAACTCAGTCAAGTATGGAATCTTGATCGTCGACAACGAGTCCGATGATTGGGGGAACACGATCCAAGAGGCGGCCCAGGCGAAGAAAGCAAACATCCGACTGATCGTCATTGGAGTTGGGCAGAATGTCCGTTCTCGCCAGCTGAGGGAACTGGCTTTTTCCGCGGATGACTACTTGTATGCGGAGAACTACGGTGCTCTGGCTGATCTGAAGACCAGGATCATTGAGAGAATCTGTCAAGGTCAGTGTAGATACTGGGTTGTTATTATTGTTATTGTTATTGTCTTTATAATAATAATAATTATCATTATTATTTTTATGATTATAATTATTTTTTGTTATTATTTTTGTTACGAGGCTAATATTTTTTGCCCCAAGATAAACAGGATCCCTCAGGGACTTCAGCATTATTTACACTGTAAATTTTACAGTGTAGAATTGTCTGGTATGGGCCCTAGTTCTAAGTTGGTAAAGGTACCCCTAAAGGGGGCCGCGTTAAAACTATTATTATTATTAGATCAAAGATCATGATGGTATGAATAGTAAGTGATTATTATTAGTATATTTATTATTATTATTATCATCATGATTTTAATGTAATTATTATTTTTACCACTATAATAATAATAATATTAATAATAATAATAATAATAATAATAATAATAATAATAATAATAATAATAATAATAATAATAATAATAATAATCACCTTGTGCTGTCAACTCCTGGAGCTCTAGCGATCGCCACGACACACATTCTCCATTGATTCCTATTCGAAGTCAGGTCCCTTAGTGCTTCCAGATTCATGCCAGTTACATCGTGAATCTCATCCATCCATTTCTTCCTTGGTCGACCCCGTCTTTTTTTCCCCTCACCTCAAGCCAACATCATTTCCTTTTCTAGCCCATCAGATCGCATAACATGACCAAAGAATCCAAGCTTCAATCTTGTCGCTTTTTGTTTTAATGACTCTTCATTCTCGACACCAATCTCCACTCGTATTGATTCGTTCGTCCTTTTCTCTGTCCATGATATTCTCAACATTTTTCTCCATATCCACATTTCACATGCGTTGACCTTTTTCTCCATGTTCTTTGTCATTGTCCATGACTCACAACCATACAGAACCGTTGTAAAGACTAGGGCTCTCACGAGCCTTTTTTTGTATCTATGCTTACATGCTTGTCCTTCCATATCTTTTCCAGTCCAATCATTGCAGCTTTCCCAATCGCAATCCTTCGTTTTATTTCTGTATCACATTTTCCTTCTTTTTCAACCAATGATCCCAGGAAAGTGAAGCTTTCTACCACCTCTATTTCTTCTCCGTCAATCTCAAAAGTATCCCATTCTGCTGTTGTCATGACTTTTGTCTTCTTTATTTTGAAGTATAAGCCAGCTTTTTCACTTTCTCTCCTTACCCTTCTTATTAATTCTATCAGCTCATCTTTTCTTTTTGTCATTAGTGTTGTATCATCCGCATATCTAAGATTGTTCAATGTCCTTCCCGCCATAATAATAATAATAATAATAATAATAATAATAATAATAATAATAATAATAATAATAATAATAATAATAATAATAATAATAATAATAATAATAATAATAATAATAATAATAGTAATAGTAATAGTAATAGTAATAGTAATAGTAATAGTAATAGTAATAGTAATAGTAATAGTAATAGTAATAGTAATAGTAATAGTAATAGTAATAGTAATAGTAATAGTAATAATAATAATAATAATAATAATAATAATAATAATAATAATAATAATAATAATAATAATAATAATAATAATAATAATAATAATGATATGTGTAACAATAACAGTAATAATAATGATAATAATAATAATAATTATTATTATTATTCATTTGTTAAGCACTACTCTCTACTGACTAAGCATCAGCAATTGTGAGTGCAGGACTTGCTCAAGGTCCTTTCAAAGTAACCGTTTCTGAGGGTGAGGTGCTCTCTACGTTGCAGTGCGAGCGCTGCAATCAATCAGGTGCCGTGTCACTTCAGAGCTAGATTTACAATTGTAATTGGTAACTTCTATAGCGCCGGTGTCTAATGCTAAAGGTATCAACCGATGGCGCACCAAACCAGGTTGACATCCAGACGATCAGTCCGCTCAAACAATAAGAATCTGCTGCCATATTTATTTCATATCAAACGGCGCTATACAAATGTTCAGATACATACACGTGTATATGTATAGCATACATATGCAACATGGCTGTCAATAGCTAAACATACACACATATGCTATATCCACACACACAACTGCAAACACAGATATATGTCATACACACACACACAAACACACACACTTATATATATGTATATTGTATAAGCTATGCATACAGATATCTATTATATATTGAATAGTTGTGTATGATATAAGATGCGAACCGGTGCCCTGGAGGCATGGAGTCGTGTCATCTGTAACCACTGTGCCAGAAAGTGAGCGATAATTCCGTCTGATTGACGATTAGTTTCTGTTCACTTGTAGGCATAATCTGATCAACGGAGACACAGAGTGAGGGAGAGAGAGACACACACGGAGACGAATTCCTGATGCTGAAGGTTCAAGGTCGTCGGCGTGACCTCTGGTGACCTCAACGGCGTGACATTTTCATTGACTTTAACCCCGACGCTTAGAGTAGTAGAAGTGACATCTGTGGTCCGCAGTCTTTGTCTCTATTATGTGTCTCTGTCCGTGTATGTGTATCACTCTCTATGTTTCAGTCTATATCTCTGTCTGTCTTTCTGTCTAATAACACAATACCACGTCTGTCTGTCTGTCTGTCTGTCTGTCTGTATGTCTGTCTGTCTGTCTGTCTGTCTGTCTGTCTGTCTGTCTGTCTGTCTGTCTGTCTGTCTGTCTGTCTGTCTGTGTCCCTCTCTCTGTTTCTCTTAATTGCGAAGTTCTGGGCATAATGGTGTTCCGGAGCAAGAGGTGAAAAAACAATGACGTCAACACATAGTAAACGGACAATCATACTCCTACTTATATAATCTATGCTATACTCCTGCTAATATAATCTATGCTATACTCCTATAATAATGTTAATCATATAATCAAATTTAATCCAGTTGAATAAAGTCCTATATAATGAAGCGAAGAACATACCTTACATCATTGTAACTTTACTTGCCCTTCCTTGAATTACTTTGTCTAACGTAAACTTGCCTAATCTTTCCTAACCTTACCTTACTTTATCTCTCCTTATTGTATGTATGTATGAAAGCACTTATATAGCGCCTTTTGAGTAAGTCTCACAAGGTTGCTCCAGCATAGTTGCCTAGAAATCACCGAACAAGTGTGTTTTTAAGTCGAGCAGAAAACGTTTCATGAACTGTTAAAGATGTTAGTGATCGTATATTAATATTAATACTCATATTGGTATTATTATGATTGGCTGTCTGTGTTAGAGGACTGATCGGTTGGATGTTGACTTGTTATCTATATTTATATTTTTATTTATTTATATATTATTATTATTATCGATATTACTATTATTATTATTATTATTATTATTATTATTATTATTATTATTATTATTATTATTATTATCATCATCATCATTATCATTATCATTATTATTATTATTATTATTACTTTTATCATCGTTATTATTATTATTATTATTATTTTTATTTTTTATTTTATTATTATTATTATTATTATTATTATTATTATTATTATTATAGCGCATTTATTAAGCGCCACTATATAATCACGAGACTGCAATCGATGGCGCTGAGCAACTGTGAGCGAAGAACTTGCTCAAGGTCCCTAAACGGTAGCCGTCTCAGAGGAGGAGAATCGAACCCGTACGTTTCGCGTTACAATGCCGAGTGCTCTAACCAATCGGCTACCGTGAGTGATGAGATTATGCATAGCCTCCGAGATGAAGATCTTAAACTCAATGCGTGTTGGTACTGGTAATCAGCTCACTTCCTCCCGTTTTAGTAACCAACCCTAGTACAAATGACGTAGGTGAATGGAGCAGTTTTGACAAGATATGTGTGTACCCGCTTTTAGCTCGTTTGACCTCCACAGCCTGATTCTCCGGTTTTCAGACCACCTCAAATTCGACCAACTGAATTTCGACCAACTGAAATTCGACCAACTGAATTTCGACCAACTGAATTTCGACCAACTGAAATTCGACCAACTGAATTTCGACCAAGTGAATTTCGACCAATTGAATTTA
This sequence comes from Allolobophora icterica, assembly GCA_963556255.1. Taxonomy (NCBI): domain Eukaryota; kingdom Metazoa; phylum Annelida; class Clitellata; order Crassiclitellata; family Lumbricidae; genus Allolobophora; species Allolobophora icterica. The sequence continues at coordinate 52,690,159 of OY744607.1, read as the reverse complement.
GACCAACTAAAATACGACCAACTAAATACGACCAACTAAATTTCGACCAACTGAATTTCGACCAACTGAATTTCGACCAACTGAAATTCGACCAACTGAAAATCGACCAACTGGATTTCGACCAACTGAAATTCGACCAACTGAAAATCGACCAACTGAATTTCGACCAACTGAAATTCGACCAACTGAAAATCGACCAACTGAATTTCGACCAACTGAAATTCGACCAACTGAATTTCGACCAACTGAATTTCGACCAACTGAAATTCGACCAACTGAATTTCGACCAAGTGAATTTCGACCAATTGAATTTAGACCAACTAAAATACGACCAACTAAATACGACCAACTAAATTTCGACCAACTGAATTTCGACCAACTGAATTTCGACCAACTGAAATTCGACCAACTGAAAATCGACCAACTGGATTTCGACCAACTGAAATTCGACCAACTGAAAATCGACCAACTGAATTTCGACCAACTGAAATTCGACCAACTGAAAATCGACCAACTGAATTTCGACCAACTGAAATTCGACCAACTGAAAATCGACCAACTGGATTTCGACCAACTGAAATTCGACCAACTGAAAATCGACCAACTGAATTTCGACCAACTGAAATTCGACCAACTGAAAATCGACCAACTGAATTTCGACCTGGATTAGATTAGATTTTGAATAGATGTTCACAGGTTAATAGACGGCTCAACGTCTCGTCCCCGGGATCGTCATTGAAGTAATATTGCAGATGAGGAAGATTGATTAATTCTAGAAATCAGCCGACGGCTAAGAAGCGAGATGGACGGAGTGTTCCTCGATTCAGCCGGAGGTGGTTGGAAGACATCCAGACATCGACTTTCGAGACAGTTTGTAAGTGCAATTGGAAGTCTTCCAGGAGAATGGTCTAGTATTTGAGAAGGCACGATGGGCTCGTGTTGATGGTGTACGGAAACGCACCTGCATGTCTCCACGGGCCGCATAGCGCAACGATCGCCAACAAAGCGAACTCCATAATAGAACTCGAGCTCTCTGATGTATAGCGTAACCTCTTCATTTTAGGACAGTTCTCCTGGAACAATCTCCCTCTGCATTTATGCACTGTTGCAATTCACCATGTTTGAAGCATTCATTTGCACACTGTCTGGACAGACAGTTGCTAAGTCCAGTTAGAATGTCATAGGTGTAGCGATTTTATGAGGTACTTAAAAGGGGCTACATTAAGTATCTTCATACATACATGCATACATACAAACACACGTACACACATACATGCATACATACACATGTACACTTGTAGGCCTACATACATACATACATACATACATACATACATACATACATACATACATACATACATACATACATACATACATACATACGTACATACACACGTACATACATTCATACATACATACATGCAGACAGACATACAGACAGACATACAGACATACCGACATGCAGACATACATGCAGACATACATACAGATATACATACAGACATCAGACATACATACAGACAAACAGGCATCCATGAATACATACATTACCAGGCAGAGTAATGCGTCTGGTATCTTTTCCCTTTGTTTCTGTCTTGGCGTTGTTGGTATTTCGTTTAATTTACCTGAGGCCAAAAATTCATTTTCCTAATGATATTTTGTTTTTCTGTCTGGCGCAAGCGTTTGATCTTCATAAGACCGGCCGCTCGCGGCGGCAACTTCAAAGTAATTACGTCAGGCTTTTTCGGTGATTGTCTGTAACCGCCGCTTCGATGGACATGGCGACTGTTAGGAATGCGGTCAGTCCTTAGCTGTGGTCAGTCCCGCCGGGGAGGGAAGACGGTCGTATAGAGACAGATAGACGGGGGGAGAAGGAAAGAAAGACCGGAGAAAGGAAGAATGATTGAGAAAACAAGAAAGGAGGGAGAGCAAAAAGGATGGGAGCAAGGAAGGAAAGGAGGGATGGATAGATGGAAAGAAGGAAGGAACGAAGTAAGGAAGGAAAGAAGGAGGCAGGCAGGGAAGGGTGGGCGGATGGAAGGATGGATGGAAATAAAGAAGGAACGAAGTAAGGAAGGAAAGAAGGAGGCAGGCAGGGAAGGGTGGGCGGATGGAAGGATGGATGGAAATAAAGAAGGAATAAAGTAAGGAAGGAAAGAAGGAAGAAGGCAGGGAGTGGTTGGCGGATGGAAGGATGGATGGAAAGAAAGAAGGAATAAAATAAGGAAAGGAAGGAAGGAAGGAAAGGAAAAGGAAAAGGAAGGAAGGAAAGCCGAATGGATGGGCGGATGGAAGAATGAATGGAAAGAAGAAAGGAATAAAGTAAGGAAGGAAAGAAGGAGGGAGTTTAGGGAGGGATGTGTGGATGGAAGGATGGATGGAAAGAAGGAAGAATGGACAGAAGGAGTGAGGGAGGGATGGGAGGATGGCTGGAAAGAAGGCTTATTGTTGCACAGAAACCCCAAAATTCCGTTTCCGAAATAATTGCCTGACCCAGACATGGTTTCATTGACCTTTCGTTTGACCTCGTCAGTCGCCCCCTCCCAAAGTAAACCGACCATATCCACCGTCTTTTGTGGGGTTGATACGGCGCAGGTCAAGCAACTGACCGTTGACCATCCACCTGTGTCCACTTACGAGTGGAAGTGGAAGCCAGTGCATTTCACGGCCAGGTGTGGATTGAAACTGCAGAGAAACCGAAGAATTATGGTTGGCGGTCTGTCTATTTGTCTGCATGTCTGTCCCTCTGTATTTCTGTCTGTCTGTCAGTTTTTCTATATGTCTGTCCATCTGTCAGTTTGTCTGTCTCAGTCACAGTCCGTCAGTTTCTGCATCCATTTGCCTTTCTCTGTCTGTACGTATGTATGCCTAATTGTATGCCTGCTCGTCATTTTTTGTACGTCCCACTGTTAGTCTATATCATTGCTGTCCAATTTTTTTGACACCGTGGGCCACCGAAAGAAATAAACTCAAGAGCAACGACTAAAATTTACTGAATATTATTTACTGTATTAAATTTGATTATGGCAATAATTATGCAGTAATCATAATGAATAATCGTAATCAAGCAAGTTTTTAGTGAGATATTTGGCTTTCAATTGTGCTTGGAATTTTTTTCAATTTGCGGTTGGTATTTAGTAAATGCCTCGTTAGACTTTCTAAATGTTCATCAGTCAAGGAGTTTCGTTATTCTGACTTGATGTTTTATAGGGGGAGCAAAGTTAAAGTTTAAAATTGTTGGCACTGGGACTAACGATGGTGCCGAAAGCAACTGATAGCGTCACCATCGACGCTCGCTCCGGCGATTATGGGGTCTGGCGCGGATCCCGACAGCCGCCAGCGCTTTTGGACGAATTTGAAATTATATGGGGCATGACAACTTTAAAAATAAATATTGGTCAAGAACTTACCTAAATAATTAAAGTGGTTTTCCCATTGAAAATCGTGTTGGGCCTTATTGAGTTTGTTGGTCCCAGCTCACGTGGAGAACCGTAAGTTTTAAAACAGTAAACAAGTTTAATGCGTCGTGGGAACTGGATTTTGTGTTCACGTTGTCATAATTATGATAAGCTAAGTTACGAACGAACAGCTAGTAGGCCAGTGACTTTGGCTTTTACTTCATTTTTTTACACAAATTGCTAAAGTTTTGCGAGCTCGGGCGGGCCATTTAAAATCAGCCCGCAGGCCGCAAGTTGGACAGCACGGATCCATGTCATATGCAGGCACACACACACACACACACACACACACACACACACACACACACACACACACACACACACACACACACACACACACACACACACACACACACACACACACACACACACACACACACACACACACACACACACACACACACACACACACACACACACACACACACACACACACACACACACAAACACACACACACACACACACAAGCACATGCACACACGCACTCAAACACGACGCACGCATGGCGTCCTCGGCATATAAACACACATGTGACTGTCGGCTAGCAGGATTTTACGAAATTTTGCTTTTATCATGGACAGTTATCACGAAGTACTTACTCTCCGACGTAGAACCGAATAGCTTGAAATTTGTGAATAATATTTTTAAACGATATTTGATCAACATTGGGACAACTTATGGACGGTGTCTAGCGAAGGGAACACCCTTTAGTTGTTATGTTAACTGTCACTAACAACTAGAGTATTATAGCATTTAGTAAAACAAGGCACACTAGAATAGTAAAGTAGATATGTCACATGTGTGTATGTATGTGCGTATGTATGTATGTATGTATGTATGTATGTATGTATGTATGTATGTATGTATGTATGTATGTATGTATGTATGTATGTATGTATGTATGTATGTATGTATGTATGTATGTATGTATGCATGCAATATTCAATTCAATCCAATTCAATATCTTTTTATTGCCATCAATGACCGTCATTAACAACAACTGAAGTTTTTATAGCTAACATGTGGTTATACAATACCAGCCTAACTTAGACAACTAAACTATGCTAAGAAAATAGCATGCAAAGTTCATGTTAATCTAAAGCGACATGTGAAAAGAACCTTAACTGCAAAATAGACCAACTTGTCATCGACAACAATGGGTGACCCCTAAGGGATGTTAGTACCGCTAAATAGGGCACCCTACTCATCAATTACTTAGTCTGTAGATGGCAGTAGACTGTTGACACCCCGCAATATTGAGAATCGTGAGAAGAATTTACAGAGGTGTGCGTTTATTTACTGTAATAGCTTAACTATACTTAACTACAGGTTTAGGCTCCAGTGCGACACTCTGACAACGCCCGACTACTTTCTCACTTGATGGAATCAATAAGAGACCAATTCAGAAGCAGCAAGAAATAAACGTATTTTTTTAAAACTCGTATTTATTCTTTGAGGAGCGAATTTCACTAGGGAATGAAACATACATAAACATACATACAGGCATAAGATGCATGTATGCATGCATGTAAGTATATATGTACGTATGTATGTATGTATGTATGAATGTGTGTGTGCGTGTGCATGCATGTATTTGTGGTTGTGCGTGCGTGTGTATATATGTATTTGTGTGTGTCTGCGTATAAGCATGCATGCATGTTGTATGTGTGCGTGTGCATGTATGTATGTATGTGTATGTATGTTTGTGTGTGTGTGTGTGTGTGTGTGTGTGTGTGTGTGTGTGTGTGTGTGTGTGTGTGTGTGTGTGTGTGTGTGTGTGTGTGTGTGTGTGTGTGTGTGTGTGTGTGTGTGTGTGTGTGTGTGTGTGTGTGTGTGTGTGTGTGTGTGTGTGTGTGTGTGTGTGTGTGTGTGCATATATCTACACGCTTGTATTAATTCACTTATGCCTGTGTGTATGTTTATATATATACGTATGTATGTAATGTATGTTTTGTATGCGTTCGATCTCTTTGTGTTGTTTTCTTTGTGTCTGTCTATAGATGTGTCTTGGTTTCGATCGTTCGATTGTTGATGTGCGTGACCGGTGGTGCGTCTGCCGATGATCTCCGTCGAGCGCCCTCTGTCCGTTGATGGACAGTTGCCCGACCGATGCAACTGAGACAGTGCGCGCCCCGGCAGGTGCGTGATCGCATGGTGGCGGTTAGGCCTGTGTGTTGCACTTGGCCGCGGTCTCTGTGAGGGAGGAGGAGGACGACGACGACGACGACGACGTGGAGAAGGAGGAGGACGAGAAGAATTAGGAGGAGGAGGAGAAAGAAGAGGAGGAGGAGGAAGAGGAGGAGGAGGAACAGCAGGAAGAAAAGGAGGAAGAAAAGGAGGAGGCTTAGGAAGAAAATGAAGAGAAAGAAGAAAAGGAGGAAGAGGAATAAGCGGAGAAAGACAAGAAGGAGGTGGAGTAGGGAGAGGAGAAGGAAGAAGAGGAGGCGGAGGAGAAAGAGGAGTAGGAGAATGAAGAAGAAGAGTGGGAGGAACAGGAGGAGAAGGAGGAACAGGAAGAGGAAGGAGGAGAAGGAGGAGAAAAAAGAAGGTGAGGAAGTGGAGGAGGAAGAAGAGGCGCAGGAATAGGAGAAGGAAGCGGAAACAGCGGGAAATGAGGAGGAAGATGAGAAGGAGGAGGAAGGATAGGAGGGAGATGAACAGGAAGTTAAGGAAAATGAGCACGAAAAAGAGGTGGAAGATGAGGTGAAGGAAGAAGGCAAGGAGGACGAGGAAGAAAAGGAAGAGGGACAAGGAAGGGAAGGAAAAAGAGAAGGATTGCGAGGATGAGGAGGAGGAGGAGGAGGAGGAGAAGGAGGAGGAGGAGGGAAAGACTTTAATGAGCGAAAGATAAGAAGGATAAAGGAGAGGAAGAGGAGAAGTAGAAGGCGAGGAAAAAATGTAAGAAGAGGATAAGAGGATGGAAAACGGAGGAAGAACAGAAGGAGGAATATCAAGAGGAAGAGGAGGAGGAGGAGGAGGAGGAGGAGGAAGCTGTTGATAGCGACCAATGGCTGTTGGGGCTAGGGTGGATTTAGGGCTTAGTGGATGTGGGCCATGGAATAAGATGGTTCAGAATGATCGATTGATTGATCGATTAAATCAATTGATTGATTGAATAACTGACTGACTGACTGACTGACTGACTGACTGACTGACTGACTGACTGACTGACTGACTGACTGACTGATTGACTGTCTGACTGACTGACTGACTGACTGACTGACTGACTGACTGACTGACTGACTGACTGACTGACTGACTGACTGACTGACTGACTGACTGACTGACTGACTGACTGACTGACTGACTGATAGATTATTGTTATTGCGTGTTATTGATTGATAATTGAATGACTTTTTGTTGGTTGACTGGCGGCTAACTGGCTGATTGACTGACTTACTGACTGTTTAATTGACTGATTGTAGAGCCAGAGGACGACAACATACATTTAGGGTGATAGAAGGATACAGACAACCAGAATGTCACAGGGCACGTAGAAATTCTCACGATAAAAATTTCTCCAGACTACAACTCATCTATAGCGAAGGAGATATAAACACATGCAGACAGACAGACAGACAGACAGACAGACAGACAGACAGACAGACAGACAGACGGAATGACTGACAGACCGACCGACTGACTTGTAGACTGACAGGCAGGTGGGAAGGCAGACAGACAGACAGACAGACAGGCAGTCAGGCAGACAGACAGGCAGGCAGACAACAGACAGACAGGCAGGCAGGCAGGCAGGCAGGCAGGCAGGCAGGCAGGCAGGCAGGCAGGCAGGCAGGCAGGCAGGCAGGCAGGCAGACTCAAACAGATAGATGGCCAGAGAAAAATGGCGAGAGGATCTTACAGACTGATACAGACGCGTACAAGGACATGCATACAGAGACAGACGGAGAGACATACACACTGACATAGACACAGACAGAAGCAGATCCACCAGCAGGAAGGCAAATAGTAATAAGTCGACCGCACATCCACTTAGCAGCGGACAAAGTCTTTCCATCTTTCCATCGCTTCCCACTACATCGCTCCACCCGACCACATCCACTTTCTCCATCCTCAGCAACCTGCAGCATCAGGTGAAGCCCGCTTTCACACCTGGTCGACACATCCGCATCCCAGACGATGCTCTTACCTCGGCTGCTGCAGCAGCTGGAGAAGTCCGCTGCGTGCTAGATACAGCGGAATCCTATCCGCAGGAAGTGATCGATCGTCAGGCGCTATATAAACGGAGTCTTACGGGCGACGGTGGAGACAGAAGGAGGCAGAATGGATAGCACTGGCATTCTGCGATTCTTCTGCTTTGCTATTGTCTTCAAAGAAGTAGCAGGTGAGTAAAAGCCAACTCGGTCGGCGAAATCCAATTCGATCTAATCTTATATAGTCTTCTAATATGATCTGATCTGATCTGATCTGATCTGAAATTATCTGATCTGAAATAATCTGATTTAATTTAATCTGCTAAACTCTTCTAATCTGATCCATCTAATCTAGTATAATCTAAGATGATTAACAGCTACAACTTTAAATTGGATCGAATCTCATTTAACGTGATCTGATCTATTTCTATTTACTCTAATCAATTCTGATCTCTTCTGTTCTATTCGATTCTGTTCTATACTGTTTCATTCTATTCTATTCCATTTAATCGTGTTTTGAGTCAATCTATTCTACGCTACGCAGTTCTATTCTGATCCATTCTATTCTTCTCTATTCAATTCCTTTTCTATTCTATTCCGATCCATTATATTCTTCTCTCTTCAAAACTGTTCTATTCTATTCTGATCCATTCTGTTCTTCTCTATTCAGCACTGTTCAATTCCATCTGATCCAGTTATTCTTCTCTAGTCAATACTGTTCTATTCAATTCTGATCCAGTTATTCTTCTCTAGTCAATACTGTTCTATTCAATTCTGATCCAGTTATTCTTCTCTAGTCAATACTGTTCTATTCTATTCTGATCCAGTTATTCTTCTCTAGTCAATACTGTTCTATTCAATTCTGATCCAGTTATTCTTCTCTAGTCAATACTGTTCTATTCAATTCTGATCCAGTTATTCTTCTCTAGTCAATACTGTTCTATTCTATTCTGATCCAGTTATTCTTCTCTAGTCAATACTGTTCTTTTCTATTCTGATCCAGTTATTCTTCTCTAGTCAATACTGTTCTATTCTATTCTGATCCAGTTATTCTTCTCTAGTCAATACTGTTCTATTCTATTCTGATCCATTCTATTCTTCGCTAATCAATACTGTTTTATTCTGCTCTGATCCATTCTATTCTTCTCTTTTCAATATTGTTCTATTCTATTCTGATCCATTTATTCTTCTCTAATCAATACTGTTCCATTCCATTCTGCTCCATTCTATTCTTTTCTTCTCTATTCCATTCTGATTCATTCCATTCTATTCTTCTCTATTCTATTCTTCTATAGTCTGCTCCATTCCACTCTGCTCCATTCTAATCTATTGATCTCTTTTCTATTCTGCTTCGTTCTATTCTAATAATTATAGTCTAGTATAGTCCGGTCTAGACCAGCTCAACTTCTGATCCAGTCCAGTTTAAATGTGTCTAGTCTATAGTCCTTTAGTCCAATCCAGTCTAGGTGACATTTTAAAGCTTTGTGGGTTTTATATGCAGGCGCTAGACAAATGCCTGGTTAAATCCGATGTCACGTGATACTAGACTAATGATACATGGAAAATGTGTAAATGTGTGTGCATATGTGTGTATGTGTATTTTTGTATGCGTGTTTGCTTATTTGTGTATCTGTGTGTGGATGTCAGTGTGTATGTGTAAATCTGTTTGTATGTGTGTGTGTGTGTGTGTGTGTGTGTGTGTGTGTGTGTGTGTGTGTGTGTGTGTGTGTGTGTGTGTGTGTGTGTGTGTGTGTGTGTGTGTGTGTGTGTGTGTGTGTGTGTGTGTGTGTGTGTGTGTGTGTGTGTGTGTGTGTGTGTGTGTGTGTGTGTGTGTGTGTGTGTGTGTGTGTGTGTGTGTGTGTGTGTGTGTGTGTGTGTGTGTGTGTGTGTGTGTGTGTGTGTGTGTGTGTGTGTGTGTGTGTGTGTGTGTGTGTGTGTGTGTGTGTGTGTGTGTGTGTGTGTGTGTTCATGTGCCAATAAATAGAATAGCATGAAATATATCGACGCATTTCGTGCCAGATAACTCCCTTTCAGATCGCACCTCAGTCCTGTTCTCCTTCCTCCTCCTCCTCCTCCTTCTCCTCCTCCTTCTCTTCCTCCTCCTCTATTCTCCCATACCCTCATTCTTATCCTCCACCTTCATCCTCCTCCTCCTCCTCTTCCTCCTCTTTTTCTTCCTTGCCCTCCTCCTCCTCTTCTTATTCTCCCTTACCTCCTCCTCCTGCTCTTATTATCCTTTGCGATTCTTCTCCTCCTGTCTTCCTCCCCTACCCTCCCCTTCACCTCCTTCTATTCTACTTCATGCTCACCCTTCTCTTTATTCCCCTTATCTAACTTCCTGTTTCCATCTTCATTCTCTTCAAATTCTTCTTCTCTTTCGATTCTCTTTCCTCTCTCCCATCCAATCTTACTCCGCCTTCCTTTTATCCTCCTTCATCCTTCCCCCAGTCTTCTTCCTCCTCCCAGTCCTCCTCTCTTGCGCCCCTTTCTTCCCATTCGTCTTTCTAATATTCCTCCTTCTCTTCCTCCTAGTTCTCATCTGCTCCTCTTTCTCCTTTTCCTCTTCCTCTTCTCAAGCTTCCTCGTCCTCCCTCATCTGCCTCCTTGTGCTTCTCTTTTTCTTTTCCTCCTCTTCTTCCACTCTGCCTCATTCTCTCCCATTCTTCCTGCTCCTCTTTCCGCTCTTCTCTTCCTCCTTCCATTCCTCCTCCTCTGCCCCTCTTTCTTCTCGTCCTTCTCCTTTTCCTCTTTCTTCTCTTCTTCCTAATCCTCCCCTTCCTCGTTTCCAATTAGCCCTCCGAATTTCCCTAGCGGCTCGGATCATCAAGATATCAATAAATTGAAATTAAACATGAAATCCGCCGACCCCCTCCCTCCCACAGGCGCACACACATACACACTCATATGTATATATATATATATGCCATTCATACCCAAGTATATATATCTGTGTATATATGTATACGTATACATGTATATATACGTATATATATGTGTGTGTATTCATGTATATATGTGCGCATATATGTATATATATATGCATATATGTGTGCATATAGATATATGTGTGTGTGTGTATATATATGTCTGCAGTGAGTGCATATACATATGTGTGTTTGTGTGCGTGTGTTTGCGTGTGTGCGTGAGTGGGGGTGTGTTTTGTTCGTTCATTATGCAACTGTCTTGGCAAACAGTAAGAACGAATTAACCGGTGCAAAGTGAATGGACGACCGTACATGATAATGTATATGCATGTATATATATGCGTATATCAATTTGTACATATATATATATAGCATAAAATCTCTTAGCATATATATATATATATATATATATATATATATATATATATATATATATATATATATATATATTAATCTCTATGTGCGACACTTTTGTGCGTGTATAATATTCTATGCACACTTTGTGTGTATGTATCTGGTTGGAATGAAATCGTCGGTCCCCATGGTACAGGGACTAGAGGAGAAGGAGGAGTAGCAGCAGGAGGAGGAAGAGTACGAAGAGGAGGAAGAGTAAGAAGAGAAGGAGGAGGAGGAGCGTGAAAGAGAGGAGGAAGAGGAAGTGGAGGAGGAAGATCAGGAGGAGGAAGAGGAAGAGGAAGGAAAGCAGGAGAAGGAGAAAGAGGAGGAGGAGGAAGAGGAAAAGGAAGAGAGAGAGGAAGAGGCAGAAGAGGAGGAGCAGGATGAGGAACAGGATCAGAAGGAGCTGGAGCAGGAGCAGAAGGACTAGGAGCAGAAGCAGGAGACTGGACTATATTGAGTAAGCTAACCGTACACTGTTGGCGGGAGGATGAGAGGGAGAACGTTGGCTAGCAGCCCGGATATGCCGAGGCTGAGAAAATGAAGTCGCTAGCACTTCATGTCCGTAGCTGCCTCTCCGGGTAGCTTAAAGGACTAGTCTTCTCCTTCTTGTCCTCCTCCTCCTCCTCTTCCTCCTCCTGCTTCCTCTTCCCGTTCTTCTTTTTCTTCTCCTTTTTCTTCTCCTTCTTCGCTTTCACATTCGTATTGTCTATATAGATATAAAAAGAGAGAGAGAGACAGACAGACAGACAGACAGACAGACAGACAGACAGACAGACAGACAGACAGACAGACAGACAGACAGACAGACAGACAGAGACAGAGACAGAGACAGAGACAGATACAGAGGCAGAGAGAGAGAGAGAGAGAGAGAGAGAGAGAGAGAGAGAGAGAGAGAGAGAGAGAGAGAGAGAGAGAGAGAGAGAGAGAGAGAGAGAGAGAGAGAGAGAGAGAGAGAGAGAGAGAATTGTCTTCCATAAGCAGTGCAATGAGAATATACGATCGTTTTTCATTGCCCAGAAATATAGGGCAAAGGTCGAAGGTGAGGTGCGAGTCTATAGGGGCAAATGGGGGAATTAATCCGGAATCGTGGTTGCCATGGAAACAGATAACTTCCTAGAAGCGCCTTTTTATCATCGTCGTCATCATCATTATCGTTTTATTCCTATTGTGCTGTATTAAACCTGTATATTAACATTCGTATTTTACATAGATTAATGCCCTCTGCCTTACAATAACGGCGCTATAGAAGATGGATTTGAATGGAGACGTGATTACTACGCAGAACTAGTTCATTATTCATTCATTCGGCGCATTTATATAGCGCCTGTTAAAATAAATGCTCAGAGGCAATCCCGACCCAACCCCAGCGGAAAATATACATATACAAAAATGAAGAAAGAGAGAGAGAGAGATACATACGTACGTGTAGGCATGCTGATTGGGTCTAAGGTATATATCATAGCCAATCCAATTTGGCTATGATTAGCAGTTCAATGCTACTGCTAAGTGGCAACCTTAAAGGTTTGCAGTCCTCCCAGTTGGGTATACCGGTCAAGGTTGCCTATAGCTAAGTCCAATTTGGCTGCTTTGAAGAGGTCATAGTTACTCCTACAGCAGATTACAATACTCTCATGGCTTCTAATCTCACATTTCAACTCAACGCCACTACCAAACACAGAAGCCAAATCTATAACATGATATGCTCTGAATGGATGAATGATGAATGAATGAATGAATGGACGGAGATGCATGGATGGATTGATGGATGGATGGATGGATGGATGGATGGATGGATGGATGGATGGATGGATGGATGGATGGATGGATGGATGGATGGATGGATGGATGGATGGATGGATGGATGGATGGATGAATGTATGGATGGATAAGTGAGTGAACAAGTGAGTGAATAAATAAATGAATATACGAATAGAATATATGAATAACTGAATAAATGAACTAATGACGTAATGAATAAATGACTATATGAATATATGAATAAATTAACGAGTATCTTCGCTTCAATTATTCATTTCATAAGTCACGCTTCTTGACCAAGGCGCTTCCCAACGGTCCCCCAATACAAATCTCCCGACCGACTCCCATTGTAACGACAAACCACGTACATTCAACACGCTCTACAAACACGGATTTCCCAGCAACCCATCGCCCAAACTCATATTTCTCTGCTGGTCAGTCAGGCCTTAAGATCGATCGACATACATGCGTAATTGCTCGGGTTCATCTGGTGCTCTGTTTCGCTGTAGCACTGCTTAGCAAGGAACCAGTACCGTTAACGAGCGTCGACATTCGCAGATTAATATGCAATAACCCGGAACCTGTTTGGCAGGGCGGAAACGCAGGGCAATGCGTGATTCAGAGGAAGAAAGCGTGGAGGTGATTGCTTAATAATGAAGATGCTATTAATGTCTGATGAGATGGAAGGACGATGTGAGTGCAGGTTTTACGAGAGGCAACTTACTGCTAAGTGGGTCGAATTTTAATCCGAGAAATTTGGAGACCGCCACCACCGCTTTCCACCTCATTACCACTTAGTCTCCCTGGCCTGACCTGACCCCATTCTGACCCCGACACCGAAATTGACCCCAGCGACCTGTCTCCTGCGGACTTGATTTGATACAGCACCGGTCAGTAAGCTGGTGACCCCTCTGACGCAGCGTTTCTGTGGCGCTAAATTGTTTCTGATATGTGTGTTGTATTTATATTACATGCGCCATCGATTGATGCCTGATGCATTGGACACCGGCGCTACAGAAATTGCAAATTACTACTACTACTGCTGCTGCTGCTGCTGCTGCTGCTGCTGCTGCTGCTGCTGCTGCTGCTGCTGCTGCTGCTGCTGCTGCTGCAACTACTACCACTACGACCACTAATAATAATATAATTATTATAATTATAATAGTCTGTATGGTTCTAGTCTCGTCTAGAATAATCAAGTGTATGCATGGTTTTAGCCTAGTCAAGTCTAAGCTAGATTATTCTAGTCCGTGTATGATTCTAGTCTATTCTAGTCTATTCTAGAATACTCTATGTATGGTTCTAGTCTAAGCTAGATGAAATTCTAGTTTATGTATGGTCTATAGTCTAGTCTAGTCTAGTCTAGTCTAGAATACTCTAGTCTATGTATGGCTCTAGCCTAGTCTAGTCTAAGCGAAATTATTCTAGTCTGTGTATGGTCCTAGTCTAGTCTAGTCTAGAATACTCTAGTCTATGTATGGCTCTAGTGTAAGCTAAATAATTCTAGTCTAGTCTAGTCTAGTCTAGTCTAAGCTAGATTATTCTCGTCTGTGCGTGGTTTTATTGTAGTCTAGTCTGTGTATGGTTCTAGTCTAGTCTAGTCTAGTCTAGTCTAAGCTAGATTATTCTAGTCTAATTTACTGAAAGCTGCTTCCACGATCGGTTCTCTCTCACATCACTTGAAATTGCTTCAAAATGTCGTTAGCGACGGACGTGACATCCATTCAGAATCTTCCGATGGCGATTGAAAAGGCTCTAAGAATCCGCCAGTGTGGCAATTTCGGTCATCAGGAGACACAAGTGTCTAGCCAGCGACAACAGAAACTGTGTTGTGGTGCAAAACGAGAATAAATCTGATTTGAAGATCTGTGCGCCGTAGATTAATGCCCTCTGCCTTACAATAACGGCGCTATAGAAGATGGATTTGAATGGAGACGTGATTACTACGCAGAACTAGTTCATTATTCATTCATTCGGCGCATTTATATAGCGCCTGTTAAAATAAATGCTCAGAGGCAATCCCGACCCAACCCCAGCGGAAAATAACAGTTTTCCAGTGTTTAGTTGAACTAGAAGAGATCATACTAAACCAAACTCTCTAGCGTAGCCATTACATCGCACAAGACTATACTACACTGGACTTGACTTGATTTGGATAGAACTGATTGGAAGGGAATAGAATAGAATGGGCAAGACTAGACTGGAATTGACTGGAATAGAATTGACTAAACTGGAATAGAATAGAACAGAATAGAATAAAATATAATATAATAGACTTGATTGGAATTGACCGGAATAGAATTGACTGGAATGAAATAGAATATATAGAAAAGAACAGGACGGAATAAAATAAAATAGAATATAGCAGAATAGACTAGACTAAGCTTAACTAAACTAGAATCGACCTCTTTCAGACCCTCTGGGTAGCTAAATTGCTGTATTAAAAAAAGACTAGAGCAATTCGAATAGACAAGGACAGTCTGTGTGCCTCATTTCTGGATTACTACCATCGCCTCTGCGCTTCATCAAAAAATCCCCCAACACCAGAACGACGTCTCGAAGAACAAACGGCAACATGGATTGCTAACAAAATTTGTTAGCAATCCATGTCGCCATTTGCTCATTTAATGAGCAAATACAGTCCTATGGCTAACAAATGAGGGGGGTCGATTCTACTTAAGTTATGTCTAGTTTAGTCTATTCTGATATATTCTATTTTATTTTATTCCGTTCTGTTTTATTCTATTCTATTCCATTCCAGTCAATTCTATTCCAGTCAATTCCAATCTAGTCTATTATATTATATTTTATTCTATTCTGTCTCGATGAACAAACGGCGACATTGATGGCTAACAAATGAGCCAATACAGGCCTGTGGCTAATAATTGAGCCATTACAGTCCTATGGCTAACAAATGAGCCATTACAGTCTATGGCTAACAAATTAACCACTACAGTCCAATGAGCAACAAATTGCGACATGGATGGCTAGCAAATGAGCCACTTTGTCGCTCAACATGACTGGTCGAAGAACACAAACAATCGCGGATATAATTATTCTCTCATAATGGCGTCATCCATCGCTTACCGAAAGCCTTAAACAAACACCGAGGCGGTCGACATTCAAGCACAAGTCCTATATTTGTACGGGATTTCTTCCCCATCACTAACGCCACAGAAACAGAATTCTCCAATTCGATTTTCGCTTCGCTCGATTCTTTAGCAAACGTTTTTAAGATCAACTTTGATCTCGGCGCACTTTATCATCGATAATTATTTTCGTACGGATCCAATCGAGGCAGTGGCAAACTCGCCGCGGCTGACGGAAGCGTATTAGCTCGGCCGTAAATCCCGGCTTATGGAGCGTCGATTGCAGGGAAAACTCCAGGATTGCCGATGGATGAAAGGCGGATTGTCTGCCTAATCAAGCCAAGTTTGGCTCGATCCATACATCATCATCGTCATTGTCGGCGTCATATATAGGCGGAATATTAGAAAATTCTACGGACACGATAAATATTTGCATGGTCGTGTAAATCGTATCTAAACGATTGGAACGGTGTCTAAATGGGATTTCTTACGGAGACTAATCTAATCTAGTCTAATCTAATCTTATCTAATCTAACCTAATCTAACCTAGTCTAATCTAACCTGGTCTAATCTAATCTGGTCTAACTCAATCTGGTCTGATGTAATCTAATTTGTAATCTTATATCTATAGTCTATTGTCTACAACCTACAATCTATAATCTATGATCTACAATCTAATCCAATCCAATCTAATCAAATCGAAAAACTTCTGAAGCGCCACTGTAGTAATGCTTAAGGAATTGGGCGATGGTCGCAAGGTAAGGTAAGGTAAGATAAGTAAGGTATACAGGGAATCCGAGAAGACACAGAAACAGCTTGCGCAGGAAATGAATGGGTATGGTAAGGTAAGGTGAGGTTAAGTAAGATGAGGAAGGGTAGAACGAGGTGAGGTAAGACGTAGGTAAGGGATATAAGGTATGAAACAGAATGAGAGAGATACGAGGTACGGTAAGACAAGCAAATGTAAGATAAGGTAAGGTAAAGTCATGTAAAATAAGAAAGTAAGGTAAGATCAGATAGAATTTAAAAAGGTAAGTTAATACAAGAGATAATTTAAGGTAAAGTAAGACTAGAGATAATTTAAGGTAAGGTAAGAAAAGAGATAATTTGAGGTAAGGTAAGAAAAGAGATAATTTAAGGTAAGGTAAGATAAGAGACAATTTAAGGTAAGGTAAGATAAGAGACAATTTAAGGTAAGGTAAGATAAAAGATAATTTAAGGTAAGGTAAGATAAGAGATAATTTAAGGTAAGGTAAGATAAGAGATAATTTAGGGTAAGGTAAGATAAAAGATAATTTAAGGTAAGGTAAGATAAGAGATAATTTAAGGTAAGGTAAGATAAGAGATAAATTGAGGTAAGGTAAGATAAAATAAGGTAAGCAAAGGTAAAATAATGCAAGGTATGGTAAGATCAGATGAGATGAGGTGAGGTAAGGTAAGGTAAGATCAAATCAGATGATATAAGGTGAGGTGAGGTGAAGGTAAGGGGAAGTAAAGAACTCGAGGGAAACGACCGCAATTCACCCATATAAATTATACATTTGTTTTCTCGACTATAAAATTTCTTAATGAAGTTCCAGATCCTCTAATAAACTGGACTGATGGAATGAGACATCGGGAAAAACAAAGATATTAATTACGTTGTTTATTGCACAGAGTTCATAGACTTCTAATGCATCATACATATCTCTATTGCACGCATTCTGTACATATTCATACACTACAGTATGTTAATAAATCACGGATATTCATATATATAACTCTGCATGGTATGTATATATGTTTGTATATATTTCTCTACTTTGCATCATACATATATCCATTGCCTATATATTTATACATAGGCCTAGTATGTAAATAAATCTATGTATATATTCACATATATCTAACTACACATTTATATATATATGTATATGGTGTGATGTATAAATGTATATATTTATCTACTTTAAAAGCACCATACATATTTCTGTTGCATGTATATTTTTATACATGTAAACATATGTACATATATTCAAATATATGTAACTGTACATACATACATAAATTGCATATATATATATATATGTATATGGTGTGTATATAAATGCATATATATTTAACAACAAGCATCCATGTGCGAGAGTTATGTGGCGTGGACTGATAATGAATATTCGTGTTGGCGCCAACGGAGGAAAGTGCTTGGCTTCGCTGTCAGCCCTTGGGATTCG
>OY744607.1:52667169-52669669 GCA_963556255.1 Allolobophora icterica | reverse complement strand
GCCACACCCTTCATATATGTATTTGTAGTTAAGCATGTTATGTTCTCGATAGTGTTTTGAAAGGTCGGGGGTTCAAATCCCCGCCAGAGCAGGAATTTCTTTCGAGATTTTTGCCCCACTTGCACCCCAAGCCAACTCAGCCATGATGAGTACACTGACCGTACACTGCCCGGCAGTGACTGCCGGTGAGCAGATAAAATGGCGTGGGAGAGGACTAGCCACTCGCCCTCCCATGCCGAGGCTAAGAAAATGAAGTCGCTAACACTTCATGCCCATGGCTGCTTCTCGAGGTATACCTTGAAGGACGGCTCTTCTCTTCCTCGAAGTGCATATTCAGATATACATCCAGTATGTAACTCGTTATGTGTGTGTGCGCGCGTGTGTCTGTGTTTATGTGCGCATGTGCGATTGCGCTTGTGTTTGTGTGTGTGTTTGTGTGTGTGTCTGTGTGAGTGCATGGTATATGTGCATGCATGTTTGCTTGCGTGTAGGTGTGCGTATGTTCGTTTGTCCTTGTGTGTGTCCACGTGTGCTTGTGTGTGTTCATGTGTACTTGTGTGTGCTCATTTGTCCTTGTATGTGTTCATGTGTTCTTTTGTGTGTTCATGTCTGCTTGTGTGTGTTCATGTGTACTTGTGTGTGTTCATTTGTCCTTGTATGTGTTCATGTGTTCATTTGTGTGTTCATGTGTGATTGTATGTGTTCACGTGTGCCTGTGTGCATACGTGCATGTACGTGTGTATGTGTGTGCGTGTGTGTGCTTATACGTAAATGTGCTCGCGCGTGATGTCTGCGCATGCATGTTTGCTTGCGTGTATGTGTGCGTGTGTACGTGCGTGTGCGTAGAAGTCCGTTGTGTATTTGTTGTAAGGGGGTGGAGGGGGTAGGGGGCGTTGCCCTGGTCAGAACATGGTCTGGGTGTCGTTTGATTCATGGTCGACGTCGTTCGTCGACAGCTCCATCCGTCACACTCCTGATTCCAGTCCGTCCATCTTCTTCCTCTCCCCTCCCCCTCGGCTGCTGAGGCAGAAATCACGTCAACTGCTGCAGCTGGAAACAGTATCGGTCACCTTCAAGATGCAGAAAGAAACTATCGAATAGGCGCTATAGAAGCATTATCACAGTGGCGCTATAGAAGCATTTCACAGTGGCGTTAAAAATTTCATTGGCGCTATAAAAGCATTATTACAGTAACGCCATACAGGCATTTACAGCGGCGCTATAAAAGCATTTCATAGTGGCGCTAAGAAGCATTAGTACAGTGAAGCTATAAAATCATTTACAGTGGCGCTATGAAAGCATTTTTACAGTGGTGCTATAAAAGCATTTTACAGTGGCAGTAAAAAGCATTTACAGTGGCACTATAAAAGCATTTTACAGTGGCAGTAAAAAGCATTTACAGTGGCACTATAAAAGCATTTTACAGTGGCAGTAAAAAGCATTTACAGTGGCACTATAAAAGCATTTTACAGTGGCAGTAAAAAGCATTTACAGTGGCACTATAAAATCATTTTACAGTGGCGCTATGTAAAAGCATTTTACAGTGGCGATTAAAAAGCAATATTGCACTGACGCTATGAAAGTATCATAGCAGTGGCGCATTAAAAGCATCTTTCCCCCTGTGGCCTATTCCGTGACTTATACATGTACATGCGGTTGTACAAATCACTGGTTGGGCCACAGTTGGAATACTGCTTCCAGGCATGAAATCCACAACTGAAACAGAACACAGAACAACGGGAGAAAGTGCAAAGAAGAGCTACAAAAATGAGTTGGGCTAAAAGGATTTGGGCTCCGAAGAAAGGTTGAAAAGGTGTGGACCAAAAACAATGGAGAGAAGGAGGCGCAGCCGAGACCTTAGTGAAGCTTATAAGATCATCTGTGGAAAGGAAGCAGTGCAGTGGGATAGGTTCTTTGAATTAGCACCAAACAATGCAATACGGGTACACAGATATATTATTTAAGAAGCCGAAAGGAACAATAGGGCAGAAATTCTTCCGTGCACGAGTTGTAGATTTGTGGAGTGGTTGGGATGATAGTACTGTCTCATTGGACACTATCACAGCTCTTAAGAGGAAGCTAGCTAAATTGGGCTATTAAGCGTTCAAGGTTAACTGGCAGTGGTTCTAACATAGACCATACGTCTTCTGAACCAATTAAAACCCTTGTTTTGTTATGTTATGTCGTGTTATGATATTTTTCCGGGGAGAATTGAACCCACGACAGCTTGGCAGTCCAGCACGCCAATCACTATGACTATCGCCCTTGCAACCTGTAATAAGCAGAACTGGGAAACAGGAAACGGTCACACCTCAAAGCAATCTCCCGGTTGAAGAATATGACAAAAGAAGACGATTTTCATTTTGCATTTTCATTTCACCTGACAGCTCCTGGGCGCCAAAAACAATTCCCGCATTCCAGAATTTAATCAGCAAACGTGTTTTTTGCCGTTAAATAAATTGCTCCCAGCTGACAGGGGCGGATCCAGGGTAAGCCAAGT
>OY744607.1:52611145-52666969 GCA_963556255.1 Allolobophora icterica | reverse complement strand
TTAGATACCCTTTGTGTCATTGTTGAATACTAAATAATTACAAATGTTTGCAACAACAGCAACATAAACAACAACAACAACAATAATAATAACAATTCAATATAATAGTTTCCTTATATGCAAATTTGTCCGTCGTATGACGTTACGTCACAAACGGCTTCTGTTCTATTGTGAAACCGTTTGTGACGTCAGTACTGCCGTCTTGACGACGGTTGTCTTGACGACGGCGATCAGAGCATTTTAACCAACGATACAGATAGGCCTATAATGATACACTGTCGTCACGTCATAATTATGACGGGCAAATACACTAGTAATAATAATAATAATAATAATAATAATAATAACAATAATAATAATAATAATAATAATAATAATAATAATAATAATAATAATAATAATAATAATAATAATAATAATAATAATAATAATAATAATAATAATAATCAAACAACATAATAACGGTTGTACGTCTGTCTGTCCCGTAACAAACACTATTGTGACGTCACTATACTGCCGCCTTGGCGACGGCTGTCTTGACGACGACGGGCATGACGACGGCGTTTAGAGCATTTTAACCAACGTCATAATTGACGACGGCTATAGGCCTATAATATGACGTCATAATATAACGGGGAAGTAAGCTTAATTGTTATCACTTCAATAATTGTTTTATATACCGTGATTTTTCACGGGTTACAGCTAGTAATAATAATAATAATAATAATAATATCTTCGACGTAATTGAAGCTTAAGTGCACGTGGCGACCCTGGTGACGGCGATGGAAAACAGCTTTGCTAGGACTTCAGCCACGCCCGTTACGCATAAAAAACACGGATCAATAGTATGGCGTGTGTCTGTAGGTTTAATGGTCTACTGGCGGGTTTTCCAGTCAGTAAGTCAGTCAGTCAGCGAATAAGCCAAAAGTTAATCAGTCAGTCATTCAATCAAGAATTCAATCAATCAGTCAGACAGTCATTCAATCAGTCGGTCAGTCAGTCTGATTTACCAATCAATCCGATCGATCAATCAATCGATCAGTCAATCAATTAATCAATCAATCACTCGGCCCAAATGCCACGGCTTCACTCAACGAATCGGCTTCTTAGCCAGTCAATAAGCCGAACAGTCCGTCGCTTAGTCAAGTCAGAAGAGTGATTCCTTGAAGTACATTACGGTTGTAAACCACGTCACTTGCGTTTTCTCTCATATCACGACTCTAATACGATAACACGGTTTGACTTTTTGTAGCGCCATTACAGTTGATCTACTTGACGACCGACAACGAGACCGTCCGCTTCAGCTCCGTCTCCGTCTCCACTTCCGGGTTCATGACCCCGTCGACTGCTGTCACCGATGAGCTGACCCTCGAGGAGGGTGTTCCGAAGAGCCTCCGCTGCGTCTGCCTCGGGGGTAATCCTCCACCAGAGCTCCACATCTACAGGGACGATGCTCTGGTAACGTCCGGATACACTGGCTCCCACGCGACAATGATCCTGGACGCTGGAGATGAGCTGGGACTTCGGAGGTTTGATTACAGGACGGAGAGATGGACTGATCGACTGAACCTGACGAGGGAGGACGATGGAACCGTATTCCGGTGCAAAGCAGTCGTCTCGACTTACACTCGAGTACTCGAAGCAGCCGTACGAATAGTCGTTAACCGTAAGCTTCGTGAAAATATCCGTAAATGTTTTAAACTTAGACGTGCAAATAAATTGAATTTAAAATGGCCCTCGTAAAAAAATCAAAGTCAAAATTATCGATAATATATTGAATGCTATGGCTCAGTCCCGATCTTTTGCCTCAATTGGTCCCTCTCTCTGGAATACACTGTCTCCTTCTACTCGCTCTCAAATTTTAATAAGTAACCCCTCATCTTCTTTTGCTTTCCTCAAGACTTATTTCTTTTCTCTCGGCCTTCCGCACTGGGAGCGCCTCTGAACGGTTCACCCTACTATAGGCGCTTTATAAATGTTTAAATGCAATACAATACAATAGAATCAAAATTATTCAACTTAGGTTCGATTTGGCCTAAATAGGCCTACTTAACATTAGGTCACAAGACTTTCAAGTCTAGGTAAAATAAACCAAAATCAAAATTATTAAAAAATATGTTCAATCTGGCCTAAAAAGTAAAAACCTAACATTAGGTCAGCAGACTTCTAAAGAGGTTAAATTTGTTAGTATTATCGAAACTAGCCAGGGTAAAAAAAACTAGCAGAAAAGAACGAAGTTACGTCGGATTAAATATGTCAGTTTAATCAGAATTGGGTCAAAATTATCAAGATTGTTCCAAACAATAACAGTTCATTTCAACGCAGACGAGCCAGGGTCTAAAGTATAGTGTGTTTGAGGACACAATGTGTGCACTTGACATTGTCAAGTGTGCAGTTGACATTGTCAAGTGTGCAGTTGACATTGTCAAGTGTGCAGTTAACATTGTCAAGTGTGCAGTTGACATTGTCAAGTGTGCAGTTGACATTGTCAAGTGTGCAGTTGACATTGTCAAGTGTGCAGTTAACATTGTCAAGTGTGCAGTTAACATTGTCAAGTGTGCAGTTAACAATGTCGAGTGTGCAGTTAACATTGTCGAGTGTGCAGTTAACATTGTCAAGTGTGCAGTTAACATTGTCAAGTGTGCAGTTAACATTGTCAAGTGTGCAGTTAACAATGTCGAGTGTGCAGTTAACATTGTCGAGTGTGCAGTTAACATTGTCAAGTGTGCAGTTAACATTGTCAAGTGTGCAGTTAACATTGTCAAGTGTGAAGTTAACATTGTCGATTGTGCAGTTGACTTGTAGAGTAGGCCTATGAATTTTTGAGAGCTTAACTCAAGTCAACTACACACGATTTCATTCTAATACCCGAAATATTAACTTACCAGTTCAAGTACAGTTTGACATTTTTAGGAAGAGTGTGCAGTTGACATTTCTGTGTATTTTAGGATTCTTATATGTGTGGGTGCGTATGTGTATGCATTGTGAATATGATTGTATCCATACATGAATATATATATATATGTATTTATGTATGTACGACGTTGTACGTTACTAATCAATACTACTACTACTACTTACTACTATTACCACCACCACAACTATTGCTACTACTAATAATTACAATAATAATTAATAATAACCATAATAATAATAATAATAATAATAATATTTTAATTAATATTTAAAAATTATTAACTACTACTACTACTACTACTACTACTACTACTACTACTACTACTACTACTACTACTACTACTACTACTATACTTTTATACTCAATTATTTCAGATCGACCAGTTGTCCACTGTTTACCATCATCGGCTGAGGTGAACGAGAGAGACGTTTACCTGACGTGTGAGGTTCGATCCCGACCGAGTCTTCTCTCGCTCTACTGGGACGAAGGCAGCTCATCCCAGTCATCTGCATCCAGCAACGATACAGCATCCCCAGCTGCAGCAGCCAACCGTCCGATCGAGCCCTATTCGATGCTAGTGACAGTGTGTACTCATGCGTGTCGTAGATTCTTAACTATGATCGCACTTGTACGACCACTGACCAGCAACAGCCTGGCCACTGTGTCCTTGTGGCGCTATAGAAGTCAATCGGTTCAATTCTAATCTAGTCTAATGACTTATGTAGCGCCGTTATCAGAGTGATATCGCAATCTAGACTCCTAGTAATCCACTGGAAAATTCCAGATGGAAATCCGATAGATCTGAGAAACCGGAAGCCAGGCTAATGAATGAATGAACGAATGAATGAACGAATGAATGAACGAATGAAGGAATGAACAAACTAATGAATGAAAGAATGAATGAATGACAGAATGAATGAATGAAGGAATGAATGAACGTTTGTCAATCATACTCGTAATTGCACATTTATATATCGCCTCTTCCAGAAAACAATTAGCAATTGTTTTATGTATTCATCTATAGCCGGCCTATATAATTATAGTTGGTGGTCGCTGCTTTCATCTGCCCGTGGAGACCTGTTGGTCCCGCGCCATCTTAAGACGCAGCTCTTCAGACTGATTGCCACGTTTAGCGCCATTGTGACATCATTACAAGGCGCATGTATGCATGCATATGTATCAGAGATGGATAACTAATCGATTAAATTCTAATCGATTAGCTAATTCGATTAGACAAACAGCTAATTCTAATTTACTTTGATCAAAATTTGACAAATTCATGAAGCAAAATACATGTATAAATTATCTAACTCTAATTCTGATTGCTAATTGATTGGCTGCTGCTAATTCTGCTTCAAACCCAGACTGCATCCGTTTGCCCTTCCTAACAGGAACATTCTGGCTTGCATGACGTTTAAAAAAGGTTATTAGCGATATAACCAGTACCCAAGTGAACTGTACCTCATTGCGTTGTGTCAGTGGGAATTTGTATGAATAAACGAAGATTTAGTAATAAATCGATTAGCAAATTTCAGTAGCTAAATCTAATTGTAATCGATTAGCAATTTAACTAATCATTCCCATCTCTGATATATATATATATATATATATAGGCCCCCCTGATTTAGGCCCCCCTGATTGGGCTTCTGGATCCGCCCCTATATATATATATATATATATATATATATATATATATATATATATATATATATCAAGAAGCTCAATCAGGGGGGCCTAAATTTTTTTTTAGTCATTAGCCTTTTTTATGTCTTCGGTTTACGGGACTCACCTCCTGTCCTGTGTACATTTGACTCATCCACGCCTACGGGGGGAGGGGGGCGACGCCTGTGTAAACATCATAAAACGCCAAGAAAACGCCTGTGTAAATTAAGAAAAATTTTAAATGGGGGGGCCATGGCCGGATTGGCCCCCCTGGATCCGCCCCTGTATATATACATACATACATACATACATACATACATACATACATACATACATACATACATGCATACATGCATGCATGCATACATACATACATACATACATACATACATACATACATACATACATACATACATACATACATACATACATACATACATACATACATACATACATACATACATACATACATAGGCCTACATACATACATGTATGATGTAGTAATTGCACATTCATATAGCGGATATTTAGAGGAACTCCTCAAGATCACGATGGAATTCACGCTTCACAGCCAGCGTGAAGCAACAGACCATTCCCAGAATCACGGACACTACGCCGAACTATCGCGCAGATGCCCACCCTTCTCCGTCGGTGTTATCTCTGTTAATTAATTGCCGTGATTTCTTTGATGGACAGATGAGGAACGATGAGGTCATCGAGACGAAGTACCTCCTTCATCGAGTCACTCAGCTCAGCTTCCGAAACTACACGCTAATTGCCGAAAATGCAATCGGCAGAACGATCACGCACTTGGAGCTTACGCAGAGTAAGTATAAGTTTACACGTCCTTCTAAGTGTCGCGCCTCTTGTTATCTGAGAACTTCTGCAGTGAAGACACGGTAGCCGATTGGTTAGAGCACTCGGGTTGTAACGCAGAGAGTACGGGTTCAAGCCTCCTCCTCGGAAAACGGTTACTGTGTATAGGGACCTTGAGCAAGTCCTTCACTTACAATTGCTCAGCGCCATCGATGGACGCTTTGTCGTTAGATAAAGACGCCTAATAAATGTATAAATAGTAATAATAATAATGATGATGATGATGATGATGATGATGATGATGATGATGATGATGATGATGATGATGATGATGATGATGATGATGATGATGATGATGATGATGATGATGATGATGATGATGATGATGATGATGATGATGATGATGATGATGATGATGATGATGATGATGATGATGATAATAATAATAATAATAATAATAATAATAATAATAATAATAATAATAATAATAATAATAATAATAATATGCAGAAACAATAATAATAAGATGCAGAAATAATAATAGGCTAATAGGCCTAGTAAAATAGCGCCGCAATACATGCGGAATCAATGGGTGGTCCATTCGAAGTGGAAGTCCAGTCCACAGTTATAATGCGCTATAGAAGTTCGGTCGAAATCCATGTGCACGTTCTTAGTTGGTAAATTGTTTTACGACACCTTTCTCAATTATTTATCCCATGGTAAATCTCGGCCACTGCTGGCCTCACAATCGACCTTTCATCTGAACTCTAACCTGGAACATCTTTACTTCATGACCAATCTTTCGTCTCCGCGAAGGACATCCGACGCGTGTCCTTGGAGTGACCTCAAGCGTTAGTCAGTGCATGTTGGCGCTTAAATCTACGACTGGCGCGCAACGACTGCGCCTCGACAAATACCCGGACTTGCGTCTTCTTCTAAAAATGGCAATGGCGGACTGCTCTGCACATGTGGTAGCGTCATCGTGTGCAGCGAGCGCTGTCACCTGCCGTTGCTCCACGCAGTCGTCGCAACTTGGTCCAGAGACACTGAACATCCATGCCATCTGTCGACAGGAATCCGTCGACACGTATGTGCATGGCAGTGACTCTTCTAATTATTGTCTGCATTGTTTTGCTGATAAAATTGCAGTCCTTAATGACATCTAACATGATATAGGCTAGTTATTAGTTTGCTCTTCAAGTGGCGTAATAATAAATTCTCAAAAAATTACAATTACAACACAGATTGACGATATTTAACGTGTAACAGTTTTTGTATGTCTGGTTTCAGGATTTCCTCCGACTGAACCGCTGAAAATTCTAGAACTGCGCCATCGTCAGGACATCCGCCGAGACGGAGGAAAAACAAGGGCGACCGATCACTTTGAATACAGATTTGCCACTTCAAACGCCGCTGCCAGAACGCTTAAAATTCCATTCTTCATAAGCGTATCTATCACAGCAGGCGAGATCTGCTTGTCGGCCATCTTGTGCGCCATCGATCTATGTAAATCAATGACGACGACGTCGCTCGTCAAAATGGCGGCGTCTGCAACAACGCAGAGTCGCCATTTTGAGCAATTTCGTGAAGAATTATCGTCAACGCTTGCGTCATTTTGTGATCGTCTGAGGACTAGGATTTATAGAATGAACGTTTTGCGACATTTTCCTTTGTCCTTTATCGACGCACAACCACAGCGTAGAGAATGAATTATAGTAAATAGTAATAAAATTGCAAATAAACCGGTTAACAGCGAAATAATTTATCCTTATTTAGGTAGATTCTGTAAATGTAACTATGTTGTCTGAAGGAGATAAAGCGTCGTCTATCGAAGAGCATAAGAGCATCACCAGACTGTCGCAATAAGTGACATTGTATGAATGGAGATTGTACAATACATTTTATTTTGTTTTATATCAATTAAATTCCAAAGACCAAAATATAAATGAGACAATTGTATTTTTTATTTCGTGTATGCCTACTTTGATTTTGAATTTTCATGTGAATAATAGGCTAATGTTCAGCTGTCTGTTAATTATTTTATTCTAACCGAAGATTTAGAATAAATTCAACACTTCTGTAAACTCATCTTTATGTAAATATACCTATTAACAAATGTAATTGTTCCATTTTTTAAAATTTCATTTATGTCGCCATGCCAACCCAAACAGCATCCTCATAATTATGTGTCTGGGCTTAATATGAAGCCCATGCGAAGATACACCAATATGGGCTTCATGTTGTATCAGTGGTGGACTGGAGTGTCAAAGCGGCCCGGGAAAAATTAAAAGCGGCCCTATCCGACATTTATTTTTCTTGGGGATTTGTTTTCAGCCAAGGTAACAGGTTACTTTACAACGGGATAGTCATTACACAACGATGAATCGAAAACCTAATCTACATTAGACATAAAATATTAAGAATGCATTTAAAGTTACAAATCGATTTATCATGACCCACCCAAATGATGGTTATTGTATAAGCAACTTCTTTAAGCTGGGTGACATTTCAGACAAATGATCTATAATTGTGTCATTATATAGTTCACTTAAAACATCGGTTTCTACCGACATCAGCAAAAATGCTTCAAGATTTGTAGAAGACTACGAGCTTAGCAAGCGATTTTTTAATGTACTTCAGTTTTGAGAAAGATCTCTCACACGCTACTTGGGTAGAAGACAGAGTCAGTAAGGGGCCATCCATATAGTACGTACGCAAAAATCTGGATAAATTGGACCATTCCCCTCCCTGTACGCACACGTACTTTTTTCCACCCCCACCTGCGTACGTACGCTTGACGCGCCTCGCCCCCAATGGCCAACTGCAGAATTTGTCAGTACGACAGGTCCAGGCAGTGGCTGTCTGCAATTTAGGCCAGATTGAAGGACGAGTGATCCATGGACTCACTGCTGAGCTGTATGATAGTTTAATAATAGCGTTCAGAGGTAAGGACCGTAAGGTGGCATACAAGTGACACCTCTCCCAGAGTCATACTTCCCCTGGTAGTACCTGAACTCTGAACTCACTGAACAGTTCAGACTGAACTTTGGCTCACTTGAAGGCCAATCAATTTGAAGGCCAATATAGACAAATTATAGGTTCCCTCCCCGTTTCCTATGCGTACGTACATTATCAGTAGACCCCCCCCCCATACGCAAGCATACGCAGGCACATGCATTTGTGTTAACCACCCTCCACCCTCCATGCGTACATACTATATACACGGTGAGTCATAAAAAAACGTGCCCCTACATAGTTTGCTATAACTTCCTCAGATATAAGTTTATGTCAAAGAAATTTTAAGAAAAGGTAGAGGAATAATTAGAGAGCATTAAGAAATTCTAAGCTTAAGTTCAAATTGACATCCTTGGGCAACCATGCATGCGCAAAGACGCATACACGCTGCTTTACTGACTTCAATGATGCGCTGATCCAATTCGTCCCATTCCTCCAAAACTCGATGACGCAACTCGTTGACATCATGTATTCGATATCTGTACACTTTTTCTGGCACGACACTCCATATTTTATACTCTACCGAATTTAAATCAGGTATGTTAGGTGGCCACAAAGTAGGCGGAATGAAATAAGGTGTTTCAGTTTGCAGTAAATCAAAAGTCTCATTGTCAACCGTTCTGGCGGCCTCTACCTGGTCGACGATAAAAAAAAAGATCCAGTTTTATCGAGCTTTGAAAGGAGAACATTAAATCTACCATGAATCAACCCTTTATCTGAAAATTCCTTTAAAAAACGTTTCTCACCGTCTTTTGGGGTTATGAAATGTTTATCTTTCTCGGTAAACACCATTTTTCCGAGGGTTGTCGTGACATAGGCCTAATCATAGTTTAGGCGGGTTCAGCTTTTTATACAAAATAATTCATACATCACTTAGCTGGACTATCAAGCTTCATTATTATGAAGTTTCATTAAAATTGATGGTTATATGCATGAATTATTTTAAGTTATGTAGGGAAACGTTTTTTAATGACTCATCGTGTAGATGGCCCCTAAGAGTTTATATGCACGAAACAGATGCCTGTAAGTCTGACCAAAGAAACTGTATTTATGTAACACAGAAAAGCAGCAAACATGACTTTTTTGTAAGTTCGTCAGTCTTTTGCCCAACTGTCGTCCCAGAGTTCATGTGGAGAATCTTCATTGACGCTGACCTATACCTAATCGTCGAACATTTAGTGACAGTCTCTTTGCCTTGAGTTACTTTAAATAAATCGACTAGATTTTGGCACTTGGCTCCATCTTTAGCAAGCATTTTTAGTTTCTTATCTCTTGCATTTTCCGCACCATCTTTACATTTATACGTTTCAAATTAAATCACTCATAACCGTAAATTTTTTTCATTAATTTATTAACCAATAATAGTAAAAGAATCTTCGTCAAAAACAAACTTAGCTAAAGTAGAACCTCGTTTTAAGATTCAACTGTTAATTATATAAGTCTGCCTTCTCAGGCCCGCCAAGAAGGGGCAGGGGCGGGCAAATGCCCAGGGCCCCGGCCGTCCGGGCCCACAATCAACTTATGACAAATATTATAATCAGTTATACAGTTTATGATTTATGCCTTTTTAGATATAATATTACTGAATAAAATCGTAGTTGTATATATAAACAAATTAAACATAGTATCGTACGGTCGTATCCGCACTTTCTTATTTCAATTTATTTTCTTCAATTTTCTCAAAAAGCCTAAAGATAGTTTAGGGGCCCGTGACTGCTCTGCCTATGGGCCCGGACTTTCTGTCGTCTGCCCTGTGCCCAGGCCCGGATTTAGGCATGTGCACTATGTGCCAGTGCACAGGGGCCCCCACCACATAGGGGCCTCCACCACAAAGGTGCAAGAAATTGTTTGACTTATTTTTCATAACTGATCATAAAAGATTTCAGTAATGTGCATTGTGCACAGATACAATTTAACACAAATATCTAAAACAAAGAAAGAGTTTAAAGGTCTAAAGATAGTTTGTCTTGGGCATGAAGTAATGTCAAATTAGCGAAACTTTGCGTGTTTTCTTCTTCGCAAATTCGGTCACCAGATCCTCAAAGTTGATCTCACGCAGAATGTCAGCTTCTATGCTCATCAGAACCAGGTGGGACAACCGCTCATTCCCCATCGATGTGCGAAGTCTGTTCTTTATTAGTTTCATTTTTGAGAACGAATGTTTCGCACTGCAATTACTGACCATAAGCACCAGATACATGCGAAGTGCTATCTCCACATTAGAAATTATCCCTGAACTTGTTTCTGGAGTATCGGATGAAATTCTAAATTCTGGGCTTTAATTCTGGCAAACTACTAGGCCACGGTCCCCCTAAGGTCGGCAGACGCCACAAGGGCCTCCAAGACTGCGAAGCAGTCAGTCCACGGCAGAGGTCGCAAGACGCGACAAGGCGTATACAAGACTGCGAAGCAGTCTCCGCTGTACGCCAGAAGGCGTCTACAAGATTGCGAAGCAGTCTCCCCCACAGGTCGCCAGACGCCACAAGGGCCTCCAAGACTGCGAAGCAGTCGGCGCCAGAGGGCGACTTCAGTCACTCCACGGCAGAGGTCGCTAGACGCCAGAAGGCGTATACAAGACTGCGAAGCAGTCTCCGCCAGAGGTCGCCAGACGCCACAAGGGCCTCCAAGACTGCGAAGCAGTCGCCGTCACAGGGCGACTGCGAAGCAGTCAGTTCACGGCAGAGGTCGCTAGACGCCAGAAGGCGTATACAAGACTGCGAAGCAGTCTCCGCTAACGCCAGAAGGCGTACACAAGACTGGGAAGCAGTCTCCCCCACAGGTCGCCTAAATTTGAAACTTATACCTAAATTTGTTGCTTATTCGCTACAGGGATTGAAACTTATAACCCCGGGCAACGCCGGGTAAACCAGCTAGTATTTAATAAAGGTGGTTAATCTGCTGCTTGTGCCTCGTTCAAAGACAGGAGAAGGTAAGACAAGGTAGAAAGAGGAAGGTAAGACAAGGTAGACAGAGGAAGGTAATACAATGTAGAAAGAGGAAGGTAAGACAAGGTAGAACGAGCAAGGTAAGACAAGGTAGAAAGAGAAAGGCCATTGCCAGTTGTTCGGCACAGATTCAGTTTCATATCCTCCATGATCCAGACATAGGCGCTATATAAATATATCATCGCAAGGAGACCTCTTCCTTCGGCGACACTGTCGCGAAATGTATATATACGCATTGAGTTTAACCCAGCTTTCTTTGTGAATAGCGGAAACAAAAGAGAAAGCCCACTGAGCTCCTTCACTTATTTCCTATCCTCGCTCAACCAATGGGAGCTGTCATGGAATAAGACTTCACAAATCAGGTGGAATGCAGGTCTCTCCAAGCTCACTGCAAGGAGACCGCTCCCTCTGGGGTCCACTACCGCGAAATGCGTATATACAAAATTCATTTGACCCAGATTATTTTAATATAGAGAAAGCTCATTGAACACATTCTATGCAGGTCTCTCCAAGCTCAATACCTGCTACTAAACCGCCTCCATTCTGTAAGCGCTATGTAGCAAGAAGAAAGAAACAGTATAACAGATTAATATGTACAGATGTTATGTTTATGCTTTATGCTATGTTTATATTTATGCGAATTTTTTTATGCTTCGGTGCTATGCTTTGCCGATAACGTTTTATTTAAAGAATTCTTTACAAAATCGCGCTTTCTGATTGGCGCTCTTGAAAATACATTTCTGGTGTTATTAAAAATATAATGTGGCCATTCAGCTTGCTATAAAACATACTGTATGAACAAACTTAGACTATGGCCAAAAACTGCTCATTGGTTGGTCGTGGTGTCATTGTATTAGGTTGGGAGCGCCTCTGATGAGTCTCTCATGACGTGGCGTTATATAAATTTGCAATTACCAGCACCATTCCGCCTTAGAGAGCTATACATGCGAGTGTCAGCTGTACCTTACTGGAAGAGGTTACATGGAACCTGCAACATGAGCTACGTCTCCTTTT
This sequence comes from Allolobophora icterica, assembly GCA_963556255.1. NCBI lineage: Eukaryota > Metazoa > Annelida > Clitellata > Crassiclitellata > Lumbricidae > Allolobophora > Allolobophora icterica. Next base: position 52,654,600 of record OY744607.1, on the reverse strand, counting down.
TGTCAGTGGTTGAAAGCAATCAGATTTAATCGTGGTCAAGAAGTCAGGTCGGTAACTCTTCGGAATTTCGAGGAGGTGCTTTAAATCTGTGCTCTTTAAGCTCTTACTTAAGTTCCATCAAATAAGAGCCTATCAGATAGGTGTTTTGTTTACCGTCATACTCACGATCTTTTACCCAGGAGTTTAAAGGATATTTCCAGCAAGGATCCGACGTATACACCCACACTTTACCAGGAATTCTAAACTTCATGCTCACTCCAAATTCCGATGATTTTCCATCAAATTTACTGGTTCTCTGATCTGGAACAAGTTTTCTCCATCTATTCAACATGCACCAAATCTTCAAAGAATCAAAACTCTATTGCGTATTCATTTAGTAAATGATACCACTTCCAATTAGCCTCATTAAATGCTGTCTATTTGTTAGTTGAGTCGTTATTTTTCTTTCTAATCAGTTTCTGTTATTCTTACTTTGCTTATCTAAAAATAGTCGAAATTACATTTACTTGTTATATTCGCATCACCATGTTAATTCAAAATGTTTACCGTGCTGCTATCATGTGGAATGTTAATTCAAAATGTTTATCGTGCTGCTATCATGTCGAAATCCATCTCTAGCAAATAAATGTACCTGCTAGCGGGAGTGAATCCCTTTTGGATCATCCTTGTTACCTGCTTGATAATGAAAGATCACCAATGTATGTACCTTGATGTACGGCTACAATAAAAGATTGATTCATTGATTGTTTAATTGATAACTGCTCCTTCGATTATGATTACAAAGTAGAACAAGAGCCTGATTTCAACGGGTAGAGGACAGATTTCCCTTCACTGGTTCAGACCATCCGCCATTGGATTGAGTGATTCTCTGCTCTGACTAATTTCTTCCCTCATTCACTCTGAATGGAACCAACGTTTCTGTTTGAAGCATACAATAATAATAATAATTTTCGTTTATTCACAAGCTCACTGACAAACCACAGTAAGTAACATTGAAACAATGACTTGGCTTTCGTAGATAAGCAGAAACCGACAACGTCGTATGCCATGCGTAATTTGATACACCAGTGTCTGATTTAGCCTCTTAGGTGTTAAACAATTGAGGGACAAACGAGATATGCATGAAAACAGATGACGTCATAATTGGTTTCTAAAAATTACGTATAACTAAGTGATGTCATTGTCAACTGAGTTTTGTGTACAGTCTTGCAGTGCGAGATATTGCCGTATATATTTAGTGCGCTTACGTTAGTTTCGCGTGTATAAATACATGTATATATCATGATGTATCACGTTTAGTTGTACTGTTGTAGCTAAGCGCCTGGCTGGCTGATCTCAGCGGGCGGCCGCGCTATATGTATATAATTAGATTTCGCTTACGTGCACAGCACAGGTGTGTCTAAGAGGCGCGAAGAATTATGCTGACTGGAGAAGTTTGAATTCGTGTGTTCTCGGTAGCAGTGTTGCTGACTAAGTGTAATTGAATTGAGTTCTGTTTCTGTTTGTTGGATAAGAAAAGTTATAGAACACTGTGTTGGTGATTAATCCAGGATAGGATACACAGTAGAAATAAAGTTACTTATACGTCGATTTAGTGTCAAACAGTGAACATTAATTAGGCGTAAGTACAAGTGAACAAGGAAACAATTAGAAGGATTGTCAACGGAAGGAAAGGGTTGACATTATTGGTGGCAGCGATCGGTGGAATAAGAACTCTCGGTGGATAAATACTCACGGTGGATAACAACTGACGGTGGATAAATACTCACGGTGGATAAATACTCTCGGTGGATTAAAATTCATGTTATCGCCGAAGGAGGTGATTAAAAGAATTTACAACGGTGCTAGAAGAATCTACGACGGTGTTAGAAGAATCTACGCGTTGTTGCTGTGTTACCAAAAGAGAGACGAATTAAAGTGATGGAGTTGGCACACGAGTCGGTGTTTGGAGGACATCTTGGAGAAGAGAAAACAAGAGAACAGATGGCCTACAATCTTCTTATTGAAATCGCTGACAGCGAAGGCTGTTTGTGAAGCGTTGATGGAACTGTTCATGAACGTTGGTGTGCCGTCCGTGATCACAAGTGATCAAGGAACGAACTTCACAGCCAGATTGACAAGAGAATTTCTCAATTTAATGGGCTGTAGTCCACGATTCGACACACCAGGACACCCAGAGGCTTCTGGATTAGTGGAAAGATGGAATCAGACATTTAAAAAGATGATCCATCATGTGATAATAGACAACCCGAGGAAATGGCACAAGATAATTCCTTTCACAGTGTGGTCATTACGAGAAGTGCCGAATGCAACTACTGGAGTATCTCCTTATATGCTTGTCTATGGGAAAATTCCGAGAGGACCATTGGCAATATTAAAAGAGAGTTGGACTAGAGAAATAAACTTACCACCTCATGTTGGAGTTAAACCAGAAAAGTATTTGAAAGAACTCAAAGAAAATATGGAGAAAGCATTATTGTTTGCAGAATCCTACTCTCGAGAAAAGCAATTACAATACACGAATCAGTATAACAAGAGAGCAAAGCACAAAGAATTTGAAGCTGGTGAGAAAGTCATCGTTTTGTATCCAACGTCAACGAACAAACTTATTTCTCGATGGCATGGTCCATGTACGATCATACATCGAAGATCAAAGTACTCTTATTTAGTCAATATGGGTGAAAATGGTCGAAAAATAATTCACGCCAACAAGAATAAAAAATATGTTACTCGAGCTTTGAGTTGTGGTCTAATCGTCGAGGAAGATGAAGATTTTGGTTCAGTGGTTGAATAACCAATGAGGAATGAGGTTCAAGATGACAAGAATTCACTTAACCTCGATCCTGAACAAATTAACCATTTGACAGTAACTCAACAAGAACAGTTGTTGAACGTTTTGAACAAATACTGTGACAGATTTTGACAGATTTTCAGAAAAACCCGGATTATGTACATTGGTCGAACATGAAATTGAACTAAAACCAGGATTTCGTGGAAAGGAATTTGCAGCATATCGAATTCCTTTGATTTATCGATCAGAAGTGGAACGTCAGATCAAAGAAATGTTAAAAACAAACATTATTAAACCATCATCGAGCAGAATGGCAAGCCCTTGGTAATTGTTAAAAAGAAAGACGGATCTTTAAGACTTGCCTGTGACTACAGATACATTAACTCATTCACTGTGGATTGTAAATATCCGATGCCGATTGTCAGATACATTTTGAACAAAGTTGGAAAGTCTAATGTAATTTCTATTTTGGACTGTCGAGGTGCTTATTGGACTTGTCCTGTAAAACAATCTGATCAATGGGAGACAGCTTTTGTAACACATAATAGTGGACTGTATGAATTTACTCATGTTCCTTTTGGAATGATAAATTCGGGACGAACTTTTGTTAAGGCGATAAATTTAGTTTTACAGCCTATAAGTGACTTTGCAGAACCGTATGTTGATGACATTGCTGTGCATTCTGACAGTTGGAAAGTTCACTTGCAGCATTTAGATGCATTTTTGATGCAAATGAGATTGCATAATGTTACTTTAAATTTGAAAAAATGCATATTTGGTAAGAGTGAAGTAAGATTTATCGGTCATGTGGTTGGGTCTGGTAAGATAAAGATGAATCCAGACAGAATTGAAAGTTTGACTAATTTGAAGATTCCAGAAACTAAGAAGCAAGTTAAGCAACTGCTTGGATTTTTAATTTTTACAGACCGTTTATTAAGGACTTTGCACAGATTGCGAAACCTTTATCTGATTTAACTAGTAAACGTGTTTCTGGTAAGATTGATTGGACTGTTGAACATCAGCAAGCATTTAATTTACTTAAAGAAGCTGTGCGATCCAAAGTAGTGTTATATGTTTTTGAAGTTGGAAAACCATTTAATTTGTACTGTGATAGTAGTGACTTTGCAGTTGGTGCTGTTTTAACACAGATGGACGACAAGGGAATAGAACGCCCTGTGTCATTTATCAGTCAGAAATTAGCTGATACCCAGAAGAGATGGGCCACTGTGGAAAAGGAAGCCTATGCTATTGTTTGGGCTCTAAACAAGTTAAAAGAAATTATAATTGGATCGAAAATTTTCATTTTTACTGATCACAATCCTTTGACTTATTTATCTGAGTCAATGTCTAAGTCTGCTAAACTTGTGCGTTGGGCGTTAGCCTTACAAACTTTTGATGTTGAGGTGAAGTACAAGAAGGGCAGATTGAATGTTATTGCTGACTGTTTGTCAAGATTATAAGTGAACATAAGACTGTTTATTGATTAGCTAGATATGTATTTGTTTCATGTATTTTGGTAATGTCGCAAATTTTTTAATTTAATTTGCTCAATTCCAGAAAAAGGAAGGAGGTAATGTGAACTGAGCTTTGTGTACAGTCTTGCAGTGCGAGATATTGCCGTATATATTTAGTGCGCTTACGTTAGTTTCGCGTGTATATATATATGATGATGTATCACGTTTAGTTGTACTGTTGTAGCTAAGCGCCTGGCCGGCTGATCTCAGCAGGCGGCCGCGCTATATGTATATAATTAGATTTCGCTTACGTGCACAGCACAGGTGTGTCTAAGAGGCGCGAAGAATTATGCTGACTGGAGAAGTTTGAATTCGTGTGTTCTCGGTAGCAGTGTTGCTGACTAAGTGTAATTGAATTGAGTTCTGTTTCTGTTTGTTGGATAAGAAAAGTTATAGAACACTGTGTTGGTGATTAATCCAGGATAGGATACACAGTAGAAATAAAGTTACTTATACGTCGATTTAGTGTCAAACAGTGAACATTAATTAGGCGTAAGTACAAGTGAACAAGGAAACAATTAGAAGGATTGTCAACGGAAGGAAAGGGTTGACAGTCATATTATTATTTCTACTACTGCTATTATTATGTGGCGAAATTCGCCAGGTTTCAATTATGACGTCATGATGGTAAGCTTAATAGATTGGGTCGTTGAGTGCATTAGACACCCGTGCCTCACCAGGGCACCCATGCCTCACCTGGGCACCCGTGCCTCACCAGGGCACCCGTGCCTCTCCAGGGCACCCATGCCTCACCAGGGCACCCGTGCCTCACTAGGGCACCCTTAGAAGGGTATATAAGGCCCCAAGCTTTTCATGTAAAAGTTCTTTGGTTTTTATTTGTCTAGAGGAGGCGTACGTGTGTAGAAGCAAGTTATCTCGGTTTTCGTTGTCTGGAGAAGACGTACGCGTGTGTAGAGAATAGTTTTCTCTTGGTTTTCATCGGTCTTAAGGATATAATAAGATCGTCGGTTTCTCATTGGATTAATACGAGAAGTCATCTAGTATAACAAAAGTGTTCTGTTATTTCGATTCAATATCGTGGATTACTTGGATTACACTGTGAATTCTATTACGAGAAAGTGCCTCGTGGTTCTTTTGCCAAAGGGTATGTACACGGAGTTTCTGTGGATGATTTGTCATAAGAAATCGTTAATTGGCCTTCGTCTGTGTTCATTGGTAGTTGATCAGTGGCCGTAAGTCCCCCGTTGACAGCGAGGGCCGAACCCCGGACATAGATAAATAAACTTAGTGCGTTCAGACCATCACCTCAAGGGAGAGATAGAGATACGGCGGACGGTCCATCCTGGTGAACGAGATAACGCGAGTGAACCGCCACACTGCCAACCTAAGTAAGGTGATAGGGAAGAACACCTACGACGCACTAAGGCGGTGAAAGGTTCGTTTCCGCCACAATTACCACAATCGTTGCTATTATTAGTAATATTATAGATTTATTAAGCGCCATCATTATAATTATGATTATCAAGCATCAATTATTGGTGACCGTAATGAGTAACTGTGGATGAAGGATTGGTATATGCTGTATGAAGGAGAGGCGCGTTTACAGAAAGCGGGGTCCTAAGCGCAAACATTTGCGTCACAAGCATGGCTGCCAAAACGTGTGTTTAATATTGATAACTACTATCACGTTTCAATGTAATCTTACTGCGTAGGCCTGTTTGTATTGGGCGTCCGCAGGAATTTTTCCAGAGGGGCAAAATTTCTAGGTGGACAACATTTTCTGGGGGCAACATTTTTGTAGGGGGATGAAATAACGTTTTTGCATAGAATAGCTGACTTACTTCAATAATTGTTTTTAGCATTGAAAATCGTGTTGGGACTGTTGGAATAATCATACAATTCAAGATTTTATTTTTTTAAATATTTTCAAAATCCAAGGTGAAATGCCCCACTTACCCCCTCCCGACGACCATGGTCCTATGGGCCTCCACCACGGCGGTGCACTGGGGCCTCCACCCAGGTTAATACGGCCCTGCCTGTGCCTTCTATGGCCATAGCGAATAAAAAATAACGCCGTCATAAATACCATAAAAATTATTATAAATAACAAAACCGATTTTAGACATTGTGTCTAAGAACTTAGAAGCGGCCCAAATATCACCGAACCTGGCGGCCCACCGGGATTTTTCCCGGTATCCCGGCGGGCCAGTGCCCTGTGTTGTATATGTAAGCCCAGTGTATCATTACTCTTGATAGAGCGCACTCGAAGAACCTTACAAAGCGCTGTAAATGGTATATGTTGACCCATCCTTCGAAGCTACAGGCTACTTTCAATGTGTGTGTGTGTGTGTGTGTGTGTGTGTGTGTGTGTGTGTGTGTGTGTGTGTGTGTGTGTGTGTGTGTGTGTGTGTGTGTGTGTGTGTGTGTGTGTGTGTGTGTGTGTGTGTGTGTGTGTGTGTGTGTGTGTGTGTGTGTGTGTGTGTGTGTGTGTGTGTGTGTGTGTGTGTGTGTGTGTGTGTGTGTGTGTGTGTGTGTGTGTGTGTGTGTGTGTGTGTGTGTGTGTGTGTGTGTGTGTGTGTGTGTGTGTGTGTGTGTGTGTGTGTGTGTGTGTGTGTGTGTGTGTGTGTGTGTGTGTGTGTGTGTGTGTGTGTGTGTGTGTGTGTGTGTGTGTGTGTACGATTAAAGTTGCTATACATTGGACTAGACGCTTAAAATTTAATTAAGGTATTATGCAGTGCTTTTTTCAAGAAAAAAGGTTCCGGAACGCAACAATAGGTTCCGGAACGGAACAATTATGGACGGGCTAAAATCCCGAGAAAAACAGGTTTGGGATTGGGAGGGTCTCAATAAACACTGAAACAGTTCAAAACACTGAAATTAAATTCTAATAACTAAATTACTCTTCATTATTAAAAAAATTAATTAATTTTTAGAAGCTGAAAAAAGGTGCCGGAACGCCGTTCCGGCGCGTTCCGGCTGAAAAAAGCACTGGTATTATGCCAAATGCCAATCCTAAAAACTACTTGCAATTTGCATGCGCATGTCGGTCATTAATCGACTTCCGCGTCATTTCGACGGATTAGTTTGTCTAAGTAGCTCAGTAGTTTCGAACAAGTTGGAGTTTATTATGCTAAGGACGCCTGCCAGATTTGTTTGTCGTATCTGCTGCGGATTTTATGCGTCTAGAATGTGTTGTTTGCAAGTCGTTTTGGCCTATGTGACTGTATCAGGTAGGCCATCCTTCCTTATGCGGCGTAGGTTGAATGCCGCAAAATGCTCAGTAAGTCTGGGATGTACAGGCCAGTCATGTCGTTTATGGGACACGTTAGCATTCGCCTGGGGATGGGGGGGGGATTTCCCTCCCCAAAAACCTCTCTACGTTATAATATTGCTGGCCTCTGGGGAACACAAATCCTGGGGGGGGAATTTCCCCCCCCCCCCAAAAGGTGTCTAGATTAAACACTGTCCAAGAGGCAGCCATAGGTAAGGAATGTTCGCGACTTCATTTTCAAGGCATCGACGTGTGAGGGCGGGAGGCTAGTCCTCTCCCCGTCTCATCTTCCCACCGACAGTGTATGGTCAGTGAACTAATCACAGTCAAGTTCGCTAGGTGGTGCAGGTGGAGTCGAAATCTCGAACCAAATTTCTGCCCTGGCGTGTATTTGAACATCTGACCCGACCTCTCAGTTAATCGTCCAGCGCGATAACCAATAGACTACCGGTATCTAGTATCTACAATTTATTCAGGGCTAAGTTATTTTTACTTCGCTCATTCCCTGCCTCTGTAGTGTACTTACCTTTCACGCCTCGACAGGTTTCGAGCGTTTTCGAAATTCGAATAGTATTCGTAATCTCCAAACTTCTAAAGCGCCACCCGAAGGCCAAGCGCAGGGCACCAGCCTATTCACGAGCGCTACGTCAAATCAGAGAGTGGTTCCAGAGTCAGAGAGTAATCCAAAAGAAGTCCGAATCCAGTTTCCAGAAAGCCAAATCATATCAGACGATGTTTTCCATAGAGTAGTCCAAAAGAGGTCCGAGTCCGGTTTCCAGGGGGCCAGATCAAGAGAGGAGACAGCGCATGCAGCTGTCGAGGCTGGTTCGTTTAGGGCGAGAATAATTGGAAGGCGAAGGATCAGGTGAGTCAGGGTATGAGTGCTTGAAAAGGTGAGACTTCAGTTTTGAGTGGAAAGCCCGGGAGGTGATGTAGGCCCTGTAGAGGAACGTGAGGAGGAGGATAGAAGACTGGTTGCAATGACGATTGCGGAACGGAGAATCTGCGGAACTCAGAAGGGATATCGTTCCAGAGGCGTGGTGCTGTGTTGGATATGACTTGGTTGGAGAACTTGATATGAGTATACGACTCGGGGTCGAGAAAGACTGAGACTTCTAGGTTAGTGATAGGACATCGAAGTGAATTCGCTCTGGTATTTTTTAGCCAATGGAGTGATTTGAGGATGGGAGTGATATGGTGATATTTGGGCGTTCTAGTTACAGCTCTATAGCTAGTGAGTTTTGAATAAGTTGGAGACGTTTGATTTGGTTGGATTCGAGCAAGAGGAAGTTGCAATAATCAAGCTTTGAAGGAACAACGGAGGTAGCAATGGTGGAGGAGGTTCTAAGGTCGAGCATACGCCGGATGCGACGAAGGTCACGAATGTGCATGAAGCAGGAGCGCGAGAGGTTGGAGATGTGCAGGCACGTAACTAGGCTTTTTCGTTTGGGGGGGGGCTTAAGCCTTGAACATGGCAACATTTATACAGTGTTTATACGAATTTTAGCCGTAAGCATACAACGGCTTGACTTGTTTGGGGGGGCTTCAACTTCGTTTGGGGGGGGGCTTAAGCCCCCCAAGCCCAACGCTAGATACGTCCCTGGAGATGTGGTTAGATGAGGAGAGTGCACGACTAAACAGTGCTTAAAGGCAATTGGGAAGTCGCGGGTAGGGAGTGATAGATTGATACTTTGGTGATTACAGGAAAGGAGGACAGATGCACAGTGTTTTTGAAGAGAGGTGGGATAGGATCAAGTTCGCATTGCTTGTTGGGAAGAGAGATTAGGAGGAGTGACGCTTCTGCTTCGGAGGCGGGAGAGAATTAGGAGCGCTAGGAGCGATGACTGAGAGGCAGAAGGAGTAGGATTGAGAGAAGGGGTGAATCAGTGCTGGAGGAAGTAGGGGAGGGTGTCTAGAAGAGATTGTAATGTGAAGCGAATATATGAGTGAGATTTTGTCAGAGAAAAATGAACAGAAGGTATCAGCAATAGAGGAGTAGGGAAGGGAGCTAGGCAGTGGGGAGAGAAATTTGCGATGAAAGAGAGTGTTGACAGCATTCCAGAGCTATGTCTTGTGTTGTAAGCGCTGGAATGGATAGGCCTAAGTGAGGAATAGTATTTCTTTTTGATAGCAGCAATGAGTTTGTGGTATCTCTTGGTGACTGATTGACAAGTTTCCAGGGCTTTGGTCTAACTGCGTGTCGAAATTATGCTGGTAGGCCTAGCTGTGCCCAAGGTGCTTACGGAAAGTTTTAAATGTTTCGTGGTAAAAGCGAGACCGATAAAAAAGTAGAAATTAGATAAACGGTCAAACACAAAGCTCTGACAGCTACGCTGGTATCCTTGATTACGAGTAGGGCTGTACAATTTTTAAATTTTACAAACATTTATTATTTTTAAATCCAGGACACTTATTATTTTTAAATCCAGAACAACTTTAAGATGAACGAAAGAAAAATAAGTATAGCGCTACAAAAGCGGTTCTCAGCCTGCAAATGTTATGTAGCGAAGCGCAAGATGGCGATTGGTTGATCGCTGTGAATAATATTAAAAAATTTCCTCTTTTCTTCAACGGAATAATCTCATATTTATTTGCTACCGTTCGTAGATAATTGGATTCGACTTGCACAATCGAAATCATCGAAACATCGCACGTAAGTAACGAAAGCAATGCATCTTTTGCTCGCTGTCTGCATCGGAAGCAATATTGAAGAGGCAGCCTGCGAAGTGGGGGAGGGTGGATGTTGGTTATATAGCCAAGCGCAAACATAAATCTTTCAACGTTATCTGTAAAACGATGGGTGTCAGTTATTCGTCTGAAAGAGGTAATGGAGCGACTAAAGACGACGGGTTTAGGCCTCGACCGCTTAGATTCGAATCTCAGGTACAGCAAGAGTGGCGTTTCAGAAACTTATGTGGTCTTTGGTGTAAATGTGAGTGCTCCATTAAATGCAATACACACGTTTCCTTAAAAAGATCATCATGATGGCATGCAACTTAGTGTAGTAGTATGGATTTTGTGGCTTGCCAGCCATGTATTTTAGTTTGGATCCTGGAGTTTCCAATATATAAATCAGCAATACTTTTGTACGTCTTAAAACCTGCAAGATGTAATACATCTATTCATTTTGACTTGACGTAACATACAGTTGGAAAAATTCAGTGTGACGAAAATTGTGACAGTTGTGTAGGAACATGATTTATTTTTAGCTAAAAACGTTCAATTCTTTTGAAGATCTTATGAAGTGGGAGGTTCTCAGAAGGCCTGATATAAATATGCACAGAGCAAACTCAAAGAAAGCACCCCTGCTGATTGTTTTTTGTTGCTTAGAAACTCGACCTTTGACCCGAAAATGTTCCAGCAGCCATCCGTTGACGGAGCCGCAGCCCACCACCTGATCCGCATTGACCGAATGGCCGAGTCCGCAATGGAGCTGTCGCGAAACCTCGACAGCGTCCAGACCGCCGTTCAGCGAATGATGGAAACAAACGACGGACATGCCAAGTCCTATGACGGCTCGATGCTGCACCTTCTGTCGTCTCACGAGTCGGACGGTCCAACACCGTTCGTCGTTCTGCCACGTGCCGAGTACAACCAGCTGCGTCAGGAGATTTCCGGGATGAAACAGTCGCTGGCAGACTTCCAGAGCGCCGTCAATTTCGAGATACAGCAGCTGAAACAGGAGAGCAGCAGTCTCAAAGTCCAGCTAGAGAAATGTACGTTTGAACGTAGGGGAAATGTCGCTATCAAGAAGCAGTCATCTTCCTCGTGGCCGCATAATAGCAGTGAGATTTGCGAATTTTCCGTCGTTCAGAAATAGAGATCAGGGTCTTTATCCCTTCCACGGTTTCGCAAGTCTGTATTATTCGACAGTAATTTCACTGGTTCGGGTCGGGAGTGCCACTGATGGGTTTTTCCTGAAGATGCGCTTACAAATGTAAAATTACAATTACAAAAAAGAAAATGGTGTCTACATTACAGGAGTCTTTATGTAAACTGAGGTGAAACAGCATTCCTTCTTGGGGCTGCTCTGAGAGTTGAGAAATTTCTGTCTTTTGTAGTAGAATTTATGGTTCTATGCCTAACAAAACAAATAGAAAACATTCCAAGGGGCTTTCGGTAAAGAAAACTAAAATAGCTTTATTTCTTTTAGCTGTCGGTATCAATGAGAATTAAAATATTTCAGCCTTCACAGATAGAAATCTCCTCTTTTTTATCCAAATGAGCAGAGAATAGTCTTTCCTCCTCCTCACGAAATGATTTATTCAGTCCTTATAGGTCAAATTTACTTAAGATATCCAGTTGTTGAATACACTGTGGTATCAATGGGATTTCCACATTTCGTGCCTTAAAACATAACTAATTTCTTATGTGTTTTCCTTGTAAAGGAAATTTGAAGCAGTTAAAATCAGAAAGACAGAAAATTCGCAAATCTTACTGCTGGGAGGAATTATGGGAATTTGGGTCACAGTATGCAACTGGTTGGAGCGTTAGCTGGTAACATGGAGAGTAAAGTTTCTAGCCTCACCTGAGACGGTTACTGTGGGATCCCGAACAAGTCCTTTGCTCACAATCACTCAGCATCTCGGACCTTATGCATAAAATAAATGCAACCTAATGATAATCAAACAATATAATTACCGTTGTACTTCTGTCTGTCATGTGATTTGGTGTATTGGCTAATGCCACTCCAGATCTCTGGCAAAGCCAGGCCTGCATTCACCCGGTTGACGTCTCCTCTCTCTCGACCTCTCTCGAGATCTCTCTGTCTCTTGCCTGTCACTGGTGGAGGGCTGGTAGGCCCTCCCTCCCTTCATGCCTGACCCAAGCAAGTGAGGGAGGAATGGGGGAGGGTTATACTTCTTCATTCAGGCCAGCTCGAAGCCAAGTGATAAAGTGTGGGAAATTGATTTGACTGCTACGGTTACCAGTTGTTTAATTAAGTGTTTAGTTGAGTTTTTATAATAACTAGCTGTAACCCGTGAAAACTCAGGGTATTTAAAACAGTTATTAGTCATAACAATTAATCTTACTTTTTTTAAATCTGTAGTCTGAAGCACATTTTTACTTTTCAACATTACAGCTTAATATGAAGTTAACTTACGTTCCGTGATCTTTCACGGGTTAATTTGAACTAAGTTTCTAAACTGATTTACATTTACATACCGTGATTTTTCACGGGTTGCAGCTAGTTACAGTAATAATAATGATTTCATTTCAGTAATGTTTACATCAGAGAATCTTTATAAACGCTGTCTTGGGGACCCATATAATGATTCCTCTGACGATGTGTTATAATGAGTATTTTCTATAGGTGAATGAGTGCTATAAAAGAATTTGTTTTATAAGGAGGAGTGCTACAAGCAGGGTTTGGTGAACTGTGGGACACTGTAGCTAGAGTGCAGGTCGAGTCTTCTCCAAGACAGTTACTGTGTAGGGACCTTGTGCAAGTACTTCACTTATAATTGCTCAGGCCATCGATTGATGCTTTGTCATAAGACAATGGCGCCTAATAAATGAGTAATAATTAATCTTGTTTTCCTGTTTATCTCCTTTTGTATTTAAGAAATTGTTCGTCTGGTGTGTGATGTAGGTTGGGAGGTGAGACCATATTCGAGCGTGGCATCCCTTGGGGATGCCGCCAGCATCTGCAGCCCATCCGCTTCGTCACCCGACAGAGGCCGGACCACTATCAGTGACAGCTTGCCCAACATGATGTCGCCTGGAAGTGTTGGTATTCCTGGAATGTTGCCCATATGCAATTCTTTGCTTTGCAGCGGCGTTAGTATCAGCTCCCGTTCGGTGAACATTAATGCATGTGGTGGTGGTGGTGATGGTTGTGGTAGTGGCATGGGCGTCCAGAGGGCAGGGTAAGAGCAGCATTTGCCACCCTGGATTTTGAAAATTGTCTTGTTTTCTGTGTTGATGAATAGCCATTCTATGCAAAAACGTCATTTTGCCTCCAGAAAAATTTTGCCTCCTCAGAAAAATTTTGGCCCCATAGAAAAATTCCTGCGGACACCCATGGTTAGTGGTGGTTGTGGTGGTGCTGGTAGTAGTTGTGGTGGTGAAATATCGATGAATGTGGTGTTGAAAGTTATATTTGTCATTCCTAATGTTAAGGTGACAACAGTAGTGACAGGAGGATGACGATGATGATGATGACGATGATGATGATGACAATGATGGTGCCTGCATGGTTTTTGTACAGTGTGGATGTTAATAACGTATGTACTGCGTTATTAATTTTATGCATTTTAGTAACCTATTAGAGCAGTGATTGGCTGCCATGGGAGAGGGGAAATGTCTCTTCAGTCAGATGTCCCTTTGAAGCATATAATGAACATGGTAGTCGATTGGTTATATGTGCTTGCCTTGTAAACACAGAGTACAAGTTCGATCTTCCAGCCCCTGAGATAGTTACTGTGTAGGGACCTTGAGCAAGTCCTTCACTCACAACTGCTCAGCACCATCAATTGATGCTTGGTCATTTTGTTGTGGTGCTTAATAAATGCTTAATAATAGTAATATAAATTGTAACAATAACAATGATATAGTCTGAACCTGTGGAAGAGAAAAGGGGTTGGAGAGAAAATATGGGGAAAATTTGTCTTCAGTGGGAGATAGAACTGAACCAGGGGAAGGGGAAAGACCGTATCAATAGAAGCCAATTGTATGTGTGAAATGTATTTTCGGTGGGAGGGGATGAACCGGTGGGCATGATCGAAATGATTGGAAAAATGTATCTTCTGGCGAGAAAATGCTATATTATCTTTGAGTTGCATTTCAAACGTGCATAGCTAATGAAACTGCAGATTGTCTGCTATACAAATTGTATTTGGACATTTATATAGCACAGCTTAAAGAGCAGAACTGATCAGCAGCACTTCCTGCGCTAGCCTATGCGATGTTAAATATTGTTAAGTCAGCAAAACCTTGAACATAGTAATGAATGGTCTGAATTAACAGATGAATGAATGAATTCGTTTCAGACTGAGTCGACAAGTGCTGACGGAAAGCAGGTCCAGCTGTTGCCAAACTATGACGTGTACGTCAACAAACTGAATCTTCAGATAATCGTCAACGAGGCGCTGTCGCACAAGGAAGGCGCCGCTCTGTATGTGCTGCGGCGCCTCATTCCTCTCGTCTTTACGTGGAACGAACTGGCCTGCTCCCGCGGACAGGGACTCAATTGCAAGTCAACGGATGACATCATCAACAAGTTCCCTCTGGATCCAATGCGCGTACTCGCCTGCAAAGGTACGTCTCATTCAATCGCGAGTTTAAAATAATTTGTGCACATGCCATTGTGGACGTGCGTGCCATGGGTTTGCCAACTCTGCACCAGGTCATGAGTTTCATAATGATGTCTTGCATGTCTCCGAGGCGTTGCCATTTCCACGACTTGCTTACCAAGTGTCCTGGTCTTGGGTTCATCTCCAGGATGCATGTGGCCAGAAGTTTAGTGTTTAGTGAAAAGGCTTCACCAACAGATTACGACCGTTAACTTCACCCAAGGTGACGATCACCTTGAGTGAAGTTAACGGTCGTAATCTGTTGGTGAAGCCTTGTCAAAATCCATGGAAACCAAAATTTGGACTGTGATGTGTATGCTTTTTTGATTAGACGAGTGTTTAGTTTTAGGGGTCAGCCGGAAATCGCCTCGGACATTTGCCTCGGCCGAATATCCCGTTTTTTGCACTATTTGGAAGTATTCGCCTCGGCAAATACTGTACACACAAATTGTTGCTTGTCTGTCTGACGTGCCGGAATGTGTAGACTCATAATATCAGCTTTGAGCTTCATCTAGCACATTCATTTTGAAGAAGAAAAATACAAAACACACCAACACCGGAAGTCCACAAAGGATGTCAAGTCCATTTCATTGATTATTTATTTCTAAAATTAAAAATGTATTAGTCAGTTATTACAAGTACAGAAATTTTGATAATTTTCATTACCTGAAACTGTGAAGCTTCGCATATGGAACAAATGGTACTCGGCTCATACCCGGATCCGGCAAAGAGTACATCCAAATACTCGAATTTGGTACTCGGTAGAAACTGTCTACCCCGCTGACCCCTATTTAGTTTAGATGCCAAGAATGTTGAAAGCTAACCGGATGTACAGAACTGAACAGTGACCTAGTGACCTCTAGTGTAAAGAGCATCTCTGATTTATTTCTCAAGTAGATAAGCTGTAGGCTTGTCTGATTACAGGCACAAAACATCAACTGATAGCACAGGAAAAGAAACCCTCTGAGAATCTAGTTTTGTGTATGAAGAAGTCAGTCGGGTGACCTTGTTGAATAGTACTAATAACAAACTGTTTTATAAGCTCTGAGCCACAATTTGAAAGAGATTCTTTGCTGAATAATTTATTAAAATTTTCTATCATGATTAATGATAGGGCGTGGTGGCTCAGTGGTAAGTTCGGCGCCTTGTGACCGGAGGGTTGCAGGTTCGAATCCCACTCTAGCCGCTGCGTACGGACCTTGGGCAAGTCCTTCACTCGCAATTGCTCGTGGCGCTTCGGCGTGAAAATTCCAGCACAGTATCAAATGCTGTAGTCGGGAGCGCCTCTGAGTAGTAGTTGACTTCGAGAGGCGCTATAGAAATATCCGGAATAAATAAATAAATAATTTATTAATTTACTAATAAATTGTTGATCGGTTGATTGCGTGGTTTACCGTCTGTGCCAGCGTACATGAGGAAGTTCTGTCTTGAGAGTGGCAACGTGGAACCGTCGGAGCGCGCCATCAATCAGACCTTCTCACATCAGGTCAACTATGCTCGCCGCCGCGTCAAAGGCATCAAGCAGACACGCAAGGCAACAAGGAAATGTCGTCTGCCGATCGTGCAACATCACCTCCACCATCCGCAACCACCCCAGCAGCAGCAACAGCAGCAGCAGCAAAAGCAGCCTAACAACCCGAACAGCTATATGCAGATGTAGGCGCTTTGCACGGCTCGGCGGCTTCGTCCGTTTGACGTGCTTCTTTTCGACGAACCGTGACGAAATTCGTTGCTGTCGTCTGCGAGTCTGTTGACACGACCGCGTCGCTCGCAGGAAGTGGTCTTGTACACTTTTTCCAGTTTGTCGTCCGATCGTTGAAGGCGCGACCGGTTTCGGAGAGGCTCGCAAACGTTTTCGATGCGTTGCGGTGGCTTTTTGGAGTCGTGACGCTGTGTCGGACAGGACTTATTGCAGGAATAAATCCCGTCATAAGTCGAACTTGTTTATGACGTGACGTAGAAACAGATTTCGATCTCGATGTGTTTTCAAAATTTGAACTTTGCGGCGTAGCTTTGTCATTTTCAGGATTTGGTTTTAGTGGGGAAGTTGAAAGAAACATCCAGGCATCTGAACTCTGAAAACATGCAATGACTTTGCGAGGATGTCAAAATTACTAAGCCATGGTGCAAATGGGATACATCCTCACCTTACCTGCTTGACTATTGACCCAGCGCATGGAGTTCAAATCCTGACAAGTACAGAGAAGTGTTGAAGAGTTCCGTTTCCCTTGCGCACTGTAGTTATTTGGCTTAAAATGACCGCATGATCTGGCATAGAGGGACAGACTCCTGCCCGTGTATGCCAAGGCTAAGAAAATGGAGTTGCTGCCACTTAAGAGCTTGGACTGACCCTCGTGTTTAGCATAAGAGACTGCTCTTCTACGTGTTGTTGGACTGAAATTTTGAAATTCGCATCTTATGTTACGCCTTCGGTGAAATGAGTTTCAGATTATGAGAAACTTTGAAAACAAGAAAAGCTGTTTCTTCTACTGCAGTTTATATTTCAAAGTACGTGCCACAGTTTTTTTACAATAGTTCAATGCGTTTGAATTTAAAAATCAGGTCAATCTGCGCTCGTTTGGTGAATTTACCTAAAATTTTTGCTTTAAGATGTAAAAACTGCATACTAGGCTGTAACGTGTGCACCACGTTACTTAAACGATGAGCTGCACTGGTTTCCCAGTCACTTTTAGTACATGCTCGTCGTTAAAGTGTTGGTGTGTTTGAATTTCAAATTTAGGTTGGTCTGTGTATAATTGGTGAATTTTTGTGAAATGTTTGCTGTAAGATGTGAGAGCAGAGACTGAACAACCGAGTATCGTAGGTAAGTTTCTTACTTGTTGCGATTTGAATAGTTCAATGCAAACGAATTACTAATTTTTGTTAATCTGTGTATCATTGGTGACTACATAAAATGTTTGCTGTAAGAAGGAACCGCGTAATTCGTAACAAACTGTAAATCCTTTGGACGCCCGATCTAAAAATGCCTCGTAGGCTTGTGTTACGTTTTTACAGTCGAGTTTGGATTTCGATGACTTGTTTTGAGGGGTGCAAAATCTCGCAAGGATTTACTACAATGCTACTTTGGTTGTAAAGAGGAACTGCTCTGGTGACTTGTTTATTTAGGGTATTGTAATTGTTAGTTAGCCAAGAGACGAATGTTGTTCGAGAAAACGTTTTCAGTAATCATTATTTACAGGAAGTGATGTATATGTTGGTGACGTCAGAGCCGTTTTAGAAAAGGCGCTAGACAAAAAAGATTTTGCTATGGTATTGTTTACTTCTGCTATGTAAATACATGTAGATTTAAATAGTTTTGCAAGGGTGGGTTCACTGGGTTGAATGTCGTTAGTGAGTTGGTGTCTTTGGCTGGTGCGTACTGAGAGTTGCTGGTCCTTACTACCAGGAACACTACGACCTCGATGTACTCTTGTCAACTGGGGCTTTTTGTGCTTCTTTGTGTGTTGGTGTATCTGGGCTTTATGGAACGCGGTTAATGAACTTCGTAAAGGCGCTGTCGAAGTTTTTGCCAGTGCTCACTAACAGCTGCTAGTTCTACAAGCTGTGTACCTCGTGTTCACGGCTCTGTCGTTCACTCGGCACTTCTCTCAGGCCAGGTATAGTCGGTGTTTGCACTTTTTTGCAGGATCTCGCAACTGTGGACTCAGGTAAACAATGGATTTCAGGTTTTACTAACCGAGGAGCAATGGCCAATAGAGTCCTTGAATTGGTGGTATAGAAAGACTACGGTAGTGAGAGGGGAGACAAGAAACGATACGAAGATAGTGGACGAAAACATGAAGCGAGAGTCAAATTATCCGTCAAATTGTAATAGGACTGGACCGAATGTCCAGCGCTCCATCTTATCTTCGTGACCTTTGCCGCCCGGTGTCCGACGTCGTAGCGCGTCGGGCACTACGCTCCTCGGCCAGAAGGAGTTCTTGGTCCCACGTGCTCGTTCTTCTATTGGGCAGCGCGGGGCTTTCTCAGTTGTGGGTCCCTCCACTTGGAATGGGCTCCCGCTGGAACTGCGATTACTACCTCTGAATAATTTGCCTGCATTTCATAAATCGCTCAAGTTTTTCTTTTTTAGCCGTGACTCAGCTGGGAGCGCACCTGAGTAGGTATCTTGAAGGAGCGCTATATAAATTTTCAGAATGAATGAATGAATGAATGTCGACAAGATACACAACGACTGCGAACAACTGGAAACGGTGGAGGTCGTTGGCTTGGCGCTAAAGAAAGAGTTGGACACGAACTTTCGTGTCAGTCGGAATTAATGAATCGGTAGTCGGTACACATAGTTACACGCCCACACGTACATATTATAAATGTATATTAAAATGTATGTGTGAGTGTCAGTCTTGTTGTCAAGACCTTACACCTCAATACCAAGACTTTGAACCTCAAGACCGAGACCAAGACTTTGAACCTCAAGACCAAGACTTTGAACACCGAGACCAAGGCCCAAAAAATCACATTCAGGTCAAAACTTCTTTTCCTTACAAAAAATTGTCAAGTTTGACTACTCGCTATTTTAATGAAAACGCGAGTTTTATTTTATTCAAGGAAATTAACTTTAAATGCAGACTGCAGAGAATTCCGAATTCGTATAATTTACAAAAGTCCATGCAAAATGTTATTCCATATGACTTTTGTATTTTATAAAAGGGGCCATCCATATATTACGTAAGCAAAAATCCGGAAAAATTGGACCCTCTGTTCGCAAGCGTACTTTCTTCCACACCCCCTGCGTACGTACGCTTGACGCACACACACCCCCCGAAGACCAGCTGCAAAAAGTGTCTTGGCAGCGACTGTCTGCACTTTAGGCCAGATTGAAGGATGAGTGAGGGCCAATATAGACAAATTATAGGTGTCTCGTTCACAGCACAGAATAACTGCACATGGCTTTTATATAATGTAATAAAATGCCATCGGAAGACTATAGGACAATACAGAATTACAAATAGGCTAATGTGGACGCCATAATTATAAATTTATTTTGCGTACGTACACATTTCCCCCCCCCCCCCGGTTCGGACCCGTACGCAAAATCGCCGAAATCCGACCCCCGCCTCCTTGCGTACGTAATATGTGGATGGCCCCAAAACCAATTTCCTCAGATTTTTCTGACCAAGACGTGCCTTGTGGGGCCTAAAAAATGTTACCATGTGAAAAATACTTTCCATAGGTGGTGCAGTCGCTGGCACACACAGTAGCTTTTCAAACACTGGATTTAAATGTACAAATCGTGAACCTTTTTTTTAAATCTCATGGTATATCAGACCGTCTGGCTCAGAAAAGTCTCGGCAGGGCTTCCAGATACAGCATAACTTAGTTGCTGCTGCCGATGGGTTTCCTGACTAACAAGACTTGTATCCGTCCGTAGGTATTTGTCGTAGGCTATGATGCAAACAGGCTTGATAAATTTTGTAATTCTTGAGTTTTGTTAAATGACTGTTCATATTGACAGCCGGTCTTGGTCTTGCGAGACCAAGACCAAGACTTTGAACCTCAAGACCAAGACTTTGAACTTCAAGACCAAGACTTTGAACCTCAAGACCAAGACTTTGAACTTCAAGACCAAGACTTTTGGTACCAAGACCAAGACTTTCAAAAACGAACTCGGGTGCACTCGAGACCAAGACCTTGGTCTCGAGTACAACAAGTCTGGTGAGTGTACCTGCGTCTGTGCGTTGGTGGCAATTAGAATCAACGAACCGGAACATGTTAGGTTGGGCATGGCTCCCTAGACGAAATGACAGCTCGCAACATTTTCAAATATGCAGGTTTCTAGGCGATGTCGTGCCGCCTGTAACAGGTGTGCTGACACCTACTTCCTTGCGTATAGGCAGTAGGATAGGCACCATCCTTTCGTTTAAGACAGGATGTAACGGGAGGGTTCGGTTCGTATGTGGTAGTTCGTCTTTGATGACAATTGTGTACAATAGCCGTAGACTTTGTCAAAGACTGAAGATTACATGCGTGATAAGAGCGGTTTTATCGAAGCCAAGTCGCTTGTTTTGATAAAATTACCTAATAGATTCTACGAACTGTATTTTGGTTGAATGAATTCGGAACCGGAAGGACAACTGGTCTGTTCAACAGCTTACAGCAGAGGTTGAAATATAGGTCGACGACAGATGACCTCGATGACGAACCCGGAGGTCGATTGGTCGCAATGGAACCAACTGAGTCGGGAAGACTGTCGACTTGACGATGTAATAAATCGGCGGCCCCTCTCTGTTTTATGCTGGTGAGTAGGCCACTTGTCCTTTGGGTCCGAATTCGCTGAAATCAACCTACACAGCTCGTAAAATCTAACCGTAATCTTCAAATTTCTAAAGCGCTACGTTAAAGTTAAGTCAGGGCACCAGGTTATTCACAAGCGCTGTCGCACTGCGTCGGATCCAACGCTCGTGAATAAGCTGAATTAGCTGATGCCCAGCGCCTAAGGTTTAGAGTAGCGCTTTAGAAATTTGAAGTTTATGATTAACGTCTCCAAGGCAGTCACGTTTCTTCGATGAAACCGCTCCTATCATCCGCATCGTCTTCATAGTCTTTGACAAAATCAACGTACGTGAGTAGAGGCGGAATAGCTATAGCCTAGCTACAGAGCGAGTTGCAAATTTTACAAGTTAACATTACAACCTACATTGTTGGATGGTGAAACGCGCTGGGTTCCGTGAGCAAACGAGTAGTTTCTGAAAGGTTCCGTCACTACAAAAAGGTTGAAAACCACTGGCTTAGGGCCTCCCCACCAAGTCTAAATCCGCACTGCCTAAAATCGTGTTATAGTCTAAGTTAGGCCACCCAAAGGATTTCGATCGGGCTTCTCCAACGACCATCGATTAAATGACGGCGCTAGAGAAATAATTGGATTAGATGTTATCCACTGTTCATTACGCTGTTTCAGATCCCATACTTCCTTCTACATAATTTTAATAATAATCCTTCAAATTGAATAGGTTAGTGCCCTGCGCTTGGCCTTCGAATCGCGCTTTAGAAGTTTGGAGATTACGAATCACGATTAGGCCTATACTATTACGATCTCTCGGTGGGAGAGTTGCGCACATCCATGGTAGAGAGTTCCTTATATAAGTGACCATCGATTGTTGTTTTTGCGTAATGATAACGGCGCTATAGAAGTCATTAGATTAGTATATAATGAAGTAAGTAAGCAAACCAACTGCTAACCGTACTTTGGTGTACATGAAAGTTTTATCGAAAGTTTTAATAAGTGTGTATATTTATAATATTAATAGATAGGGGGTTTGGGGGCTTTTGTGAAATTGTCATTTTAACATTTGTAAAAAATATTATATTCGAGACCACAAATTTGGTTGATATAATTATTGATTACGTTGATTTTTAGGGGCGCTATATTTAGGACTATTGGAGGGTCAATTTTTTAACGCTTGGCACAGAGCGCAATATAGCTCGATACGTTCTTCAAAATCAAAATTTAAGAAGCAATTAAATAGTTATAACATGCAGACGATGAAATTTCTTCTTTAAAATTTTTCAAACTATACAGTCCCGCCTACAGAATCCTCCAACTCGACAGCATTATAACGTCACAAAGACGTTATAAACTTCTCTTGCATAAATACCGCTTAAAACCATACCTATTGGCCTAGTGCCGCGTGGCTGGTTGCCACCGTGTCACTCACCAGATGTGTACGCACCGGGTTCGATACCCGCCTGCGCAGTGACATGATTTTTGTTTCAACTTTTTTTCGTTTCTAACCTCACAATCCGCTGCCTACAGATTCTGAATTTCTTCGGGGCTTTTTAAAATTTTATTGGTACTGATCAGCGTCCAAACAAAGGGTGAGCCGCGAGAAGCAGCATATTCACATACGCTCAGTAAGAAAATCGATTGGGAGGTCAATCGGTTCCAGGTGAAGAAGCAGAGGGTTCAGACAGGTAGACTGCAAAGGTGGATGGTCTTTAGATTTGGAGCGATTACTCCTTGTACTCCCACAAATTACGCCTATGCTTGGTCCGTTTCGGTGCCAGGTCAGAATTATATTATTAATTATTATATAATAATATAAAGGACACAACCAGTGGCGTCACGAGGGGGGTAATATTAAATTAACTAAGTTAATATAACCTTCACATAGGAGTGCAGCCGAATGCTGCATCTTTAATTTAGTATCGTCGAATACTCGTCCATTATAATCATCTACGAATCATTATTAGCCTACTTCTAAATAAAACAAAAATATGGCACTTATAATAATTCTATTTTTCAAAGTTAGCCATAATTAAAGTAGCCTAATATTTGCTGTATGGTCTAACACCTTTAATGGGAATTTAAAATGTAAACATTAGGCCCTAATCTTAAATAAAGAGACAGTGCACCTTTTCATTTGAACACTCTGTACCCAGTCTTGTTGTCAAGACCTTAAACCTCAAGACCAAGACCAAGACCTTGAACCTCAAGACCAAGACCTTGAACCTCGAGACCAAGACCAAGACTTTGAACCTCGAGACCAAGACCAAGACCTTGAACCTCAAGACCAAGACCAAGACCCAAAAATCGAAATCAGGTCAAGACTTCTAAAAATTGTAAATTCGGAAGATTCCCCATTTTAATGAAAACATGAGTCTTTTATTTTATTCAAGCAAATTAACTTTAAATGCTAACTGCAGAGAAATCCGAATTTGTATTCAAAAGTCCTTCATGCAAACTCTTATACCAAATGCCTTTTTTATTTTATAAAAACCAATTCGCTCAGAATTTTCTGACCAAGACGTGCGTGGTAGGCCTCATAAAAATTCCGCCATGTGAAAAAATACGTTCTACAGGTGCTGAAGTCTCTGACACACACAGAGTAGCTTTTCAAGCACTGGATGTAAAGGTACAGATAGTGAGTCCTTTTGGAATCTTCCCATGGTTTATCATACCGTCTGATACAGAATATGCTGCTGCTGCTGCTGCCAATGGGTTTTCCTGACTAACAAAACTTGTATCCATCCATAGATATTGGTCGTATGATGCAAGCAGGCTTGATACAGAATTCTTGAGTTCTGTAAATGACTGTTCATATTAACAGCCGGTCTTGGTCTTGGTCTTGCGAGACCAAGACCAAGACTTTGAACCTCAAGACCAAGACCAAGACCTTGAACCTCAAGACCAAGACCAAGACCTTGAACCTCAAGACCAAGACCAAGACCAAGACTTTTAAAAACGAAATCGAGTGCACTCGAGACCAAGACCTTGGTCTCGAGGACAACAAGACTGTCTGTACCTCCTACGGCTACGTGTACTAAGTCCTGGTCCTACCTAAGTATGAAGCACAGGCTATAAAATAAAATGTAGTTTCAAAATTTAATTTTTCGCGCTTTATCTTTAGCAAATGTAGGAACGAGTTCCATCAGTTCAATGTATCCAGCAATATCGTGTTCAATTGATAAGGTAGTCTTTCTTGCAGCATGGAAGTTCGCAAATATGTTATTATCAACTCGAGCTTCGAGAAGCTTCTCTCGCTACTAGCCACAGAAACTGGAAGTGTCAAGAAGATTTGCAGAGTAATAACAGTGTTTGGGACACTATCTGTTAGGTTATTTCTCAATACAAAGTTTAGTAGGCTACATTCTGTGGCGATGTACACCATGCAACTCGTCTTGAAATGGCTTGCAGTTCACAACTCAGATCAACTGCCTCAATATCTTTGAAGCCTCCATGTTGCAAAGCTTGCTCGTACTTATTTTCGTAGGCCCTATAACTCATTTATTACAAAATGGTGGCAAAAAACGGTGGCAATGTTTAAAAAGCTACATATTTCTTTATGTAGCTTTTCTGCCGCTCCCCCCCAGAAATGTGCCGCCCTAAGCGACCGCCTAGTTCGCCTAGTGGTTAAACCGGCCCTGGCCACACGAACATACATCCACCCATACGCTCATACAGACCACAACCACACGAACATACATCCACCCCTACGCACATACACACCACAACCACACGAACATACATCCACCCCTACACACATACACACCACAACCACACGAACATACATCCACCCATACGCTCATACAGACCACAACCACACGAACATACATCCACCCATACGCGCATACACACCACAACCACACGAACATACATCCACCCCTACACACATACACACCACAACCACACGAACATACATCCACCCATACGCTCATACACACCACAACCACACGAACATACATCCACCCCTACGCACATACACACCACAACCACACGAACATACATCCACCCCTACGCACAAACACACTACAACCACACGAGCATACATCCACCCCTACGCACATACAGACCACAACCACACGAACATACATCCACCCCTACGCACATACACACCACAGCCACACGAACATACATCCACCCCTACGCACATACACACCACACGAACATACATCCACCCCTACGCACATACACACCACAACCACACGAACATACATCCACCCCTACGCACATACACACCACAACCACACGAACATACATCCACCCCTACGCACAAACACACTACAACCACACGAGCATACATCCACCCCTACGCACATACAGACCACAACCACACGAACATACATCCACCCCTACGCACATACACACCACACGAACATACATCCACCCCTACGCACATACACACCACAACCACACGAACATACATCCACCCCTACGCACATACACACCACAACCACACGAACATACATCCACCCCTACGCACATACACACCACACGAACATACATCCACCCCTACGCACATACACACCACAACCACACGAACATACATCCACCCCTACGCACATACACACCACAACCACACGAACATACATCCACCCCTACGCACATACACACCACACGAACATACATCCACCCCTACGCACATACACACCACAACCACACGAACATACATCCACCCCTACGCACATACACACCACAACCACACGAACATACATCCACCCCTACGCACATACACACCACAACCACACGAACATACATCCACTCCTACGCACATACACACCACAACCACACGAACATACATCCACCCATACGCGCATCATACATTTTCGAGTCAAAATTGGCAAAAATGAGATTCGCGAATCTTGTGCACTTGATGAACCCGGTTCATCCAGGGTTCATCCAGGGTCGACTGAGGAAAGCCCTTTGTTCTATTAATAACTACCGAGCACCAATAAAAACGTCATGAATGTATCAGTTAGATCCAAAGAGTAGAGATTATCAGAGAGTTCATCAAGTGAATGAAATTAAAGAATTGTGTTTTCCCGATTTAAATTCAAGTAAGTAAGTAAGTAGCCTTCACTTGCATCTGACATTGATTGGGTCGCTGTTGTTCCCGGTAAATGTACGGATTCGTGTAGGGATGAATGTAGGTAATATCAAGATAGGTCTTTTAACTAATTCCTGCAGAATGGAAGGTATAATTGACTGGAATCTATTCACGTAAACAGTGTCACGGTGAGAAAGATTTTGACTTAGCATGTATAGTATCAAGAATGGTCTATTTCAGTTTAGTCTGATACAGACAATGGTCTATATATGGGACCTTAAATGGCCTGGCACCAATTCAAACGGGCAGCAGACCACCTGGTAAATTCATTGAAAAATTAATATGGTTGAAGACACTCGGCCATTCGATCACTATTGTAATAGGAAAATGTGTATATTTACATTTCACTTCTGGTCTTGACAGCAGTCTCTCTGACTGGGAGGATGCTGTCATCCGGCATCTTATCAGGACCACATGGACCATGTGACTTGGTGTGTAGGCTGTACTGTATCGTAGATGTGCAAGTGTATTCATGTAATATGCAAATGCATGTTGCTTCATCGGATTACAATTTGCCAATACCAATACAGACGCGCAGTGTAATTAAGGATGTTCATATTTGTAAGGCAAATGTCTGCATGTGTCCTCTCTCAGTCCCTTTGTGTGTAGTTGAGCTTTGTTGTCATGGAGTGACTTTAGAAAACTTGGCCCTTTCGACTGGTCACAGGACAAACGGCTGTTCAAATCTCATAGTGACTCATACTTGTCAAGTTTTCTGACTAGGCCACCAACACCAAAGGTTCAAAGTATAGAGGATGAAGAGCAGAGGATGAAGAGCAGAGGAGCGAGCACAGAGCCTTGCGGGAGACAGTACTATAGGGGATAGTGACCCAAAGAATGCGATGTGTTCCACAGATCACAGAGATGGATCTGTCAGAGAGGAAAGAGCGGAACCACAGGAGGGCACTGTCAGTGACACCAAAGGATATGGATAGCCAGTTTACAGTGTCAAAGGCTGCAATTGTGTCGTAGAGAGCTAGCAGGGTGACATGACCACGGTCCAGGGCTTGAAAAACATCTGCAACCACAGGAGGGCACTGTCAGTGACACCAAAGGATATGGATAGCCAGTTTACAGTGTCAAAGGCTGCAATTGTGTCGTAGAGAGCTAGCAGGGTGACATGACCACGGTCCAGGGCTTGAAAAACATCTGCTAGAAGGCTTTAGAAGCCGAACTAACAAGGTTTCAGTAGAGTACGATTTCGGATTTCCTAAATCCAGACTGAAATGGAGTGAATTAGAGTCGAAGTAGTGGACCAGTTGAAAAACATTACAAACAAGCGCTATAGAAGTTATTACTAGGCCTACTAATAATTATTCACTAGATTACAAAAGTAACAAAATTATATTCTGCATTTTAAATATCATGTTACGTTAAAAGTACAAAAGATCAGATTGGGTTAGATTCGAATGGTTTCATTAGATCACGTTTTGGATTGGAGTTTAAGTCTGATCATTTAACTTTTAAGCGGATTACAAGAATTTAACTAACGATGAGGTTGTCGTTAATGTTGAACGCGTTATAGTTTAAAATGACATTTCCTTAAAACAGTTTTCGTACGAGGTTGTCGTTAATGTTGAACGCGTAATGGTTTAAAATGACATTTCTTTAAAACAGTTTTCAGAATTGCGTTTTGTAATTAAAATTAATTAATTTAATTTATGTTCGCTTTGGATCTTCTAGAAAATTCCTAAGTCTTCTCCTTCAGACGAAATGGTTTCATATCCAGAAAGTTGACAAAGTTTCGAGGAAGCAAAATCTAAGAGATTGCTCTCAGCACTTTACTTAGTCCCTCCCTTTCTATCGGTCTCTGCGTGTGTCTGTCTGTCGATCTGTCTTCTATTCAGCTTGCGTCTGCTTCGTTCCGTTTGTGTATACCCGCTTACGTAACTGGAATGACTGGCTGCGTTCAACTCCCCTATACAGCTTCACATCTTATTCGATTTATCTACCGTCTGAAGGTAATTTATATACGATATCTGTCTCTCTGTCTGCGAGCCCACCTGTCTTTGCCCATCTCTTTGCGCCTTCCTGTCTGCAACATCGTCCGTTTTTTGTACGTCTTTCTCAGCGTCCTTTCGTTTTTGTCTGTCTCCGTCTGTCTGTTCTAACTTCCTGTCTTCTGTCCATTTCTCCGTCTGTCCGTCCGTCCGTCCGTCCGTCCGTCCGTCCGTCCGTCCGTCTGTCTGTCTGTCTCACACACGCAGTCACATTTAAGCATAATTTATGTTGGTCGCTAAAGGCCGTTTATGTTGCGCCAATTTTTAATGCTCCGTTGTTGCTCCGTTGTTCTGTCCGTTGCTCAGTAGGTTGTTCATCTTTTCTCGAACTTTCTCCACTTCTGGATCGGCGGCGGAAGAGCTGGGCGCATCTACGACCACTTCCGGTCCGAGGAGTGGCGGTGGGGCTTTCCAGGTTGCCCTGAGCTTCTCCTCCATCTGGAAGACCAGTTTAATTTCACTCCCTTGAGCTCGATCCATCAGTTCTTTCGTCAACGGGGAGTGGCCCTTGCCCACCGGAAGTGGACTCACGTAGTTCTTGTTTCCCTCGTGGCTGAACCAGTCTTCCGATTCGCCCTTAAGTCGGCTCGCTATCTCGCCGCCTTCCGCTGACCCGCGCATGCGCGTCGCCGGACCGGAAGCGGAAGGCTCGTCGCGCGGGTGATCGTGGGAGAACCAGTCGGCGCTCGAGCCGACCTTGTCGCGTCGGTAGTATTCGTCGGCTTCGGAAGCGGTCAGCCGCGAACGCGGTCGTGGCGTGGAAGCCAGGTCAGCGGGATTCGTGGGGCTGCCGTCCTCTGAATAGACGACCCAGAGGGACGTGGGTGAGGCGACTTTGGCTGGTTTCTTTGAAGGTCTGGCGGAACCTTCGGCGATAGTGCCACTCCCTTTCTTATGGTCGTGTCTGAACCACTCGTTTGGATCAGTCGTTTTGTGGCGGGTCTCCGTGCAGGCACTCCGTCTCGACCGGGCCTGGGAGCGTTTCTCGAGCGACGGTGGATCGGGGACATTGTCTCCGTGTTTGTACCAGTCCTGCTGGTTCCCGTACAGGACGCGCGCTTTCGTTGACGTCACATCCGATCCTGGACCGGAAGTGGTCGGCGTTCCGTTTGCGTCGTAGCGGAACCAGTCTTCCGACTCGCGCGCGGACTTGTTCGGAGTTCTTGGCGCTGCCGCCGAACGCGGTCGGTTGTCGTGGACGGAACCGGAAGTTGTGGGTCGACTTTCGGCATCGTGTCCGAACCAGTCGTTCTCCTTCCGGCTCTTGATCGCGTTCTTTCGGCATTCGTCCGACGCGGCGCTGACGTCACGCGTCGCTGCTTCCGGTGTCGATGGCATGGATCGGTTGTTACTCGGACCCCGAGAGACACTGGCGACCTCTGGCGTTGCGAGGATGAGCAGGTAGAGGACGAGGACGGGAATTGGATCTGTGAAAAAAAACATCAACAACGTCATGAGCAGACAAAGGGGTAAATCGCATCGAATGTAGCGCTATTCATTCATTCGTTCGTTCATTCCTTCGCTCGTTCATTTAGTTAATTTTTATAGCGCTCTTTGCCAACAGCTGCGGCCAGAGATGTTATATCATCTTGTGGAAGTTGATTCGTCTTCAGCTCCATGCGATTAAGGCAGACCGTTCTCAAGAGAGAGGAAGGAAAAGCGATGGAAGAAGGCAGGCAGACAGGCAAGCAGAGGAGCTGGAGTTGCAAGGAAAGTTGAAACCTGAGAATGACACAGGCAGGCAGACATACAGACAGACAAAGACAGACAGACAGAAAGACAGCTGGACAGCGCCAAAGACAGAAGCCGAGTACAACGCATATAGACAGACAGACACACAGACAGAGAGACAGACAGATAGACAGACAGACAGACAGAACGGACTAAAACTAATAAAAGGATCGTTTACATTTCATCAAATCATGTTTGGCCAAATATCTGCCAACAAAAACACCTCTATGTTATAATGTTACCGTGTCCATATATATTCCTTCTCCTACTATCTTCCTTATCTTATCCTCATAGCATCCTTTCTTTTTTCTCTTATTCCTCATATCTCTTGCCTCTTCCTCATCATCTTCTTCCTCCATCATGTCTTTCTCCTACTCTTTGTGTCATTCTCCTCATCGGCCTCCCTATTCAAATCCTCAACTCCTCCTTTATTCCTCCTCCTCCTACTTAAATTCTCTCATCCTCCTCTTCTTCCTCCTCGTACTCAAATTCTCTCTTCCTCCTACTCAAATCCTCTATTCCTCCTCCTACTCAAATCCTCTTTTCCTCCTACTACTGAAATCTTCTCCTCCATTTCCTCCTCCTATTCAAATCCTCTCCTCCTCCTTTTACTCCTCCTATTCAAATCCTATCCTCTCCTTTTCCTCCTACTCAAATCCTCTCTTCCTCCTCCTACTCAAATCCTCTCCTCCTCCTACTATTGAAATCCTCTCCTCCTCCTACTATTGAAATCCTCTCCTCCTCCTACTACTGAAATCCTCTCCTCCTCCTTTTCCTCCTCCTACTCAAATCCTCTCCTCCTTTTCCTCCCCCTACTCAAATCCCCTTCCTCCTCCTCTTCTTCCTCCTTCTACTTAAATCCTCTCCTCCTCCTCCTCCTTCTCTTCCTCCTCCTACTAAAAGCCTCTCCTCCTCTACTTCCTCCTTCTGCCTAAATCCTCTCCTCCTTCTCTTCTTCCTCCTTTTCTCTTATCTTCTTCCTCTCTTCACATTACAATTACTACAACGAGGCCGCCGAGTATCTCTCACACTCTCTCTCTCTCTTAGCCGGAATCAAGCACGCCAGCGCACTCACACCTGCGTCTCATTGCCCGCCAATCAACAGGTGCGCTCTATAGTTCAAATGGCACCTTGCACTGACTGCAGACCGACAGAGAGCAAGAGGGAGGCAGACAGACAGTCACACAGGTAGACAGAAATGCAGACAGACCAAGGGGCGTAGTTCACTTAACATGACATCCTTGATATGCAAAGTACCTCAAGGAATTTCTAACGTCCAGATAAACTAGTCAATCGCCTTCTCTTATCTGTTCGCTGTACGCCGCCTTGCAATTGAGACCAGCCGCACAAATAACAACTGAAACATTAACTGAAACACTGAAGCGCCAGCTGAAACAGCTGCTGGAATAGCAGCTGAAACATCAAGCGAAACAGCGAACAGCGGCTGGAATAACAGCTGAAACATCAAGTGAAACATCGAAACGCCAGCTGAAACATCGGCTGGCTTAGCAGCTGAAACATCAGCTGAAAGAGTAAACCATGTAACTAACTGAAACAACAGCATTAAGATCAACTAAAACCGAGAAACATGAACTGAAACATACCTCCTTTTCTGCAATACGTCCCTCAGTTACCCGACCGTCCGTGGCCAGATTCGACCTCAACTGTCCACGCCTCAATTGCTTGCCAGCTCGAATACAACCCGTCGGCGGCGAGTGTACGATGAACGTGTGTACGATTACAAGGACTTCTGTTCAATAGTAAATAACCAAAAATCATCACCCCATCAGAGTCCGCAGACACAACTCTATAAAATACTCATCACCCCACAGGCTTTCTACTCCCAACTGGTCTCACCTCTTCACGAATTCCTGCCCTAATACACCCGATCCTCCCTTTTCCATGCTTTCTGGTCCTCAACGAAACCCCGCCTTAGCAGCTGCTCTGCCTCCTCTCTCTGCCACAACCAGACATTGACTCCACTGGACATCGCTGTCTGGACGCGCCCTCTGATATGACGCAGCGCTCGTGAAAAAGCTGGTGCCCTGCGCTTAGCTTTAGAGTAGCGCTTTCGAACTTAGAGTTTACAATTACGTTCACATCCTAGAAGCATAATCTATGAGGTAAAGCAAAGTTGACGTCAATGGCCTGGCAAGCAGCTACTTTTGGAGACTACCTTTGTTAGATCAGTTGCACCCAACTCTGCCACTCCCGTTTTCGGGTGGTGCTAGTCCCAAGCCGAGAAAAAGAAGAAGTGTGAAATGAGGTGTCTTAGCTACAGCATATAAGGGCGGGTGGCTAGTCCTCTCCCTCGCCGTCCAATCTTCCCATCGACAGTGTACAGTCAGTGTACTCATTTTAGATTGGTTGGCTAGGGGTGTAGGTGGAGCCGAAATATCGAAGCAAATTTTCTGTACTGGTGAGGATTAGAATCCCCGACCCCTCGATTTACAGTCCAGCACCCTAACCAGTAAACTATTGAATTAAAGTCCGAGTTTAACCATCTGTGTTGACGTCGATTCGAAAAGTGATGAAACCGTAAAACCGTAAAACCCAATTTATCCTTTCCAAAAAGTAGTTATTGATGCCACTGCACCGTCCGTTGTCTGGTTTGCGTTCATATACTATTAACTAGAATTCCACGGATATAGCCTCCAGCGATATGTAGACCGTGTTTGTTTGTGTGCACAACCGAAGCCGCAGCTATTACGCATAGACCTCAGGCACGTCAGGTTTGAGAACGAGACAGAGACAGACAGAGACAGGCAGACAGAGAGCGATACAGACAGAGCACCCTCAGAGGTGTGTGCGAGATACCCTTCGTTGTCTAGGTCAATGAAATAGGCCTACGGGCTAATAGGAGGCCTACGGCTGAAATGAATGGGCCTGATTGAGATGCGAGAGTCAAGATGTGCCAATGAATGGAGGACCAGATGTGTCAAAGTCTGAATGACTGACGATGTCACACCTGCACAAAAGACTCGTGGGGCAGATTCTAAAGTCAAGTGACTTAGAGGACATTCTCTCCTGTCTGTATGTCTGTCGGTTTGTCTCGGTCACGGTCTCTCTCTATGTCTGTGTATGCAAGTCTGTTCTGGGCACCTCCAGATTGCTTAGTCACAGCTCTGCAGACAAACAGACAGACAGAAGGACCGACAGACAGACGGACAGACATGAGGAGGTACCCTCTATCTGTAAGATCACACATCTAGAATCCAATAATCCAAAACCAATTCTCTGATAGAATATCTGTTCAACTGAACACGCTATGTATTGTAGACAGTAGTTATACCTATAATTTATTCAGAAACAGGTAAGCGGACCCTAAGCCGATGAATTATTATATCCACGTTAATAGATGCAATTTTTATTTTAAAAACCGGTTCATCAGCAATATATATATATATATATATATATATATATATATATAATTTACGTGTACATTATTAAATGCATGCATATATCAGCTTACCAGAACTATATGTGTTAATACCGTACACACACATATTAATGCAAATATAATAGGGTGTGTCAATTTTAGGGGTTAAATGATGTTTTCTGGAACTTAGTAATAAATTTGTGCAGTTTTGCATGCTGAATCCAAATCTAGCTTCAGAAACAGTTTGTAAGGAGCCCCAGCTACTTCAATTTACAGTTCAAATTAGCTATAATTACGTACTATTGAGTTGAACGTACAATAGAACTTAACAAAATCTGTATCCACACAGTGTCATAGCAAAAGTCATTTGTGGGGTCAAATTACTGGAATTGTACAAAATCGCCAAAGACTTCTTGTCCTGCTTGCTTCTGTTTCGGCCCATGAGCTCTCGGCTGACCATTTGACCTTTGATGTAGTGGTTCCACCTCTCTTGAAGTCCTGTAAACATGACCAGCCGCCTCACTTCTCATTTTCACACACCTTTCCACAGACTGGGTGTGTGATGGCCAATCGGGAACCACCACTGGGTTGCCAATAAAAGCCTTGATCTCTGCTGTTGGTAGGGAGCAGGTAGAAGGGATCTCAGAGACTCCAGAGCTCCAGTCAATCAGTTTCGAGAGTGTAGTCGCCTCAAGGCTGATGGATGGTGTTTTCCTGGGCCTCACTTTGTTGTCTCCAAGCTGTGTCATCTCATATCTTTCAACTCTGATCTTCAGTATCTTCTCCACTGCATTTTCCTCTCCTGTTCTTCTTCACTGCACAACATTGCTTACAGCACAGACTCGCTAAAACCATAATAAGCAGATCTCTTCACTGTAGGCATAACAATCAATCGCCTTCACCTCTTCATTCTGCTTGAGCACTTGTAGCTGGAAAAGGAGATGCCTGCGTCTTTGTGTCCTATTGCTATTTATCTTTATATTGAACCAGTTCACTATATACACCCCAACACAGAACTCCACAATCATCCTCAAATTGTTCAGGTTCTTTCCTTTTAGATTATGCTTTGAGATCCACATTCTCATGAACCTCAAAGCTGTTGTGAGCCATCTGCTGTGGGACACAGGTCCTATCTCCAACAGAGCCAGAGCCAGATCCTTTGGCAAAACTCCTGTCCTAATTACAGTGACAATCCTGTAGACGTAGCTTTGATCTGTGATTAAGTCTTTCATCACTTCGTCGCTGGCCTGAGGGAGAGCAGGGCCACCACAGACTTTGCAAAATCAGGATTGATGTCTAGCTCAGTTACAGAATCAAACATTTTTCCTAAGGAACCTGACCACTTGTTTTTGCTTAATGTCTTGCCATCTAAAGCAGTCACTATAGGTGCGTCAGTGGCAGTTCTCCTGTGTGCAGATCACAAGCAATCCACACGAGCTTCCTTTGCAGCTTCTTCTCGACATAATGCATTACTGCTCCCTCTCAACCAGTGTTTACATTACAAGAATCACCTCCGATAGCTTGAAACCTGGATATATTCTGCCATTTTCTTCTGCTTTCAACATGACCCTGGTTTCATCACGACGCCCATCAAAGAAAATTCAACTTATCCCATTCTGCTGAAGTTCGTCTTCAAACTTTGCATCGAGTTTCTTCATGACTCTCTCTTGAGCTCTCCTCACCTAGTTGTGATCAATCACCAAAGTAGTGTCGAATTGAGTAACGAGCCCTAATCCAGGCAGCAGTAGCAATCTCCGCCGTCTCCCTCAGCCCAGTGTGATGTCTTAGACTGGTCAGGGCTAGGTTGGCTATGTCCGCAGTATTGTATAGCCCTCTTCGTAGTTTTCGCAGAATCAGCAGAAGACTCACCTTCAGGAGGTAAGCAGTTTTTGTCTTTATCTCTACAGTAGTCATTCAAAGATTCTTCCATGATATCCTCGTACTCTTCAAACTCTGTCTGTTCCACTTAAAGTATAGATCTCTCTGTCATCTCTTCCTAATCTGTGGTTCGTTTTTGACTCTTCATTCTCCATTTTTTCTCATTATCCTTCCATTTCGCCTGCCTTTTCTTCTGTGACACTTGTCTTCTCTAGTCTCGTGGAGGTCAACTGGTCCTATCTGCTATCTGAGGAGGTCCAATGAATACACATATTATGCTAAAAAGTGGTTACATTCTAACATGCGTTAATATAATTATTTTGCATACAGTATAAGATACATTGATAAAATTTTCAGGAGTAAACCACATTAATATAGTATATACAATATTATTCAATACATTACACAATGTCTAACGCACAGAAAAAACATATTAGACTTATCAGAACATTTTTTAAATTTCAGCAAGCCCCACGTGAAAGCAGTTTGTTAACGTGTTTTATACGATAAATTTGACGGTTAATTGAAGTAGGTAAATCCCATTTAAAACAAAATTTTTACCCATGTGTTGATTTTTCACATGAAACTGCACAATTTTGTCCCTAGTACTCTTTAAATATTGACCTTTCAAAAATTGACACACCCTAATATATAATATAGTCCTACCAAGCGAATGTTTAGATGTATATATAAACTCGTATATATATATATATATATATATATATATATATATGTTTCAATTCATATATATCAGTTCATCCTAACTATGTGCATAATAGTTATATACAAATTCATGCAAATACATGATACATTCCTACATACATTACCATATCTCCCCAACCAGAAGTATATTATATTCATACATATAAATATATAGAGAGAGAATCTTGTGTTAATATATATGTATATATATATATATATATATATATATATATACAGGCCCGTAGCCAGTATGAGGCAAGACGAGGCGAGTGCCTCGTCGTAATTCTCAAGACGAGGCAAGACGAGGCAGCCTCTCACTCTCTGCCTCGTCTTACTTCGACATGATAATTAAGATATCGTGTAAGGAATAATAGAGTATTTCAATCTCTTCTATAGACACACAGACCCAATTGCCTCCTTCAGCACTGATTCACCCCCTTCTATCAATGCTGCTCCTAACTCTCAGTCATCGTTCCCAATTCTCTCTCCCGCCTCCGAAGCAGAAGTGTCACTCCTCGTAAGATATCTAGGGCCTACCCAACAAGCAATACGGACTCGATCCCATACCCACCTCTCTTCTAAAAGACTGTGCCTCTGTCCTCGTTGCCTTAATCACCAAAATTATCAACATCTCACTCTCTACCGGCAACTTCCCAATGGCCTTTAAGCACTCTCTATAGTCACTCCCCTTCTCAAAAACGCAAATCTTGACAAGGAAAGCCTACCTAACTACCTTCCCATCTCCAATCTTTCCTTTCTATCTAAGTTAACTGAACGAATTGTCCTTGATCGGCTAAACGACTACCTCTCTTCTAAACCCCATCAACCTGGCTTCATTAAACACCATTCCACAGAAACTCTACTTGCTTCTCCGTACAATAAACTGGTCTCTGCCGTCAGCCACCAACACGACTTAGTCTCCTGCCTCTATCTTCCCGACATCTCCGCAGCATTCGACACCATCGGTCACAGCCTCCTTCAACGACTATCTTCTTGGTTTGGCGTCTCTGGCACTGCTCTACTCTGGTTCCAGTCCTACTTGTCTTCCCGATCCTTCGCTGCTAAAGCCTCCAGCCGCTACCCGCAACCTCTCCCTCTCTCCTGTGGGGTCCCTCAAGGCTCCGTCCTGGGTCCACTCCCCTTCATCCTGTGCACGTATACCACACCTTTAAGACATCTCGTAAAATCCTCCCCTGTTGACCACCATCTCTACGCACACGACACCCAACTCTATATGTCCTTCTCCCCAAGATCTTTTTCCACCTCCATCACACAAATACTCAACGTGGTTAACCTAATCTCACAGTGGCTGTCATCCAATCTCCTTTGCCTCAATCCTTCCAAAACAGAATTCATCATCAAATCCAGAAAATCTCTGACCCTTCCATACACCTATCGACTATCTCATCGTCTTACCTTCACTTCTGACTCTTCCGATAGCAATCTAGGTATTACGTTTGATCCACACCTCTCTTCCTCTAACCACATCTCCAACCTGTCGCGCGCCTGCTTCATGCACATTCTTGACCTCCGTCGCATCCGGCCCATGTTCGACCTTAAAACTGCCTCCACCATTGCAACCTCCATTGTTCATTCAAACCTTGATTACTGCAATTTCCTCTTCCTCAACCTCGAATCCAACTAAATCAAGCGTCTTCAATTTATCCAAAACTCACTATCCAGGGCTGTCACTGGAACGCCCAAACATCATCATATCACTCCTATACAGGGCTGTAGTGGTAAAATTAGAGGTGAGTATACGCTACCGGTTAGTTTTCCGAAACAAATTAGAGGTGAGTATACGCTAATGGTTAGTTTTCCGAAACACATTAGAAATTAGTACAAATATTTTGCGCTTGGCCTTCGAGAGGCGCTTTAGAAGTTTGGAGATTACGATTACTTTGTTTAGCTTCTTCTCCAAGCGTCTGGTCTAAATAACATTAATGAGTTTTTCCTGCTGACCTTTATGTGTACGAAGACATTCTTGTCAACTATGGGCCCGTCTATAGGCCTACAATTTCAAATCGTCATTTTGCTTTCTTTCGTAAGTTCCAGTAATCGTAAGTAATTGTAATTATAAACATTTATAATCGAACACTTATATAGCGCCACTCAGGTCAGCGGCCCTTAAAAAATTAGCTATCTGTTTTTTTATCATAATTATAACGAATTACGTTTAAGAAATAACTTCAAATAAATATGGATCAGAAGACTTAGTTGGCTACAGAACAAGATCATGATGAGTCGACAACCTGTAAAACGACTACTTTTCTGTTTTTTGTTGACAAATATTAAGAACTAACTTTTCATTTATTTACATTACATTCTCTTGTGTAACACAACTTGCATAGTGTTTGTTAGTAGTAAACTGAAATGTGTTAATACATCTTATAGAAGTTAGAACAAATTGAACAACACAATTAGAGTTCTGCAAAAATCCACAAAAAAGTAATGTTTACTTCAAAAATTTGCTTCGGCTTCAGGTATGATCATAATTGTAGACACTTTACACAGCATTCCAAAACATATTTAGGCACCACAAAATGCTGCGTGTATTGGCTTAAATGCTCTAAAACTCAAGTACGAGCATCTACAAATAAAAAAAAATTCGGGGGTAATACCCCATCACCCTCACAGTTCCCACTTAAAGGGAAGGGGCTGGGAGGGGTGGGGTGGAAAGGGTTTTGGAAGGGGAAGGCAGGGAAAAGGGTGGGGATGGGGCGGAGCGGGAAGACAGAAGATGGGAAGGTGAGGGGAATAGGCAAAAGGGAAGAGAGGTAAGGATAGGGAGGCGGAGAGGACGGAAGGGCAGGGGACGGGGATTGGAGGGGTTTGCCTCGTCTTGATTTTGCCTCTGGCTACGGGCCTGTATATATATATTTGTAGGCTTGTCGTGATGGTATGGGTATTGGGTGTGTGGGTGTGTGGCTGTGGTATTGATGATTCTATAGATATTGTCGATCTGTGGGACTCTCGCTGTGACGGTCTTGCATGTTCAGACTTGACTTCTGCCGAGACTTCAGTCAAACACTTCATCGCAAAGGTCAACAGCAACGACCACGCACTGCAGAAATCAATGTCTATAGAAAGACCAGACACTCGTTTGGCCTGGCCACGTGAATAATGAGGGGCACGGTATGTAGCTGATTGTGGGACACCGTAGCCGATAATGGGATATGGTAGATAATTGGTTAGAGCGCTCGCCTTGTAACGCGGAGAGTA
The DNA here is from genome assembly GCA_963556255.1 of Allolobophora icterica. Classification (NCBI taxonomy): domain Eukaryota; kingdom Metazoa; phylum Annelida; class Clitellata; order Crassiclitellata; family Lumbricidae; genus Allolobophora; species Allolobophora icterica. Next base: position 52,615,511 of record OY744607.1, on the reverse strand, counting down.
AGGGTTCGAACCTCTTCCTTCTCTGAGACGGTTACTGTGTGTATTGGGAACTTGAGCAAGTCCTTTACTCATAATTGCTCAGCGCCATCGATTGACTCTTGGTCGTTAGATAGTGACGCTCAATAAATGCGTTGTAGTAGTAATAATAATTATTATATGGTCACGCATTCAGTGTGGCAACAGTCAAGCTCTTCTTGGTTTATGTCTTGTGCATTAGACACTGGCTCTATAGAAGTTATTACTTACAGTTACAATTACAAACGTTTCAATGAAGCTATATCATGACAGTAATGCGTGAACAAGCACCAGACATTAGCGAAGCCTTTCCAAGTAATTAGATAATTACGCCTGGCCGTATTTTTTCAACAGTTATTGTTTTTAATAACTTCTATCGCGCCCGTGTCTAGTGCACAAGGCATCAACCGATGGCGCACTATCGCTGTGGTTTGACACCAGATATTTTATGACTGGGAGCTTTTTAGCCATACTATGGCGTTCTGGTCTTTCCAGACACTACTGTTAACAGTGTGAGTGGTAATATAGAGACACTCCAAAGCCGTGCGTGTTTACATAGGCAGGTATTAGATGTTCTATAGAAATATCTCGAGTCACGAGATGCAAAGGCATCGATCGCACCGAGTCCAAGACCACGTTGAACATCGGACAATTCCATCGAGTGTAGTAAGAGTACCTCTGAAGCAGCAGCAGCAGCAGCAGAAGCAGCAGCAGCAGCAGAAGCGGCTGGACTAGATGGAAGAGAAGTCAGAGCGGATGATAAAAATTGCATCCTGTGATGCAGTAATACCGAACATTTCCGGCCTAGCGCTACATAATTTGACCGGAAACTCAATGTACATATTAAGCCAAGCAGTAATATAGGTCTGATATACGGACAAACAGGCTTATATATATACACGCATATATATATTCATATATAAACACACATGTATTTACGAATGTGTATCAATATGAAAATATATGCTACAATTATATATGAGCTTATGTGGCATTAATATAAATACATTGTAATATATATATATATATATATATACATGTATCATGTATGTATATATATTAAGGCATGTATATATCAATGCCACAAAACCATATCTAATATATATAGTTATATGAAGATTGCATGCATCTGTCCACGTACAGTAATATCCTTTAATGACCACATCCCGTTCCAGATGTAATTCATACTGGAGCTACATAAATTAGGCGTCTGTATGCGGTTCGCCCGTCTGCCTGTCTGTTGATCTGTTTTGCCTGTCTTTCTGTCTGCCTGCCTGTCTGCCTGCCTGTCTGTCTGTCTGTCTGTCTACCTATGCCTGTCTCTCTTTCTGCCTGCTTGCCGGCCTGCCTATCTCTGCCTGTCTATAAATATATTAACTGTGGCAGCCTATCTTGCCACGTGATCAGTGCCTCCTACCACTGCCCTCTGCCGACGTCGGTTGCAACCGTCTCCAGATGCAAAGAAATTTCAGCAGCCGACAGAAACTGAGCATCGATCTTATCCAGAGATATCTAGAGATATCCAGAGATATCCAGATGTAACAATATATACACTTTAATCTTTCTATATATGCAGGGCCGTAGCCAGGATTTTGTTTGGGGGGTGTTTTCTGTTTGGGGGGGTGTTTTCTCGTCCTTAAGCAAGCCGACATGCAACCGAATCAACCGACCAAGTGGTTTGTAGTTAGTAAATGCATTATTTCATTTTTACATTATTTAATTTCGGGGGGTGTTTATACACCAAAAACACCCCCTAGCTACGGCCTTGTATATATGATTTATAATTAATTATACATATGAGATACTTTATTTCGTGGTAAAATTTAACTTAACCTACAGATCCCTATACACAGTAACCGTCTCAGGGGAGGAGATTCGAACCCGTGCTCTCCGTGTTACAAGGCGAGCGTTCTAACCAATCGGCTACCGTGTCCCTGAGTCTATCCGATAGGGATGAACGCGAGTATCAACGCTAAAGGTACTTACCTCTTTCCAGGTATGAGGAAACGAAGCGAGGTCAGGAATCGACGAAGACGAAGGACAGGGAATCTTTCGAGATCCCGCAGCGCTTAACCGACTGCTATGGACGCCCACGGAATACCAACGCTTAGAGGAATACACCGACAGTGCAGCAACTACGTCATATATCTTATCTCCTGGCGTATACGCATTCTCCGTTGTACACGCCGCGCGTACACTGCATGTCATGTATTTAGCCTCTGCCTGATTGCACTGACTGACTGTCTGTCTGTCTGTCTGTCTGTCTGTCTGTCTGTCTGTCTGTCTGTCTGTCTGTCTGCCTGTCTGATCTATCCGTCAGTCTGTCATATATGTATGTCTGTCTGATTTTTCTGTCTATCCGTCTGTCTGTCTGTCTCTCTGTCATTCCGTCCGTCCATGTGTCGTGTATTATTCTGCCCTGTCCTTCACCCTGGTCTATATACGTGGGATTTGCTGTTGACGACGCATTGAATCGACCTTGCCCTTGCTTTGCCTCCTCTGTTCGTATTCTTATAGCGCCATCTCTCCGCTTTCTACAGATTGACACAAAGTAGATTAAGAATCACCACGCACATACCTTGGAACAACCACTTTCATCGGTAGGTAATATTTTCTGCGTTTATAAAGCGCCACTATATCTTCAAATATATCATCGGTAGGCAATATATATATATATATATATATATATATATATATATATGCGCTTATTAAGCGCCACTATATCTTTAAGATCTGCAGTCGATATAGCTTCTTGCACGGAACAGCGCGACAAGCAGATGACAGGATTTCTAGACATTCCTTCCTCTGATGCCTTCGACGCTTATTCTTCAGAAATAGGCCTATTTTTTATTCATATATATATATATATATATATATATATGTATATATATATATATATATATATCATGCTATTCAACCTCGCTTCTTCGTTATCTCGTGTCTCTTCTCGTCTTTCTCCTCTTCCTCGTCGTTCTATTCCTCCTGTCTTCGCATCCTCCTTAAAAAATTTCCATCCCTTCTTTTGCTCCTCCTCCCCTTCTTCCTCGTCCTCCTTTTCTCACTCTTCTTCCTGCTCTTCCTTCTATTTCCAGACGCCGGATACTAATAAGCTTTGTTGCCGGGGTTCGCCGGAAGTGGGAGGGAAGCGGGCGGTCGTTCTCCACCCTCCCCCTCGAACCTCCCCGTAGGTCTTTCTTCCTCTGAAGACGCGGTAGGTAATTATCCGTCCTCAGACGCCGACATAGGGCGCTTTTCACATCCCTCCACCACCACCACGAACACGACCACGAACACCACACCTCCACCACCACTAATACCACCACCACCAATACCACCACAATTAACACCACAATCACTAACCACACCACCAGCACCACCACCACCACAGTTAACACCACCACCACAGTTAACACCACCACCACCAACACCACCACCCCAGTCAACACCACCACCAACACCCCACCACAGTTAACACCACCACCACCACCACTAACACCACCACCACCACTAACACCACCAGCAATGACACCACCACAATTAATACCACTAACACCACCACCAATAACACCACAACAATTAACACCACCACCACTTACACCACCACCAACAACAGCACAACCAGCACCACTACCACCACCACCACTGTGACCTATAAAACCTTCCAAGTTGGTATGCCACTCCTTCGCGTATTTTGTTTACAGAACTCCACAATTTTACCTTCAAGTAAAAACCGATGACTATCTCCATGTTCTTTTTTAACAATTCTTTCGAAATCGATCATTTCACGACAGATTTCTTAAATTAACTAAATTCAAAACCCTCATAGCCTGCTCCTTTTCCCGCTTTTCTCCTCCGCCAGTGTTAATAGTAATCAATCGGCCGCGACCGTCACAGTTCGGTGATTTTCCCGTCCAACACCCAAATGCATAATTATGCAAATATAACCACAGGTAAACCTTAGGGCACCACCACTTACAACGGATTTAACAATCGCCACCACTACCAATACCACCATCACCACTACCACCGCCATCACCACCACCATCACCAGTTCACCACCATCACCGCAACTGGCTTAACCAGCCTCGTGAAATCGATTCAGTTCAATGGAGATACCTGAAAGGCGCTATAAAAATGCGACAATAAATACTCACTCACTTACTTACTCTCTCACACGGGGCGCCTTGCAAACGACACTGGCAGGCACTGCGAACTCAAGCAATAGCGAGCCTGGTTAGTCCTTTGGCTGGGTGCACGCACACCGAGCAGTCGATGTACTGTAATGTGGGCCAACTGAGCCATTAACGAGAGACCCTGCAAGCTGGGGTATTAGAAAGGTGACCTTCCGTTG
>OY744607.1:52603645-52606145 GCA_963556255.1 Allolobophora icterica | reverse complement strand
CTGTTGTTGGTTGCAATAAAGATTTTTTTGATTTGATTTGATTTGATTTGATGATGATGATGATGATGATGATGATGATGATGATGATGATGATGATGATGATGATGATGATGATGATGATGATGATGACGACGACGACGACGACTATAAAGATGGTGCTGCTATCAACTGTAGTTTTTGCATGGTCGCTCTGTCGTTCACCAGATGACGTCTTAGCACGGTTGACACCATGACGTCCGTCATCTAGCTCCAAACCTTTCCTTTCGCCCTGACGTCTTTGACGTTCGTCACCAAAACACCTGCAATGACACGCGTCACCGAAGTCCCACAGGAACGCAGCCATAAACCAATCTAAATGCTATTTAAAACCACGAAGTCTTATAAGGTTCAAGGCGCGTCACTTTTGGAACACGGGACATCATGTTGTCATGCCTCAAATAGTTTCGTAAATAAACCGGTTATTAATTCTCCCAATACCTTTTCGGTACTCATTCGCATTTATATTGCACACTTACAGCTCTATTTTTGTGCTTTTCTATCAGTCTAATTTTATCCGTTTAATTCCGTAACACGGCCTGGTAATAAATGAAATGGTTTTCTCGTCAGAAACGTGTGGTCCAGTTTCGCGACCCGCTAGCACACGCCGTTACAAGGGCGCTTCGACAAACATCGCGAAAGACATGGCTCGCCGAGGTGATGGCCCTCGGGTAAAAATTGTTTACGGAACACTCATTTTTTCTGCATTAAGATAGAAAACGTGATCAAATATTTCCCCTTTGCAGTTTTCGGGTGAAGCCAGTCCAAAGCCTGAATAAAGGAGGAGGACGACGCAAATGAAGCATAGTATAATTTAGCTTTATTTAAGTAGCGCAAGGCCAACGTCAACTGCCGTGGCAGCCGTAAGATGTCGATAAACAAAGGATTATTACAATGTCAAGTATATTTTCCCTGCAAATTGTTTGCATAGTTCGTAAAATTTGACTCTCTCAGAATCTTTCTAATCGTTACAGTTTGAGTTTCTTCATGTTACTAGTAAAGAATCTTTGTAAGTATCAGACGAGATTATATTAGACTGGAGTATTTACCCGTCATACATGAAAGGGATTCTGAGTATATATCATTTGCTAACCGAGTTTGAACTTTGGATGACAAACTGCTGGTATGAGGAATTCACTGTCCTCAAAAAGGCATCCAAATCGTTTACTGATTCCCGTCTACAGTGCACCATAAACAGGTTTAGTTAACTGCCGGCAGGGAGGGATGGATGGAGGGAGGTTGTTTGGCTATTAAACCTGTGTGATAGGTCAGGCCGGCGGGTGCTCGCCGGCGGTGGTGAGGGTGGATGGAGGGAGGTTGCTTGTCTATCAATCCGTCTGTCTGTCTGACCGTCCACCTGTCTGTCTGGCTGTCTCTTGTTCGTGGGCCTGTCCAATTTCAGCCCAGACCCAGTAACACTCCCTAAGGCCGACGACGGCCTGTCAGCCTCGACCTCCCTTCAGTGGTATTCCATAAATTCCACTGTACATTCCAGACCGTTGCCGACATACACACGCTCGATGGATATTATTATTAAGGATTAAACAGCCAACTGAGCTAACCATACAGTCAAAATATTATTAGTAAAACTACTTGTCAGTCAGTCAGTCAGTCTGTCTGTCTGTCTGTCTGTTGTGTCTGGATTGATGGATGGATGGATGGATGGATGGATTGATGGATGGATGGATGGATGGATGCATAGTCCGAAATGTTACGCTACTTTCGACCTACAGACAGACAGACAGACAGACAGACAGACAGACAGACAGACAGACAGACAGACAGACAGACAGACAGACAGACAGACAGACAGACAGACAGACAGACAGACAGACAGACAGACAGACAGACAGACAGACTGTTGTACTGATTGTAACAGACAAAATACACAAACAAATATGTTTGCATACATACCAACATGCATACATGCATACATACCTACATACCAACATGCATACAGACCAACATGCATACATGCATACATACATACATACATACATACATACATACATACATACATACATACATACATACATACATACATACATACATACATACATACATACATACATACATACATACATACATAACCAGACAGACAGACGGACAGACAAAGACTGCCTACACCTTCCCCCACCCTTAATATCAGTCTCTATGGACTGACCGTTATTATTTCGAAGCGACGAAGCCTTTGTCATTCGCCAGATCTCTTTAATCACGCTCATATTATTGCGCCAAGCTTCTAATCTCGCGAGATGTGACGTCGCTGACGTCACCGGCGAGAACGCGTGCCACGTACCAGACGATCGCACCGGGTCTGATACGAGCGCTTGACTGGTACCAGTGGTCTGTTCTTGGGCGTCTAAACTGGGGTCAGTGTTGACATTTTCAAGGAACAGGAGGAAACAAGCACGAAAAGTCGACTGCTATTATCATTATTATTAATGTGATAATAAAAAATAGT
>OY744607.1:52498645-52598645 GCA_963556255.1 Allolobophora icterica | reverse complement strand
TCAAGTAATAGAGATCTTTCTGTCTTTCTGTCTGTCTGTCTGTTCGTCTGTATGTCTTTATGTGTATGTACATATGTTTGTCTGTCAGTGTCTCTGCCTTTATTTATTTAATTAATTAATTATTTATTTATCTCTGTGTGCCTATATCTCTCTTTCTTTCTCTATCGCTCTCTCTTTCTCTCTGTCTTTCTGCATGCCTCTCTCTGTGTCTCTGTGTATCTCTATCTCTGTATCCTTCAATGTCTGCTTATGTGTATCTGATTTAGCCTCGGTCTCCGTCTGTTTCTCTCTGTCTAACTCTAACTCTCTCTGTCTTTCTCTCCATCTCTGCCTTTACAACTCTACCTCTCTCTGTGTGTCTGTGTGTCTATATATGTGTGTGCAGTTCTCTGTCCGTCTGTCCATGTCTCTCTATCTGTTTCTCCTTGTCTCTCTTACTCTCTGTCTCTGTATGTCTGTCTCATTCAAGCTCGACTTTAGTCATCTAAAACTTGTCTGTCTGTCTGTCTATGCCTCTCTCTTTCTGCCTGTCTGTCTGTCTGTATCTGTCTCTCTTGCAAATCGGTACCACCGGCCAATCTACACGCAGGTTCCATCCACTTCGCCCGGCTACCTTGTTGAATCGGTCGGCACTCAGCTGGCGTTGGAGGGCAGGGCACGCACATCGGCCGAGGCCAAACCCTCCCTCCATCCCTCCATTAGCTACTGAGCCTGCGCACACACGCAGAGCGCGCGGCCGCATCCTTGGCGATAACCATCCGGGGCAAACGCGATAAGACGCTCAACTACGGTAGTCCTGGCTAACCGGACTTGAAGGGTTGAATGGGAGTGGATTAAGTCCTGCTCCTCACTCGGATCATTCTGTCTACGACTGATCCGGTAATCCTCACGGCTCGAAACCTCGACCAGTAACCGTCAAGATCTTCAGGAAAAATTTCAGTCTTTTGTACTCAAAGGAAAAATGTCCAGCTACTGGGGTCGGTTTATGGCGGGTCTTCTGCTAGTGACCGTCATGTTGGTCATCGTCAGCGGTCAGTTTGGGTCCGGCGGTCCGGGGTGCAAGAGCCGGGGTCTGTGTTGCCAGGGCAAGAACAACACATGCCGATCTACTAGGTTGGACAACATCAAGGCGCCGGTGCGCAAGACCAAGCTGAAGGTTAAAGAGGGCGAGGGGGTTACTCCTCCGTCGTCCGATGATAAGAAGAAGAACAACGACAAAGGTGATGATAACGACAAGGGCAAGTCAAAGTCGTGTTTTTGCGATTCGGCCTGTTTGGATTTGGGAGACTGCTGTGAGGACTACAAGAACTTCTGTAAACGTAAGTTATCAAAAACTCATAATAGATCATCTTAAGTCATCAAAAACTCATCTTAGATCATCTTAAGTTATCCAAAACTCATTTTAGATCATCTTAAGTTATCAAAAACTCATTTTAGATATCTCAAGTCATCCCAAACTCGTCTTAAATCACCTTAAGTCATCCAATAGTCGTCTTAGCTCATCTCAAGTCATCTAAAACTAAGCTTATCTCAAGTCATCTAAGGCTCATATTAACTCAACTGAAGCATATTTACTTAATCTAAAAAACAGCTCGGTACATCTTAAGCTACATAAGACTCATCTCTTAAGTCATCTAAAACTCATCTTACCTTATCTTAAATCATCTAAAACTCATCTGAGCTCACCTTAAGTCATCTGAAACTCGTCGAAGCTCAACTGAAGACATCTAAAACACAGCTAACCTCATCTTAAGTCATTCAAAACCCATCTGAAACTCATCACAGCTCATCCAAAGGTCATCTCTGTGCGTATCAACTCATCAAAATCCTGTATCACTTAAAACTCAACTCAGCTTAACTCATTTCACTTCAATTTGTCTAGCTCAACTCAGTCTAAGTCAACTCGGCTTAACTCAACAGCCTTATTTAACTTGATCCTAAAAGCCGTTTTTAAGCTCTATAAACAAGCCGTTTAAAGCTTTATAGACGAGGTTTAAAGCCGTTTAATGCTTTATAAGCAAGTAGTTTAAAAACCGTATAGAGCTTCATAAACATGCCGCTTAGAGCTCCATAAACAAGTTTTAGAGCCTTTTACTCCTTTACACCTTTAAAAGCAAGTAGTTTAAAAGCCGTTTAGAGCTTTATAAACAACGTTAGAGCTTTATAAACAAGCTGTAAAGCCGTTTACTGCTTAATAAACAAGTAGTGTGAAGCCGTTGAGCGATTCTTCGCATCGCAGTTTACAGTTTCATGATCGCCTTCAAAGAGAAGTTGTTGTAGCGCTTAATAACCTCGCGTAGAAAACGATTTCGGTGATTGAATCCTTCAAACTTTATTTTTCCTCTGATGCCCTCGGGGCTTCATGAGAAATGGGTCGACTGTGGGTAGAGTACGCCTAGTGTACACCGCTGGGTGGGTGTGCATGTCTCGATGTACGAATGGTGTGTAGAGCGGTGCGAGTTGCCTCAGCTGCGTTTGGATGGTTGCCTGTTTGTGTGTGTGTGTGTGTATGTGTGTGTGTGTGTGTGTATGTGTGTGTGTCTGTCTGTCTGTCTGTCTGTCTGTCAGTCTGACTGTCTGCGTGCTCGTACGTATGTCTGTCTGACTGCGTCTGTCTCCATCAAAATTTCTCTAAATCTGTCTCCTGCTATCTGTATTTCCGTCTGCCTGCCTGCCTGCCTGCCTGCCTGCCTGCCTGCCTGCCTGCCTGCCTGCCTGCCTGCCTGTCTGCCTGCCTGTCTGCCTGTCTGCCTGCCTGCTTTCATCAGAGTATTTCTCCGTTTGTCCATCATTCCCTCTGTCTGTCCGTCCATCTGTCTTTCTTTCCACCTGTCTTTGTCCGTCCCTCTGTGTCTGCTTAATTTTCCGCTGAACAGCAAAGGCCACGACCTTCCATCGTGAGTTCGTCTTCAAAGAGGGCGTTCTTAAGAGCCTCTTCCCCGCCCTCCCCCAACCCCAACACCAACCCCTCCGTTACTCAGTGCATCTCTTGGCTACGGCCACTGGCGCCCTCTGCCAGAGACACCTATCCATCACCACCATTTCTCTAGCGCCGTAAAAACTCTTTGGCCGGGTTCGCGACCTGCGTGACCCCGTGTCAGGGCGCTTGTAAGCGTGCAGTCATCGGCCGTGCCGCTGCTTTTGTGCGTTGTGGATGAAGCTGTGCAGTTGTGAGGAAAGTGGCGTTATTTTGTTTAAAAGATTATGATTTGCTTCGAGAGGAGAGGGAATTGAGAGGATTGAGATCAGAGCGACGAGGAGGAGGGCAAGAGGAATACTGCTGGACTGGTGGATGATGAAGGATGGATACAGTAGGCTTAAAGAAAAAGCTCAGTGTAGACAGAAGTGTTATCATCGGACGTTAGAACTTCCCTCGGGGCAGAGAACTTCTAGAAGAAGATTGGCTTATGTCGAAATGATTTTGCAGTCAGAAAATTTTTCCTGTTCTATTTTTTCTTAAAAAGTGCTATACATATAAAATGCCCTTCGTCTCTCGCTCCATTCTTCCTTCCTTCATTCGTTCCTTCGTTCCTCCCTTCATCTTTTCCTCTTTTCTTCCTTCCATTCTTCTCTCTCTTGCTTCCGTCCTTCTTTTACTGCTTCCTTCCATTCCTTGTTCCTGTCTTCCTTCCTTCCTTCTTTCTTTCTTTCCTTCCTAAATCCCTCTGTCCTTCCTTCCTTCCTTCCTTCCTTCCTTTCGTCTTTTCTTTTCTGTCAGCTTATTTATCCAGGCAAAGGCTCCTCCTCCTCCTCCTTCTCTTCCTCCTCAGACTGTTCCTCCTTGTCCTTCAATATTCTCATCATCTCTTCATCATCCTCATTGTAGTCGTCATCATCATAGTCGTCGTCGTCGTCGCCATCATCCAGTAACTCCTCCATTTGTTTGTTTCTCCTCCTCTTCAGCCGTCGACTGTGTCGTGGCGCCCAAGTGGGGCGACTGGGGTGCCTGTGACGCCCGCTGTGGCCCTGGGGTGAAGCAGAGGACGAGGAAGATCACTCGAGCCCCCCTCAACGGCGGTAAAGCATGCGATGCAACCGTCGAGAAGATACCCTGCGAAGGGGGCAACTGCAAGGTCGCCAGGGCGCCAGAGGGACTCGAACAGCTCGGAGGTACGGGGTGTGGGGTTGAAGATCATAACAACGACAACAACAACAACAACAACAACAACAACAACAACAATAATAATAATAATAATAATCATCATCACCATCATCATCATCTATGTCCCACAGGAACCTTGTGTACCTTGGAGCAAAAAATAATAATAACAGAGACTACTTTCCTCTTCCAGCGCTTATCTACGGAAATCCAGCGCTTCAACGAAGCGATTGTTCCCCTAATTGTTGCAAAAATAGGGATCATATTTATCTCGGAGGAAAATAATAGTAAGACGATTTACATAGCGCCGCAACGAGGCCGATTCCGAACAATACAATGCAATACAATACAATGCAAAACAATGCAGTGCAATACAGTGTGATACAATGTAATACAATACAATACAATACAATACAATAAACAATACAATATGACGCAATCAGAGCGGATCTAGGATTTGAATTGGAGGCTGAAGCAATAGCGAACGTAAGCGCAATCTTGAAATTTCTATAGCGCCACCCAAAATCTAAGTGCAGGGCACCAGCTTATTCACGAGCGCTGGAAAATATGTCAGCCTGCCAAGATTTTATGGGCCAGGCCAAGGACTCCTTAATTGATATTTCGGTCTTCACGGACAGGCGTGAAGTGTGTCCATTTGGCCCCATTACTCGGTCACTGGCAATTATGCCCCGGGAGTCATCATCGGGGGGTGGGGCGTCTGCCCTGAAGCTCCCCGCAACATCCGCCGCTGCCCTCTTTAAATTGAGACCCTCGGGCGGAGACACGCGCAGTCACACACATTAAGTCGACGGAACTTATGTGGCGCCTCGAGTGCAGATGGGCTGAGTCACAAGACTGACTCACTGACAATTAAGCTGGCACCCGTCGGTATTTGGGTAGTTTATGTCAGGTCACGCCGGGTCAGATGGGGTCAAGTTAAACGAAGGTAAGGTAAGGAGAGATTAGGTAAATGAAGGGCATGAAAAAAGGTAATTAAGATAAGGTTAGGTAAGGTATGTGTAACTTTAGAGTAGGTAGGTTAAAGCCATCACAATACTCGTGATTCCTCTGGGCAATACAGTAGCAATACAATAAAAATAACATAGCAACTCAGAACATGGTAGCAGATTGGTTAGAGCGCTCGCCTTGTAACGCGCAGTGTACGGGTTCGAGCCTTCTCCTGCCCTGAGATGGTTACTGTGCAAGAACCTTGAGCAAGTCCTTCAGTCACCATTTCTCTTGGTCATTAGGTAGTGGCACTCAATAAATGCGTGATAATAATGACAACAACAACAAAAACAACAACAACAACAACAACAAGGAAGACTGGCGTTTACAGAATAATGCTATCCATAATTTTTGAAATCCTGAGTGATTACGTGTACCTCGGGTAAGAAAAAAAATAACAACAATACAGCAACAAGTAGAAATGCCAAAGCAGTCAAACAATAGCCAGCTGTTCGATTGACGACTTGATTGCAGAGACTGGAAAGATCATACCAGCGAGTTATGGATCATGGAGGAAGAGCAAAGTCTACGATCCGTTCAGTGACATTCGTCGTAATCTCTTCGATCATTATCGATCCAAGCAGATCGTCACCAGACCGTCGTAAGTCCACTTCGATTGAATTAGATTAGATTAGATTAATTGGGATAAGTGAGGCAAAGGGAAGAGGTTAGCTTTTCAGAAACCAGATCCGTATTAATTAATACTGATATTAATAAGTTATGATAAATTAATTTTAATGAATTGGTCACAGGTTCACTAAAACCAATTTGTCATTCTGCCTGCCTATTTTTTGCTTGCATAGGCCCTATATGTTCATCTCTCTATCTCTGTATATCTCTGTCTGTATGTCTGTATGTATGCCTGTCTGTCTGGCTCACTCTATTTCTCTGTCTATCTCTTTCTCCCTTTCTATTCTCTGTCACCATGTTTCTGCTTGTCTGTCTGTCCGTCCGTCCGTCCATCCGTCTGTCCGTCCGTCCATCCGTCCGTCTGTCTGTTTCTTTCTGTTTCCTCCAATCAAGGTCATTCTGTACATTTAATAAGTTCAAACAAAGAAACGTTTGATGCACGACTAATCAGACGCTGAGAAACCTGCTCTTCCCAGTCCGTGACTCATCCACACCTAGTAGCACCAACTGAGGTTAAACACGCATCACTTTCATCCACAGTCAATTATAACCTAACCACAACCCCACAGAGCTGACAGCTTTCCGAATAACCGATCAGATACGTCGAACGTGACTAATAACCACTAGTCGGTGGTCATAATCTTCGTACTAGATCTCATAACTTCTCATTGCCGTATAAAGATGACCAAAACTATATTTCACGCATCCTTTATAAGAATGCTTACTGACAATTTCCTGTACAAGACCATGTACTCTTGGCCCTAGAATTGTCTTCCATTGTCTAGTTTGTCTAAGTTGCGTCTGTGTCAGCCTAATGTATGAATAAACGAATTTGATTGATTGATTCGATTATTGTAATAGTCGACCGCCCAATCCTTCGCCGTTGTACGCCCAACCCTGCCTTAGGCTGTCGGAAAGTATACAGAACAAGACCAAGGCGTCTGTCAAACATGGCCGATGTACTTAGCAGATGATGAGGAAACGCCTTCACTGACCCTCCTTCCGTCCGTTTTAAAGTATGTTTTAAGATTTGTAGGGCCTACATTTGTAAATTTGTCTGTTTGTCTGTGTCTGTCTGTCCGTCCGTCTTCTTGATTCTTGCTATACGTGCGTCCATTCCACCGTCCGATTCATCCATGTACTCTTCAGTGCATATTTTAACGGATTTGTACTGCTGGGGCAAGGTCAGCCACGGCTAGGGTTGGGGGGGGGTTATATGCATTTGATGCCAAATGGAGTCCGTTTTATCCACTTTTACCTAGGACAAATCACCCAAACTACTGGGACAAATCTTAAAACTACTGGGACATCTGTTCCACTAGTTAATACCGTTAAACTATGCACTGGTACTCTTCAAAGTAATGTCTGATTAGAACGGGTACTAGCGTGGCATGAACGCTGGCCGACATAATTTCTCTGGTGTCAGAGGTCATTCGGTGACGCCTGTTTCCACATAGTTTTGTATTATTACTACGAAAAGCCACAACAACGTCCTGCAGCATCGACAAAGTGGTTGTGATTTCTTACGAGACAATTATGTCTAATTGCTTTAAAGGTCAAATTAATAACTGGCAACAGTGACTGCTTTCTTACCAGACAACCAATGTTCGTATTGGTTATCTGCTCTACCAGACTGTACTTTTAAGTGTGTTATAAGCAGCTTTGAGCTCATTTCCTGCATCGAGTGGTTGTAGACTACCCTCTGTCTGTCTGCCGGTCCTTCTGTCTGTCTGCCGGTCCTGCTATCTGTTTGTGTCCGTCTGTCTGACCGGAAGGAGGAACCCTTGACCAGCTGTGTTGGGTTCATTTTGCCGGGTCTGTTTAGACGTTTGCGGCCAATTAGCCCCAACGGAAGGAATAACATTCGGTCCAATGATAAATGTTCGGCGGCAGCGGCGGCTGGTCAACGCCATCAAAGGCCTTCCTTCTCATGGCATAATCCAACGCCCTCACGCACGCATTCCTCTGCATATGCCTCAATAATTATCTACATCTAGGCCTATATATAATAGTATATGTATGTATGTATGTATGTATGTATGTATGTATGTATGTATGTATGTATGTATGTATGTATGCATGTATATATAATTATACATATATATATATACATATATACAGGGACAGAGAGAGACAGAGATATAGAGAGACAGACAGAGCTAGAGAGGCAGACAGAGAGGTACAGACAGGCAGACATACATACAGACAGCACTAGATGTCTGCACGAATGTAGGCTGTGCATGTATGTCTGAATATTTGTATAGCGCTATCAGATACAAAGGGGCGGATTTAACAGGTCAGTTTTTTTCTTTCCGCGGCTAATATTTATGTTCCAAATTTCTATGTCATTAATTTCGTCTGGCTCGCAGTGCTAAATCAGATTTAATGTTCAATTTTGAAGTTTTTCCGCCTTATGGAATGTGCCGCCCCCTGGAGGCTATGGCATTGTTTGTTCCTGCAGGAACTCTTCCACTGGAAATACATCTCACAAGTGCGAGCGCAGTTATGTGATAACATATATATATATATATATATATATATATATATATATATATATATATATATATATATATATATATATATATATATAATACAGTGATTACATAGCTGTCTGTCTATCTGTCTGCATATGTATATATACATTTGCAATGGCGGATTTACTATAGGAAATATATAGTATAATATGTATGTGTGTAATTCATATTTGATTTATAGTGCTGGCGGCAATATCTCCGTGTGTTTATATAGCGCCAGAGATTCTTAATGGTTTCTGTGAAACGAGGCGGGTACTTTTTGAAACTCAAACCGTTCGGCCCTGTGCGGTCACTGATACATGCTCTGCATACCCAGACCTGAGCGATGATCTACTGGTTATCGCTCTGGAATGCAGACTCTGAAGGCGGGGGGTTCAAATCCCTGCTAGAGCCGGAAGAATTTTCAAGGTTTCTTTGTCACTTGTGCCCCCTGGTGAACTCTTCTAATTAATACAGTGGTCATACGCTGTCGGTAGAAAGATCTTAGGGTGAAGGAGAGGAACGGCCACCCGAGGTCAAGAAAGTGAAGTCGATAACACTGTAGTAGTACTAATGGATGCCTCGTGGAGTTGGCTTATAAGGACTGGGTGATAGATGGATGGATTGAATGAATGAATGAATGAATGAATGAATGAATGAATGGCTGTTTCAATAAATGATTGAAACAATTAGGCTAATTAAGGAAATAAATGAACGATTGATTGAATGATTAAATGAATGAACGATTGAAATAATAATCAATGAATGAATGAATATTAATAATATAAACAGACAGAAATGTCATGAAGTAAACTTTTTGTTACGCTCCTCATTGGCCGCTTCCAACTAATGAATATTAATGATCAATGACGTCACTGTTTACGAATGGCGAGATTCAAAAGGACGTGCGTTTCACGCTTAATTAAAGTAAATTTAAATATAGGGTAAAGGGCTGCTATTTTAAACTAACAAGTTAAAACGAGCTTAAACTAATTTACTTCAGTGTGTAATCTAGTCCCCCTGTTCTGGGGGGGGGGAAAACAAGGTTTCTCGGGGGGGAATTTCCCCCCAAAAGGTCTCTGCCTTACAATATTGCTGAGTTCTGGGGGGGAAACTTCAATCATGGGGGGGGGGAAATTTCCCCCCCAAAAGACGTCTAGATTAAACACTGAATTTACTTATGTGGCGAACAGGCTGAAACGAACAAGCTTAACGGGTTTAAACGGGCCTATTTACTTAGGCCTTACATGCAGAAAAAAATTCAGTCTTGTTGTCAAGATCTTAAACCTCAAGACCAAGACCAAGACCTTGAACCTCGAGACCAAGACCTTGAACCTCGAGACCAAAACCAAGACTTTGAACCTCAAGACCAAGACTTTGAACTTCGAGACCAAGACCAAGACGAAGACCCAAAAAAATCCCGTTCAGGTCAAGACTTCTTTTCCTTACACAAAAAAGTTGTGGAGTCGATATTTTAATGAAAACGTGAGTCGTTTATTTTATTCAAGCAAATGAACCTTAAATGCAGACTGCAGAGAATTCCGAATTCATATTTACAAAAGTCCTTCATGCAAACGGTTAGGCTATTCCAAATGCCTTTGGTATTTTATAAAAAAAAATTCGCTCAGAAATTTCTGACTTCATAAAAATTCCGCCATAGCTAGGTGCTGAAGTCGCTGGCGCACACAGTAGCTTTTCAAGCACTGGATGTAAATGTATAAATCGTGAGCCTTTTTGATATCCTCCCATGGTTTATCAGGCTTCAGAAACAAGTCTCGACAGGGCTTAAGGTTTTCCTGACCAACAAGACTTGCATCCGTCCGTAGGTATTTTGTTGTAGGTTATGATGCAAACAGGTTTGATAAGTTTTAAAATTCTTGAGTTTTGTTAAATGACTGTTCATATTGACAGCCGGTCTTGGTCTTGGTCTTGCGAGACCAAGACCAAGACTTTGAACCTCAAGACCAAGACCTTGAACCTCAAGACCAAGACCAAGACTTTTGGTCTCAAGACCAAGACCAAGACTTTTAAAAACGAACTCGAGTGCACTCGAGACCAAATTTAAGACCTCGGTCTCGAGGACAAGTCTGGAAAAAATTACGCGCACATTGGAAAATACATTCTCAAATTGTTTTTAAGCGGTCTTAGGACGGTCAATAATCTAGTAATGAATGATTTTAAGAACAAATAAACGAATTACCGAGTGACTGAATGAATGAATAAACCCTGATTTAATTAATTGATTAAATGAATGAATGACTGAATGAATGAATGAGTGATTGAATGAATTATTAAATAACGAATGCATTAACGATTGATTGACTGTTTGTTTGATTGATTGATTGATTGATTGATCGATCGATGGATTGATTGGTTGATTGATTGATTGATTGATTGATTGATTGATTGATTGATTGATTGATTGATTGATTGATTGATTGATTGATTGATTGATTGATTGATGAAATTGCTTCAGCTACTGCATCAAGTTCGAACTGACCGAAGTCCAGTCACCATGCAACTCGACATCTGACAAGTGGTCAGGAGCCTTGGCCATCGGTTCCACCGTCTGCGTCGAATGTCAGACTCTGGCGATGCACAAAGAACTCGGAGGACGATGCCTCGGCCAGGGTGTCCTGCTCCGGGAGACTCGCTGGAACGCGGTACTGCGTCCGGGTTGCCACGGCAAGTGGATCATGCAGTCGAGGCAGGAGGACTGCCGCTGCGACGCCGACAGCTCCGCCAGTTTCATTCTGCTCTGAGCAAGAGCCCAGCAGGCGGAGAGGGTGCCAACACTGCCACGTCTATCGTCTGTGTTTATGTAACTGACCGTTGAAAGCAGGGAGCGATTTTGGGTTGGATTTAGCTATGGGGGAAAAGGGGTTACGGAAGCGGGGGAGAGTGCGATTGGGGTTGAGGTAGTTCGGGTAAAGAAAAAGTCTTTTGGGGTTGAATTTAGTTGGGGAAGAGAAAGCGCTTTGGGGTTAGGGACGTGACAGAGGATAGTGCGGTTTGAGGCTGGAAGAAGTTGGGGAAAAGATTGCGATATGGGGTTGAACGTAGCCGGGAAGGTAAAAAGAAGTGGAAGGGATGAAAGATAGAAGGCTGCAGGCATAAGTGGTGAGATTTGTAAGAAGTGGAGGGGTTTAATAAAAGCGAATTGGGTTGATAACGTTGGGGGAAGGGTGCAAATTTGGGTTGGAAATAGTTGTATAAGCAAAAATCGTATTGCGGGGAGAGTGTGAAACAACCAGAGGAACGTTTTATCCCAAAGTTTCACCCTATATCTCCTGTAGAAAATCGCATCCTGCTTAAACAGTTTATCCTTTAGGCTATCCGTAGAAAATCGCACCCAGCTTGAAAATGTCTACTATAGCGGCGCATAATAATGTGACCAGATTTCATAAATTGCTGATAGTAGACGCATTGGCGCAATGGTTCGTAGATCGCCTTGTCTGTCTTGAAAAGCATTCACCGTATCGCCTAGGCCGAAGTACCAATCAACTCGTCTATTACTAATTAACCTACATGCTTACTACAAACAGGGTGGTGGTTTCACGTGGTTTTTTCTTATGCAACTCGGCCATCTTGTTTCGTCATCCTCGAAGTCCTACTAAATCCTGAGAACGTCCTTGATGAAGACCCCTTTACACCAATTACTAGTTAAGCTATTGCCCTACTATTTATTTTTTGGCGTGGGACCTGGTAGCCGATTGGTTAGACTCGTTAGAGCGCTCGCCTTGTAACGCGAAGACTACGGGTTCGAGCCTCCTGCTCTGAGACGGTTACTGTTTAGGGACCTTGAACAAGTCCTTCACTCACAATTGCTCAGTTAATGCCTGGTCAGTAGATAGTGGCGCTTAATACATTTACACAAATATCTTACCCACAATCATGACACGGAGTTGAACATTATTATGACCGACCAAACCTCTTCCATATAGATAGGCCTACCGTTTAGCGCAGCGTTATTTCATGGGTAGGCCTATAGGCCTATATCAGTGTTGGAATGCTTGTCCCAGACTGTTTTAGATCAGAATACGGCGTATACTGAACCGTGTTATAATGAATGTCTATTGTATCTAAACTGATTAATGTGACCAGTGCAAGTGTGAACTTGTGAAGCTGTTAATTCGTCTTCTGTAATTCGTTGCTTGCGTTTAGCTTTTATGTCGATGGTAGTAGTGTCTTGTTAACGAACGATAACTATTTCAGCGCACGAGGAGAAAAACCTTTCTGTGTTAACAGTCATGTTAAGAAAAAACACAATGAAATATTATTTTTTCTTAGCCCGATGTACATCTGGTCCCCACGATTACAAACATAGGGATAGTATTTTGGCTACAGTCTTTGATGTTATGCTCAGTGGAAAAATTGTTGTGGAAAGCAATAGCACTGAAGCGCTGGTTGGAAAAGTACTTCTACTACTACCACCACCACCACCATCACTACAACCACTACTATCTCTACTACTACTAATCATAATACTTATATTGCACAATTATGTATTCACTTTGACTATAACTGCCCTATTCTGTATTAACCTCAACTATTGCCCTATTCTGTATTCACCTTAACTATTGCACAATTCCGTATTCACCTTAACTATTGCACTATTCTGTATTCACCTTAACTATTGCACTATTCTGTATTCACCTTAACTATTGCACTATTCTGTATTCACCTTAACTATTGCACTATTCCGTATTCACCTTAACTATTGCACTATTCCGTATTCACCTTAACTATTGCACTATTCTGTATTCACCTTAACTATTGCACCATTCCGTATTCACCTTAACTATTGCACTATTCTGTATTCACCTTAACTATTGCACTATTCCGTATTCACCTAAACTTTTGCACTATTCTGTATTCACCTTAACTATTGCACTATTCTGTATTCACCTGAACAGCTTGACTATTTGCAACGATAAGTCTTTAACGAAGATAAGAAGGTACCCTCAAGGCTCGTGGTAGTGAAGTTATCATAGATGAGAATCATCGAGTGTCAGGAGGCAGAGAAAACAATTAGCGCCTCTTTTTAGTACGATGGAACAAACATCTGGCCATAGGAAGTCGATCTTACGCTTGTCCGAGTACAGTAGGCTAACGGTCAGTCCCAACAAAGACCCGCGTCAAAAATACCGAGACAAAAATACCTTAAAGGGCATACATCAAAGACAGAGGTCCGTATACTCCAGACTCCACCGAGTCTTGGACCCTTATCAGAATGACACATGATACGAAAGGATGGGCCTACCTGTTCCAGTCACGTAGGCCAAGACGACTGCCAATAGGCCTACACCACCTAAGCATACATAGCCTAGTCGAGGAACGAAGGATAAATCCGGTTTGCAAACTTAGCACCAATAATCTCAAACACGTTAATTACTGAACTAAATTCGTCGCAATGACGTACGTCAATTAGGCTAACGACCGACATGCCCAGATTTTTCATTTTGTTAAGCTTAAAGCTGGAGTGCGCAATTGTCTAGTGAGTGATGGATTTTCGTCCGGGAGGTGGGTTCGAATTCGCAATTAACCTAGCCACAAGGGTGTTTCAAGAAATTGGCTCCACCTTAGCACCTATATATAGCCAACTCGGCTACACTGACCGTACACTGTTGGTGGGAAAATCATATGGCGAAGAAAAGAGCTTATCATATGCAATGTTCCCTCTAAGCTGCGCGCGTGCGCGCGCGCGCACGGCATTTCAAACTAGCGCGCACAACATTTTCTCCTAGCGCACAAATTTCTTGAACTCTAATATTTATTTTCGATGTTACATTTTGCCCATTGTTCCAGCTTATGACATATTTAGCCTACGATGTTCAAAAGGCCAACAAGGCTTGTGTTAAGAAATGTCTTCCCGTGTAGATCTCGGCCTCTCTGCACTATAGCCTGTATAGGACGGACGCTTCATGACAGGACCTAATTGATACAGACGGCCGCAGGTGTATTCGTATGCGTGGGGTCTGTCTAAGTCACCCGATGTGTCAGAGTAGTAGACCCACAGAAGAAGCGACACTCAGCCAGGCATGATTCGGAAGCTTACAACAGCTGCATACCCTACTACGGCAGATCACTCCTCTCTGACCCATGACCGAGGGTGTTCGAAATAATACCTAGCTTGTTCGTCTCTCTTTCCCTGTCTCATTCCCTGTCTCTGGTTTCTCTCACTCTGTCTCTGTAGCAGTCTGTCTCTGTCTCTCTACAAAGCCATGTGACCTGTAGGCTACACACTACATATGACTGCAGATTTCCAGAAGATGAAATACTCAAATGGAAAGTGAGCTATGCTTGTTGGCAGACACAGAAAGTTATGATTTTGGGCAAACCGAGATTGCTAGTTTAGCAGTGAAATACTGTAAACTAGGCCTACTTGACAAAACTAGCGACGAATACGAGAAGCAGGATTGCAAGCAGTATCGTGACTTTAAATACATTTCAATCGAAAACTTTAAGGTAGGAATTTTCAAGATATTTGCCGATTCATCTAGCTTGCAGTGTGAACGTGGCTTCAGCCTTATGAATGGAACGAAGACAAAATGCGTAATCGACTTCAGGTTGACCGCCTGGATTGTGCAATCAGAATTAGGATTTTTATTCTGGTCAAACAAATTGACCTGGATCATGTGTAGGCTATGCTCTTTAGCAATCTCACAAAGACAGAAGCGAGAAAATCTAAGCTTAATTTTTGGGCCTTTTAATAGCCTACCCTCCAAGGATTTTATAGCCTTGTACAGACGTGAAGTAATTGTTTAGGAAACAACTTGAACCATACATACGGGGTAATGCAATCGTAGAAAGTAGTATTGTGAATCGTTTAATCTTATTTCGTTGCTATGTTGATTGGCGTCATCGAATGTTTGACCGGGCATATAAGGGCACACAATTTAAGAAGTTGTGCTTGTCAGTTACATTTGTTCGAATAATCATCAATTTGAAATGTGTCTACAAGCTATGTGTAGGCCTAATTCCGTAATAATTATATACAATTCTATTACAATGTTGTCACATTCACATAAATGCTACTTACTTACTTCAACTTGACTTTAGCCTTTTTCGTTCTATATGATATCGCATCTAGGCTTTTAATGTAAGTCTTATGGTGAAAATGGAGTAACAATCCTTTCTAAACGCCTTTGCTACCCCAAATGCCCACCACGCCCACGCCACCTTCACGAGGTAACCCCACTATATATGAGCAAAGAGCGCAGTGGATGACCGCGAGTCCTCGCCGGTATAATCGAGTCCCGCGAGATAAGCAGTCTGAAAGAAGGACGATGGAGGACATCAACGCAGAAGATGGTGTCTAAGTAAAAACACCGATGGAAAGGCAACGAGAAACAACCCCCTCCCCTAAACTTCTCGAGTTGCATTTAGCCATTCGAAGTTAGAGCCTGCCCAGGGGCAGAGAACTTGAACAGATGTTTTTTTACTGTAGCATACTCTTTCTGTAAGAAGTTGCGGTTGGTCAACTTTGATTCGTAATAATAAACGAAATTATATATGTACAACTTTGCACGTACAATATATTTAGTAGGCCTTAAAGATCACAATATGTTACTGCTCACGCGGCAGGCCAATGCGCGCACGGCGGAAAAAAATTAGAGGGAACATTGATCATATGCCGAGGCTAAGAAACGTAAGTCGCTATTGATCGCTGTTTTTGCGTGGTCAGCTCGGCATGCAGTGCTTCTGAAAAAGCGCGAAAAAATTGTATAGCGCAACAAAAGTTGTTTCTTCAGCCAACTCTGAGAGATAGCTATTATTTAGTTATTTATTAGGAACATTATTAATGGCCGCAAAGTCACACAGAAATGTGAATCTGAGCTATGGTTATGAACTGAAAGCGTCGGCATATGAGGGCAGGGTCAGTCTTCTCCTCGCCGCCCGAACCTCCCATCACTGACTGTGTGCGATGTCGGTGTGCTGCTCATCTTGCCGTGTTCACTAGAGAGCGAAAGTCATCGCAATAATTCAGTCTTGTTGTCCTCGAGACCAAGGTCTTGGTCTCGAGTGCACTCGAGTTCGTTTTTAAAAGTCTTGGTCTTGGTCTTGGTCTTGAGGTTTAAGGTCTTGGTCTTGGTCTTGAGGTTCAAGGTCTTGGTCTTGGTCTTGAGGTTCAAGGTCTTGGTCTTGGTCTCGCAAGACCAAGACCAAGACCGGCTGTTAATATGAACAGTCATTTAACAGAATTCAAGAATTTTGTTTCTTGCATCATACGACCAATAAGGTCCAATATCTATTTATGGATATAAGTCTTGTTGGTCAGGAAAACCCATTGGCAGCAGCAACAGTTATTCTGTATCAGACGGTATGATAAACCATGGGAAGATTTCAAAAGGACTCACTATCACATGTACATTTACATCCAGTGCTTGAAAAGCTACTCTGTGTGTGTCAGCGACTTCAGCACCTGTAGAACGTATTTTTTCACCTGGCGGAATTTTTATGAGGCCCACCAGGCACGTCTTGGTCAGAAAATTCTAAGCGAATTGGTTTTTATAAAATACAAAAGCCATCTGGTATAAGAGTTTGCATGAAGGACTTTTGAATACAAATTCGGATTTCTCTGCAGTTTGCATTTAAAGTTAATTTGCTTGAATAAAATAAAAGACTCATGTTTTCATTAAAATAGCGAATATTCCGACTTGACAATTTTTAGAAGTCTTCACCTGATTTCGATTTTTTGGGTCTTGGTCTTGGTCTTGAAGTTCAAGGTCTTGGTCTTGGTCTTGGTCTCGAGGTTCAAAGTCTTGGTCTTGGTCTTGATCTCGAGGTTCAAGGTCTTGGTCTTGGTCTTGGTCTTGAGGTTCAAGGTCTTGGTCTTGGTCTTGAGGTTTAAGGTCTTGACAACAAGACTGCAATAATTATAGAGGTAACCAGTTATAACGGTCTAGCTTACTGGTTGGAGTTTCATGCGAGCGGTATCTTACACACACACACACACACACACACACACACACACGCACGCACACAAACACACACCTACAAACACCTACACACACACACACACGCCCGAATTCGCCAATCTTTGTCAGAAATTTATCTTATCTCCTTTTTAAAGATGCTTCTGATGTAGCATAATTACTTCTATTTTTCAATTCTTTTAACTTTTTCCTCTCTTGTTTTATTATTTTCTTATTACATCTGTTTTATATTCTCTCTCAGCTTGTTCACGAATGTGCTGTTCGCTTTTGGTTTTCAATTAAAGAATACTAATAATAAAAAAATAATTTACAATCCAACTACGCTGTTCCACCCGCTGCTCTTCCGTCCTAACACGTCCTTTCCGCCCTCCGTTCATTTCATCCATAATATTTAGCCTTGAATCGTTAAAGAGAAACCCAAGCAGTTCCACCCCGCTGGAACAAATAAACTCCCGCAAGATTTACAACAGTTATCTGACCCATCTCACGAACTTAACACTGCATCTCTCCGTAAGTCTTTCACTGAAAACAATCTTCCAGATAACCTATCCTCATTCCACCTCTTCCGCTCTCCTCTTTCGCCACTCCAATTATAAACACCATCCATCCTACGTAGCCGTCCGTCTCTCTGGCTACCAGAGCCTGCAGGATCTTGACCTGGAGAGCTGAATCTCATCAGTTTTGTTTACCGTTTCAAATTGCTTGTGCACCATAGGCTGCTTCTACCGTTTTCGGTGCGTCATCGGTTGATGCTTCGCGGACTGGATATTGGCGCTACACAATTAAGTTCCAAATTAACTTACAATTTTGTCTGGTTTCCGTATTGCGCGATACTTTGGTGGTTAGCGTGCTGGACTTTCAACCAAGAGGTTTGGGGGTTCAAATCCACAACAGGGCAGAATTTTGTTTCCAGATATCTGCTCCATCTGCGCCCCATGCCAACTCAGCTATAACGAGTCCATTGACCGTATACTGTTGCAGGAAAGATCAAACGGCGAGAGAGAGAGAGAGAGAGAGAGAGAGAGAGAGAGAGAGAGAGAGAGAGAGAGAGAGAGAGAGAGAGAGAGAGAGAGAGAGAGAGAGAGAGAGAGAGAGAGAGAGAGAGAGAGAGAGAGAGAAATGACCGCCTGCACTCATAGCTGAGGTTGAGAAAAATGAAGTCGCTAATTAATATTACACAATGTAATGTAAATAAGTCGATTTAATAGTCAAAAAATTAACGCTGACTGTTGTCAAAATGACGCAAAACATCAAAAGCTATCAGCAACTCTTTAAATTCTAGCTACACATCAAAATTCGTTTACTACTACACTTGCCTACGATAAGAATTTACAGTAAGAAAAGAAAAACTATTCTGTATAGTTGTCAATCGAAAAATTGTACAATACTACTAGACGAAAAATTGTACATCTGTTCAACTTACTAGGACTTCCCTTAATAGGAATGGAATATCTTCACAATCAGAGTCTTTTTAATTAACGATAATTCAGATATTTGCACAACTCCAATACATTGCAGCTAAATTCACCATACACTTATGAATTTATTAAAATATTTGGAAAATTGTAAAGTTCTGAATTTATCGAATATTGCGACAAAATTGTGCAAAAATTGTCTTCACAAAAAGCAAAACGCAGATACGAGACGAAATCCGTACAACATGTATCTGAATAGGCCATACTAAAATACATGTACTTTTAGGGACTTCTCAAAAGTGCTGGGTGCAATAGAAAAATTATCAATAATTATTACTATTTATTATTCATTATTATTACGTACGCACTCTCATTAAGTCTGAATCTGAGGGTTAACCTACGGCTTACAGAGCCCCATTATACAAACCCACAAACTTCAAATTTTGGGCCAATTGCGGAATTACACATATGGGTGTATCTGAACATTCGTCAAGTATATCCTTTTAACAGATTTCTGGCCTCTCTCCGTAGCTGTCGATCACACTAAGACAATAATTCTTCCCTCTTCAACCATGGACTGTAAACAACCTTAACCACAACTCCCTGCAGCTGCTTGTCTGGTCTTTTGTGAGCTGAAGAAAAATCATTGTTTGAAAAATACTGTTTTGTTCGATGCTCATAATGTAAAACAGCTTTTGAAACCAAATTTACAGATTGCGTTCTCAAACATGACTAATTCTTTACATCGTTCTTTTTGTTGCTTTATTGTGGATCCAGTTGGGTGGAGTAATGGACCTAGTAGGGATTTAAGTCTGGCCAAATGAGGAATCCAATTCAGCTTAGCAGGGTCTTTGTTGATAAAGAAATGTGGTTTGGCCAGACAGGAGATTTTTTTAAAGGATATTGGTTTGGCCAAAGAGAGAATTTTTAAAGGAATGCAGTTTGGC
This sequence comes from Allolobophora icterica, assembly GCA_963556255.1. Lineage (NCBI taxonomy): Eukaryota > Metazoa > Annelida > Clitellata > Crassiclitellata > Lumbricidae > Allolobophora > Allolobophora icterica. The sequence goes on along the minus strand of OY744607.1, from coordinate 52,579,094 downwards.
CAAACGGGGATTTTTTGGCCTAGTAGGGAATCTGTTCAGCCTAACAAGGAATCCGGTTTAGCCTAATCCAGTTCAGCTTAGTAGGGAATCCAGTTTGGCCTAATCCGATTCGGTTTAGTATGGAATCTGGTTTTGGACATACTGGATCATGTCATAAGTTTTTCCGCGGAAACTCTGCGAACAGTTGTAGATGATCTTCAGCATGTACTGTGCCGCTTCCTTCTCCGTTGCGTTGGGCACGAACCGCTGGCGCAGCTGTTTGATTGTTCGGCCACGGAAGCAGGGCAGACCCGTGTCCAACATCAGCGACACGAGCGACACTATTGCTTCTCTGTACTGCCTGTTCAATTAAAACCGGAGAACATAAGCGAATAATCATTGAATATCAAAAGAAACAACTGAATTGCACCGAAAAATAGTAGAAAAGAATTGAAAATTAGTAGAAATCGTTTCTATGTCACTGTCCATTTCACCCTGTCTCTCTCCCTCTCTGTCCTGTGCCTTTCTCTCCCTGTGCCTTTTTGTCACTGTCCAATTCTCTCCATGGAGAAATGGAGAGAAAAAGACAGAAAGAGGAGTCTCTCTTTCCATTTCTCCCTGTCACTCTCCCTCTCTTTCACTGTCCTTTCCTCTCTCTCTCCCTGTCCGTTTCTCCCTGTCTCTCTCTCTGTCCCTCTCCCTCACTTTTCTCTCTCCCTCTCCCTCATCTCTCCTTGTCCATTTCTTTCTGCCTCTCTTTTTTCGCTGACCATTTCTCTCTTCCTGTATGTTTCTGTCTGTCGCTCTGCTTTGCTGCCCTTATCCCTTTCTCTCTTTCAATGTCCAAATTCTTCCTGCCCCCGTCCTCTGTCTCTCTCTATCCATTTTGATCCATCCATCCAGTCGTCTGCAACCTTCATGACAAACCTGATGGCTAGGTATCCTTGAACGCACAGCTCCTGGAACCACTTGTAGGGAGCGGCGTCCATGCTACCACCCATGATCAGCACCATCTCGTCGTCCAGCTTGAAGTCCGGCTCCCAACCCATGTTACCACCAGGTGAACTTTCAAACATGAAACCGAAATCTGAAACAAACCCAGAACCACCTCTACTGTAATCGGAAGTGCTCATTTATATAGCGCCATTTGAAGAAACCTCATCAGAGGCACAAGTTACCTTACTACACAAGACCACAAAAACCAAAGGACTTAAACTGTTTGCAAAATAAAAAAATAGAAAGTAGAAGGAGCAAGGAAGCCTTTCACGTCAAGACTAGAAAAAACTAGGCCAGCTACTATTACAACTTGCAAAACTAGGCCAACTACTATTAAAACTTGCAAAAACTAGGCCATGTACTAATACAATTTGCAAACCTATGTCAGCTACTATATCGGCTTGCAAACTAGGTCAGCTACTATTGCAACTTGCAAAACTAGGTCAGCTACTAGAAGAATAAAAAAATCAGTAAGAAAGCATAAGTGGTAGAGAAATGAAAGAGAGAGAACACCAGAAGCTGTTGAAAAACGAAATTTATATCAAAATGTGGCAGTCTTCAGACCAGACGTGGTAGAGAAATGCAGGGGTAGAAAAATGATGTGCATGAAAAGCAAAACTGGTAACAAAAGTGGTAGAGAAAGAGGAAGTGGTAGAGAAAGAGGAAGTGGTATAAAAACGAATGCGGTAGAGAAACGGCAAAAGTAGAGAAAAAATGACAGAAGAACAGAAATGGAAGCAGCAGAAAAAGGACGTCAACAAAAGCAGAAATGCATAATAATCGAAGCAGTATAGAAAAGGAAGTGGTAGTGAAAGAATCTGGTATAGAAACCAAGGTGGTAGAAAAACGGAAACGGTCGAGAGATGGTGACGTGGAGTGGCCGTGGTACCGATGTGTATGATGCGACCAAGACTATCGAGCATGATGTTTCCATTGTGTCGGTCCTTGATCTGGAGCAGGAACGTCAGGACGCTGTATCCAGCCATGCTCACGATGAAGTTACGACGCGCCTAGCGACCGAAAAAAACAACAAGAATCAGAAGTCCATACAAAGGATCTACATAACTGGTGCCTTGGGCAGATTGACAGACAAATTTACAGACATTATATTCATACATTATATTCATACATTATATTCATACATTACATTCATACATTATATTCATACATTCAGACAGTCAGAAAAACTAATAGAGACAGACAGATGGTCTGACAGACAAAAAGTAAACAGATACATGGGCGTGGTCATCAACAAAGAAGAAATAAGTGGGACAGACAGACAGACAGACAGACAGACAGACAGACAGACAGACAGACAGACAGACAGACAGACAGACAGACAGACAGACAGACAGACAGACAGACAGACAGACAGACAGACAGACAGACAGACAGACAGACAGACAGCAACAGTCGATGTACTCATTGTGGAGCTGCTCAGTTGCCTAGAGGGCAGCCGTTGAACATACACTCAGTTTTCCTGAACTATTACAACGAATTACAATATTTGATTATGATCTGAGTTGAAGCGATCATCAACTGGTGCCACAGAAATCATTCGATTAGATTAGATTAGACTAAATATGTTTCATTACGTTAGATAAGGGCTTTCGAAGGAGACTGTTCACTATGGTTTCGATCTAAACGACCATCGACTGGTGCCTCGGACATTAGATTAGGAGATTAGATTAGATTGGATATGACCACTGCTTGGAAGGACAGTGCAACAGAAGTCATTTGATTAGATCAGGAGATTAGATCTGGAGATTATATTAGTTCAGGAGATTAGATTGGGAGATTAGATTGGATATGGTTACCGCTTGGAAGGATGGCGATGACTCGTCGCCGTATTTCGTGATGAAGTATTCGTACATTCCGATGTCCGTCTGCCGACCGATCTGGTCACGTGACTTGCTGTCCGGAACACACTCGATGACCCCGCACTGTCCAACAGAAAACATTATTTCAAATTGCAATTAAAAATCTTCGTCATCATTATCAATTATCAACTTCTATCGCGCCGCTGTCTGGTGTGCAAGGCATCAACTGGTGGCAGAGCAAAAGAAAGCCGCAATCAGGTCAACATCCAGAAGATTATATGTTCAGACAGAGAGGCAACTTTTATGTGCAACATTGTGTGTATAAAATTATATATATATATATATATGTATGTATTAGGGTGGTCCACAAAAATAAAGTTCAAGCTAGAAGCCAGGACACCCTCTCAGTTTTTTAGACCTGTCAGTAGTATTATTGAGACAAAATTTCAGCTTCCTATTCCAACTAGAAGACGGTGCTCAATGTCATATAAATATTACCAAATAGTAGTATTTGCTGTAAATCTTGATGCCGTATAACTTGGTCAACATTTGTCATGGAGATGAGCTTGAAATAGTTTCTGTTGTGTTATCATACTTACTTACTTACTGGCACTTGGAATAAAAAAAGTGTACAGTTCTTGTTGAAGGTCATGGTGCCCACTTCCTGTGTTTTTGGCGGACATGTTTTCAGAAGTGAATTTTTACATTACAATTGCTGCAGCGCTTGGCTGTGATCCTTCTGCCCTGCCACTTTGAACCATCCACAGAGCGCGTAAGAAAGCCAGGACACAGCATGCTGAAGCTGGAAGATCTGAATTTGTACCAGATTAGCCACTGGTACTACACTGGGTTGGGAAAACCCTGCCTAAGATCATTGGAGCAGGAAATGTCGACCACCTGCCAGTGCTGGTTTCAGGTGGTGGTGTTGATAAGCCCCTCTTTGTGCCCAAATTAGCCTTCATGGTCGTTCATATTCTTCTGAAGTTGTGAAAACCCACAGTTGACAAAGTTCAAGCCTTGAGCTTTGTTACAATGTCTGTCAACACTGGGCATTTCAACGGAGTGTGTGTTCTGCTGGAAGAAAAATAGGCTGAGAGCTTCTGTGGTTGGCCTGCCGTCATCATGAAAAGGAATTGATTTTAGCCAAAGTATTCACCTTGTGCTGCGGTCCATCTGTTCACTATAAATCCCAATCTTCAAGAGATTTAAATCTGCTGGGAAGGTGTGACACGTGTCAAATTCCGAGGACTGGAAGTCATATCCGGCACTGAAGCCCCCATGAAACAGCATCAGTTTTCTCAAGGAGTTTGCTGAAAGAAAGTCCGATTCAGAGATCAGAGACAACTACCAAGAGCTCATTGAGATGACAGTAGTTGTCCTTCAGTAATTCACTGGAGAGCCCCTGGGTCAACTGACCATGGACATTGGATGGCCAAGTTACTGTATGCAATCAAAATCTTCCTTTTTCGCGATCAACCTGATGTATTCAAGAAGAAACTCAGATTAATTGATTTTTGAATTTTGGTGTCCTGTTTACGCAAAGGCATGGACAAAGGCCCCTTGCTGCTGAAGCTCCAGAACAAGATCTGTCACTTTGGATTGGTCTAGGACAATATGAGTCTATTGACTGTGAGATCAGCATTGCTGCCAGGAAGGTCCTAGAAAACCACTTGTGGTACCTTTCAGATGAGGCTGTAGGTCTGTGACTGTTCTCAGACCAACTTCCTATAACAGATAAAATGAAGATTGTCCACAGAATGACTGCAAAACCTGATGAAAGGAGGTGAGAGCTGATGCTACGGTACTGGAGGGGATTTTGGGTGATTTTACAAACCAGTGAGCATTGACACTACTGTCATACCTGAAGATGAGTGATTCCTTTGTTACACTTCCACTAGAGAAATGGATCCAGAATGAGGATTACAAGCAAGGTAGAGAGATAATTCAGCAGTTGAGAGTGGTGAATGACGCGGCTGAGAGGGTGTGAAGTTGTTCGATGAATTCTACCGATTCATCACCAATGATGAAGAAGAAAAGCAGTTTCTTCTCCAAGTGGTCAAGGCAAATAGGAAAGCTGTTCTCACTCTTGTTGAGTCTGCTGTTGATGCAGTGCTTGCAAAGCCTTGCAGTTTCTAGAGTCAAAAACGGTTACGGGTGTTGAAATTATAAAACAAGAACAATCGACATTCGATATTCATGGATTGGACGATGTTTTTTGACATTTTTTGACATTTCCAATTCATTAAACCTACTGAAATTTTACAGTTCCATCTGGCTAACTGTTCTTGTATCAAATATGTTGTCAAATTACAGTAATATTTTATCTATCTTGAAATAAAATGCATTTGTATGCTCGACACATTCATTTCTGCAATTAATGTCTATTTATCGGTATATGACAAAGTAACACAGTCCGTGAGCATCGTCTTCCAGTTGGAATAAGAAGCTGAAATTTTGTCTCAATAATACTATTGATAGGTCTAAAAAACTGAGAGGGTGTCCTGGTTTCTAGCTTGAACTTTATTTTTTACCATGTATCTGTGAACCACCCTAGTATGTATGTATGTATGTATGTATAATTATTATTCCTAATAATTTGCACAGTAATAAATAATCATAAATTATTAACTTCTATTACACCGGTGTCTAATGCACAAGGCATCAACCGATAAACCAAAACCGTCATCAAGTCAACATCCAGAAGATCAGTCTGCAAGACAGAGAGGCAGCCTTTGGTGGAGATAAGCAATCTGAAAGAGGTAAGTCTTAAATAGAGAAAGAAATGAAAAAAGCGACTGAGAAGAACGGACAGATACAGGGAGAGAGATTAAGCAGAACGGACAGATACAGGGAGAGAGATTAAGCAGAATGGACAGATACAGGGAGAGAGTTAGCAGAATGGACAGATACAGGGAGAGATATTAAGCAGAATGGACTGATACAGGGTGAGAGTTAGCAGAATGGACAGATACAGGGTGAGAGATTAAGCAGAATGGACAGATACAGGGAGAGAGTTAGCAGAACGGACATATACAGTGAGAGTAAAAAAATTTATAAACCTCCAGGGCTTCTCCCAAGGATTATGAGTTTTGATTGTGACTTCAATCGAAGTAATCATTGACTGATGTCTTGGTCATTGCGATAACATAGAAGTAATTGGATTAGATTAAATTAGAAAAACACAGGTCTTCAAATACAGTAATAATTAAGAATCTGAAAAATTAAGGTATTGGCTAATTTATTAAATACACAATTCCACACCACTTACTCCCTTTCTAATCATCCCCTAATCTACTCTCCCTTTCCAATTCCAATCACCCCAACCCACTCTTCTTTTTTAATCACCCCATTATAATCACTCCAACGTACTCTCCTTCACATTCTAATCATTCCATTCAAATTACTCAATTCTACTCTCCCTCCAATTCAAATCACCCCATTCAACCTCCCTTACAATTCTAACCACCCCAATCCACTCATCGCATTCTGCTCACCCTTCCACCTGAACCACCCCAAACCTACTCACCCCAGGCGCTGTGGCAACAACGCGATAGGGAACGAGGTAGAGCTCCAGTCCGACCTCTTGAACAACATCCTTAAAGAGAGCGATCACCTGCAGAGCCAACATATCCTACAAAACAAACAAATGCACAGACAAAATAAACAAATGCAGACAAAATAAACAAATGCACTGTAGACAAAATAAACAAATGCCCAGACAAAATAAACAAATGCACAGACAATATAAACAAATGCACAGACAAAATAAACAAATGCACAGACAAAATAAACAAATGCAGACAAAATAAATAAATGCACCACCAAAATAAACATATGCACAGACAAAATAAACAATTGCACAGACAAAATAAACAAATGCACCAACAAAATAAACAAATGCACGCCCAACATAAACAATAGCACAAACAAAAATAGCAAATAATTATAAATCATTAAATAAACTATAAACAGTCAAAATTAAACAAATAAACTGTAAACAAAAATAAACAAAGAAATGAGTAAATGAAGAATAAAAAGAATAAACAGACAACAACTAAAAGAAATAAAAATAATACATCTACAGCGAATAAATAAAAATAACTACGCAATAAATCACTGTATAAATAAGCACATTAATTATTCATTATAATATCATAATCAAGTAATAAATACGCGACTTAATTAATCAAATGTCATGGCTACCTGTCGGACGTCGTCTCCAACTTTGAAGATGCATGCTGTCCAGTATTCGTGTCCTCCAATCTCTGACTCTGAGTTTGTCTTCTTACTAAGAGAAGACTTGGAAAGACTCTCTTCCGGAGTCTCCGACATTCCGATCGACTCCAGCTCCTTAACGCCACAGCGCTGGACTTTGAAACGGGCGAGAAACGGGGCCTTGGCAGCGCTGCAGGAAAGCACATGTACTTACTACTATAATTATTATTATTTTTATTATAATATTCTATTCTATGTTTACTAGTACTATTATTATTGTTATCGTTATTATCAGTGTTATTATTATTATTACTATTATTGTTATTATTATTTTTTATTGTTGTCGTTGAAGGATGCTTGTAAAGCGGTGAGTATGGGTTTGAACCTCTATTCAGATGGTTACAGTGTAGGGAGCTTGAGCAAGTCCTTCACACACGACACCTTGGCAGCATCGATGGTAACTCGTCTGGTCGTGTGTGCACTCGTGAACTTTGGAAGGAGGGCAATATCAAACACAGTCGCATTGTATTGTATGTCGATTACAGGATATTATGGGGATATTGGGCAACTCACCATCGAAGACCACCTAGCTCACAGCCTTGGTGACCACAGGTGTTCCATGAACCACGCCTGCAGAACCACCTGCCCAAGGTGCTGCTGCTGAATTTATATAGCACCTTCAAGGCATACCTGTCGCATTAGGAAGACTACACACACATAGTTATTATTATTATTATGCATTTATTAAGCGCAATTATCCATTAACAAAGCATCAATTAATGGTGCTGAGCAATTGCGAGTGAAGGACTTGCTCAAAGTCACTACACAGTAACTATCTCAGAGGATGAAGATCGACCACACTATCCATGTACAAGGCGAGCACTCTAACCAATCGACTACCGTATCCGACGTCTATAACTATATAGCATCGATTGACAACGTTGTAAAGGTGTCTAAAGACAGCGCTCAAAACAATCGGCCACTGTGTCCCAAACTAAGATATAGACACCGAGAATGACTGATGGAAGACCTCTGCATTGGCGTTCCTGACTTGTAGTCGATCTGAAGAACAACAGCTTCTGGGTTCGATGGCAGGTAGCAGCCCGGCTGAAGCGGAACCTGGGCAAGTGCAGCCAAGCACGACTTCTTGCGTTCCTCGCCCTTTGGAAACTGCCTACACAAGAACAATTAGTTAGCATGATACGTCGAACGCTGAATCAGTGGTCTAGCTGTTGCGTACTGAACTGTCAATGCAGGGATCAGGAATCCAAATCTCAGACAGAACAGAAATAATCACTATGGTTACGGGATGCACAAGGTAAGTTACCATGGATACACCGTGGATTGTTCAATCTTCTGTTTTCTTCTGTTCAACATTCTCAGTTGCAATGTAAGCAAATTAACATTAACTTTTTATTTTGAAAATTTTTATCCGGCCCCCACAACTCTCCAGAAATTAAAAAAAATTCAGACTGCAAGAAGTTTTCTTCTGTTCAATATTCTCAGTTGCAATGTAAGCAATTTAACATTAACTTTTTATTTTGAAAATTTTTCTCATGTTGCAAGGCAGCTCACAACACAGTATGGTTTAAGGTAAGAAAAAGACAGTTAGTCTCTTAAGCTAGCTCCGAGGGCTTACTTAATGTGTCCAGAAATGTCCGTGATCTGCCGGAAGAAGTCGAACTCCCTTTCGTAGAAATCGAGCGCTGGGCCGGAAAGCGATTTCTTGATTTGTTCGATTATATTCTCAAGCTGCATTCCAATCTGATCTGAAAAATAAAGTCAGATAAATTGCTAAATCACTGTAAAAAATAATAAATGACCTGTCAGACTTAAACCACTCCTTAAAAATCCTCCCTTAAAAAGTCACTAAATGACCTGTTGGACTGAAATCCTCCTTTAAAAATCACTAAATAACCTGTTGGACTGAAATTCCTCCCTTAAAAATCACTAAATGACCTGTTGGACTGAAATTCCTCCCTTAAAATCACTAAATGACCTGTTGGACTGAAATTCCTCCCTTAAAAATCACTAAGTGACCTGTTGGACTTCGCTTCTGCTTCTCCAATGGATTGTGATTTGCTGAGTATGGTTTCACTTGAAGCAATCGTTGACCGATGGCTTGTACATCACAATAATGGTGCTACATAAGTCATTAGATTAGATTAGATGAATCAGCCTTGGATTTGGTTGCTGCGGTCATGTTTGTGCTTCAGTTGAAAGATCATAGAAGCCTGCAACCACTCAACTCTGATGCAATTAAATCCACTGAGGCAGTTTTGAAATTCATAAGTAGGCCTACTGGACCAGTTTTTTAACTTCACATGTACAGGAACAGATTTTTATATTCATAAGTACTGGAACAGATTTTTAAATTCACAAGTACTGGACCAGTTTTTAATTCACAAGTACTGGGCAGTTTTCTTAATTAATGAGTACTGGGGCAGTGTTCTAATTTTCGAGTTCTGGGGAATTTTTTTAATTTGAACAGAACTAAACACAAATTACACTTGATAGATATATTTTTATAGATTTCTACCATCATAGACTTTGCTTTCTTCGTCCTTGAAGATGTTTGTCTTCATGTTCCAGATGAGCTGATGAGCCAGGACCTGCGACTGACGTGCTGCCCACAGGATGAACTCCGTCACGTAACCCACCTGTTGCAACAACCAAGAGAAAGCCCATCACATGAAACGTAATTGTAATAGCCATAAAGTGTAATAGCCATAAAGTGTAATAGCCATAAAGTGTAATAGCCGTAAACTGTAGTAACTGTAATAACTGTAAACTGTCAGATGGAAGGTCGGCAGCAAGGGCCTTTGCTGGCAACTCACCCTCTACGCTAAGGCTAAAAAAAAGTAGTCACTAACACTTCATACCCCAAGTCAACAACAATTCGTGGTTGCCTCTTTAGTGCAAGAGACTGCTCACTGCTCTTCTTCCTTACTAAGAATTTAAGCCATATTGTGTTGAAAAGGCTGAGAGGTGCAAGCCTCAACAGAAAGTAATTGTAGAGTAGATTCGATTAGATAGGATTGGATTGTCAACATCGTCGTCGTCGTCATCGTCATCGTCATCGTCATCGTCATCATCATCATCATCATCATCATCATCATCATCATCATCATCATCATCATCATCATCATAACATAACATAACATAACATAACATAACATAGGTTTTTTATTGCTCCCAAAGAAAATAGATATACAATAACACATTATAAAATTTCACAGTAGTATTAGGTTGGGATACAAAAGGAGGACCTAAAGGGACCGAAATCCCGCTAAGCAGGGCCACCTATGTACCAATGCAAGTTTAGGTGGAAGTTGATAACATAATATTCGAAAGTGGGAGTGATTTGAATTTACAACTGAAAATGATAACATAATTAGCTTTATCTAATGCTATAGTTTTTAAATAAACAAACAAGGGATGAAAAGTAGTTATATATTTAAAGTAAGTAAGTGAGCACGCAAAAGTTTCTTAAATAGAAAGAGATGAGACACGCTATGAATATCGGCAGGGAGATTGTTCCAAACAGGGGGACCAGTTATCTTAAGAGAAAATTTACCGGTATTGGTGTGAGCAAAGATCGGTCTGTAATTAGAGGCTGTTCTAGTACTATATGAATGAGTGGCTGAGCCGGTGTTAAATAATAAGTCATGCTTATAGCGAAACATGAATTCACCGGTTTGCATTATTCGAATTTGGTCTAATGTTAAAATACCATGTAGGCATCATCATCATCATCATCATCATCGTCATCGTCATCGTCATCGTCATCGTAATCATCATCATAATCATCGTCATCATCACAACCTAATTATAATCATCATCATAATCATTACTGCCAAAGGAGCTAAGAGTTTACTGAAGTCTCTTTACTGCCATAACACTTTCAACGAATTTCACCGTTTAATTTAACTAAATCATTTAATTTCCAAGCGCGTCTCTCCTACCGTATCGTATCGAACGGCTTGAACCAGCTGCGGCACATAGAGCAACAGCGTCTCCTAAAGATTAACCAAATATACAATGAACTAGTAAAATAAAATACAATTGCATTAGATACTTCCAAAGTTCAGGACTTGCTCAATGTCCCTATGCAATGACAGACCCAGTAGAAGGAAACTCTAACTTTGTAATTGTAATTGTCGTTGTAATCTGACATTTATGAATTGCCACTTCAAGAAAAAACTCATCAGTAGCACTCTCGGCCAAAACCAGTGAAATCGCTGTCAAAATAATACAGACTTCTAATCTAATGACTCATTATATCTGAGTTGGCTAAGTGGCACAGGTGGAGCCGAAATCTCAAACCAGCTTTCTGCCTTAACAGGGATTTGAACCCCAGACCTTTCGGTTAACAGCCCAGCACACTAACCACTACACCATCGAGCACCCCTACTTAAGATAGCTCTTAATAGTACCTCAGCACAGACTTTAAAAGTACCTCACAAAAGTGCTGCACTAATGGCTGTCTAACAAAACCATTCTCGTGCTATTCAGAAATGCCTGCTGGTTTGTTCTCTCGAAAGGTTCTACATAAATACTTTGATACTGATAAAGGCTCTACATGAACACTCTGATACTGACCGGATTCTGCAACTTAAGCACGCGAACTGCATACTGCGCCGTGATTGGATGTGGTGGATACTGTCGCGAGAAGTAGGAGAGAGCAATGACTGGAGAGACGGGTGCCCAGGTCAACATGTGCGTCAGCTGAAAAGGAACAGATGACACAGTGTTAATACAGGATTCACACAAGAACATCTAATGGCAATGGTAATTGCAGATTTATGTAGCCCCACTGCAAGAGAGAAGAGGTGATACATAAATCCGTAATTACAATCCATACAATACAACCGGATCTGTATTCTTATTTTAAATAAGTATTCACAAACTTCAGATTTCTAAAGTGCTACTCTAAAGCTAAACACAAAGCATCAGCTTATTCACGAACACTGTCCATTAATTTCCATCATAGCACCGTGCTGTCTCCTCAATTTGAAATGCCCTCGAGGACTCTGACCTACCACTGAAACCAATCAAACAGACTTCAGCTGGTCTCACTGATGTGGATTTTGTGGGGTGCTCAAAAGTTTCAAGTACACATTTACATTAAAGAAGAAGAGCAGTCCCTTAATCTAGCTCTGAGGCAGCCATGGGTACAAAGTGCTAGCAACTTCATTTTCTAAGCCTATGAGGACGGGTGGCCAGCGCTCTCCTTCATTGCCTCATCTTCCCACCCACAGTGTATGGTCAGTGTACTCATTATAGGTGAGTTGGCTACATCCGAAAATGACCTAATTTGCCTCTCAAAGTTAGATAAAAGGACTACTTGTCTTTCTTCTCTTTGTCTCATCATCTGGTCAACCAAGTACTTACCTCGGGCGCATCCGCCTCGATGCTGTGGACCGTGACAAGAAAGTTGATGGCGTTTGGTATGTGCTGCACGGCGCTTGGATTCAGTCGAACGAGACGGGTTACTTCACGCACCAGCGCCTCTGAATTCTTAAATCTTCAGAAGAACACAAGCAGCATAGTGTACATACTGGCATAAAGTACATAAAAATGTAAGCATGTAATGTTAAGTATGCAGCGTTAAGTACATAATGTTAAGTATGTAATGCTAAATATACAACGTTAAGTACGTAAAGTTAGGTACATAATGCTCAGGATGTAATTAATGGTAAGAATGTAATGTTAGGAACGTAATGTTAAGGATGTAATATAAAGAAAGGTAGAAATAGTGTACTATGCAATCTTAAACAGACATGTTTTTATAAACAGGAATCAGCCAATAACATTGAATTTCTCTAAACTGAACATCAGTGTATAAAAAATCATCTGACTAAAACTGCAATTTGACTTAAATTTTACACGTGGGACACGGTAGCCAATCAGTGAGAGCGTGTGGCTTGTAATGCTGAGAGTATGGGTTCAAATCCCCTCTCCTGAGGAATAATGTATGTATCAGAGTACTTCTATAGCAGTTACTGTGTAGGGACCTTGACCTTGACCTACATTCACAATTGCTCAGCACCATCGATTGATGCTTGGTCATTAGACAGTGGCGCTTTATAAATGCATAACAATAATTTTGATCACAAAGCCATAGAAGTGAAGAGATTAGATAAGCTAAGATGATGCTGACCTTGATGGAAGAAAAACGGCCAGTTGTGGTGATATTTCCCAAGCAAGCCGTGCCATCTCTCGAAACTGCTTCTCCGAAACGGAATTGTTCCTCCACGTGTTGATCGTGTCTTCGCCGGGAACGGCTCTTTCCGATAGCGACAGAGGATTGTACCATGTCATGAGCCGCTCCAGCTCATTCGCCTGAAATGCAATGTAAGATAAGGTATAAAACAAGATATGTTACATACTTCATATTATTATAATTATGCACTTGCTTTTATGCATATTATTATACTTATCATAACTATTAATATCATTATGCATTTATTATTACCATTATCATAATTATTATAACAATTATTATCAAGCATTCATTATTATTATTGTTATTATTATTATTACACATTTATTAAGCACCACTATATGATGACGAAACCTCAATCGATGGTGCCGAGTAATTGTGTGAGTGAAGGACTTGCTCAAGGTCCCTACACAACAACCGTCTCAAGGGAGGAGGATCGAACCTGTACTTTCCGAGTTAGAAGACGAGCACTCTAACCACTCGGCTACCATAATGTATAAATTACAATGATTGTGTTCATCTGACATGTAAGAATTCAGATGAGTTGGGGCACGAATGACTCGTCTCGTTTGACAGTATCAGTGACTATCTTATTAGAAAACTAGAGTAACTTTTAGCGATTTTTCTCGGTGTGATCGCAAGATTGCCTTCACTAGTGTTTGTCTTATTTGACTTTCTGAAGTGATATTCTTTGGGGTGACACTCCCTTAATGATGACCAACAGTGACATAACTTGAGGGTGACAGCGAGACCGCTCGTTCAATAAGTGACATTTTAGAGTAGCTGGTGACATTTTTGCTCTGATAGTGAGATATTCTCATTTGAATATTGACTTTTACAGAAGTAAGTCGATTTCTTGAGGTGAGAGTGAGATACTTCTCATTTGAAGCATGACTTTAACCGAGGCCAGTCAATTTTATCAGGTGATAGTGATATTTCTTCTTTGAATAGCGACTTTCACTGCAGCTATTCAATTTTTTGAGGTAACATCGAGATAGTTCTCAATCGAATAGTGCCTTTTACTGAAGCTAGTTAAATTTGCACATGCATATGCAATTAGAGATGATAGTAAGCATGATGTCTCGTCTGTTTTCGACACTTACAACTAAGGAGAGAATGAGGTTTCGTTTCTTGATGTAGTCCTTGACAAACATTGTTGTGCTCTTCTCGACCCTTCTGTGACCTTAAAATCCAAAAAATACACAAACACATTCCAATGATACAGCTGTCATTTGCCACTCCCCAGTCAGCCATTGACTGAGGAAATACGACAAGAATGCCATTTCTCATAGGAATACGATTTCTCACAGGATTCCCATTTCTCATAGAACTCTGATTTTTTCATAAGAATACCATCTGGATAGGAATCCCAATTCTCATAGGAATCCCATTTCTCATACGATTCCCATTTCTCATAAGATTCTCATTTCTTATACGAATCTGATTTTTAATACCATTTCTCATAGGAATCCCATTACTCATAGGACTACAATTTCTCCTATGATGAATCCCATTTCTCCTAGGAATCCCAGTTCTTCTAGTAATCTCACTTCTCATAGGAATCCCATTTCTCATTAAAATCCAATTTCTCATAGGAATCTCAGTTCTGGTAGGAATTCTATTTCTCATAGGACTCCAATTTCTCACAAGAATCCCATTTCTCATAGAAATCCCATTTCTCACAAAAATCACATTTCTCATAGAAATCACACTTCTCACATGAATCCCATATTCCCATAGGAATCCTAGTTCTCCTATGACCCTTTCCACATTCACCAGCTGGCAACTGATCAATACCCAAACGATAACATCGACTCACTTGCTGCTCCACCAGACGACCTTTTGGACATCGTCGAGGCATTTGACAGCGTGTTGATCCAACTCTGAGACCGGACGCTGCCACTGCTCACAGCTGGCATGTCATTCGCTCGATTGTAGTCGGTTCCTTGGGTGAGCGTGAGCATGTTAGTATGCGGGTCTGAAGACAGGTCTACAGCAAAAACCAAAACTATTTCAATGCCTAGTTATTAGTTATCTATCTATTCTATCGATCGATCGATTCGTTCATTATTTGTTTTTTTAACTCCATAAAATGTTGACAAAAGAAAACTTAGTTTAACATGAAGCATTAGCACGGTATCGGAAAACAAACCATATCCATCTATTCTACCTGTCTATTCTACGATTTATCGATCCATCCAACTATTAACTATCTGTCTATTCTATCCATCTCTCTATCGATCTCGATCTGTTCTAATGACTTCCACAGCACCATTACCAGAACGCATACAGCATCCTAAGTCAAAGGTCACCATATCACAAGCTACATAGATTGACGCATGCACAGAACAAAATGAACCATTTAGAACGAGCCTTCTACTCAAAGACCCTTACCTTACTTTCTCCATAGGTATACGTACACATTGCAACCATTTATGCAGCACCGACCTCAAGAGATGCAACATAATGTAATGTAATGTAACCACAGATTTATATAGTGCCTCTTCAAGAGAAACTCATCTGAGGCATTTATATAGCACAACACAAATAAGGCATTGGCTGGTATATACCTCCAACTACGATGTCGGTCGTCCTAAGGTATTTCTTGTCGGAGTGCATGCTGTGCCAGAACTTGACGAGGGCGATGATGTCCTCGCGCAGCTGACTTCCTTTCTGCGTTGGGTACATTGGCTCATTGCTGATGAAATACACACACAGGCATTTTGAGTCAGACGGGGGTCATGTAAGAAAGCAAGGTATATCAGGGTCAGATGAGGTAAGGCAAGAAGGTAAGTTAATGTAAAAATTAAGGTAAGAATGTCTTAAGGTAAGTTAACATAAAAGTAAGGCATGAAAGTAAGATAAGGTATGTGAAGTTAACATAAAAAGTGATGTAAGGAGGTAAATTAAGATAAGAAGGTAAGGTCAGGTAGCATAAGAAGGTAAGGCACGGCAAAATGAGGTAACATATGGTAAAGCAGGATAAGAAAGCATAACAAGGTAAGGCCAGGTAAGAAGGTAAGGCCAGGTATAAGCTTAAAGTAAGATAAGAAAAGGTAGGTAAGGTCTATGTTATGGAAAAATAAGGTATGCTAAGGTAAACGTAAGGTTAGGTATGGAAGGGCAGAATGACACAAGGTAATAACATAGACGATAAGGTAAAGCAAGGTAAGGTATGGTAAGGAAGGGTATAAGGGATAAGACAGGCAAAGAATGGTAAGGTCGTAATACCATATAATATGGTAAGTCTCTGTCCACAACAATCCTCAGAACTGCAGCCACGGTTCAAAGGTTGTATCGGCTGAGTAAGTAAGTAATAACTTCTATAGCGCCGGCTACAAAAGCACAAGGCATCAATCAATCAAAACCAAGCTGTAACTGGCCAAAATCCAGAAGATAGATCCACCTCAACAACAACCCAAGTGTCGACCAATCATGTTTTAGACTTCAAATGATTTAAACTCTTTTGAATACAGATGGCAGCACTTTGTCACATCGGTTATACCTGAAGTAGTCGAACGTACTGGCGTAGATTCGCTCGCGTAGGACGCTTTTGGCCGTTCCGTGAGGAAGGACGTCTGCCTGGAGCAAGGAAAGACCCATGCTCAACAGCCTAACAGAAGAACAACCATACCAGTCAGCAGCCAGTCTACATAATTCTAATTGCAAATTTGTATAGCGCCATTTTGAGACAAGCTCATTTAGCAGCGCTTCCAATCTGACAACACAAAACCACTGGAACTACTACTACTACTACAACAAGGTTCTCCTTGCCAGACTGCACAAAATGATCTCCTTGCCAGCCTAAATAATGTCCAATCTAACCCAATCTAATCTAATCCAATCGGATTAAATCTGATGTAAAGTACATATGTTGCAATATAACCTGACCTAAATTTGCAGCCAATCAGCATGAAATGAACCAACTGAGAGAAAATAAGCAACAAACTGACATGACCCATAACTGTCAGATAACCTGACCTAATTTGGCAGCCAATCATGACCCAAAACTTCACGATACCTGACATTATTCGGCAGCCAATCACTGCAGAATGAACCAACTCATAAAAACAAGCATCAAACTGACATGACCCATAACTGCCAGATCTCCTGACCTAAATCGGGAGCCAATCGCGGCGACGTGACACGACATGAACTTCTGCATCTTGCCGACCATCACAGGCAGACATTTGTGCAGTAGAGAGACGAGGATGTCAACCTGATCTTTACTCGAATACTTGGCAATCTCAATTCGCTCTGACAGAAACTAAAAACAATCACAAAGGTAGATCTTACAATATGCTGTCAACAGATTAATATCAATCACAAAAACAACATCAACAACAACAAAGATAATAACAGTGGGGCGTGGTGGCTCAGTGGTAAGTTCGGCGCCTTGTGACCTGAGGAGGGTTGCAGGTTCGAATCCCACTCTAGCCGCTGCGTACGGACCTTGGGCAAGTCCTTCACTTGCGATTGCTCGTGGCGCTTCGGCGTGAAAACTCCGACACAGTATACCAATGCTATAGTCGGGAGCGCCTCTGAGTAGTAGTAGACTTTAGGAGGTGCTATAGAAATATCCGAAATAAAAACAAAACAAAAAACAATAATAATAATAATAATGCTGAGACAATAATAACAAGGGTAGCGTTCTTCAACAACTTAGGCCCTGACGAATAAGGCCCATTCTGTCTTTCTAAATAACATTGAAGTCCCTGAGGAATTCTTTTTAACTCGGAGCAAAAAATAATAATAAAAATAAAATAATATAACGTCGCCAGTCTTGGTCGGCCTCGTCCAACGACATCTGTAAGTACCTCAAGTCTTCTCTGGTGGTGTCTGATCAATTTTTCCATTCTCCCTTTCCACTCAGGTCTCTTCTATTCTTGTCCATATGAACTACATGTCCCATATATTTTAATCTTCTGGGACACAGTAGCTGATTAGTTAGAGCGCTCATCTTGTAACACAGAGTACGGGTTCGATCCTCCTCCCTTGAGATGGTTACTGTGTAGGGACCTTGAGCAAGTCCCTCACTCACAACTGCTCATAGCCATCGAGTGATGATGGACACTTAATAACTGCATAATAATAATAATAATAATAATAATAATAATAATAATAATAATAATAGCAATAATAGTAATAATAATAATCTTTTTCCAATAGTGTTCTCTATATCCTCTTCTCCTGCCCGCTCTCTTAAAATAGTTTTATTCGCAACAGAAGTTACCAATTGCTAATTACCTGAGTCCAGAGATTGTGGGGCATGATGTTAATCTGCGCTGGCTTCCGGAACCGAATCTCGGGACTAGATCCGTCATCTGCGCTTGACATGAACAGACCGACCTTTGTGTCAACCGTTCGTTGCCAGGCAACTGAGATCTCCTGCATGAACTACAGTCAGTACTCAAGTATGTCAGTACCCAGCAGACTGATATTCACTCAAATTAGTACTTGGTTTACTGCAAGTACTCAGTAAGGAAGTAGTAAGTAAATAAGTACTAAGTAATTCAGTACAAGGACACCAATATTGAGTAAATAAGTAAATGTCTTCAGTATATCTGCACCAAGTAAATCAGTAATTAGTAAATCATTACCGAAGTAAATAAGTATCCAGTAAATCAGCATCCAGTAAATCATTACTAAGGAAATCAGTAATAAGTAAACAAGTACCAAGTAAATAAGTATCCAGTGAATCAGTACGAAGTAAATCAGAACCACATACATAAATATATTGTATCCAAAGCGGAACCAAGTAAATAACTATCAAGTGATTCAGTACTAAGTAAACAAGTATCCAGTGAATAAGTACCAAGTAAACCACAATAAAAGTACCGAGTAAACCACAATAAGTACCTTGGAAGTAAAACACAATAAGTAGACATGTAAACCTCAATGAATGAGCTAAATAACCTGAGCGCTGAGATCTGGTCGAGCGGCAAGCAGCCATTCCCAGCATGCAACAGCCGCCTCCAGGGTCGATTCGGTGAAGTGAAGCACTGGTGCCATGCAGAGGGCGTTCAACAGCTTCCGATCGGAATGGCGCGACGAGACGAGAAGAGCGGTCACACGGAACATCGCCCGCTTGAAGTTCTCAGCATCCACTGAAAAAACACACATCAATCACTTCTATAGCACCGCTACATTAATCCGTTCGTGAAAAGTTCAGTCAAAATCCACGAGGTCTAATCTAATCTAATCTAATGACTTGTATAGTGCATAACCTTAATGGATGAGGAATCGATCGATGGTTGCTTCAGGTGAAAGTGTAGTCGAAGACCTTAATTCATTGGAGAAGTTCAGTTCAAATCCACGAGATTTAATCTAAACTAATCTAAGCTAATAGTGCCATTATCACAATCAACAAAATACAGATTGATTGTCATTTAAAGCGAAACCATAGTTGAAAATCATTGTCTGCTGGAGAAGTGGAGGTTGAAATCTACTGAGCGAGGGAATCTCAATGTCCCACTACAGTGGGTAACAAATAAAGTGGAAACAAATTACTCTACACTGCCTGATTTTAGCACCAGTCCTGATACAACATGCAACATGCTTTTTATCCTCCACAGAAGGATGTCTTCTCGATTTTATCCTCTGCAGAAGGTTGTCTTCCGGATTTTAACCTCCAAAGAAATATGTCTCCTGGATCTTATCATCCGCAGAAGGATGTCTTCCGCATTTTATCCTCCACAGAAGATCGTCTTCTGGATTTTTATCTTCCACAGAAGTAAGTCTTCTGGATTTGATCCTACACGGAAATATGTCTTCCGGATTTGATCTTCTGCAGAAGTATGTCTTTTGGTCTGCAGTGGACTGGGTTCTTTCCAAAGGATTTTCACCTTGCAAATTTTGCAGTCTTCCTTTCTTGCTTAGGAGCGATCACTGCTCAAGTCGACTTGTGCGTCATGACAACGGTTTTATAGAAGTCACTAGATTAGATAAATCTCCAGGTAGCATATGATTAGTCCAGTATCTACCTGGTTGTGATCCGAGAGTCTCCAGCTGAGCGCAGAGATGAACAGCTAAGTCACCCAGACTGACCGCCATTCTCATGCCTTCCACCTAACAATCACAACCACACAATTAGTCATTCAATCAATCCATCCAACAATCAATCCATCAACCAACTACTCAATCAAGTAGTCATCGAGTCATTCAGTCAGTCAGTCAGATGGTCATTAATTCAGCCATTCATTCAGCCAGTCAGTCATTCATTCAGTCATTTGATCAGTCAGCCTGTCAGTAATTCAGTCAGCCAGTCACTTAATCAGCCAGCCACCAACCATTCTTTCATTCGGTTGTCTCCCTATCCATCCAATCCAACCAACCAATCAAATCCTTCAAAATCAACCAGCCAACACCTGATCAATCACCCTAAAGACAGCCAGCCCTACCTACCTCTCCAAGGTAACGACTTCGGATGCTCAGGTTGGCCATGAAGTTCGACGAGTCGTTCTTGACGCATTTCGGTCTCCTCTCAAGAGTACTCGTCTACACGAGACACATCAGACAGAACACAGAACAAGAAATACTATCAGTGAAACAGGCACCATGCTCAACTCCAAATAATATAATAATGATAATAATAACAACAACAATAATAATAATAATAGTAATAATTTCAATGACAATTAGCCATGACACAGAAAAAATGCTGTACCTAATTTTTGAAATTCTCAGGGACCTGGGTATAAACTAATAATAATAATTTAAAAAAATAATAATAATAATAAAAGTAATAACAATGGTCGTGAAACCTGGAACAGGGCCTGATTTCTCGAAGATGATCATCTACTCCTAACACAATTTTTTATTGCTGAGCGATTATTTCTACCTTGGGTAAAAAAAATAATAATAATAACAATAATTTTTAACAATATTTAATAATAATGCAGTAATCACAGTCCCATACAGCAATTCAATGCAACTGCCTTTCTAATCCTAATCTATCCAATGACTTCTATAGCTAATCTAATCTAATCGAGTGACTTCTATAGCGCCATTATCATAACACCCAAGACATCACTCAATGGTCACTTTGAGTAAAATCACACCCAAACTCATAATCCAGTGGAAAGGCCAGGTCCAAATCCGATGATTTCCTCAGAGCGAGCCCAACATCGCTTACTACAAGCAAACCATTCCAGATCAAGTCCTCTCCGAAATGATACTGAAATAATGATCTCAAAATAGTATAAGTGAAAAAACGATGAAGAAATTTAACCACACAAACAGAAGAACGAGAAAAATGAAGACTACAGAAGTGATCGTCTCTCGACAGTCTATGAATAGGAAGAAGCTTGGGAAAGCCAAGGGGATCCACACAGGTTACAAGCCACACAACAGTGATGCTTACATGTACAGGAAACGAACTGGAGGAAGGGGGACTAAAGAAACCAGTCAATCAGTCAGTCATTGAACCAGTCAATCAGACAGCCAGTAATTCAGTCAGCAGTCAGTCAACTAGTAAATCAGCCAATCAATCATTCAGCAGTCAGTCAATCAGTCAGCCAGTCAATCAATCACTCAGCAGTCAGTTAATCAGTCAATCAGCAGCCAGTAAACTATTCAAGCCGGCTAGTCAGTTAACCAGTCAATCAGCCAGTCAGCAGTCAATCAATCAATCAATCAGCAGTCAATCAGCAATCAGTCAATGAGTCAATCAATCAGTCAGTCAGCCAGTCACTCAATCACATCAGTGAGGTTTGTGTGTAGACAGAAAGGAATTTGCAGGCATACATATCTACTTAAAACTGGAACAAGTGGGTTGACTGCTTGTCAAACACCACTGACATGAAAGCATGGCACATTCAGATCATCTCTACATATATTGAAAAAGCTATAACTAAACATGGTACATGATAAAGCTCATAATTCAACATATATATGTATACTATACATATGCATATATATAGCTATATTTACATATATATATATATATATATATATATATATATAATGACAAGTGCACATGCATCGTTATTATTTTTTATTATTATTACTAATAATTAGCAACTTCTATAGCGCCGGTGTCCAATGCACAACATATCAATCAATGGCGTATCAAAACCAAACCATGATCAGGTCAATGCCCAAGAAGACAGTCCTCTGAAACAGATCATAACACCCTCTCGTGCATAAGCAAACTGAAAGAGGCGAGTTCTATGTTTGTAGCCCACACGACGCAGGAATTCAACCAGGGAGAGGAAGTAAGTTTCAAAACTGCAACCGAAAAGCTCATTCACGAAGAACAGTTCTATTCCTATTATGACCAAAGAAAGCCAATCAGTTAGAACAGTTCTAATCCTAGGTATGACCAGAGAAAGCCAATCAGTTAGAACAGTTCTAATCCTAGTATCACCAAAGAAAGCCAATCAGTTAGAACAGTTCTAATCCTAGTATCACCAAAGAAAGCCAATCAGTTAGAACAGTTCTAATCCTAGTATGACCAAAGAAAGCCAATCAGTTAGAACAGTTCTAATCCTAGTATCACCAAAGAAAGCCAATCAGTTAGAACAGTTCTAATCCTAGTATGACCAAAGAAGACATTCAGTTAGAGCTGTCTGATGTTCTAACTTGGTTGCAACTGACTACAGGCCATCTTCAGGTTTATGTTCGACAAAAGATAGGCATTCAGACAATCCCACTGAACAGCGACAAGACTGACCAACAAGGACTGATCTTAAATACAATTCTGACCAATAAGAACTGATTTTAAATACAAGATTGACCAATAAGGACTGATTGTAAATACAAGACTGACCAATAGGGACTGATTTTAAATACTGTGGCTGGCTAGAGTTCAGTGTTTTATAAACGACAAGCCTCAACTTGAAACAGATCCTTTGCTGAACAGGAAGGCATGCAAGTAATATCTAATCAAATCTAATCCTTAGCTAATGACTTCTATAGCGCCGTTACTTTAAGGCATCGACGATCGATGGATGTTTCCAGTTTTAAAATCATTGTCAAAATCACAATCTGTCGGAAAAGCTCTGGCTCAGGGAACCAGAAAATCAGGCTAAAGTCGATGCTAACGTGAGCAAATATATACTCGACAGCATGCACAACTAAATACAATTAAAAACATATCGTTCTTAAACTACTTTAAACAATAAATATTTTTTAAAAATAAATGTGTTATATCAAAACAAAACAAAACAAACACACCAAATCAGAGAATTCAAAACTCGCAAAACAACACAGACCAGAGACACTAAACTGACAGAGAAAGCAAAGCTTTGGAGTGAAACTTTAACCGGCGCACAGTCACACAGAAACTGCAGTGAAAACGGTCCCACTGATAGTGTTGTGCTGTCGATTATAGGTGGAAGCGATCACCCAATTGAAATGCACGAAACTGAGTCATGGCATCCCAATTGAAAAGCAGGAAACTGGGTCACAGCATACCTAATTGGAAAGCAGGAAACTGGGTCACAGCATACCTAACTGAAAAGCAGGAAACTGGGTCACAGCATACCTAATTGAAAAGCAGGAAACTGGGTCACAACATACCTAATTGAAAAGCAGGAAACTGGGTCATGGCATCCCCAATTCATGCTATGTTCAAAGTAGGTTTTATAAATCCATACCGTAAACGTAGAGAGCTCTCAAATTTCTCAGTGACAGAGCAGCGTCAAGCAGACCAGCTTAGAGTTATAAGCTTCAAGAACACGGAGCACCAGCTTATTCCAAACGAATGCTGTCAAGTCAGAAGGGTTGCTGACAGAATGATGTTTGGAGACAATGACTCAGTTGCTAGGAGACCATAGGAGAGAGAGAGAGAGAGAGAGAGAGAGAGAGAGAGAGAGAGAGAGAGAGAGACAGACAGACAGACAGACAGACAGACAGACAGACAGACAGACAGACAGACAGAGAGAGACAGAGACAGAGACAGACAGAGAGAGAAAGAGAGAGAGAGAGACAGAGAGAGAGAGACAGACAGACAGACAGACAGAGAGAGAGAGACAGAGACAGAGACAGACAGAGAGAGAAAGAGAGACAGAGACAGATAGACAGACAGACAGACAGACAGACAGACAGACAGACAGACAGACAGACAGACAGACAGACAGACAGACAGACAGACAGACAGACAGAGAGAAGCAGAGCTGTTACGGATGGTTGTGATAGGGTTGAAAGATTAGGGGGTCAGTGGGTTGAATGGATCAGGGTATGATTTAATTTGGCTAATCACGATCAACAAATCATTTAATTAATCAATTTATCAACCAATCAAAGCAGAGCTTTCTGGCCGTGACCCAGTTTCCTCTCAGCACATTGGCCCATGCTTTTGCATGTGATCTATTTTCTAAGCTGGTGACTCCTTCGTAATCTGTGATCAGTGGCCTCACCACTTCAGACGCAACATACCCTATTTCCAGCATTCATCAAATCTTTGTTTGAAGATGATTTGTATAATTTTCGCGACAAATCGCCATTCGAGCCATTTCGGTAGAGCAGATCCTTCGAAGAGCTCGAACGTTTCAGCTGAAATTAACGTAATCAGTTGATTTGTGGAAACTTTTTCGTTAGACCACGATTACTGGAAACGTGGGTTGTGCACAAAGTGCGCTCGAAATGTATCGTTTCAATCTGTATTCAATCAAGTTAAGATACCAGACAGCTTTAACTGATTGTCCTTCTCTGGTTGCAGGTTGGACTAGAACTGTTCTTGATGAACGAGCTTTTCAGTTGGAGGACCAAGATTTTGGAGCTCTCCCTGTAACTGTCCTTCTGCTCAGTTGCTTATGTCATTTCGTTCTCAACTTAAGACTTACCTCTTGCAAAGTGCTTAATGCTTATCTATCATAGGCTGCCTCTCTGTCTCAGCACCTGATCTCCTGGATGTAGAACTGATTACGGCTTGTGTTGGTGCATCGGTTGATGCCATGTGTAATAAACACCAGCGCCATAGGAGTTTAATTAATAAATAAAGATATCACATGCTAGGAATGTAAACATGCAAAATGCTACAAAAAATTTCACACTGCGAAGTACCGGCTACTGCTAGTAGCCATTTGTAACTAGCAGCAACAAGCACATCCAGCATGCATCTCGTTAGAAGCTACTATCAAATCATTTAGCACTTTAGAGAAAGCATACCATATATGAGCCTAGCAATTAGTATGAGAAACCAATCATCCCCTAGCATGCAAAAGCTTAAACTGGAATTACACAAAAACCATTCTCAATAAATCTAAGTCGCATGCAGCAACATCTAAGGATCATGCAGAGCTCCATCTACACCGAAACCTCTTCGTAACGCCCGTTGTTACACCTCAAATTCTGATTATAATGGCAAGGTCATGTAGTTCTGTGCAAGTTGATCTCATGACATAGTCTTGTCTTAAAGCTTGGGGATGCACAACAGTCTAGTGGTTAGCATTCTTGGCTGTCAACTGAGAGGTCAGAAGTTCAAATCCCCACCACGGCAGAAATTTGTTTTGAGATTTCTGCTTCACCTGCACCCCCTAGCCAACTCAGTTATAATGAGTACACCAACCACACACTGTTCGTGGGAAGATCAGAGGTTGAGGGAGAGGACCAGCCAACCGCCCTCATATGCCAAGGCTAAGAAAATGAGCACTTCAAACCCACAGCTGCTTCTCAAACTAGCTTAAGGGACCGCTGTTCTGGTTGTGTTCAAAAGTAGTGATTCCTTAAATGTTATAATGGATCGTTACAATGAGGTTCCGGTTACAATGAAGTTTCAGCACATAATCGAAATTTCCTGTAATTTTGGAAGTACACATTTTATTCTGATTCATGCACAGAAAACCAATCAACATCATTATAATTATTTAAAAAAATTTAATGCGGAAAATTACCGAAAATTTAAACAGAAAGCGCGAATCTGATGTATGTTTAGGTGAAGAAGAGCTGCATGATATCCAGAAATATGAAGGCCAGTGAGAAATAGTGAGTTTAGAGGCGTTTCATTGTACAGCACAGTGCATTTGCAGGCGCTTAATAAAAGAACAAATTATTATTATTATTATTATTATTATGATTATTATTATTATCATTATTATTATCTTAACAGAGAAGAAAGTGTTTGAGCATTTGTGAAACACTGGTACTCAGTTCCATTCCTTGGGGCAGCTACACAGGATGCAAGAGAGCACGCAACAGTTCTGCTCAACACGAAGACCCATACCCGTTGATTGCAGACTGCGAGGTGGGACGTAAGAAGATTACACAAAATAAAAATATAGACCAGCTGTATGAATACATATATCGGTATATACAAGGTGCCTGTTAAGATCTTCTTGAAAGCAATAAAGCATGGATCTAAAGCACTACAACATATGAGTCAAAAACATCATTCAGCAATTGCCAATATAATTTCCCTACCAAACAAAATGAAGCCCAATTATTACTAATTATTAAATAGTAACTTCTATAGCGCCAGTGTTGAATGCACCAGGGATCAACCAATGACGTACAAAAATCAAGATGCAATCTGGACAGAATCAATCAAACCAGTGATAAATTAAACCATTAAGTTTTGACCAAAAACATAAACACACATCGAACAGCAACTCCAAAGAAAGCCAGAACCACCGAACTCGTCAACAAAGAAACCTTCCAAGTGACGTATCTCTCAACCAAACACACACGAATTACAACAAATTAAAACACCAACAGCAGTTACGTTTCAACTCTTCAAAAACCAACAAAAATCCAGTAAACTCGACGATCTTTCGATCGACTTAGCAGCTTACCCCAAGCGAGCCAGATCCTCGATTGTAACCGGCGCAGTTGAGCACGCTCTCCGTTGCAAGTGCAAGTCCGCTGTGCTGGTAGAGTCCACGCGATGCGTTGTCCATCGTCAAGAGATACTCGATGAGGTGAGATCGTGTTGTGTTGGGCGCCCAGTGCATCGATTCCTGTAGAATGCCGATGCTCCGAGCAGCAAAATCCTTCACAGTGTTCTGCTCAATGTTTTGGAAGACAAATAAACTTGAATTTAACATTTTAAAGACCAGAGTGTATTAAAGAAGAAGCTGGCCTAAACAGCCATGGGTATGCATTTTCTTAGCATCAGCATATGAGGATGGGTGGCCAGTCCTCTCCCTCACCGTCTCATCTTCCCATCGACAGTGTACTCATTATAGTTGAGTTGGATAGGGGTCCAGGTGGAGCAGAAATCTCAGACCACATTTCTCCCGAGCCGGGGATTTGAACTCCCGACCTCTAAAAGCGACTGGGAAAACCAACGCAGCTCATCGTTAAAGCAGATACGGTAGAAAATAAGCTGATAACACAGCATCATTAAGCACCACAACCCGAGTGTTCTAACCACTCAGCTACCACGCCCCACGATAAGTATGAGAAGTAAACAATGGGATGTTTTTAAAAGAACCTCTTATAAGTGTTGAATTCAGAGGATGTGCAAGAAGGGAAGCTACGGTTGATGAAGGCATTTGGAAATGCAAGACAATAAGATTAGCTAACCTCTCGGTCGGTCATTGTATTCATAACCTGCAGTTTGTAGCAGGTACCCGGAACGTCAAACTCTGGCGCCTGCTCGTTCGGATCCTACAAGTCGAATATTCAGACAAGATTATTTATGCAAAATAATTTATTGCAGATATTACCAGAAAATCATTCTTATCATTATCACATGTTCAAGAATGAATCAGTGAAATCAGTTCCATTTATTTACTTATTTTTGTATATTAAGGTAATTTATGTAGCACCATTGAATTAATCAGAGGCCAAAATGATGCTAAATGTCATTAAGAACAGAAATATTATCTGTAAGTAAAACAGTGCACAGAAAACAAGATAAGTCACCAGTGATGGGCCCACACACACACGTAGAACGCAACCAATGGATTCCCATTCATAGCTGACTGACAGCGATTTACACATTTCCTTATAAATAAAACAATAATGACTTATTAATATAATTAAGATAACAATGACATTAACATTAGTAATAATAATAATACTAATAATAGTAATACTGAAGAGAAATTGAGACCATGTCAAGGGAAACTGAGAGCAGTTGGAGGATGTCCAGCATCGTCTTGAAGACACGTCCACTCCACAGCAACGTTGGAAATCTAGAAGAAAAACCAGAAAAAAACAACCATAAATCATCCAATACACATAAAAACCAAGCAGAATGTGTTGTCCCGAGTCTGCCCACCACTTCTCTGCCATAAACATTTGACAGGACCTAATACAAACAAAGGCCATAGGAGGTCAACCAAATAATTAGCAACTTCTATAGCACCGATGTCTAATGTACAAGCAATCAACCAGTGGCACATCGAAACTAACCCATAATTTCGTCAATACCAAGTAAAAATATATGGTAACACTAGGATAACCACCACCAAAGACGAAGTGGTAACCAATGGTAGCCTCAGGGTAATGTAAGACCCTGGGGCAACCAAGGTTACAGCATGGAACCCAAACTATTGAAAAAGGAAATCAGAAAAGTGGTAGGACACGGTAGCCGATTGATTAGGGTGTTCGCCTTGCAATGCACAGAGTATGGGTTCGATCCTCCTCCCTGAGACGGTTACTGTGTATTCGATCCTCCTCCCTGAGACGGTTACTGTGTAAAGGTCTTGAGCAAGTCCTTCACTCTCAATTGCTCAGCACCATCGATTGATGCTTGTTCAATAGATAGAGGCACTTAATAAATGCATAATAATAATAACAATAATAAAAATAATAATAAAAATAATAATTATAATAATAATAGTAATACGGGTCAGGAGAAAGACGCACTTCTCCACTAGACTCGACAGGAACTTGTCTGCCACTCTTCGAATCCGTGAGAAGACGTGGTTGAACTTGACGAGAAGGAATTGTGCATTTGCCTCCAGTTCATTCTCCAGCTCTTCCGTCTTTGGCTGGAAAAACAGCAGAAATGACAGAAATGATATTTCAACAACAGCCCAGTTGCAGAAGTTTACAAATTGTTATTATTATCATTAAAAGACAGAGACAGCCTATGGTAAATATGTATTATTATTATTAATATTAACATTTTTAATGCTTTCAAGGTCACACAGAATGCGGACCTTCATATCGTAATCGTAATCTCCGGATTTCTACAGCGCCCAAAAAAGCGAAGTCGCAGGAACCAGCTTATTCACAGGCGCGGGTTTGTCATTTGTCAGTTATCCAAATGTTTGAAAGCCCATGAGAAATCGTGAGTTTTGGGGTCATGGTTGTATGGATGGATCTTCATGACACTGACCTGATTAAAGATTGTTTTTGGTGTGCACCATCCATTGATGTCTTATGCACACTGGCGTAAAGTTGTCCAAAATATTGGGAGGGCATTCGGTTATTCATTCTACACGTGTTGCATGGCCACAGGATATCCAGGCCACAATAATATAATAATTTTCGGTTATTCATTCTACGCGTGTTGCATGGCAACAACCTATATATCCAGGTCAACCAAATAATTGATAATTTCTATGGCGCCAGTGTCTAATGCAGAAGGCATCAACCAATGGCACACGAAACCAACCGATAATCAGGTCAATGCTCTGAAAACCCGCATAGGATATAAATAAATAAAATAAAAAGTAAGCAGAGAAACGAGTGAATAAGTTGAAGAGATGGACAAAGGGGAATGCCCGGTCATCATAGCAGCACTGACCATTTCAGCTTTCATGTTCAGGAAGAGGTCGAATGCTTTGTTTGCGACGACCGAAATGCACTTCCACATTTCCGTTTTGTCCTTGATGATGATCTTGTCCTCAAGGTATAGGAAGAGGCCGTGGAAGGCGTTCGGCTCATTGCTGTGAAGAACTCTGGACAACAATCACCACACAAATCGTCAGCTTAATTGTAACTCTTATCTCAACTGAAACTAATTGCAATTACAACTGCAACTGTAATGTACTGGAAACTGTAATTTAGCCAAAACTGTAATTGCAATTCCAACAGCAAATATAATTGCTAATGTATTAGCAGCTGAAACTGCAATTGCAATTCCAAATACTTGTAATCATAAATGTAATCATTAACTGTAGGTTCAGCTAAAATTTCAACTGTAATTCCAATCACAATTGTAATCATAGCTGTAATCATAACTGTAATTTTAGCTAAAACTCTAAGCGTAATTCCCACTGCTGTTGTAACTGCGTACTGAGCACAGGTGGTAAAACCGTGAAACTCTGGTAAGATACCTCAGCGTTTCCAGCTTGTACACAGACAAGAGGTAAGCACACTGAGCGAAGTTGAGCTTGTTGATGATTGGAACGAGTTCAGCCGGATAGTCGAGCAATCCGAGCACCGTGTTGCGCAGCTCTGTCAGCTCTGCCTGCAACAATCAAAGAAACCGAAAATGGAGATAATTTATTCATACCCATCAACACTAAATGGCTGGTGTCAGGAACTGATGATGATGATGATTATTTCATCTCTTCTTTCATTACCTTAATCCCTCAGGAACAGAAAATTATGCTAGCAGCTGTTAATGAGTGTTGTGGAAAGCAATTGTGTTGAAGCACTGGATGGCTATAGATTATTATTATTATTATTACTATTACTATTATTATTATTAAATATTATTATTAATAAGTAACTTCTATAACGCTGGTGTCTAATGCACAAGTATGGCTATAGATTACTCTGTGGTTCTTTTGTTGTCTTCCATTACCTGCAGTTAACAACATTCAGCCCTCTTTAGTTTATTCTGGATAAGAGTAACGAAGGCCAAGGGCGCAAAGCTTGCTTACCGGAGTCATACTGTCGCTGTTGAGGACTGACGTGTACTGGAGTTCGGATCGAAGATGTTCCTTGAGGATCAGCAAAGGAGACTTGGTGGCGATCTCACAAACCCCTTCGTACCATTCCTCTGGCCACATCGCTGAAAACAAACAACAAAATCACAGACGGAAATAAGAAATAGACGAACAGTCCCTTACATCAACAGATGATGATGACAATGCTGAAAATAATAATAATAATATTTAGTAATAATAATAATAATAATAATTATCATAATAATAATAATTATTATTATTATGAGACAAATATATTTCTTCACAAAGCCAGCAAACTAACTTATATACTGGCTAATTAAATTGACTGTTTTAAACTTTCATTTAGTCTTGGGCTCCTCGATCTCTTGATGATTGAAAAACAAAACCCAGATCATCACTCGATCAGTTGGAGAGTCAAATATCAAGCTCAATCCACCAATCCCTCAATCATTAATTGATCATTTGAAGAATCAATCAAGCTCAATTTATTGATCACTCAATCACTCAATCAATCAATCAATCAGCAAAGATCGCAGACATGCGAAAAGTTGAACACAGAAATGGACGATTAGATCTAAAGTCAGACTTACCCGACTCCTGAGTCGCGAATCCCATGACAACACAGTACAACCAGAAGTCGCGAAACAACTTCTGAAGTCGAGGCTTTGGATTATTAATCGGAGGCAGACGTCTCGTCAACTGCAACACAGCGAATCATTTATTTAGCACATTAAATTATGTAATTTATTTATGTAGCACCATCAACTTCACCTTACATGAATTTTATTGTAATGTAGACAGCTGCTGCTGGTAAGACTTTTAACTGTAATCCTACAGTTCTGCAAGTTTACATAGTGCCACTTCAAGAAACAATATGAGGTAGGTATGGTATGGTATGGTAAGATATAGTAAAGTAAGGGTAGCAGGAGGAAGGGAGGAAGGGCAGGAGGAAAGGGAAGGGAGAGAGCAACTGGTAGGATAAGTTAAGGTAAGGGAAATTATGGTAAATCTTGAAATAAATTTCTGCCCTGGCAGGGATTTGAACTCCAGACCTCTCAGTTGATATCCAGCACGTTAACCACTGGACCATCGCTCACCCCAAATGACCTAAACTAAATATAAACAAATGATCTTGATTCTTACCGCAGCAATGACAGGTATGAGCACGCCGAGATTTCCAGCGCTGTTGGACGCCTGAATGCAGAAGAAACAGATTGAAGATCACAATATGGTTTCACCTCAAGCAAACATCAATAGATGTGATAACTACAGAGCTATAGATTAGATCAGATTAGATTACAAGGCTCCCTGATCCCTAAAGATTAAGACCTGGATTTTGCATCGGATTATGATAACTGACAATCTCGCCAGAAGCGAGCATCGATCGATGCCTTGTGTACTATGCTCAACATGCTACAGAAGTCATCTGATCAGAGTCGAGCATTAGATTAGATTAGCTGAGCGCTGTACTCTGATTGCTTATGGGCTCCTAATGTTTTATTGCTAAAGGAGTCATAGGATTAGATTCGATTAGATTCCATTAGATGAATTTCGTACCTTGAGTGCTCCCGGGGTTTTCTCGCTCGCTCTCTTGCCCTCGAGTCCGAGCTGAACAAAGAGTTCAAGCAGTCGTATGAGCATATCGTTCATCGCCGCTTCACCTTGAATGTTCAGCGCAATGTTCGCGAATGCATTGTTGACCGCAGACGACACGTGACTAAGATACAAAGAAACAGACAATGCAACATGAAGAATCTTTTATGCAGAATCGCCTAAGACTTATCCACTCACACTGTAATTGATGGGGCGCTATATAAATTTACTAATTTAAAATACGATGTAATGTACTATGAGCAGTTTCAAAACAACTCATTCTTACTTCCAGATGTATCGAGTATTACAGTGATCTTTAGGAATAATAATACTAATAGTAATAATTATAATAATGATAATAATACTAATAAGAATTAAAATAATAATAATAACAATAATAGTTAAGCAAACATTTTTAAAAGCGTCATTCAACGATTCAGAGGCACTTCTGGCCCAAGTCAGTGCTATCACTAACTAATAAAATGACCTTCAGGCGTTTCCAGAGCATAGGAAGAGAAAGAAAGACTGAGAAGCTGAAGCCGCAATTCCTGTGGAAGACGGTTCCACCTAAAGGGGTCAACATAGGCAAAGCCTCTAGATTGAGCAGTGGCGGCATGCATGCGGGAACAACTTGAAGGCTTCTGGCGGCCGAACCGAGAGTGGAGCGAAATCATGTTGGCTCTATCTTTTCCAATGGTTTGATTGACGAGTATGATTTTACCGGAAGCCATGTTTCTC
Source organism: Allolobophora icterica (assembly GCA_963556255.1). Classification (NCBI taxonomy): domain Eukaryota; kingdom Metazoa; phylum Annelida; class Clitellata; order Crassiclitellata; family Lumbricidae; genus Allolobophora; species Allolobophora icterica. The sequence continues at coordinate 52,545,774 of OY744607.1, read as the reverse complement.
CTCTCCGGTCTTGCTGTAGGCTGAACTGCTTTCTACGCTGATCATGTTGAACATATTCATCACCTCCACATGGATTGATGGTTGCTGAAGACGAAACAAAACAGCAGAATGTTATGTTATAACTATTGTTATTATTACTTTTATAATTATTGTAAATACTATTACAATCATTATTTTTTAACCCTCAGAAACCAGGAACTTTTATATTATTATTTTTATTATAATTATTATTATCATTATTATCATTATTATCATTATTATATTTATTAGGCTGTTGTTTTGCGAAATGACCCAGCAATGGATAAATGGCAAGCACTGATCAAATATTGTTTTTTTATTATAGTTATCATTACGCATTTATTAAGCGCCACTATCTCATGATCAAGCATCAATCGATGGCACTGAGCAATTGTGAGCCATTAGATCACGGCACTTAATAAATGCATAATAATAATAATAACAACAAATTCATTTCTTCATGAAGCGAACTAACTCATATGCAGACAAATTATTACTGTTTGCAGTCACTGTTTCTATAAGCCGCATTCAGTCCTGGGCTGCTAGGGCTCCTGATAATAATATGGCACTTAATAAATGCATAACAATAATAATAACAACAAATTTATTTCTTCATAAAGCCAACTAACTCATATGCAGACAAATTATTACTGTTTGCAGTCACTGTTTCTATACGCCGCATTCAGTCCTGGGCTGCTAGGGCTCCTGATAATAATATGGCACTTAATAAATGCATAATAAAAATAATAGTCATCAACTAATTACTTGATGGAATACTTACACATCCAGCGATGATCATGCATCCGAGCTGATCGATGATAAGGACGTCGATGGCCGATGGAGGGGAACAGAATCGTTGCTGGAAGATCTGGAGGACGGATTCGACCGTCTTCGGAGCGTCCTTCAACGCCACGGCGACGTGACCCAGGGTCAGGATCGTGTTGACTGAAATCAGGGTCGACTCCCTGACAGTGGGGAAGAAATAAAAATTTCAATTTAATTTTTTTTACTTAATTATAATCAGAAAACTGTACTGAAACCGATTTACGAAACAATTGCAGTGATGAGGACGAGGTTTAATCTTCCAGAGACCACTTGCTTCCGATTTAGTTTTCATTACTAAAAGTGCTTTTTAAGGTATGCACAACTCATTAGGTAATCCCATAATTAGGTGAAGTAATTGCAATTTGTATATTTTGCACATTTATATAGCACCATCTTCAAAAAGAGTGTCATCAGAGTATTTTTCCAAATCTTATGTCTGTCAGATATATCCTAAAAAGTGAGAACTTAACTCACATCAACTGACAACCACATTCCATCTGTCTACTCTAATCTAATCTAATCTAATCTAATCCAATGACTTCCATAGCTAATCTAATCTAATCCAATGACTTCTATAGTGCCGTTATCATAAGGCCCAAGACATCAGTCAATGGCTGCATCTATTGAAATCCTAATAAAAAATATAACTTGAAATTGGACAGATTTTAACGTCCTGTCACAGAACTCAAATACACTGTTTGCGAAACCATCAAAAAGATCTAATGACTTAAATCGACTTTAAATTTAAAACACAACATCACAACTGGTTTAAAATTTCTTCCTTACAAAACTGAATAGACAAGGGCACCTGAGGAGACCAAGTGAGACCATCTGAGGCACACAACATAACCAGCACAGGCAGCCTCATCACCTAAGCCCTGCCACTCTGATCCGCCATTGGCAAAAATTAAATATTAACATTTTAACCAGTAAACAATAACTTCAGTCAAAAATAGAATGGATAATCTGTTAATTAATTATTAAAAACTGAAACTTGTTAGTAGGAACCGTTTTTCAGATTCTCAACTGCAGAGAGAGTGCATTCTGAATTCCATAAGATGTAGAGAAATTTTCAAAATTTCAACAATTATATCTGACAAAATCAGAAAGAGCTCTCAGGAAATTAGACGTAAGTTCATCTACTAACTGGTTGCTAGATTGAGCTTAGTTCAAAAATTCAATTGACACAAAATTCAGCTTTGTTCAAAATTTAACTGGACACAAAATTCAACTTGGTTCAAAATTTAACTGACAAAGAAATTCAGCATGGTTCAATTTAATTGATACAAAATTCAGCCTGGTTCAAAATTTAACTGACACAAAATTCAGCTTGGTTCAAAATTTAATTGACACAAAATACAGCTTAGTTCAAAATTTTGCTTATAACAGAATATTAAGCTTGGTTGAAACATTTTCCTAAAAAGAACACAATATGTAGTCTAATTTGAAATTCTGTAGACAAGGGCAAATACTCAGGGCTTTTAGAAAATTTTAACTGACATAATATCAATGATTGTTCAAAAGTTTCCTGAAAAGGATTGAAAATCGAGCTTTGTTCAAATGTGCTCATTAGGACAGAAAATTGAGCTTTGTTCAAATTTTCCTTAACTGGACACAAAACTAATCTTCGCTCAAGACTTTCCTGATATGGACAAAAGGACAGAAAGCTAAGTAAGGTCATTTTAAAATCTGGCTTCTTGGTGAAATTTGATACCTGGCTATATTTATAGCTCCTTTTTTCAAACCCAACATCCAACGTGCACTCTGTCAGAAATTTCTGCCAAAAGTCGAACTCGAAAAGTCTTTCTCTGCAGATGGAATTGTGAATACATACTTATTGACAATGACAATGGGACTGTCGGCATTTAGTATGCCAAACGACGTACAGCCTACATTTCTGAAAGAACACCAGGCACACACACGACAAAAATGCCATCGTAACTGCAATCGACCTTTAATTATCATTACTATTATAATTATTAATCTTCTTATTATTATTAGTAGCAGTGATATTATTATCATTACTATTATAATTATTATTACTATTATTATAACTATTATTATTAGTAGTATTACCATTATTATTACTACATTCAGAAGCAAACAGCCACTTAAAGCTAAAAGCAGTCAGGAGCTAAAAGCCACTTAAAGCTAACAGCAGTCAGAAGCTAAAAGCCACTTAAAGCTAAAAGCAATCAGGAGCTAAAAGCCACTAAAGCTAAATGCACGCAGAAAAGAAAAGCCACTTAAAGCTAAAAGTAGTCAGAAGCTAAAAGCCACTTAAAGCTAAAAGCAGTCAGAAGCTAAAAGCCACTTAAAGTAAAAAGCATGCAGAAACAAAAGCTGCATGAAGCTATTTAAAGCCAGAAGTTGTTCATAGATACAAGCAATCTTAACATATGGACAGAACAGTGGAGCATGCACTCTAGAAAATAATAGCTCTGTAAATCTGAGAGTTAAAGTAATGGTGTTACCTGTCGCTAGCTGTGTAGAGTCGGTTCGACAGACTGGCAAGAAAAGCCTGCACACAGTCCAGGTCGAGGGTCAGTCCAGCCTTCAGTGCCCTAGACAACCAGACAACCAACTTAAAGTGCAACCAAGAGACAACAGATCATGCAAAATCAATCAATGGTTGCGTCGCAGTGACAACGTGGTCCACACATTACACTCTCCAAACAGGCAAATTCAAAAGACATAATTGTGATGACGATGGTGGTTATTATTAGTATTATTATTATTACAATTACTATTATCATTATTACTAATATTATTATTACAAATATTATTATTATTATTACTAGTATAATTATTATCATTGTACCAACTTCTATTATAACAAAATAAGGGAGCCAAAGGATAGTTACAGCCTTCAACTCTTGAAATTAATGAAACTTCTCAACCTTCGACATCAGAAAAGAAAAACTGTTCAATTACCGGCAGATATTCTCGATGGCTGCGTCTCGAAGATTTTCAAAGATGGCAGCCATTTTGATTTCCTTCTGTCCGTGTTTCCCGCCTCCGATCTGACCATATGGTTGGCTCTCGTCGGTCACAGTGATGCTGAACTGGCCGACCTTTGAACTTCGACCTGTGTTGCTTGCGTAGCGATTCAACTTGTTGAGGATTGGAGATGGATTGACGAGGAAATCGCGAAGAGCGTGAATGATTGACTGAGCGAGGATCGGGAACTTCTCAGCCATACGACCCAGAGTCTGTGAAAAGGAAGTGCGTAATGATAATAATGAGGAATGGGGAAGAAGAGAAGGATGCAGAGGAGGAAGAGGATAAAGAGAAAGTAGGGAAAGGGAGGAGACGAGGAGGAGGAAGAGAAAGTGGAGGAGGGAAAAACGAAGAGATGGAAATACAGAGCATGAAGACGAGAACCAGGAGGAGGAGGACGACGAGGAGAAGGACAAGGAGGAGTAGGAGGAGGACGAGGAGGTGGAGATTGGAAGGAAAAGCGAAAGATCTAGGATAATCAGAAGAGAATTATAAGGCAGAGAATGAGGAAGACGAGAGGAATGAGGAGGGAGGAGATTAAGAGAAAGAGTGAGGAGGAATAGCAGAAGATAAAGAGGAGGAGGAGTTTTCTGTAGGAAATGAAATGGCAGTTTATCTAGCACGTCTTACCTTCAGAGATGCCAGCAGAAGAGAATTCTGGGCAATTAGGGTTCGATGCTCATGCGACGTGTTTATCTTCTCTGTCAGTTTGCTGCACAGACTATCGGCATCTGCAGAAAATGCATTTAAGAATTCATCACTTAAAATGGGTCGCTCAGCTGCAACCACACATTCAAGTAAGATTCTGTGCACTAAACAGCTAACAGATTAGCCAGATATGAGATGTTCTTAACATCTGGGTGTGCAATAGTCTAGCGGTGAGTGAGCCAAGAGAGGTCAGGGATTCAAAACCTGTCGGAGCAGAAATTTGTTTCGAGATTTCTGCTCCACCTGTGCCCCAAGCCAACTCAGCTATGAGTAAACTGACCATGCGCCGTCAATGGGAAGATGACGCAGCGAGGAAGAGGACCGGCCACCTGCCCTCATAAGGCAAAGAAAAATAAGGTCGCTAACACTTCACACCCATGGCTGCCGCTTAAGGTAATGCTCTTCTTCTCTTCTTCTTCAGTATGGTCATACGGCAAAATAGAGGATCTGCTGTCATATGCCGAGGCTGAGAAAAATGAGTCGCTAGCACCTCATACCCACGGCTGCCTTTCAGTGTAAAATGTGTATAGGAAAGAGGAACTCGTGTAGATATACATATACTTTCACTGTACTTCACTGGCTTCCTGTTGCTTCCCGCATCCAATACAAGGTCCTTCTCCTGGTCTGTAGGACTCGGCTGGGAAAAGCTCTTAAATACCTTTGTGACCTAATGCGTAAACCTCTATCTGCTCTCTCTTCCCGTCCTCTTCGGTCTGCTGACCGCCTTGATCTACTTGTCCCTCGCGCAAGGACTTCGATGGCTCAGCATCGTGCTTTTGCCATCCTTGGCCCTTCCTTATGGAATGACCTGCCTCCCTCTCTCCATAGCAAGATATTGCTTGGGATCTCGCCCTCTTCTCTCCGCTGTCTAAAGACCTTTCTTTTCCCTCGGGGCTGACACGCTGGGAGCGCCTCTGAATAGTCTATACTGTGAGAGGCGCTTTATAAATAACCATATAAGATAAGATAAGATAAGATATACATCTGAGTATTTTGACAGTGCCTTTCAAGAAGATCCTCACCAGATTCCTCGCGGATTGCCCAGAGGAGAAGTTCGATGCAGGCGATGTTCGTCTGGATAAGGATCGTCGACGGACTGAGCACGGCCGACCGATCGACCGACTTGAGGTCGTGACTCTGCAGAAGAGTCTGACCCGTGTCGTAGATGCTCTTGACAAACTCCTGCAGGTCCTTACCAAACTTTGATGACAAGTCTACAACGGTAAAAGCAAAGGTAAAAGTACAGGTAGATGAAGGTAAAAATGAAAGTGAAGGTAAAACTGAAGGTGAATGTAATGTAAATGCAAATGTATGGTAAAAGTAAAGGTAAATGTAACATAAATTTAATGTATGCCAAGGTAAAGGTAAATGAAGGTAATGGTAAATAAGATGAAGCTACGTGCAATTAAAGCCAAGAAATAAAATGATGACTCTGACGATAACCATGCTGGAGAAATCCCCAGATTAGGTCTGCAATACAACGGTAAGACAAAGGTAAACGGTACAGGTAGGCTATAACGAAAGTACTCACAGTCTAAGAGGAAAGCAGTAACATCTAAAGGCAACAGAAAAAGATGGAAAATGACAAAAGGCAAAATAGGTAAAGGTAAACATAGACAAAGGTAAAAGGCTCAGATAACAGTAAAGCTAAAAGGTAGGTAACAATAAAAAATAGACAAACAGGTAGATTTAGATGGTACAGAAAGAGAAAAACAGCAATCCCTTAAGCTAGACCTGAGGCAGCCATGGGTATGAAGTGTTAGCAACTTCATTTTCTTAGCCTTGGCATATGAGGGCAGGTGGCCAGTCCTCTCCCTTGCCATCTCATCTTTCCACCAACAGTGTACAGTTAGTGTACTCATTATAGATGAGGTGGCTCGGCTAGGTGGTTGCAGGTGGAGCAGAAATCTCAAACCATATTTCTGCTCTGGTGAGGATTTGAAGCCCCAACCTCTCAATTGACAGTCCAGCAGGCTAACCACTACGAAATGTGACACAGTGCTACAGGATGTCGCAGGTATTTATGTAGAGCCAACTTACGGCTCTGATGGCGCAGGATGTCGCGCAGCAGAAGAACAAGAACAAGACGTAGGGTCTCGCTAAATGACTTGTATGGATTCTGGCGCTGGAAGGCAGCCGTCCACGTCTGCAGGAATACACAAACATATCATATTAGTAAAGAATTAAAATAGCAATAACAATTAATAATAATAATAAACCTTGAAGGGGTGGTAAACAAATTTTCTGAATGACTGAATGAATAATAATAATAATAGTAATAACAATAATAACAATGATAAAGAAAATGATAACAAATGATGTTGATGATTATGATGATGATAATAATAAGAATTTAAAAAATGCTATTATCAAAGATCATGATAATAATAATAATAAAAATAATAATAAAAAAATTTGTAATGCTGTTGTAAAGGACAAGGCTTGATCGGTTGATATGATTACGGCCTGGCTTTGGTGCACCTTCGGTTGATGCCTTGTGCATTAGATGTCGGCACTACAGAAGTTAGTAATTAATTCAGATTCACATAACAGATTCTAGTATAGGGGGGCAAGGTCCTCATACTGCCAAGATATTAATTTACTTCAATGTTTTGTATTAATTTTTAAGCTGGCACTTTGTAACAAAAACATGATGTGGTCAGTCAGTAAGTCAGGTAGTCAGTAAGTCAGTCAGTAAGCCATTCAGTAAGTAAGTTATTCAGATGGTTGTCAATCAGCCTACCTGAAACAAGTCACTCGCCAGTTTATCGATGTTACTCAACACATCCTTGTTCACAATAGTCTTCGCCTAAAGAAATCAGCCAACAGCAGAATATACAGAACAATTGCAGAAAAGAATTCAACAAAATCAACCCAAGATTACATCTGATTAGAATAGATTAGATTGGATTAGAATAGATTACGGTAGAATGGATTAGAATAGATTAGACTGCATTAGAATAGATTAACTTGGATTAGAATAGGTTAGAATAGATTAGATTGGATTAGAATAAATTAGGTTGGATTATAATGGATTAGATTGGACTAGAAAAAATTTCGTGACGTCATGAGCGCCGAATGGCGGCCAAAAACAAATTCACAAATTTTGAACTTAAACGTAAATTTATGAGAATAATAATAGCTTATCATTACTCAAATAACAGATATGACTTTTCAATTTGTCTCTGGACTCTGGATTTTTCTCGTTTGTTCCACGATATGGATTACTTCCACCAAAACGGTAACATTAAACTTTGAAATGTCCCTCTCCGATAGGAAAAGTGCACCAATTTCACTTCTGCCATTTGAATACAGCCCAAAAGCACTGATTACCCTTAAACCCAGTAATAACTTTTTAAGAGTTAATTGCAACCTCTACAATCTCCTAGGAATTTTAAAACGAAATGGAATTCTACATTTTCGAGGAACCAGAGGAGGCTGTCGTAAAGTGAGAAAAATTTACACCATCAAATCTCGACGCTCACCCAGATCTACTCCCTCTGTCTCTGCATGTAAGATCCGCTACCTCACTTCAATTCCACTACATAATCAGTTTGTTTAATCTCCTAAGTCTTTACCTAAAACCGATTTTCCATCACCATTCAGCGGCATGGTAATCAACGCCAGTTCTATTGCCAAAAAAGATGCGCTTGACCATTTAAGCGCTGAACTTTTTGGATACAATCTCGACTTTGCGATAATCTCTGAAACTCATCTTAAAACTCATCACCTTGAAGACATTTGTAAAATCCAAGGCTACCAAACTTTTCGAAGGGACCGAAAAAGAAGAACAAAAGGCGGAGTTGCAATATATATTCGAGATTCAATATCTGCTACACAACACCATATCAAAGATCTCCCTACCGAAATTGAACTGCTCTGGGTTAAATCTGTTGTTGAAGATAAAATAATTTTCATCGGAGCACTTTACCACCCACCCAAACCAATATACCAACTCAATTCAATTCTTCTTTGGATTGAAAAATCAGTAGAAGACATTTCTCGATCTGATAATAATGCTCTCATTATCTTAGGTGGTGATTTCAATCGCCTAAACATTGATAAAATTATGGAACTAACTGGATTACTTCCAACTGTTTTTATTCCTACTCGGGGAAGTAACGTTCTAGATCAGCTCATGGTTTCCACACCTGATCTATTCAAAATAAAAGTCATCTCTTCAACCATTCGTAGTGATCACAAAGCAATCATTGCCACGACCGGAAACTCAATCACAGGCAGAGGAAAGGAACATACAACTATAACTTTCAGGAAAAGATCTCCTTCACAGCATTCTTTGACATTACAAGGTTTTGATGACTTTGATTCAAGTCTACTTCTCTCTTCATCAGATCTACAAGAAGTATGGAACAATTTCTACCTAGATGCAACTGATCGATTAAATCTCAACTACCTCAACAACTATCTCTTCTTGCACTTTACGATGTTAGTGCAGCCTTCGACACGGTAGATCATGATCTTCTACTGCGTCGCCTTTCTACCTCCTTTGGTATCTCCAACCTACCTCTACAGTGGCTTTCGTCATACCTATCTGACCGCACTTCGTCTACTGTCTTCCACTCCTCGCGTTCCCCTTGGATTCCTGTACCTGTTGGCCTCCCCCAGGGTTCTGTGCTTGGCCCTCTTCTTTATATCCTCTTTACTGCTGACCTCGAATCTGTTCTTGCTGCTAGTGCTCTTTCTAGCCATTCTTACGCTGATGATCTCCAGTCCTATCTGCATTGCTCTGCACGGGATGCTCTGAGTGCTGTTCGCTTGATGTCTCGTGCAACTGACACTCTATCTGCCTGGCTTTCTTCCAATCGCCTGAGACTTAATCCTCTTAAAACCCAGTACATATGGCTGGGTACTCGCCAGCAGTTAGCAAAACTTGACCTGACCCTTTTGGCTGCTGAATTTCCTCTAATATCATTTTCTACCTCTGTCCGGAACCTTGGTGTCATTCTTGACCAGGAACTAACCTTTACTAAGCACCTCTCTTCTCTGTCTCGCTCCTGTTTCTACCATCTCCGCCAGCTCAGGGTTGTTGCTCGCTCTCTCTCAGCCTCTGCTGCTTCAACTCTTATCCATGCCTTTGTTTGCTCTCGTTTAGATTATTGCTCTTCTCTATACACCGGTCTTCCTCAAACCCGCCTGTCCTTCCTTGAGAGGGTCCTGCGGTCTGCGGCGCGCCTTGTTGGCTCCATACCCCGCTATGGTAGTGTATCCTCCTACATGCATCATACTCTTCATTGGCTTCCCATCCGGCAGCGTATCCTGTATCGGCTTTGCTCTCTCGCCTGGCAATGTGTTTTGGGCATGGCTCCTTCCTACCTATGCTCTGTTTTCACTCTCTCTTCTTCGCTTACGGGTCGCTCAGCCCTCCGTTCCTCTTCTCGGGGCGACTTTATAGTCCCGTATGCCCGCACTGCTACTATGCAGCGCCGAGCATTCTCTGTCGCTGGTCCAACTGCGTGGAATGACTTACCACCTCTCCTTCGCCTGTCTCCTCGTACTCACCCGTCTTCTTTTTACGCTCTATTGAAGACTTTTCTCTTTGATCAGGCCTGGCTCGGGAGTGCCTCTGAGTAGAGCCCTTGAAGAGGCGCTATATAAATTCCATGATAGATAGATAGATAGATACCCAATTCGAACCATCACAATAACATCTAAAGATCCTCCACACATTACTCCAGAAATAAAGCGATTGCTTCGACTTAAAAACCGACTCATGCGGAAAGGAAAAAATGAGAAAGCTGAAGCTTTAACTCTTAGGATTGCTAAAGCCATCTCAAAAAAGAATGCATCATTCCTTAAATATTCCAATCCTCGAGAAAGTCCTCAATCCCTTTGGAAGAAAGTAAATCTACTCACTAAGAAACCAAACCATCCCTCAACATCCTCATCAATAAGTGCAGACGATCTAAATAAATTTTTTGCTGACGCCTCCACTGATCCTAATTATATAGCTCCCCTCTTTAAAGCTACTACCACCTCTCAGCAGACTCTTGTAACAGAAACTAGAATATTCAATTTACTAGATCATCTTAAACATACTGCAGATGGCCATGATGGCCTTCCTGCTTGGTTTCTTAGAATAACTGCACCTGGTTATTCCTATGTCCTTTCCCAACTAATCAACCAATCATTAATTCAATCTTTTGTTCCTAGCCAATGGAAAACTGCCATCATACGTCCCAAGGCCAAGATCTCTCAACCAACAAAACCTTCTGATTTCCGACCTATTTCCGTTCTTTCTGTTTTATCTAGACTTGTTGAACGTATAGTAGTCCAGTCCTTTATCTATCCTAGTTTTCAAAGCTTGCCAAAACATATTTCCCTTCATGATCAATTTGCATTTAAACCTACTGGTTCTACCACTGCAGCAATAACCTCTATCATACATCATGCAACAGACCTTCTCAAAAATAATAAATATGTTATCATGATCTCTATGGATTTTTCTAAAGCTTTTGATTCTGTCAGTCACTCTGCCATTGCACACTTACTAGCTTCACTTTCCCTTCCAGACAATATATATAACTGGTTAATTAACTATCTTCAAGACAGGAACCACTATACCATTTTTAATGGAACCAAATCCATCATCATCTCAATTAATGCCAGTGTTGTACAGGGATCAGTTTTTGGCCCCACTGGATTTATTGTCTGTATCTCTGATCTCCATCCTATTCACCATCAAAATCGTCTATCCAAATATGCTGATGATACATACTTATTAATTGGATCCAATTCATTAAATACAGCCAATGATGAAATCCAACATATTTACAATTGGTCTGAAACAAAGAACCTGAAAATCAATCCTGATAAAACTCGGGAAATGGCTATCATCAAACGCAACCAACCCTCACTTTCTGACAACCCTTCAATCACAGGAGTTAAACGGTCAACATCAATCAAGATTCTCGGAGTCACCATCGGAGAAAAATTAACAGTCACTGAGCACATCAATCAACTGATAAAAAGTGGAACCTCCTCCTTTTTTGCACTAAGAACTATCAAAAATCATGGAGCATCTCAAGACTCACTACATCTCATCACTAATGCAACAATCGTATCTAGAACCTTATATGCTTCTCCAGCCTGGTGGGACCTTATAAGTGGCAAGGATAAATTGCGCCTTGAACAATTCCTGAACAAACTCAAACGATTTGGATATGTTCAAACTATCTCTCCCTCCATAGCTGAGCTTGTGCTCAAAGCCGAAATGGCCTTATTTAAAGCAGCTTTACTCAATGAAAATCACTCAATTAGATGTTTATTCCCAACCAACCATATTACTCCTTACTCCCTAAGAAATCGTCCTCACAATTTTAATCTACCAGATAAAGACTCTCGAAACTTCATATCTAGAATGTTATTTTCTAACTCTTACTAAGCTATTATTAACAATTAACAATTTTAATTCACTTCCTTGTACACCTACAGCGTTATGTCTGTTGTTTCATTAAACGAATATAAACATAAACATAGAATAGATTAGACTGGATTAGAATAGATTAGATTGGATTAGAATAGATTAGATTGAGTTAGACAAGATGATTCCCTGACCCAACGGATATCGACTGGGTTTCTCCAACGAATTTTTGACCAGAGTTTCACTTGAAGCGAACATCGACCGATGCCTCGTGCATTATGATTATGGTGCTACAGAAGTTATTAGATTAGATTAGTTTACCAGAATCAGCAGCTTTTCCAGTTGGCTGTCGGAGAACTCCAGCCTGGCTCTTTCTGCCTCTGTCTCCGGATCGTCGGTCACATCCTCCTGGAGGAACGTCGACCCAACCTTGCAGAAGTAGTACAGCGTAGGGTCGAGCAGCTCCTTCGGGTTGCTCGGAGAATTTGTGACCTCGACAGGCGACGGCGACCTCTGGCGTCCGCTCGGAGAAGAGAAATCGGGTGACGGGGAACTGGAGTTTGTCAGGAGGTTCTGGGACATCGTGCGTGGAATGATCGATCGAAACGTGCTGAAGGTGCGACGAGGGGACCCGGGACGCGCGGGGGACAGCGACCGCTCCGGGCACGGCCCTCCATGAGACTTGGAAGAGTCAAGAGGGAAGAGGGAGCCTAGGAGAGAGGCACTCCCAGTGGGAATGCGTCCAAGAGCGCGGCCAATGCCAAGGAAGGCGGGTATGACGAACTTAGCAAGGTCCTCTGAAGGCAGAAAAAACAAATTAAAAGCTAAAAATGAGCTAATAGAAGAAATATTATTGAAAATGGGCATTTTGCAACTCTTGGCATTTCTCAGAAGCCTCTTTAAAGTTTGTAATTGCAATAGTAATTGCATTATCTATATAGAAGTTCTACAAGACAACTACTCAGAGCTGCACAACTACTCAGAGCTGCATACATACACACATACATACATACACATGCACACACAGACACCCACACACACACACACACATACATATATACACACATACAGATATTCATATGCACGCTTACACATATAGAACTGACAGAGACAGGCACAAGAACTGATCCCTCTTTCCATCCGTTACCTTTTGAGGCGCTACCGCTCTTTCCACAGACCATGGACCCCAGCGTCTGGAACACTTCGAGTACACCATTGATAATCTAAAATGCAGAAACAAATCTCAGAAAAGCATTTGCTTAAGTTAACCCTAAGAGATCGTCCAGTATGTTCCAAAAGGCAGTCATTGGTATAAAGCGTTAGCGACTTCATTTTCTCGGCCTCTGTACATGAGGGCGGTCGGCCAGTCCTCTCCCTTGTCATTCCATCGTCCAGACGAAGGGTACTCATTCCATCAGTGGAGCAGAAATCTCAAAACATCTAATCAGCCTGGTGAGGAATTGAACCCCTCACCTCTGGGTTAAGAGTTCAGCAGCTAAAAAAACTCCAAAGCTCCCAGTAAATTAAATTAAATTCACAAAAAGTGATTAGCTGAGCTGTTTCTCATGTTTCTAAAACAAATATATCAACAATTTACACCTTAAATCTGTAAATAAAATTGGAAATGGAAGACGAGAAAGAAGAAGAGCAGGAGGAGAATGAGGACGAGAAGGAAGAGTAGAAGTAGGAGGATGAGAAAGGAGAAGGAGTAGAGAGGACCAGAAGGAGTAGAAGTAGGACAAGGAGGAGAAGACAGAGGAGGACGAGGAGGAGGAGGACGAGGAGGAGGAGGAGGAGGAGGAGGAGAAGGAGGAGGAGGAGGAGAATACGAGGAGCAGCAGTAGGCCCAGGAGTAAGAGAATGAGGACAAGGAGTAGAAGTAGGCAGAGGAGGAGAAGACAGAGCAGGAGAACAAGAAGAACGAGGACAAGGAGTAGAAGTAGGCAGAGGAGAAGAAGAAGACGAAGGAGAAGGTGGAGTAATCGAAGAAGACAGATGAGCAGGTGAGGAGGAGAAACAGAAGTAGGCAGAGAAGGAGAATAAGATGGAGAAGGAGCAGAATGAGAAGAAGGAAATAACGGAAGAAATTTCATCTAATCCAAATCTCTTGTATCGTTTCGTTAAGTTCAAATCAACCCAAAATCGAGAGCATATTTTCGCAACCGATGACGAAGCTGACCTTAGGCATCGAGGTCCTGTCGACGCATGCAACATCCATCAGTAGAATCGTCAGACAGAACGAAAAGCGTTCGCTCAGCGGCAGTCCTTGACACAAAACAAAGACAATATTCAGGTCAGGTCAAGGTCAGATCAGGTCAAGATGGTTTAAAGGTATTATGTCAAGTCTAAATATACCATCTGTGAGTAATTCTCAAAGGTATAATTAAGGTCAAGAAATGTGAGATATGGTATATTAAGGTCAGGTAAAGTAAGTTTAGGAAAAGTAAGGTAGGATCTAGTAATGTAAGGTAAGGCAAGGTAAAGCAAGGTACAAGAGGGGTACATTAAAGGACAAGTAACATGTGCCATGGTATATTTAGGGCATGGTAAGATAAGTGCAAGGGAGGTGAAACAGGATAAGGTCAGATATAGTAAGGGAGGGTAAAGGAAAGGTATAGTAAGATAAAGTAAGGTATGGTAAGATATAGTATGGTAAGGTAAAGGTAAGAGAAGGTCAGATAAGATAAAATCAATGTCCACTTACCTCTAAATCATGGTCCATACTAAAGAACAATAAGTGATTTGAAAAGGGTAAGCCAAGACAGAGAAGGGTAAAACACTTACGTTTCATATTCCCTGGGCAACTTGTGACAACCCACTGGGCCTTTGGGATTCCATTCAGAACCGACTCCAAATATGGTAGAATTTCGTCTGAAAACTTTAAGAAACAGTTAAACCAAAAATTATAAGAAATCCACCACAACGCTACAATATCATTTAACATTTATTAACGTTACATCATTTAACACTTGTTAACATTATATCATTTAACACTTCTTAACATTACAGCATCATACAACACTTGTTAACGTTCATCTAACACTTGTTAATGTTACATCATTAAACACTTGTTAATGCTACATAATTTAACACTTGTTAACATTACAACATCATTTCACAACGTCGTCAAGGTACCTTTGCTAGCCTTCTATGGTTACTTGTTAACGTTACAACGTCATCTAACAACCTATGCTGAATAAACAATCTGAAAAAGATGTCTTAAGTAGAGAACAAAATGACACAAGTGACTGAGCCGAGTAGACAGATGCACAGAAAAAATTCCCAAATTAACTCATATACTTGCATAATCTTGGGTCTTAACATCGACTTAAAATGACATCATTATACTAACCGCATTATAATAACTTCATCATAATAACCTCATTATAAACACCTCACCATAATATCCTCATTATAAAAATAACCTCATTATAACACCCTCACTATATTAGCCTCATAATGATAACCTCACTGTAACAACACATTATAAAAACCTCACCATAATAACCACGTTATAAAACCTCATTATAATAATGCAAGATAGCGATGTTGTGTTATGACGTCATTTTCAAAAGCTCAATGAAATCAACTGAATTGAACACCTGTAGGTTTGATTCTAAGTAATAAATTCCGAGAGCGGACAGAGCGTCGAGGCCTCGCTGGTCCAACTGCAGAGGAGTATTCTTCGCAACGCTCGGACACAACATCATTATTCGTTTCACCTACAAAAAGAAAAACAGATCTTACAGAACAATTATAATTATCACCCCGAAAATGCTTGTTACCAAGCTACACAAATTGTATTTTTATTTCTATAATTATTGCTGTTGTTATTATTGTTATCATTGTTATTGTTATCATTATTATTGTTATTACCCCTTTGAAGCATAAGAGTTTCTGAGGTAGTGCATCTAACGTCTTCAGATTGCATGCTCACCGTGTACTGCATCTCTGTCTTTCTGGACTGATCTTAGGGACACTGACCCTATTATGGCTTGGTTTTCGTGTGCCATCAGTTAATACCTTGTGCAGTACACACTGGCGCAATAGAAGCTACTAATTAACCACTATCCAGCATAATACAAATTTTCTCTTATATAACCAGCTGCTTAACAGCTGCTCTGCCTCCTCTCTTGATCTGGCCCCTCTGGTAACCGGACTCGGACCTCCTTTGGGCTACTCTTTGGAAAACCTCCTCTCATTTGACGCAGAGTTCGCTGGTGCCCTGCGCTTGGCCTTCGAGTGGCGTTTATAGAAGTTCTGAGATAACGATTAAGTAAAATTTCTGTCAGTATTACACTTATAAGTTATAAGACCCCACACGCAGTCAACATATAGCAGACGTTATCATCAATACGTCTGCTGGCAACTGATTAGCGCATATTTTTATTGGGACCTTCACGATCTTAGGTAGACCGGTCAGAAAGCCGAACCCTACACGTCGCCTACCCATTTCAGCATATAAACCGCGAATTTCCTAGTCATTTACCTTTTCCCATGGAGATGGATTTATGGCGGCCAGAGACCGGGCAAGGTGCAGAAGGGTTTTCAAGTATAAATTCTTTTCCTCCGCCTCCATTTTCGGCACGATCCCGTCAACAAACCTTACTTCGGTACTCCGGCTTCGGAGAAGGCAGATGATCGCATGTGGTCGAATAAGATTTATGGTACGATCGCCTGGGACGGACACAACCCTCTGTTACATAGATATAATAATTATATCTATGCTCTGTTACAGCGCGCATATGCAAAGAAACGTAATATGAATCGTCGTCGTCGTCGTCTTCATCATCATCATTCTCTGACGCCAGACATTTGTCGGCATAGGCGTAATTTGTGGGGGGGGGGTTACGAGGGGTACCCGTCTGACATTGTGCTATTAAAAAGCTTACATAAGTAGGCCTAAAATATGGGAAATAGTTAATAATAAACTAAGAACTTCTAGAGCGTCGTCATGGCATTGGTCACTTTAGTCGCTATATAAGCAAAATCAGGGTCAGTTCGGTCGAAAGCCGTGAAAGGTGTTCGAGAAGAAACGGAAGAAGCCGAGACGACACGGAAACAGACAACGAATCGAAGCAGGACCAACTAGGCGAGTCTGCCGGCTTCTGATTGCTACTATCAGGGATTTTCTTTCATCCAACATTTGTAATATCTCTTCATTAGGCCTAGTCTTTCGTTCCATCCAGCTGACTCGATCTGCAGTCCATTATGCGCCATATACATTGATTAGATTTGCGTGTTTCGTATTTTTTTAACAATTTTTCTGATACTCCATGCCTTAGCCTATAGGCCTAGTGCATGTGCACTTGCTAGAGGTGCCAATGAAGTTTGCTTATATTTACTGTATACCGACTTGCCTACTTACTTACTTACAAAACGATTACCGTAATTGTAGGCCTAATCGTAATCTCCAGATATCTGCAACGCCTCAAAAAGTCTAAGTCGCGGGAACCAGATTATTCGCAGGCGCTTTGTCAAAACAAAATTGATAGGCAGGTTAGGACGTTATAGTTTCGGTCTCAGGTCAAGGGTCAGGCAGGTAGACAGTCAGAGACGACTACCGGTGGATGGTGTCACAACTAGTAGGCCTATAAATAATTATATTCGGTACTCCGGCTTCGGAGAAGGCAGATGATCGACACGCATTGCTGCCTGTTGACTTTTTTTCTGGTGACGCCATTTTGAAAGTGAGAATTAATTATAGATTTAAGCTGACATAAACGCTACAAATAATAGAAATTGTTAATTCTATACTGAAATCCTCGATCACTGTTGTCGCAACGTTTAAAATTAATAGCATTAGTGTTCCTTGTGTTCCTTATGTTCCTTAGTTTTCCTTAATGTTCCTCGTGTTCCTTATTGTTACGTAGTGTTCCTTAATGTTACTTATTGTTACTTATGGTCTTTGTGTTCCTTAGTGTTCCTTAATGTTCCTTGTGGTCCTTAATGTTCCGTATGCTCCTTAATGTTACTTAGTGTTCTTTATTGTTACTTAATATTTCTTAGCGTTCTTTATGGTCCTTATGTTTTTTAGTGTTCCTTAATGTTTCTTAGTGTTCCTTAATGTTCCAAATGTTTCGTATGTTACTTAGTGGTCCTAATGTTGTCATAATTCATTTAGGTCCGATATCTGAAGCAGCAGCTCACTCTGAAAATGGCGGGCGGGGCTTAGTCATTTATATTGTGGTCACACATTTTGACTGCTGCAGCGGCCGGGAGTCGACGTAGGCTACTGTACATGTAATTATTTAAATAAGTGGGGTCGAGGCCATACGGCCGCTGTAGAAAAACGTGTACATTTACACTTATTTTCCATTTAAAGGCTGACGTAAGAAAAGAAGTGCCATTAATTGTACTGCCTGGTTTATCGAATTTTCTTAACAACTTTATTATCTGAAGATGGCGCTGTTGGTCATTTTTACGACTACGTGGCTGTGCCGTAGGCCTACTCTTCCGCCACCTACAGAACAAATTGGCTAACGCATTTCAAATGTTGAGAAATAAATTACTTGTCAAAATTGCTTATTAACAGTGTATCACAATAATTGACCAATCTGCTTTGCTTCTTACTTGAAAAATGAAACAATAAAGGATAATAGCTAGAGTATCGATATAAAATTAAAACAAAATTTCAAACACATTAGGCTACAATATTAAGGTAGAGGAACACCACACTTTCTACGAATCTGGAATATAATGGTACCGTTTGCTTGTAGGCTTGGTTAGCTTTGCGCAGTGGCAGTACCATAGCCGATGAGGTTCATCCGAGGCGTGGTTATTGCTAGTTGAAAACTATACCCAATACCCCGCGCTGTCGCTCTGAAATATGGGCGGCAAGCGCAATTTCTGAACGCCCCTACGGGGGCTACATAAACCAAAAACAAAACAGCCAACAAGAGTATTTAAATGCAAACAATAGCTGCGTTAAAGATTAAACTTTTAATGTACATGTAATTTGTTATCGACTAGGTGTTCACACATTTAAGTATTCAAGAAGCTCGTTCCTTTTGTGGGCCAATGAGTCTTTAGTTGTATATTTTGTTGTGCTTCTTCTTCCGGTTATCTGCCTTGCTAGGAAGGTTCGCACGTCAAATATAACGTGGCCATTCGTCGCATTGTTTACCTTAACCCTCCTTCAGCTCCTTGTAACCGTCCTTCATCATCCAATCCAACAGCATCCCTGGAAGAGTGGAAGTATTCCTCTTACACTGGTATCATCATGAACGTAGGTCTACATTGATAATGCAATATGGTTGGCGTCGCCCTCCTTTCTTTAATCTTGGCACTGGCTCTACCAAAGTATTAGCCTAGCAGTGTCGGAATTTCTGCTTGTGGTTGTATTCGCTTTTTGTTCGTAGCACCCTGCTACGAATGTTAATCCTTGAAATTTCTCAGTGCCATACAAAAGCCGCGTCGAGTCCAGTTGACCAGTTTAATTAATTAATTAAACACCGGCGCTATATCAAATCAAGTCCGCAATATATCCAGGCTGCCTTGTCCGTTCCGGTGCCAGGTCAGAATCCGGGGAGGTCAAGCCGAGAAGACAGCACAGTGCTACGGTGGTAGGCTAACTGGTGATGATTGTGGTTGTGTAGTGGTTCAGAGATAGAATTAGGACTGGATATCTTGAAGAGTTCGGTTTTCAATCGTGAGTGGAAAGCAGCGGAGAAGACTGCAAGTAGAGGAGACCAGGGGCGTAACTTTGGTCTAAAAAGTGGGGGGTACCAATACTTTGGTCTAAAAAGTGGGGGGGGGGGTACCAATTTCTTCTCCAATTTCACTTTCGCATGGTGGCCATTTTGAACATATTCCCTGTCAGTATTCTCATTAATTTTGGCTCGCGGTTTACATGTGTATCTAAGTACTTTCGCACTTTGGCGGAGACTGCATTCTCTGGGAAGGCACAATAACAAAAATATTGATTGACATTGTTTAAAAAGTGGGGGGTACAGTACCCCCCAGTCCAAAAAGTGGGGGGTACGGGTACCCCTCGTACCCCCCACAAATTACGCCTATGGAGGAGACTCGGGAGAGGTGAAATTAACTGGCGAGATAGGAGGATGAGCAAACTGGCGGAGGTCTTCTGGGAGTTTTTTCCAAAGAGCCGGTGCAGCATAGACTAAGAAGCGGTCGCAGCATAGATTTGGAGACTGTAGGTCGAGATAGAGAAGCGTGAGCGAGCACCTGCCTTACATTGGTGTTCATGAATATACATGATGATGATGCCAAGCCTTACATTGGTATTCCTGAATACACATGATGCCAGGCCTATAATTTTTAGTTTTTTTGCTACACTTCGTTCGTGCATTTCTTCCATTTGATAAATTTAGGTTCGTATGCCACCAAGTGCGTAAGACCCATGGTTGAGTTTTACAGAGGGAGGCAGTGACTCATACTCAAAGTCTGGTTCTCGCTGTACAGATTACGGAAATATACACGAGCTCTATCGGTTGCCATTGACTATGGCAGCGTAACATACGCTACCATTTGTATAGCGCTACGATTTAAACTCTAGGTTGATTGGTAGTAGAATGA
Source organism: Allolobophora icterica (assembly GCA_963556255.1). Classification (NCBI taxonomy): domain Eukaryota; kingdom Metazoa; phylum Annelida; class Clitellata; order Crassiclitellata; family Lumbricidae; genus Allolobophora; species Allolobophora icterica. Next base: position 52,525,304 of record OY744607.1, on the reverse strand, counting down.
TGTTTTAAAGCACGTTTGTATTAATGAAAACATTTGTTACGCCAAAGAGGAAGTAACAACCAAAAGCGAATACAACCACAAGCAACAATGCCCTAAGTGCCCTTACTCTGGTAGTGCCAGTCCCAAGCTAAATAATGGAGGAGTCCCACGCTAATCATCTGTTATAACAGTGTCGTTAAACAGTAAAAACCAACAAACCAAAAGTAAAAAATTAAGCACACACCGTTTATTAGAAGCTATTAGCAGGCAGTGGCGATGCCACGATTTGAAAAGTAGTACGGCAAATTAGAGGATCTGGGGACGGAAGCTTTCAACAGACAAAAAGTGGTACGGCACAAGTATGTTGTTGCCACTGTTAGCAGGTAAGCTCGCTGTTAGCCTACATAATTTATATCGTTAAACTTCCTATACAATTTGATAATACATCATGTATATTCATGAACACCGATACCAGGCAATTGAGGAATGCCAATGCAAGGCAATCCTCATTATAATTCTGGACTAGGTATACGCTCACAATAGATTATGTATATAGCACGTGGCTTTCGTATGTAGAAATTACGGCAAGGCATATGGCATGGTGACTGGTGAGGTAGGACAGGGCAGGGAAAGGTAGGACATGGCAAGGTGAGGTAGGACAGGGAAGAAAAGGCATGGTAAGCTACGCTTTTGAAGGTAATGTAATTGTAGACAGGGTATGGTAACGTAATGTAAGTTAATGATGACCAAGAAGGGGAAGACCAGTCTAACCCTGAGAGACAACCATGGTTATCAAGTGTCAGCAACTTCATTTGCTCAGCCTCAGTCAATCCTCTACTCCGTTGACTGATCTTCCCACTGACAGTGTACAGTCAGTGTACTCATTGTAGTTGAGCTCACTAGGTGGTGCAGAAATCTCAAACAAATTTCTGCCCTAGCGGGGATTTGAACCCATGACCTCTCGGTGACAGTTCAGCACGCTGACCACTGGGCTTCTATCACACACCCTCAGTCAATCTGACGACACATCAGATCTCAAACCCTCGACACTAGATCGGCATAACTTAATGTAACCAAGTGCAAAGTAAAAATTCAACATTAGTTTTCAATAATTATTTTATTTTACAGAAACTGGGAACGACGTCATCAAGAAAGAAACCAATCTAAACTACATATTAATAAAACTCTCCAAACTTCAATTATTATTAACCAAACACAGCGTGTTCATTAATTAATAGTTTTAAGACGACTATTATAACTGTTCTCATCGTCACATCATCACAACAAATACAAAATGTGAAAAGCAACAATTCAACGAAATTCGTTGTCACAGCAAAACGACAAACCTGTTTCTGAATAATAAACTTTTTTAATGATAACATTATTAAATAAAATATATTTTAATAACAATGCCTAAACAACAAAACTGTTTTATGATTCAGCATATTTGATTAAACATCCCAACATAGTCAACCTTGAAAATTTACTAAATTAAAAAATTAACATGCAAATCGCTAATGAAATCTTTGGCATCAGGTCATCAAGTGCAAAAAACGGGAAACGGTTGGGTGGGGTGTTTTCAGAGGGGCTGATTGACGTACACCTCCTCTGTCATGACTCGCCACTTACTTTGGATGGAGGCAAACAGCAAACGGATTCATGTCGGCTACGAAAGCCAAAAGTCGAAACGAAACAATGAAATGAATCTGTATGCTGTGCCACAGAAAATCAGTATCCCATTGTGAATCATCAGTATCCCATTGTGAATCATCAGTATCCCATTGTGAATCATCAGTATCCCACTGTGAATCATCAGTATCCCATTGTGAATCATCAGTATCCCATTGTGAATCATCAGTATCCCACTGTGAATCATCAGTATCCCATTGTGAATCATCAGTATCCCATTGTGAATCATCAGTATCCCACTGTGAATCATCAGTATCCCATTGTGAATCATCCGTATCCCATTGTGAATCATCAGTATCCCACTGTGAATCATCAGTATCCCATTGTGAATCATCAGTATCCCATTGTGAATCATCAGTATCCCACTGTGAATCATCAGTATCCCATCGTGAATCATCAGTATCCCATTGTGAATCATCAGTATCCCACTGTGAATCATCAGTATCCCACTGTGAATCATCAGTATCCCACTGTGAATCATCAGTATTCGCTTGAACATACTGAGTCTTCATGCAGTGATTCAGTTTGACACAGCAAATCAGTATGCTGCACCATAGTGAGTCAGTATGCCACAATGAATCACTATGCTGTAGCACAGTGAAAATACGGCACATCAGTTCGCACCATTGCATCAGCATGCTGTGTCACAGTGAATCAGCATAACACAGCAAATAAGCAAGCCTCAGAAAATCAGTATGCCATGGTGGATCAGTATGCCACAATGAATCATGCCATGATGAATAAGTAAGCCACGGCAAATCAGTATTCCAAAGTGATTCAGTATGCAGTATCCCAAGGTGAATCAGCCTTGACGAAATTCTGATTAAATGCTCAAAGTACACTGAAGAAACAAAAAGCTCCCAAAACATCAACTGTGATCAACAGAAAACAGACAAAAAGCGATCAAACTGTGAACAGCTTTGTCGAATTTCAATGTCCATACATCCGAAAATAGGCAGAAATTCTCACAACACAAACATGAATATATAAAATAAACCCATAATCATATGTATAAAAATATTTTCATACACATATAAATATTTTAAATCCTGTATATACATATCTATTGGTTGGGGATATAACAACATATATACCTATATATACTTATCTATAGGCTGGCGATACAATATAACTTTATATATATTATAATAAGACATTATATTCAGTAGAAATACAATGGCAGCATCAAAATACCTACTGTTATTAGTACCAATAAACGAATAATAACAATAATACTAAATAACATTTAAACAAATCAACAGCATTAGCAAAGAACATAGATGCAATAACAAGACCTTTGATGAAAGTTGAAATAGCCTACAAAATAATAAAATAGTAGCAATATTAGTAGCAGTATAAGTAGCAGGGTTAGTATTGGTAGTTACAAGTAATATTAGTAAACAAATCAGAATACTAATAGCTACTAATACTAACAGTAGTAACCACTGGTGACTGATGCTTTGATTGCAAACACAAAAAAGAAAAATGCTATCCTGGTCAAAAAGTCCTAATTTTTTAAACTACATTTTCTTTAAATTGTTTTAACAAATATTAATTATTAGTGACTATCGAATAATACAATTCTAATATAATTCCTTTTGTTTTAATCTTAGCAGAGTGGAACACACTTCCTCTAAACAAAGACTTTCACAGACTCCGCTATAACTCTCAACAGGTAGAAAGAATCTGGTAAACAATCACAGAACAAAAAAGGTGCTACATAAATCCAGCTCATGGGACCAGCAAACATAACTGCGTGTACCCTATAATCGTAATGTACTCTGCGATCAATTTACGTAGCGCCAATTCAAAGAAATGCATCAGTGTTGCCACGCAAGTCAAAACGTTTTGTACGAATTTCTGTAAAAATAAAAGTTTACCTGCATAAAAATGTATGAAAATGACAACTACAGCTGCCCGTAAACTTACCATAGATACGCTGCAGTCTATTTTATGGAATGTTCTCTGTTGTAATGTAAAACTACATTACAAGTGCATTCGACATCGATGTTTCATTTTGTCAAATTGCTGTAAAAAATGTTTTCTCGAGTTGAAAGGCATTGACTTCCGATACAACTTGGCTTAAATTCCCCTTTACGAAGAAGGGCAGTCCCATGAACTAGCCCTGACAGGCAGCCAAAGGTGTGAAGTGCTAGCGACCTCATTTTCTGAGCCTCAGCATATGAGGGCGGGTGGCCAGTCCTCTCTTTACCGTCTCATCTTCCCACCAACAGCGTACGGTCAGTGTGCTCATTATAGCTGAGCATTACAGCCGAGTTGGCTACGGGGGAGCAGAAATCTTGAAACAAATTTCTGCCCTGGTGGTGATTTGAACCTCTGACCTCTTGGCTGACAGTTCAGCATGCTAACCATTAGACCATCGCACACCAACCCTTAGTACACAACCCAGCAAACGCTCCACAAACGTGCACAAATAACTCACTCAGTGTTGACACCATCCAATTATAACGCATGTATAGTGACCAAGCATCAATCGATGGTGCAGAGCAATCGTAAGTGAAGGACTTGCTCAAGGTCCTCACACAGTAACCATATCAGGGCAAGAGGCTCTAACCCGTACTCTCTGCATTACAAGACAAGCGCTCTAACCACTCGGCTACAGTGCCCCACGATATGCCTTGGCCTCTAGTAGGATCGAAAGCCTTAAAGAGTCATCGAGAAAACATACCACATACAACTCTCAATTCCACGAAATACTGTTTAACAATCTAACTACTCAGCAGTAGAGCTTATCAAGACACAACAAATCCACAAAATCGCCAAATGCTGATTCCACAGACTGCAGAAAGAATGCAGCAACAACGTCAACGTTGCCATTCAAATCAGTCGAATCAGAATTACAAAACAACCCAAATTACAATGAAATTAATCACTAAATATGAATTATTAGAAATTAAATATTAATAACAACCGCTAGCAATTTTCGTAAAGCGAAGAAATTGTGAGAAAGAACTCTGAATCACTCGTTTGCTCTTCGGTTGAACTTTCTTCAGGCAGACGTCAGATTCAAAGTTCTTTTTGTCAAGAAACGCCTGAAGGTTCTTTTTAAAGTCACTGTCTCCAGTCAAGAATCGGAAAGTCGAAAATCACTTTCTGGAAGTTTCTGGAAGTTTGTCATCTTGTTGCAGCACGTTGCATTCGACCGTTGTGTCCACCAAACGTTGTTGATTTTCATCAGCTCCATTGAAGGCTGGGCTACAGGTGGTGAGCTCACTTTGAGCATGATCTTGCTCATGTTGATTGTCAAGTTGTTCATGGTGAGCTTGATCGTGCTGCTCGGTCTTGTTTACTCGCTCATTTCGCTCGCTTTGCAATGGATCATGTCGCTCATCAATGCACTCACTGAGCACTGGTTTGTTCGACTCTTCCCCGAGTGTTGGTTGAACTTGTTCGTTGTGAGCAGCTGTTGCTCCCAACTCGTTATGATTTCCTGGTTTATGCTTGGGGCTTGTGAGCATTTGTTGCTCAAGGTTGCTAAGTGATGGCTGCTCACTGCATTGTTCAGGCACTGAATGGAGTTTGAGTAAATGTTGCTCTAGCTCACTGAGCAATAAGTCATTCTTGATGAGCTGTACAGGCACTGCTTGATCTCCTTGACAACTGAGCAATGGTTGTTTTGGCTCACCGAGCAAAAGTTGATTACAAGACAACAGTTGTACTGGCTCCGTGTACATTGACTGCATTTCTAACCATGCTGGTTGATCACTGAGCAACAGTTGTTCTTGCACACAAGACAATGGTTCTTCACCTAACAATGGCACCTCTCTCAGCAATGGTTCTTCACTGATCAAAGGCTGCTCTCTCAGCAACGGTTCTTCACTGATCAAAGGCTGCTCTCTCAGCAACAGTTCTTCACTTAACAATGGCTCCTCTCTCAGCAACGGTTCTTCACTGATCAATGGCTGCTCTCTCTTCAATGGCTCATCTCCGAGTAAAGCCTGCTCTCTCATCAACGGTTCTTCTTTGAGCAAAGGTTCCTCTCTCAACAATGGTTCTTCACTAAGCAAATGCTGCTCTCTCAGCAACGGTTCATAACTGAACAAAGGCTCCTCTCTCAACAATGGTTCTTTACTGAGCAAATGCTGCTCTCTCAACAACGGTTCTTCTCTTAGCAAAGGCTGCTCTCTCAGCAACAGTTCTTCACTGAACAAAGGCTGCTCTATCAGCAATGGTTCTTCACTGATCAACGGCTGCTCTCTCTTAAGTGGTTCTTCACTTAGCAAAGGCTGCTCTCTCAACAATGGTTCTTCACTGAACAACGGCTCCTGTGTCAGTAACGGTTCTTCATTGATCAACAGCTGCTCTCTCATCAATGGTTCTTCACTGATCAATGGCTCCTCTCTCTTAAGTGGTTCTTCTCTTAGCAAAGGCTGCTCTCTCAACAATGGTTCTTCACTGAACAATGGCTTCTGTGTCAGTAACGGTTCTTCTCTTAGCAAAGGCTGGTCTCTCAACAATGGTTCTTCACTGAACAATGGCTCCTGTGTCAGTAACGGTTCTTCACTGATCAACAGCTGCTCTCTCATCAATGGTTCTTCACTGATCAATGGCTCCTCTTTCTTAAGTGGTTCTTCTCTTAGCAAAGGCTGCTCTCTCAACAATGGTTCTTCACTGAACAATGGCTCCTGTGTCAGTAATGGTTCTTCACTGAGCAAAGGCTGCTCTCTCAACAATGGCTCTTCACTGAGCAAAGGCTGCTCTCTCAGCAATGGTTCTTCACTGATCAACGGCTGCTCTCTCTTAAGTGGTTCTTCTCTTAGCAAAGGCTGCTCTTTCATCAACAGTTCTTCACTGAACAATGGCTCCTGTGTCAGTAACGGTTCTTCACTAAGCAAAGGCTCCTCTGTCAACAACAGTTCTTCTCTGAGCAATGGCTCACCTCTCAGCTCAGGCTCCTTTTCCAGTTCTTCCTTCTCATTTTCTGGGTGGGTGTCTTTCCAACGGCCCTTTTCCAGCCTTTCCTCCTGGCGCACTTTTACCAGTTCTGCTGGTTTGCACTCCGTTTTCAGCTGCCTGAACTCCGCGGCTTCTCGGCGTTCCAAGTCGTAACGGTTGAGCGATTTCTTGGTCCTTCGACGTGAATTGTTGGCTGAGGATCCGTGATGCGTGTCCATTCTCAGGTGAATGTTCTCACCCTCGTCTGTCTCTGACGACGACGACTCCTCCGTTGAAACTATCTAACAACATCACCATAACCATCATTATCAATCAATCAATCAATCAATCAATTAGACATTTACTAATTGTCAAGGTGCGCTCCCAGCCCAACCTCGCAAAAGAGAAAAGCCTTAAGAGCAGAGAAGAAAGAGGTGGACAAGACCCTAGGGAGAGACCACAATTCGAGAGGAAGCCAGTTCCAGATAGTGGAACTGGCTTCCACTATCTGGAAGCCAGTTCCAGATAGTGGAAGCTGAGCTTTTCAAAGGAAAAGCTCAGCACCAAACTGTCTCATCATCATCTTATCATTATGATAACCATCATCATCAACACCAAAACTGTCTTGTCATCATTTTATCATTATAATAATCATCATTCTCGTCACCAAAAATTGTGTAGCCATAATCTTGTCAGTATTATCATATCATAATCATCATAAATAATCAAGCACTAATGGTAACAAAATGATCCTTCATCATAATTATTCTTTTGTTGTCTTCCTCGAATCATTATGATCATGATCATCATCACCATCATCCAGAAAACAGCTGGTTTCACAACAACAATGCAGCAAGTTTCAAACTCCACATCACCCATGAATGGGCTTCATACCCCATATTTCCAATACACGCGTTTTGAAACTCGATACAATCCACAAGGCACTGGGTTTCAAACCCCACATCACCCATGAATGGGCTTCAAACCCCATATTTCCAACAATACATGAGTTTTGAAACTCAATACAATCCACAATGCACTAGGTTTCAAACCCCACATCACCGCCAAAGCACCACTTCTGAAATCCGTATTCCCACAATGCACAAGTTTTCATACTCCATATCACCCACAATTCACTGGATTTCAGAAGCTACTTCCCACAACGCACCGATTTTCTAACTGCATATCTTCCGCAATTCCCCCAACCCCTAAGACTCACTCGAAAGCCGTCTGAATATCCAACGACGCAGTTCTTGGCAAAGCTGAAGTAAAGAAGGTAGTACGTGTCCGAGGGGAGCCGCTGGAGGTAGCGCATCTCGAAGAGAACTGAATACATGTGAGATCCATCGAACATGTCATCACCCTTTCCAGATGCCCAGACGTACGTCACGTAGTCCAACCAGTTCTTGTATCCATCCTAAAATCATCATCCTCACTCAGACAATCTGATATTTTCTGTCAATATTATAACTATTACCACTGTTAATTTTATTATTATTATTTTATTATTAATATTATCATTGTTATTATTTAATTATTACCATTATTATTATTATTATCATTGTTATCATTCATGTTATTATTACCATTATTATTATTAGTATTATTATCATCATTATTATTATTAATACTATTATTATCAAGTTATTATTACCATTAATAATATTATTATTATTATTGCTATTATTATTATTATTATTATTATTATTATCATTATTATTATTCTTTTGTTACCCATTTGAGGTAAGTCTAATCAATCAGGAGACAAAAAACTTTCCAGAAACTTTCCAGTTAATGGCATCTGGAACAGCTAATTTTCATCCAATTCTGGCAATTATTTTTATCATTATTATTCCTATTATTATCATTTATTATTATTATAAATTATTAACTTCTGTTGCATCAATGTTTATTGCACAAGGCATCAACCGATGGCACACCAAAAAACAAGCCGCAATTAGGTCAACTTCCAGAACATTAGTTCGTAAGACAGAGAGGCAGCCTATGGTTGATAAGCAATCTGAAAACACTGTAGGATGATGATGATGACGGAGATGATGATGACGGAGACGATGATGACGGCAAGGCCTGACCCTGTAGAGTCCGATCCAGTCACGCGAGTGCAGCGCAAGATCCGAGGAGACAAGGTAGGAGACTTCGTTGTCCTTCTGTTGGCACCAGCAACCGATCGGCTCAAACATCACCGGCAGCTCAGATGGCGATTTCAACACCTTAGGCGATAAACCAACACATATCAACATCATTATAACATGTATTAATAATAATAACACATAAAGTTGATTGAGCAGGCTGCTGTACAGATTCGAGACTTGGCTAATCATACAGTAGCACTTAGCAAATAACTGAAGAATGTAAAGCGGTTCCCAAAACGGAACGACTTTAAATCGTCTGATGGTCTTTCATTCGTACCTGGATGGCGAATTCTCCAACGACCGGTCTGTGGTCGCTCGTCTTCTCTTCTGTGATGCTCGTGTAGCTCAGCTGCTCCACGGAAAGATCGACTCCCTCGTATGAATCCTCATGCACCCTCCACAGAATACGATCGCACCAGCTCGGAACTCGATTCTTCGCACTGATAATCGAACCAAACCAAGGTTAATTCTCTGTACGACATGGTGGTCGAACGGTTAGAGTGCTTTGCAACACAGGGGAGTATGGGTTCAAGCCTCCTCCTCTGAGATGGTTCCTGTGTAGGTACCTTCAGCAAGTTCTTCTTACACAATAGCTCAATTGATGATGGGTGGCTCAGTAGCCAATAGGTTATAGTGGTCACCTTGTAATGCTGAGCATATGAGTTCAAGCACCACGGACGTGGTCAATGTGTAAGGACCTTGAGCAAGTCCTTCACATACAATTGCTCAGTGCCATGTCGATGTTCTGTAGTATGGTCGTGTGCACTTCTGAACATTGGAAGGAGAACAAAATCAAATGCAGTTGTATGGTACTACTGTATTGTAATTAGATAGTGGCATTTGATAAATGCCGAAATAACAACAGTAGTACACTGCAGGGCAGCTGTGACGTTTAGTTTACGATGTTAGATCAGAAGATCTACAAGAGATGGTCAAGCGTCCAAGATTCTCTGACTGACTGTCGATCGATGCTTGGTAAATGTACTAACTTACCTAACCATTTCAGATGGAGTAACTACTTATTTCAAATAAGTACTTATTTACTAAGTTATTTCAGATCCAGGTCTTATTTACTTCAGATCAGTCACTGTTTATTTACTTCAGATAAGTGACTTGTTTATTTACTTTATATATTACTGAATGCAATATTGCAACTGCAATATAGTAATGTTGTTGCAATATTGTAACACAGTACTTTCATTGTAGTACTTTTGTAACACAGTAATGCTGTTATAATGTTGTAATTGTAACACTGTAATCCTACAGTGAAATTGCAGGTGTAATATAATAATGTCATTGTAATTGTAAAACCTTGTGTCGTAGTCATCGGTGCCGACGTCGAACTTGAAGGTTGGAGCAAAGGTCAAAGGTCCCTCGAGGAAATCGATGAAGATCAGTTCCTCTTTGATTGCTTGACTCAGCTGAAAATACAAAAAAGTACAAACTGGTTTTAAAATTAAAAATCATCAGAACCAAATAAATAAGAACCTGATCTGAAGAAAATAAGCAAGTATCTAACCTGAAGTAACTACATAAGTGACTGGTCTGAGGAAAATAAGCAAGTACCTGATCTGAAAAAATTAGCAAGTACCTAATCTAAAGTAAGTAAGTGTAGAAAATAAGCAAGTATCTGACCTGAATTTTTTAGCAAGTACCTAATCTGAAGTAAGTACCTGATCTGTAGAAAATAAGCAAGTACCTGACCTGAAGTAACTAAGTACCTGATCTCAAGAAAATAAGCAATTACCTAATCTGAAGTAAGTAAGTACCTGATCTGTAGAAAATAAGCAAGTACCTGACCTGAAGTAACTAAGTACCTGATCTGAAGAAAAAAGCAATTATCTTATCCAAAATGACTAGTAGCAGGTCTGAATAAGGCAGCACCCCAATCTCAAATAACTCTGCACCAGGACTGAAATAAACTGATCTGAAGTAAATAAAAAGTACCTGGTCATATTTCGAAAGATACTCTAGGTCGTTTTCCTTTATTCGTTTCCTCACTTCCGCGTTGGAAATTCCGTCAATTCGAAAGTTCAGATCTCCCATCCAGAAAACGTAGCTGCAAGTAGAATGACAATCTTCGTCACCAGATGGCCAACACCCGACTGTCAAGACACACCTGCTCAATCTCGTAGACACACAGAGCACTTTTGAGGGCTCCAATCTACATACTTACATACATAAACACATACATACATAAACACACACATATCCATTCATCCAGCCATCCACACATACATACAAACACACATACATACATGCACAATGCAGATACATCCATACATACATACATACACACGCACACACACATAGTGGTACCCAATGATCTAAATCTATTCTGGCGACTTGCAAGGATCGAACCAAATGCCTATGAACTGAATCGAACTTACTCGTGATCGAGAATCGTCTCGCAATCTTTGTCGCGAAATCTCTGCGTTTCCAAAGTCAGATTATAGTCCTAAGAAACAGAATGACACAGACTGGTCATCATATAGTGGCACCTAATAAATGCATGCATAATAATAATAATAATAATAATAATAATTTCAGAAGTTCCTCTCCTTAGATGAATACTGTGTACCTTGAGCAAGTCCTTTATTCACAATTGCTCAACGCCATCGAGTGATGCTTGGTCATTAGATAGCGGCGCTCAATAAATGAGTAATAATAATAATAATAATAATAATAAAAATAATAATAACTTTAAAATTATGTGCTAGTTGAAACCGTAACTGAGCAACTACTTCACTCATAATTTCTCAGCAACATCAGTTGATGCTTGGTCATTAGATAGTGGTGCTTAACAAATGAATAATAATAGTAATAATAATAGCAATAATAATAATTAGCATAATAATATAAATACTACAAATAAAAATAATATCAGAAGCTCCAAAATGCCACAAATCAACAGCGAGTAGACAAGAGACCATTAAGCAGGTTCAAATATGCAATTGTTGGATTATGGGCCAATCACACTACTGAATAGCCCATAGTGTCACTAAAACCCTGCAAAAAGAAGCTGTAATTTAAAAATCAAGCATTATACAGCAACATAGGGTTGTGTCACCAAGTGTTACATTATGCTAAATGACACTACAACATGTTAAATTACATTAATATGTTAAATCACAGTAAATTGAACTACAATTCATCGCAATACACTGAAATACACTATTTTCTGCTACAGTGTAAAAGATTACATTACAGCATATAACAGTTCTAAAAAGGTGTTACAACATTATTACAACATTACTACAACACATACGCACAAATATCTAGCAACATATGAAACACGTAAATGCTTTACAATACAGAGAATCACATTACACACGGTTTGATCGTCCGCAAACATAGGCAGAAATGCAATGAACAAACGAACCTCAATTCGCTGACGAAAATTCTCCGAATGCGCTGCGTAATGAGCGGCTACGATGCAGAGATTCACTCCGAACGCAGTCAGGCGAACGCACAACGCTCCTTTGTTCCCCTGAGACACAATAAAATAAACAGTTGACAACAAAAGAAACGAAGATCCAGTGTGGCAATGCAATCTCTGCTTTGCTGAGACCTTGCTGCTGTGAGGCGAATGATAGAATTTTTCATGTAATGGAAGCTTTAAAAATGTGCTGCCACCAAGTGAATGCAAACATATTCAATAGAAAAAGGTCTGCCTAACGACAACTATAGTTAAAAAGTTGTAGCTTTTTAACTCCTTTCTACGTTTCCTTCGAATTAAGCCCGTTTTTATTTACTAACACTAAGGGCTAGTTAAAATAATTTTCTAATCAGAGAAAGTGACACAAAGAAAAAATTGGCTCCAAGTTTTGAAATGAAATGGACACTTATATTTTCAAATCGTATTTATACGCTGCATCGACACATATTTCTTCGATAAGAAAGATAGGTTGGAATAGAAAGATAGGTTGGAAATAGGTCAATAATTGGCCATGTTGATGACATCAAGACTGCTTAAGAGATGGCAATACAATATCCCGCTTCTGAGAAGTGGGAAGTAAAGCCCCCAGAGCAGTATTACATAATATAAGTAAAAAGCGCAAAAGTTTTTACACAGAGTCCTTAATAAGAAGTGGATGATGATTAGTCATAGTGCAACTCTGTGGTGCTTCATAAATGTGTAATAGTAATAAAAACAATAATAATATTAATGCTAATAACAATAAGTAGCAGTAATAATAATAATAATAATAATAATAATAATAATAATAATAGTAATAATAACAATAAAACTAACAATAAAAGTGCAATTCTGTTGGAAACTGTGTATGAATCTAACCCAGAGTCCCCCAAGGCCGGTCTTTGTGCATTCTGACTCGACATTTGTGATGTACGAAAGGTCGACCTTTCGGCCATAAACGGAAATGTGAATTCCATTCTGACGACGAGTTTTTATCTGGAAAGAATGTTTCATTTCTGTTAATACCCTATGACAAAAATATCTATAAAAACGTTCATTTGTATTGCAAAGCAATTGGGTATGGAAGTTGAAAGAGATGAGTCTTAAGTTTGGACCAGAATGACATCAAAGGACTGATAGATCGAACTGAATTGGACAGCGAAATCCAACGCTTTGGACCAGCAACCGAGAAAGCCCAAAAGCCCAACACTGCTTGGGTAAGGAGCACATCAAGGGTTAAAGCATCCATTGAATGAGTGCAATAATTGTGTGAGGGTGAGCAACTGAGCATGGAACAAAGATGGGTTGTCTAGTTCAGATGCAGTACTTTGTGAACTGAAAGGCAGACCTGGAGGAAACTGGAAGCCAACCATCTATCCAAAACATCTACCAGAATAGCAGGAATTGGCCAAGGTTTTGTGATTATTGTTATTATAATTATTATTATTATGTATTTATTATATGCTATTATCTAATTACTGAGCATCAGTCAGTGGCACTGAGCAACTGTGAGTGAAGGACTTGCTCAAGGTCCTTATACAGTAACCATCTCGGGGAGGAGGCTCAAACCATACTCTTCGCGTTACAAGGCAAGCACTCTAACCAATTGGCAAGCACTCTAACCAATTGGCAACCATGTTCCAAAAATTATCTCTTACCGTTACCCGTAAACAACCGATAACATGGAGGAAAGGGTCAAATTGGGTCAGAAACTCACACGGACATAATTCTTCGTGCTGAGGCAGTCTGTTATGGCTGCTGTCCAGTTGTCCTCAAAGACCAAATCGGCCGTTGTAGACCTCATCTCCTGTAATCTAGAACAACCGAAACAACACACATGGATGAAACCACCTGTCGTAATAATCATTGTAACCACCAGCTCCACCTTTCCATCACCACCATGTAATCCAATTTAAGGACTTCAATAGTGCTATCATCCGTTGGTTGGGCTCCATGTAAGCCACTGGCATAGTTTTCTGAGCATTGTTCTGCTAAATACTGACATTTCTAAGCATTAATGATGACATTTCTAAGCATCAAAGATTACATTTCTAAGCATTAATGATGACATTTCTAAGCAATAATGACAATATTTCTAATCATTAATGATGACATTTCTTAATGACATTTAAATCAAATAGGCTAGCAAGGGCCTCTGGTGAGTTTTCTCCTGAAGCAGCACTGTATAAATTAATAATTATGTTTATAATTACAATCATAATGTACAAAGTGATTTGTATAGCACCATCATCGTAATGGTAGTTTAGCACTGGTATTATCACCATGTATGCCTCAGAATTAAATTTTTCACTTTTATATATTATTTTTACTCGAAAGTCTTTATACTAAAATCATGTAGTAGATTATTTATCATTTAATTATTTACTAAATAAGTGGCATATTAATTTATTTATGCAATTATTTATTTTTATTAATTTCTTTAACTTCTATTCTTTACCCGACTGCATAGAGATTAGGAAGCGTCTTTCCATCGAGTCCCAGGAGTTTCGTCAGGTCTTTTGGTGGATTTGCTTCTCCAACATTCCACGTCAGTAAGTAAAGCCTAAAACATTTTCAGAATTTCATCAGAACTTCCACTGCGTATGCAAAACAGCAGTATCCGAGAGCAGTATCTCTATCGTGAAAATTATGAATTCTAAAGAATTTTTATAATTCTAGGGCCAACAGAACCTCATCACAGTGTAAATAATTACACAGGACGTCGACTCCCGGCCTATGCAGCAGTCAGATTGTGTGACCAAACGCCATCTTGAAAGAGAACGTTTACATGCCGATACACCGGAAACAATCACATCAAATATTTTTCAAACGTTACAACAACATTGAGGACTACACGCTGAATCGCCGATACACCGGAATCCATAAAATAAAATATTTTTAAATGTTAAAACAACATCGAGAACTTCATTAGAATTAACAATGTTATTTTTAACGTTAATTTCAGCTTAAATCTATAATTCAAAAGCTCTGTTTCAAGATGGCGTCACCCCAAAAACTAGTCAACAGTTAGCAATGCGAGTTGACGTACTGTGTAATTATTTATACTGTGGCCTCATCAAGTTTCGACACAGAATGAGAGTGAAACTTGTACAATCGACGTTACAAATATTTCACGATCGCACAAATCAACGAAGTTGATCATTTATCCGATAAAATTTATTGATTCAAGAGTCATCATCGACCATACACGGGTAAAACCGTAGTTTACGTTGCTAAATTGATAGTGGTTGAAAATCTGAAGTTTACGTTGCTAAATCCCTTGACGTTAGGTCTATTACCAAGTATGAAAATTGTTTCATAGTTAAACTAAAAGTTGGATTATTGATGAAAATGTTACTGAAACTAGAAGCGGGATGTTTGATAAACATATAACTGCAACTAGAAGTCGGATGAACGATGAAAATATTTCATATTAAGAGTTAAACTAGAAGTTGGATGATCAGCTACGTGAAGACATGACATTAATTTAGCAACGTTAAGTACGGGCCTGAAAAGATGTTGAATTTAGCAACGTAAACTACGGTTTTACCCATACACGTATATAACCATCAAGGTTACACAATTTAATTTCTGTAAAAATAAAGCGCTATAAAATCGCCAGATTCTAGTTAAAATGGGCCGGAAGTTTAGGGTGATAGTTCAGGCGGAGAATAAACATTCGCCAACTGATTGGTACAAATAACTTCAAAATCTCATATCTTGCCTAAAATCAGTCGTCATTTACACGGAGCTGGGGAATTCTTAAATATTCGCACGAAATGTTTAAATCGTTTAAACTTTAACGGACTGTTACAGAGTAAACATAACGACGTGGTGAGCTAGCCATAGACACACAGATTATATCGGTTGTAGAGATTCCAAACGCGTAACGTCTATAGAAACAGCGACACTGGCGTCATAGTGTAACGAGTTTGACACTAATTAAATGAGCTGATAATCATTGATAAATTATGTTTTAATTCTCAATTAATGCCAGTCTTGTTGTCAAGACCTTAAACCTCAAGACCAAGACCATGAACTTCAAGACCAAGACCTTGAACCTCAAGACCAAGACCAAGACCTTGAACCTCAAGACCAAGACCAAGACTTTGAAACTCAAGACCAACCCGAGAACAATACCCAAAAATCACAACCATAATTATCCAGATTTATATTCCTTACTAAAAAATTGTCAAGTCAGACTACTCGCTATTTTAATTAAAACACGAATCTTTTATTTTATTCACAGAAAACAACTCCAAATGCAGACTGCAGAGAATCATGATTTCGTATTTACAAAAGTCCTTCATGCGAAATCTTATTCCATATGCCTGTTGCATTTTTAAAAAAACAATTCGCTCAGAATTTTCTGACCAAGACGTGACCCTTGGGGCCTCATAAAAATTCTGCCATGTGAAAAATACGTTCTACAGTGCTGAATTCACTGGCACACAGAGCAGTTTTTCAAGTACCGGATGTAAATGTACAAATTGTGAGTCTGTTTTGAAATCATTCCATGGTAAATAACCGGAAGTCAAAATAAATGTCAAAAGCAACAGTAAAGGCTCACTCACACCGTGTAAATACTAAAGCAATTGTATTAGTAATTATTGGATAAATTATTAAAATCCTCGCGTTTTGTTAAATGATTCTTTATATTGTCAAAAGTCTTGGTCTTGGTCTTGCAAAACCAAGACCAAGACTTTGAACCTCAAGACCAAGACCAAGACCTTGAACATCAAGACCAAGACCAAGACCAAGACCTTGAACCTCAAGACCAAGACCAAGACCAAGACTTTTCAAAACGAACTCGAGTGCACTCGAGAACAAGACCTTGGTCTCGAGGACAACAAGACTGATTAAAGCAGCCCTCACTTAAATGCTTTAGGTTTCGTTTCAACATTATAGCAGTTGTCTGGAGTATGTAAAATTTACCCAATCTCGAGTTCCACTAATTTTAGGTCCTGTTACCTCCGGCGCATACCAGGCCCATGCTCGACCTTAAAACCGGCTACACCATTGTCACCTCCATTGTTTATTCAAAGCTCGATTACTGCAATTCCTTCTTCCTCAACCATGAATCCACCCAAATCAAGCGTTTGCAACTTATTCTATCCAAAACTCAGACCGCCCAAAAATCATTATATCACTCCCATCCTCAAGCAACTCCATTGGCTAAAAATCCCAGAGCGAATCCACTTCAGCGTCCTATCACTAGCCTACAACTCCCTACAATATTCCCAGCCCAGGTAGCCTACTTGCGTGATCTCTTCACCATCCAGGCAACCCGCTCTGGGGCTCCATCCGATCCTCCTCCTATTTCAGTGTCTATCAACCTCTGGTTAGAGCCCTGCGCCGCCGCCGCCGACATTTGAGACAGGTTTTGACTTAGTACTTGGTAGAATTTGGCCCTCTTGATTGGTCACAGGACCAACGGCTGTTCAACTCTCATAGTGACTCATGCTTCTGATTAGGGCATGCCGCGCCGCCGCCGACACTATGACGTCGGCGCAGGGCTCTACCTCTGGTCACTACTCATTTCAAGTTCTCCAACCAAGACATATATTCAACACAGCACCACGCCTCTGGAACGACCTTCCTCTGAATTCCACAGATTCTCGGTTTCTCCATCATCATTGCAACCCGTCCTCGATCCTCCTCTTTATGTTCCTCTATCTATCACCCCCGGGATTTCCACTCAAGTAGGCCTATCACCTTTTCAAGTATAAGCCCTACTCATAGACCTAAACCCTGAATCGTCTGATCCTCCGCCTTCCAATATTATCTGCCATAAACGACACCCGCCTTTACAGCTGCTTTGCCTCGTCTCTTGATCTGGCCCCCTGGAAATCGGACTCGGACCTCTTTTGGACTATACCAACTGGAAAACCCCTCTGATCTGATGTAGCGCTCGTGATTATAGGCTGATACCCTGCGCTTGCCCTTATAAGAGTGGCGCTTTAGGAGTTTAGAGGTTACAATTTATTATGATTACAGTTGGATTACTTATGGATTTAGGCGCTATAGAAATCTTGAGATTACGATTACGATAGATTTGCCAAGTTCTTTTGTGACACGATAAATTGAAAACCAAATGATTTCGGCGTAATTTATAGGTGGTAAGAGGAGCACCCGTACCCCCACTTTTTGGACTGGAGGGTACCGTACTCCCCACTTTTCATATCCATTGTTTTTGCCCATTAGACTTTTATTTTGCATTAAGTTAAAGAGCTCATTAAACATTCTAGATTATTATGCAAACGATGTATGATTATGTAAATGGCAAATTAAACTTTCAAAGACTGTTAAGTAAAATAGGAATTCTGTACATGTATAGTTAACACCTAGCGTTCATGATTATTATGCTACAGATGTTTTTAGAAATAAACTTTTTATTGCATTGTTAAGCACCACTTCATTGGTCTGATATAGTTTGTGTAATTAGGCGACCCTGACAGCGGAACGGTTTCATTCCTTTGGGTTTTCCTTTTGTCACTGATCGCAATGTAACTTAAGTTTGTGTTACCATGTAAACTGTGTAATTGTTCAAAGATTGGTGAACAATAAAAGAATTTGCTTGATTGATTGATTTTATCTGAGGAAGCCCTCAAGATTCAAAACATTTACCGAGCATTATCATCAGCGTGATCATCATCATCATCATCACTCTCATTGTTATTATTATTATTATTATTATTATTATTATTATTATTATTATTATTATTATTATTATTATTATTATTATTATTATTATTATTATTATTATTATTATTATTATTATCATTGCTATTATTGTTGTTGTTGTTCATCATCATCATCATCATCATCATCATCATCATCATCATCATCATCATCATCATCATCATCATCATCAAGCATATAATTATTATTATGCTTGCCAACCAAACGATGCCGTTATAATTATTTGACAGTCGTGAAGCTGAAGCAATGAGAAATTTGCCCCCCCCCATACTTTCTAGACCAAAGTTACGCCCCTGCAGATTATAATTACAATTACAGAAGCGTTTGGTCTAAAGAACGACCTCCTGAAACTGAGTATAGTATAATGCCCAGAGAAGATATCAGATAAGATAATAAAAGTGATCAAATTACAAGTAATTAGAATAGATTATAACAATTATTTGACTAGATTATAAAAATTATTAGATTAGAATCTAAGTAAATAGCCTTACACTGGAACTTATAATATTAGTACAATTGCGTTAAAATAGCTTATAAAAGTGATTAGACTAGAATATAAAAGTGATTAGACCAAGACCGTAGCCAGGATTTTGTTTGGGGGTGGGGGTGTTTTCTCGTCCTTCAGCACGCCGACAAGCAACCAAGTCAACCGACTAAGAGGTTTGGAGTTAGTAAAATAATGCACTATTTAATTTTTACATTATTTAAATTCGGGTGGTGTTTAAACACACAAAATCTAGCTATGGCCTTGGATTAGACTAGATCATAAAAATTACTAGATTAAAAAGTAATTAGGTCAACATTAGAATATGAGTAATTACATTTAGAATAGATTACAGAAGTGATTAGATTAGCATATAAAAGTGATTAAGTGGTGCGTCAAGCGGACGCACGAAGGCATGGGTGTGTAAGAAGGAAACGTGCGTACAGGGAGGAGTCAATTTTTCCGGATTTCTGCGTAGAATATAAAAGTGATTAGATTATAATATAAAAATGATTAGATTAGATTAGATGGCCGACTCAGTCCGACAACCCCACAGTCCCTCTATGTTGTGGTTTCCATCAACCGATTCATATAGCGCAAACGCCTTGACGTTCCCATAGTCCGGATTCGCCTCAGTGACTACCAGCGTGCCACACGGACCCACAGAAATGCCACAGGGGTTCAGACACCCGTCGGCGTTCGACGTGAGTAGATAGCGCAGGAACTTTCCATCGGGGCCAAAGGCGAAGACTCGGTTGCTCAGTGAGTCGGCCACGAACAGCTCCTGTGATCCTAAAAAACGAAAAGGTTGGTCGATTAGTCGCTGTTTAACAACACTGTGTCATAACAAAGACGCTACCACAGGTGGTGGAGTTTCAAGGGAAGGAGAATGAGAGCGTGTTTTATATTCGCCCGATCTGTGGAGTGGACACATTAATTTCTGATGCAGACACTAAAGTGGAATTGTGTGTACTAACGTGTGTGGCCTTTTCTACAGAGTGAACGGATAGGTTGACCAACTGATGGATGGATAGATGTATGGATGGATAGATGTATGGATGCATGGATGGATGCATGCGTGGATGTATGGATGGATGTATGGATGGAAGCGTCAATGGATGAATGGATGCATGGAGAAATAATGAAGGATGGATTGATGGAGGGTTGCATGAATGAATAAATGATGAATATAAAAAAATTAGTTATAACGGAACATTTTTACGGATAAAAAAATAACTAGAAGCATAAATAAATGAACGAGAACGTGCATAAATTAGGTCTACTTAGAAAGGTTCCCAAGAAAAGCGTATCGCTCAATCAGCGCTGATGCTCTCCGCACGCACGATTATTGTGCTATACTGTATTATTTATAGTATTCTATTGTGTTGTATTGCATTGTATTGTATTATATCTGCATGGGGTCATCCATTTACGCATGGAGGGGGAGGGCCCAAATAAATATACTTGCGTATGAGGGGTCACTGATAATGTACATATATATATATATATATATATATATATATATATATATATATATATATATATATATATATATATATATATACACGCTAAGAAACGGAGTATGGGGTAAAACATATAATTTGTCTATATTGCGAACGTGTAAGACGCTAGATGACCTACATAAAACCTTATGAAAACAAGGCTACATCTCCCCGAATGGGTTTAGTTGAGTCTTTTAGCAGAAACTAGACAAACTTTTTTGAAGTTATGCAGCCTAATATTTCTTTGAAGAGGCCGGACAACAGCGATGGACTATCTTTATATTAAACACGTTAATATTATTAATCCTTAATTGTTTCTGCATGGAGTATATACAGACCGTTCTGTAGGATTGAGGGGTGGGGGTGCATTAGGCGTACATACGCAGGTGTGTTTGTAAAAAGTACACGTGCGTACAGGGAGGGAGAGGGCCAATTTTCCGGATTTTTGCGTACCATGGGCGGCGATCATGGGGGGCCGAGGGGGACATGACCCCACCTTTAACAGTGGGGGGGGACACGCCATGCATCGGACCCCCACATTTTGAAGAAACACCAAAAAAGTCATCAAATTTTTTCTTTCTTTTTTTGACCAGATCATTTCACCCCGATAAATTTTTTTACCTTTTTTTGACCAGATCAGTTCAAAACTCTTTTGACCAGATCAGTTCAAAAGTGTCCCCCTCACCTGTCAAACAAGATCGCCGCCACTGCTCCCTACATACTAAGTGGATGGCCCGGGCCCCTGTCGTATACTGTATTTTATTTATGCTCTAGAAAAGAGGCGGTGGAGACCTGGATCTATGCAGACTCCGTAGGGACATTGGAACTGCCTCTGACCGAAGGTGTTGCCACTCCCGATCTTTCTCAGATAGTTCCCTTGAACGTCGAAGCTCTTGATGCAGTAGTTCATGTTGTCGGAGACGAGTATGACGTCACTGCGATCCACGGTGACGTAGAACGGCAGATGGAGGTGCTGCAGCAGGTCGCCCTTTGTCCCGAAATGGCGCGAGATCTGGCCATCGCCGGAGAAGACGTAGACGCGATTCGTAGCCGAGTCAGTGACGATCGTCTCTCCTCGGCTCGTGACGGCGACGCCATGAGGCTGAATGAGGACGTCCTCACCGGGGTCCCAGGTCGAAAGTAGGTCGCCTCTGACGTCATAGGTCTTGATGACCTAGATACATAAGATTAGGAAATGGTGTTACCGTGTTCAGTCCTTTGAAATGCTTATATAAATGTGTAAATCTATGCACACAACACGCACGCGTTCACACACACACACACACACACACACACACACACACACACACACACACACACACACACACACACACACACACACACACACACACACACACACACACACACACACACACACACACACACACACACACACGCATACGAACAGAGATGCATGGGTATACACACATAGGTACATAGACAGATATATACAATTTTTATTCATACACATAAACAGACATATAAACAGACAGACATACGTACACACACAGGTGCAAACACGCGTACACGGTACACATATACAAAAACACATAGAGATATGGATGCATACATATTACATACACACGTACATATATAGGTAGATTATGTGCATATAATTATCAAACAGTACACATTGTCTACATCCGAAAACAAACAACAGCTGCGCAGATAGATTTCATCTGTCCCAACCAGAACTTCCCCTTAACAAACGCAAGTGACCTGAAGCTACTAAACGCTGCCCATCCCTCTCAAGGAACGGAGCGACTAACATCAATGTTTCTCCCATGCTCCAACTATTTCTTGTTCCATCATACAGGCCGACAAAACACGTTAAGTATAGGCCCCTAGTGGTCAGAATGCCTACTCCGCCAAAACACAGACAGAGAAAGACCAAAAAATAGATGGACAGACAGACATACAGACCGACAGACAGTGTTGTACAGTAACGAAGTAAAAGTAACGCGTTACTGCACTTAAAGTAAAGTAAGTAAGTAAGTATATTCTTTATTAAACCAGCTGCCAAACAGCACTCTGGTGAACAACGTCTTGTTAACTAGATTTACCAAAGTAAAAAAACAAACATACATCCGTATATATATACATGTACACAGCAATGATAGCATTAACCATATATATGTATATATTACTATATAGCATAGGTCCAGTTGGTTAGTCAGTATACAGCATTCTGACAATAAAAGTTTTCCTCATGCTGTTGTCGGCTTGCGATAAAGCCCTGCCAAAAAAAGTGAGAACATCTTGTAGCATACGAGTTATTTAAAAATATAATTCAATTAATTATGTTGTTTCATGTAATTTTGTTTGCCAAGTATTTAGCTAATCAGAAATCATGTTCAATGTGTCCTTGCTTCTCAACGAGTTTTCTAAGCGTCGACGCCACTCGTTTATGCTACTGTCAATAAAGCGCTGCCCCAGATTTCTCCATTCTTCGATTATTGCCGACTTGAGCTGCTCAACTGTGGTAAATTTTCGCCGAAGGTAGACTTTTTCTTGCAAAGCCCCCCATATGGCATAATCTACTGGGTTTGAATCAGGACTGTTCGGTGGTCACATGTCTGGCTCGATGAAGTTAACATTCTCCTGTCGAAGAAAGGTGATCGCATTTCTGGCTGTGTGAGATGGAGCTCCATCTTGCTGTGATGTCCAGTTATGGCGACCACATTGTCGAAATAAAGACATCATATAGCTAAATAGGTAAGTAAGTAAATGACTAAACAATTTAAGCTATTATGGATGCAGTTAAACAAATTTTGATGTAATTATATTACTTTTTACGCGATGTTCTCACTTTTTTTGACCCACCCTGTATATAGAGATTGAGGCGGCAATCGGGTTACGTTTAAGGTTAGTTAGGATTTATGCGGATTGTGCCTAGGCAGGGCTGTAGTCGAGCGTATACGCGGGTATACAGCGTATACTTACCTCTAGAGAAATTTGAGAGCGTATACTTATGGCTGTAGACGAGGGTATACGCGGGTATACAGCGTATACTTACCTCTGGGAAAGAAAATTTTTCAAAAAAGAGAGGTTTTTAAAGGTTTTTAGGGCGAATGACTAAAAAAAAAAAAAAAAAGGTCATCAACTTTTTCAGAGACAAAATCGTAAAAAGTCTGACAATTTTCTGAGAATTGGTGAAAAGTCTGAAATTTTTCCTAAAAAAAGGTCTTCAAATTTTTTTTTACGCCGCTACTCACCTCAAATTTTACCACTACAGCCCTGTGCCTAGGGCCCCCGAACTCCTTAAAACGGCTCTGGACTCAATGACCACATTTTAAACAGTTTACACGCATTAGGTTACAGATACCAAATTAATCGAATTTAATGGATTAATCGAAGTTAACTTTTGGAGATTAATCTATTACATTTTTGTAATCAGTACCAGCCATAGGAAAAATTAATTACAAATTCTGAAATTCATCGCTTTCACAGCAACAACAGCTCTGAACCACTTGGTTAGGTGATGTTTAACGACGCTCTGTCAGTAGAAATAAAATTAGCTTCGCCGTCCTCTTTTTATCCAGGCTTGGCAGAGGCGTAGCTAGGGGGGAGCAGGGGGAGCGGCCGCTCCCCCTGAGACTATTTTCCAAGATGTTGGGCCTTTTCACAGATTATTTATTCCAATTGTTCAAAATTTATTTATTCCAATCGTTCGAACGACATAATTTGTTTTCTGGAACTCTAGAAAGTATCTTTACATTTTTTCTGGCAGTTAACCTCGTCTTTCAATATTAACAGAAGAACATTGCAATCTTAATAGTATCTTTCGCGTGGACTCTGAAAAGGCTTGCGATACTAGATGGGCATTCTGGAAATCAGCAGTACATGTACTCTTGCAGAATCTGTCATCATTAACAGTTCCCCTGCATAGAATGGTGGATTGTGAGATTAAAAGTTGCACTGCGAAACAGCTGACTGAGACCAATGCATGGGCGGCGATCATGAGGGGACGGGGGGGACATGTCCCCCACCTTTAAGAGTGGGGGGACACGCCATACATTTGTCCTCCCCCACTTGGAAGAAACACGAAAAAAGGTCAACAAATGTAAATGCGTGTGAGGGTTTTCACAGCCTTTTCTGACAAGATGAAGTAAAACCTGATTTTTTGAGGAGAAGTGTCCCCCGAAAAATCCGAGAAAGTAAGACTGTAAGAAAGAAGGTAAAAAAAAGTAAGTTGAGAAGAATTTTCTGAAAAAAGGTCATCAAATTTAGTTGGAGTTGAATTCGTAAAAAAGTCATCAGAATTCGTAAGAAGAAGGTAATGACACATTATAGTAGGGAGGCCCGGAAAAAGTTGTGAAAAAGAGGTGAATGACTGAAAAAAAGTCATCAACTTTTTATGGAGATGAAGTTTTAAAAAAGTCGTGGAAACATTTTTTGGGACATGAATTCCCAAAAAAAGATCAGCGACCAGACGACCATGGGCGACTTTGTCCCCCCCCCCACCTCTCAGACAAGATCGCCGCCACTGGACCAACGGTATGCTTATAACACGTTCGAATTAATATTCTGGATAAAAGTGCCAGAGAAGGCTTCAGTTTATGATTATCCACATATTCACAGAGAAGTAGCACTGATTTGGTAATTCATTTTGCTTCTCATTTTATTCAACTATTTGAAAACGATATTAAAAACATGCGAAATGAATCTAAATCTGAGTTTGAACGGATTGAGAATGTGGCTCAAAAATATGATATTACTAGGCCTACTGACTGTAAGCCACATAGAGTTCAAAAAAGAAAGAGATTCCACGAGGAAATGTCAGTGGATGATGGAATATCTGATTCATGGCTGAAACCTAAATAGTGTCACTAGATTGTGTCATAAATCTTGACTTGACTACTGTTCCTCACTCTACTAAGGCCTACTTTCTAGTTCTTTGACGTGCCTTAATCGAGTGCAATGTTCTGCGGCACGCCTTATTGGTCGAATACCAAAATTTGGTCAGGTCTCTGGTTATATGCTGGAGGTCCTGCATTGGCTCCAGCCAACTGTCAGCCAGCGTGTAGTATAAGGGTTGTTTCCCTGGTCTAGATGTGCTTGCTGGGATGCGCTTCAGCTTATCTGCGGATCCTTTGCCGCCCCATGCATGCTGGGAGTTCAGGGTAGTCATCGCCTCCGATCTTCAGGCAAAGGGTTCTCATTGTGCCTTTTGCCGGACAGCTACCATGCAGAACCGTCTTTTCAGTGGTGATCCGACGGCAGGGAACGGCTTCCCCCGGATCTGCGCCTGTTCCTCAGAACTCCCTCTGATAGGTTCTATATTCGATTGAAAACTGTCTTGTTTGGCCGTGCTGGAATCGGAAGCACCTCTGAGTAGCCCCCTGGAAGAGGTGCTATATAAATACCCGAATGAATGAATGAATGAATAAATAGCACAACTAAAAGATTTGAACATTTACTATACATATTACTTTTGCTACCTTTTGAGTGTTTCAGTGTCTCTATTTAAAATACAAAAATAAATACGTATAATCATAATGAATGTAATTACTTGAAATTATTAATTTTGGTAGTCGGGGCCTTTTTTATGTGCTCGCTCCCCCTGATGTTAAAACCTGGCTACGCCACTGAGGCTTGGGACTGGCACTACTAGAGTAAACGGGCAGTGTTCAGCGTCCTCGATAAATACTTCTTGGTCACGTGCCAACCTGGCAATCACGTGCTTACCTTCTTCTTCCGGTCGGTTGCGACGATCTTATTATCCCTCGTCACGGCGACACAGTTCGGCCAGATGTCACCTTCCCCAATGACTGAGCAGACGTTACGCGAAATGTCGAAGATCAGGATTCGGTGTCCCTCCGAATCGGCGACCGCG
>OY744607.1:52383645-52496145 GCA_963556255.1 Allolobophora icterica | reverse complement strand
AGCTCTACGTAAAATCAGAGGGGTTTCCATTAGTCCAACGGAAGTCCGAGTCCGTTTTCCGGAGGGGTAGATCAAGAGAGGAGGCAGAACAGCTGTTAAGGCGGGTGTCGTTTAGGGCGATAAGAATATTACTGGAAGGTGGAGGATCAGACGAGTCAGGGTATACGAGTAGGCCTAATTGAAAAGGTGAGACTTCAGTTTTGAGTGGAAAGTCCGGGGTGACAGATAGAGGAACTTGAGGAGGAGGTGGAGGAGGAGGACGAGGAGGAGCAGGAGGAGGAGCAGGAGGAACAGGAGCAGGAGGAGAAGGAGGAGCAGGAGCAGGAGGAGGAGGGGTTGCAGTGATGATGGAAGAACAGATAATCTGCGGAACTCAAGGGGAGATCGTTCTAGAGGCGAGGTGTTGTGTTGAACATTAGGGTGGAGTGAAAAAATTCGTGTCTTAATTTCAATATGTCCTGGTGTCGAAAAGTTGAATTGTATAATGTACATCACACACAAATTTTTTGCATAATAAAAAATAATTTATTGTGCTGCCCCAAGACTGTCGAAGTTTATGTGATTTAAGTCGTTTTTGAGCATTTTGAAGGTAATTTTTGATATTCTTCAGAAACTTTAATGACATCCTAAACTATCATTAAATGTCAAATAGCGCAAGGCACCAGTATCAATCAATCAATCAATCATAAAATTTATATAGCGCCTCTTCAAGAGTTCTACTCAGAGGCGCTCCCGAGCCAGGCCTGATCATAGAGAAAAGTCTTCAATAGAGTGTAGAAGGAAGACGAGTGTGTACGAGGAGATAGGCGAAGGAAAGAAGGCAGGTCATTCCACACTGTTGGACCAACAACAGAAAATGCTCGACGCTGCATTGTAGCAGTGCGGGCAAATGGAACCAGAAAGTCACCCCGAGTAGAGGAACGAAGAACTGAGCGACCTATAGAAGTGGAAGAGAGAGTAAAGGTGGAGCATAAGTAGCGTAGGAGCTGTGCCCAAGACGCTTTGCCAGACAAGAGAGCAGATCCGATATGCTGTCGGAGAGGGAGCCAGTGTAGAGTATGATACATGTAGAAGGAAACGCTACCATAGCGAGGAATGGAACCAACAAGGCGAGCCGCAGACCGTAAAACCCTCTCAAGAGTGCACAAGCGGACTTGAGGAAGACCAATGTAAAGAGAAGAGCAGTAGTCTAGACGAGAACAAACAAAAGCGTGGATAAGAGTTGAAGCAGCAGATGTTGAGAGAGAACGCGCAACAACCCTAAGCTGACGGAGATGGTAAAAGCAGGAGCGAGACAAAGAAGAGAGGTGCTTAGTAAAAGTTAATTCCTGATCAAGGATGACACCGAGGTCTCGTACTGAGGTAGAGAATGATATCAGTGGGAATTCAGCTGCAAAAGAGTTCAGGTCAAGTTTTGCCAGCTGTTGGCGGGTACCCAGCCATATGAACTGGGTCTTAAGAGGATTGAGTCTCAGACGAATGGAAGATAGCCAGGCAGACAGAGTGTCAGTTGCGCGAGATATCAAGCGAACAGCACTCAGAGCATCCCGTGCAGAGCAATGCAGGTAGGATTGGAGATCATCAGCGTAAGAATGGCTAGAAAGAGCACTAGCAGCAAGAGCAGATTCAAGGTCAGCAGTAAAGAGGATATAGAGGAGAGGGCCAAGCACAGAACCCTGAGGGAGGCCAACAGGTACAGGAATCCAAGGGGAACGCGAGGAGTGGAAGACAGTAGACGAGAAGAGAGCCAAATTCTTTGCACTGCAATCGACGGCAGAAGCCAAGGGTACCTGTATGAGTAGCCGCTCCAGTGGAGAAGAGGAAATGTCTAAGGATGGGAATGCTGAACTGGACAGTGACACAGATTACAGTGCTATAGGCCAAATTTCCACCCAAATGCGCTCGCCATTGTCGAACTTGGCTCGCGAATGTGATCGGCATGGCGTTTCAGATAGGTGCGCTGCGGCTCTTGCCATGGCCCGCTGTTTTGCAAGATGTTGGTTTAGTAACTGGCAATGACTGTGCCATGGTCATAGACAGAAGCAAAGTGCGCAGGGAAAGGAAAAGAAAGCCACTGAAAACCCCACAGATAACCTGGTGACACTGGCTACATTTGTGATGTCAGTCTATGCACCAATGTGGTTCCACATAAAGACAAAGTCTGCATGCACGGAGGGATCGAAGCATCTGTGGAGAATAATAAAGTACTCCAGATATTTGGAAAAACATTTGCGAGATGTGGTTGATGAAGTTATTCAGCGAAAAGGATATTTCG
Source organism: Allolobophora icterica (assembly GCA_963556255.1). Taxonomy (NCBI): domain Eukaryota; kingdom Metazoa; phylum Annelida; class Clitellata; order Crassiclitellata; family Lumbricidae; genus Allolobophora; species Allolobophora icterica. The sequence goes on along the minus strand of OY744607.1, from coordinate 52,493,870 downwards.
GTCACGCAGAAAACATACTACTCGCAATGTTAGCAGATGAGAGAAGCCAAATTCGAGAGCTGGCCTACAGGAGGATTCTCGCAGCAAGAAACTAAAATGCTTCATCAACGCTCATCCGAGAATTTAGGGTTCCACGACTCAACTTTAACGCTAGTGACTATACGGAACTTGTCGACTGGCAAGAAATTGACAGATACGAGTCACCTCTTCTCAAGAGCCGTTCAAACGCCCAGATAGAAGAGTGGGTAAAGTCGAATGTTGCAGAACAAGTTTCAGAAATTGCTCAGTTCCCTTGTCATACGCAAGGAACAGAACGATGTATTCGTCTGGTGACTGGAGCGGCCGCATCAGTATGCAGTACAGTGGCAAGAGATGGATTTATTCGTGCAAGAATTGCATCACGGAAATTGATGAAAACATTTAACACCAAGTCTGAGTTTCGATTCAATTAGGCTAACTGCTTCATAGAAGAGCAACAAAGTGCATTTAGCAATATTACGCTTAGTAATTGCCAAGCCTGAAACGCGTAGAACTTGAGTTGTGCTGGGGCAGCATAAAAAATAAAATTTTACATTTATAATAATTCAACATGTTATAATTAACACTGAAATACAACTTTTCCACACCAGGACGAAAAGAATTGTAATTTTGGGAAATGTGCCTAATACGTTCACTCCACCCTATTGAACATGGCTCGGTGAGACAACTTGCCACGAGTAGTGACTGGGGGTCGAGAAAAACCTGACATTGGAAGATGATCGGATAGAGCGGGTTGCCTGGATGGTCAAGAGAGAGAGAGAGAGAGAGAGAGAGAGAGAGAGAGAGAGAGAGAGAGAGAGAGACAGAGACAGAGACAGAGACAGAGACAGAGACAGAGACAGAGACAGAGAGAGAGAGACAGAGACAGAGAGAGACAGAGACAGAGACAGAGACAGACAGAGACAGACAGAGACAGAGACAGAGACAGAGACAGAGACAGAGACAGACAGACAGACAGACAGAGACAGAGACAGAGACAGAGACAGAGACAGAGACAGAGACAGAGAGATGAGGGAGAGGGAGACAAGTAGAACGGTAGCGAGAGAGACACCGAGATGCTCCATTTGTCCTCATTTGGGGCTCCGTACGTGTGGCTCCGTCTGTTGGTGGCTGATGGTACGAATAATGCGCCGTCCCCGTCTAGGCGTTCGATGAGAGACGAACTTTGAACTCTTAGGTCTAAGCCCCGCCCCTGGCGAAGCAGACGGCCTTAGAGAGCGACATAAAGGAGGAGGACGAGGACGATGAGGAGGAGGTGAGAGGACGAGAACGGGGAGGAGGACGAGGAGGATTATTGTTGCTCATTATGCGAGTCGTAGAGGCAGCTATGGAACGCCGTTCGTCAATAATAATAATAATAATAATAATAATAATAATAATAATAATAATAATAATAATAATAATAATAATAATAATAATAATAATAATAATAATAATAATAATACTTTAATACGGCACTTTCACTAATGTTGCGGAGGACGAGGCCTGATTTTTCAGACATTCAACAACAGCTCCTAGCATAATTTTTTAGACTCATGAGGGATTACATGTACCTCGGGGAAAAAAATTAATAATAATAATTATTATTATTATTATTATAATTATTATTATTATTTAATAATAGTATGATCCTCAGGTGGTCAACACTATTCCGGAGATATGGTGTTATTGTGGAACGGCTTCTCCCTCATCAAGATTCATCATTCTGTTGGGCATATTATTATTATTATTATTATTATTTTTTTGCCCCGGGGTATCAAGGATCCCCCAGGTAGATAAAAAATTGTCCAGAGACATATAAAAGAAGAAAAAGAAGAATAATAAAAATAATAATAATAATTATTATTATTATTATTATTGTTATTAAATAGATGACACTTAATTTTACATATTAGTTAATATTGAAAGTCCCTGAATACCTCGGGGCATTTAACAAAAAAATAATTATACTATAATAATAGCCTATTAAGAGGCACATTTCCGGATTGTGGTTAAACCTGGGACGTTATGTTAGTTGCTATTTCATAACAAAGATGATTAGCGTCGCCCTACTCCATTAAACCAGGGACGAGGCCTTAACCTGTATTTATAGCATTTGACGTAAATCTCCGTTCATGTTCTTTGACGTGAAACTATATTCATAGTCTTTGGTACCCTCTGTAATCTGTTAATAACAGCGATGTCTAGGCCTATAATTATATTTATCTCGCCTATCATCTCCATAATCAAGATATTTGACGGATATTTTGATATCGTCGTTATGGAAAGCGAATTGTGCAATAAATTACTGTCTGTTGAGTTATCAATCATATTTTGCATAATATCTCGTGCAATTAAGATATGAGACGGACTCTTCAAAATCGAACTTCAATCGAAAGGTAGAGACTTTGATTTCTGGAACGTCGATACTGACCTGCAGTAGGTCTAATAGAGTTTCTCTTGGCGATATTAGGGACTTCTTTACATTTCGTCTGCCTTCACCAAGGCTTCTACAAATATTCACAGTGATATTATCGAGCTAATCGAATCGGAAATTGCAGGTATTTTGAGCAGTAAATGTAGGCTACACTTTTTAGCGACCGTATGTATTCGCAATCGTAAACTTCAAATTTGTAAAGTACTACTCTAAAGTTAAGCGCAGAGCACCAGCTTATTTACATGCGGGTTGCGTCGTGTCAGAGGGGTTGTCCAGAGAGACCAGAGAGAGGAGGCAGATGAGCTGTGTGACCTCGACCTTGCTCATTCTGCAGTGAATTGCTGTGCTGCCTATAGTTGCTTCTTTGTTTTATTGATTTGCCGATATGACTCGGTTTACTGCGAGAGTCTTTTGAACAGCACTATAGACCAATAGCTGCTTCTCGGAATTGACTTCAGAAGCTGCTTTTTTCCTTTTCTCGGAGCGAAATCAAGCGATTGAGAAAAGATGACTCTAAATCTGGGACAACCAAGATTCTATAGCATATTTCTTCTCATACACAAAAGCAGTTTCACTTATGTCCACAAGTCGTTATCGTAAGCTCCAAATTTCTATAGCACTACTCTAAAGCTAAGCGCAAAGCACTAGCTTATTAACAAGATCCATTGCTGTTTCCAGTGTTCGTTTTAAGAGATTAAGCAAAGGGCAGTGGGATATACTGCACGCCTCAATTCCCTAAACATTTTGTGCATTTATTTTCTCGTTAGGCCCCATGTACACTCTTATGTATCAAGAACCTCTGACTTCAATTCCTGGAACCTCTACCTTAGTTCCAAAATCATCCACGAACTTTCCTTTGTTTCTAAAGTAATGAAAACTTTTCGAAATCTAATATTATTTTTATTATTATTAACCGATATTTATTTTATTGTTTTTAACTTATTGCCACAGAGAGATAGGCTGCAAACATGAGCTCCGATTTTAAACTGAAACCAGAAGAAAAGAAGATCCTTACTCAGGTAAGCGGTATCACATAATTAATTAATTAATTAATTAATTTAAAACTTAATAATTCTTTCAAACATTGTAGATATCTGTAAATTCAATGCTGTTGAAAATATTTTTATTGCTTATGCTATCTACTTGCTTAAGATGGGAGGCAGTTTCGAAGATCGTAAAGTTACATTTAACGGACAATGAACATCTTCGATCTAAGCAGATATTGAAAGTGAAAGCGTTTCTAAAAACAAATCGAAAGTGAAAGTAGTATCTGTGTGATCTTTTTTGCGTGTTTTTCGTCAGTTCAAAGCCAACGTCCATGATATCATCAAACCGGACGACGATGATGAATCGCTCTCCAGGTGGCTCAAAGGTACGATTATGCATGGGGAAATGCATCTATATTGGGTGGTAGTCTGAACCAGTGGGGGAAATGACCAACGGGCAGAAGCGAAATTTATGTGGAAATCCACCTACCATGGGTGATAGTCTGAACTAGTGTGGGGAGAGAATAACCTTCGGGCAGGAGCGAAATGTATTGACAAATTGTAATTGCGGATTTCTATAGCGCCAGTTCGACAGAAACAAATCAGAGGAACTCCAGACCTGAGAGAACAAAATCACGATCAGAGTTGATTTCGAGCGCCTATAATACGGGAGTGCGCGTCTTCCATGGATGAATCAGAGGGAGAAAGACTTATAGGCCGGAGCTAGGTGTATGGGAGAATGCATATTCCATGGGTGACAGTATCAGATAGGGTGATGGAGCTTCCCCGTCCATGGCCCAGAAAAACCATTCCCATATTAGGCCTATATACGCTTTTGTTGAAGGAAGTCATTGAAATCAATCTGTACTTGGATGTTTGCAGCTCGGAGCTGGGACTTGAAGAAAGCCGAGAAGATGTTTCGAGATGTAAGTATATATCTTCCGAGTTATCTTGCAACTTCTATGGCGCCTGTGTCTGATGTCCAAGGCACACGAAAACAAAACCGCAATATTCAGATTAAAGGATTTCTTTGTGGTCTCTTCGTTAGCATAAATTATCATATTGCCATCCATTGAAATCATTTCGTTAGGTATAGGTCCAGAAGATATATAGTAGGTCACGGCTCCAGACTCTTGTTATGCGAAATGTTAATTAATGCGTTGTTGGTCACAGTATGTGGTCCCAGTGCCGGTGTCACGAAATAGAGTATCCCCCATACATGCGTATCCCCCTTAGCGAAATGGAGTATTCGGTTTAGTTTGCATTTTTGGCGGTTTCTAAGTGTATTCAGTCGTACTGTTTGGATTTATTGCACACATAAAATTTTTGAATTGCGTATCTTTAGTTTGTACGTTGACCTGAAATCAATTTACTTTGTTTTTGGTGATTTTGACTGGAATTTCGTCGAGGCTATCGTGATGCGTATGACGAGGGAGGATAGAATGGTTCATCCCACCGGATACTCTAAACCGGTTTATTCCATCCGGGGGGATACGCTTTAGGGGGGATAGAATATCTCGGGACACCGGCTCTATGATATCTCGGGCCCATGCAGAGTATACAGTATGGGCCCCCTATGACACAAGTCAAACTGTTGTTCATTGTTGATCACTGGATTTTGGTATGCGGACGTTTCGTCTCCGGACGATTCGTCCCAGGACGAATCGTCACGAGGACGATTCGTCCCAGGACGAATCGTCACGAGGACGTTTCGTCCCCGGACGTTTCGTCCCCGGACGATTCGTCCCCGGACGATTCGTCCCCGGACGATTCGTCCCCGGATAAAACAGAGGATAAAACTCAACTAATGTTAAAACTCAACAAATCTACCAAAGTGACAAACAACAAAAGATCGATTGTCTAATGTTAAAACTCAACAAATCTAACAACAGATCGATTGTCTAAGAAAGACTAAAACATTGATTGTCAACTACAGACTAAACGTTCGATTGTCATGGTCATTCCAGACTGAAAAAAGACTAAAACGATAGATTGTCATGGTAAAAAATCTTAACAGTATAGTTCTAGGTACATACTAAAACGAGAAAACACACTAAATGTTAAAACTCAGAAAATCTAACAAAAGATCGATTGTCTAAAAAAGACATAGGTACATACTAAAACGAGAAAACAGATTAAAGCCGAATAAAACGATAGTGTCATCGTCAGTACAAGTTCCAGTACTTAAAAGTTTTAGGGGCCATCCATATATTACGTACACAAAAATCCGGGAAAATTGGACCCCCTCCCCCCCTGTTCGCAAGCGTACTTTCTTCCACCACCCCCCCCCCCCTGAGTACGTACGTTTGACGCAACCCCCCCCCCCCGATGACCAGCTGCAGAAAGTGTCTCCAGGCAGCCTGTCTGCACTTTACGCCAGATTATTGAAGGGCCAATATAGACAAATTATAGGTGTCGTTCACAGCACAGAATAACTGCACATGGCTTTTATATAATGTAATAAAATGCCATGGGACGACTATAGGATAATACAGAGTTATAATTAGGCTAATGTGGACGTCATAATTAGAAATTTATTTTGGGTACGTACACATTTTGTTACCCCCCCTCCCCCCCCGTTCGCACCCGTACGCAAAATCGCCAAAATCCGACCCCCTCCCCCCATAAGTGCGTACGTAATATGTGGATGGCCCCTTACTAGTTGTGAGAGAGATGGGCTATTGCACGCAGATATGTAAGAACATCTGTTCTGTTTTAGCCCTGAACCGCACGCCTAACTGTCGCAATCACATTACGGTACTTCTCTACAGAGACCTCTTTTAAAGATGGTCCATTTACGCAACCCTCGTGACGAACAGTCCGTGACGAATCGACCCGAGACGAAACGTCCTCGTGACGAATCGTCCCAGGACGAATCGTCCGTGACGAATCGTCCGGAGACGAAACGTCCCCAAACCTTGGATTTTAGTAGATGGTTAACAAGTAAAAGTCACATTTAACTATACACGAGAATTCTGGGATATAGAAGAAGTTGACTTTTATTTTATTGACAAAAGCGAAGATCTAATCGAAATCATAATAAAAAATATTATTATTAGGGTGTCTTGTCCGTGTTACTTTTCTGTGACATTTTCGCCCTCCCCCAAGTTGCGCACCCCGTGCGACCGCGCGGTTCGTTCGCCCCATAGACCGGGCACTGGTGGTCTAGTAGAAATGCAATGCTTTATCTTGTGGAACGCGGTGGCCGATTCAAGGCCCGATTGGTCAGTGCTCTCGCCTTGTAACTAAGAGAGTAGCGTTACCTGAGACGGTTACTGTGTAGGGACCTTAAGAAAATCCATATATTTCGGCGAAACCTGCCCATAATGATCTATCGTCATTGATAAGCTGCTGTAGCTTGACTTCTAAACAATTATTTAGAACGTGGAATGGCGAAAGACGTATGGCACAGATCAGGTCCTCGAATGGGAGATACCAGAAGTGTTGAAGAAGTACCATCCCGGAGGTTGGTTTGGTCATGACAAACAGGGTCATCCCATCTGGTGGGAACTCCTTGGCTTCACCGACGTCAAAGGTTAGCATACATCTTGCTGCGAGTCGTAAATTCTGAAAATATATATAGATTAGGGGCCATCCATATATTACGTACACAAAAATCCGGGAAAATTGGACCCCCCTCCCCCCCTGTTCGCAAGCGTACTTTCTTCCACCACCACCCCCTGAGTACGTACGTTTGACGCAACCCCCCCCCCCCGATGACCAGCTGCAGAAAGTGTCTCCAGGCAGCCTGTCTGCACTTTAGGCCAGATTATTGAAGGGCCAATATAGACAAATTATAGGTGTCGTTCACAGCACAGAATAACTGCACATGGCTTTTATATAATGTAATAAAATGCCATGGGACGACTATAGGATAATACAGAGTTATAATTAGGCTAATGTGGACGTCATAATTAGAAATTTATTTTGGGTACGTACACATTTTGTTACCCCCCTCCCCCCGTTCGCACCCGTACGCAAAATCGCCAAAATCCGACCCCCCTCCCCCCCAAGTGCGTACGTAATATGTGGATGGCCCCTTAATATCAAAGTTAAGTTGGCTGATAAAATCGAAGCTGTTGTTGATTCACTACCATCATCCATTACTGCCATTATTAAAGTTTACTTTCTTTAGCTAGGCCGATAAAATTAAGATTGTGGTAATCCTCCAGTTTAGGTGCTTTAATTATATGTACACTCTTATAGTGGATAGTTATCAGCAATTGTGATGACTGCTGAAAATATAACTCAAACTAGCAGTTGGATGATTGATGAAAATATTATTGAAACTAGAAGCTGGATAAATGATGAAAATATTACACAATAAAACGGAAACTAGAAGCTGGATAAGCGATGAAAAGATACCTCAAACTAGTAGCTGGATTCTCGGTGAAAACATAGCTCAAACTAGAAGCTGGAAGATCGATGAAAATATTGACCAAAGAATAATGCAAAGGATTCCAATGAAAAATAATTAAAGCACCTAAACTGGAGGATTACCAAGATTGTTAGATGAGTTACGTATTTATTTGCCGCCGAATGACGTAAACATTCATTTCCAAACAATGAAAATTGTCAGAAGTAGGTCAAATATAATTATCTTTCGATACGTCACGATTTCTTTTGTGCTGACGCAAAATAATTGAAATAAATAAGTCATAATTGTGGAAGCGGTGATCTGAAGTAACAATGGTGAAACCGACCTAACTTTAATTAATGAGAAAGACGTTGATTAATTTACAGGAATGATTCAGTCTACGACAAAGAAGGATATAATTAAATCGAAAATCTATCTAACGGAATACGTTCGCAAGAAACTGTTTCCGGAAGTCAGCAAAAAGGTAAACCATAGAGGAATAGACCATAGCTCGGCTTATAGATTTGTATAGCGCTTGAATACAAAAGACAAACTATCTATGGAAAATGTCTCTACTTTGTGACTGCTAATCGAATATTTTTGCGAGTTTAGTTTACGGAGTGCTCGATAGTGTAGTGGTTAGCGAGCTGGACTGTTAATCGAGAGATTGGGGGTTCAAACCCCCACCAGGGCAGAAATTTCCGTCGAGATTTGTGCTCCCCATGCACCCCATAGCCAACTCAACTACAATCAGTACAATAAGCGTACACTGTCGGTGGGAAGACGAAACAGCGAGGGAGAGGACTGGCCACCCGCCCTCATATGCCGAAGCTAAGAAAATGAAGTCGCTAACACTTCATACCCATGGCTGCCTCACGGCTAGCTTAAAGGAGTGCTCTTCTTCCTGAAATATTAATCGTCTTTCTTCTTCTTAGTTTAATAAACTTAACTTAATATTGAAGGCTAACTTTGACTTAGTATTCTACGTTTATTGTAGTTCGGCCGCAAAATTACTCAAACCTGCTACATATTTGACATGGAAGGACTTGGGCTGAAACACATTTATAGACCAGGTATGAAATGTCAACTATGACGATCTTGATAACAGTAATTATAAAATTAAAATAGTAGATAAATTAGATTTCATTCGTTACAAGAAAGCCTATAATTATACTGACGCTAATTAGCTGCTCGTGAGTCTATAACCGTTGTTCTAGTTGCGTAATGTGAGCTTTGATGTTCAGTAAACGAGTAGACCTATTCATTCTAAAGGGTCTAAGTTAAAGTGGCCAAATACGTTGAAAATTTGTGTAACACTTAGTTTTGGAATCAATTTACTTAAAAGTCGTCTAGGTAGAAAAGATAGATAGATGGATTCTCCATTTGATTAATTCCTTTGTCGTGAACCGAATCATTCCTGTGAATTAATCAACGTCTTTGTTATTAATTAAACTTAGGTATGGTTTCAGCATTGTTACTTCAGATCAGCACTTTCAAAATTATCATTTATTAATTTAAATTATTTTTACGTCTATCGAAAAAATCGTGACGTAACAAAACAGAATTATATGCGACCTACTTCTGGCGATTTACATTGGTTGTAAATGAGTATGTATGTATAATTTGTGGATTTTCAGCAGCGGAAGTCTATCTGGAACTTCTCCAGATCGTTGAAGCAAACTATCCGGAAACGCTCCACACAGCTTATGTCATCAATGGTAGCGTTACTCAATACTCATGTCTGAATAATTCTGAACATTTGCGTAACAACTGTTTTGTTAATAAATGTTCAGTCTTTTTATAAATTTAAGTTTGAATAAGTTTGCAGCGCTAATAGCCAATGACACCGACAACAACTTGCTGCTTTTGTTTCTCTTGTCTACATGGTCAACTGTTTGTTGTGCTTCTCAGGGTATAGCATTAGCTGAGTACTATCTCTGACTTGACGCAGCGCTCGTGAATAACATAATAATAATAATAATAATAATAATAATAATAATAATAATAATAATAATAATAATAATAATAATAATAATAATAATAATAATAATAATAATAATAATAATCTTTTCTTTATTAATTCAAACCGACAAACGCAGTAAGATTACATTGAGACATCGCAGTACAATTATCAATATCTTAACTAAACAATCGCCATGCAAGGCGCCCGCCCGAGGGGGGTTGCGGGAATCGAACCGCGTACCGCGGCGATCCTGCTGCTCTCCTGCTCGTGAGTGTTACCACTACTCTATCCCCCCGTGATGACCCGTGCTTAGCCTTAAAGTATCGCATAGAAATCATCGAGTTTGTATATAAACTGTTTGTTCATTTCAGACAAAAGGCTGCATGTCCCATTATTAGACTCTGAAACTCGGTCAATGAAATTCGAACCCTTCTTATTTTACTGATATTATCTACTAGTGTCATTACTGACATAATGACATATGAAATATACTGACCAATGAAATACTGACATATTTCTCTTGGTAAATAAAACCGAGGACCCTTGGTGGCCTGCGAATTTATTTATAGCCAGTGAGATCATTCATCCTCATCAGTTCCTGACGCCAGCCATTTGGCGGCGATGGGTACGAACAAAAGATCTCCATTGTCCTCGGTCATTTGTCAAGTCTATTGCCCCCCCCCCCTTAGTGTTAGTCCAAGTGATGTTATGTCCTCGGTTATATTATCTATCCAGCGTAGTCTTGGTCTGCCTTTTTGTCTTTTCCCTTCGAATCTTGCATGTAGTGCACAGTGATTAATCTAGACGTCTTTGGGGGGGGGGAAGTCCCCCCAGGATTGATGTTTCCCCCCAGAGGCCGGCAATATTACAATGTAGATACCTTTAAGAGAGGAAATTTCCCCCCCCCCAGTATACATGTGGATCCATGGTTCCCCCCAGAGAGATGATTTCCTAAAAAAAGGTCATCAAATTTTGTGAGAGAGTAATTGCTGTATAGAAAAGTTCAAAAAATCGGGCGAATGACTTAAAAAAAAGATGAAAGTTGGAAAGTCGTAGACTTTTTGAAGATGGAAGACAAAATCTTGTGTAAATTCCTTGCTCCCCCCCCCCAGAAACCTTGTTTCCCCTCCCAGAAGAGGGGGACTAGATTAAACACTGTGTAGTGCACTGTTTACTTATTTCTAACCAATGAAAATCTCCAGAATTAGGTCGTATGTTCGCCCAAACATAGGGTCCCCAAGTAGTTAATCATGAATTGCGTTTTTTCTTGCGCTTGTGTAGTGCCTGGATTTTTCAACGTTGCTTACGGATTGGTGAAGCCGTTCATGGCTGAGGAAACTCGTTCAAAGATCAAGGTCCTTGGCCGTGAGTTTCAGAAACGCTTCTATCAATTACACAGTGGAACCTATATCAATCGATATACTCATTCATTCATTGATTATTGATTCTGCTATTGGTTAATTTGTTGACTGATTTATTGATTGATTGATTGATCGATTGGTCTGGAGCGTGTAGGTGATTGGAAGAAGTCGCTTCTGAAGGTCATCGATGCGGATCAACTGCCTGTTTACTGGGGCGGAACGGCTACAGATCCAGACGGTGAAATCCACTGCCGGTCACAGGTTAGTCGTACCAATAAAAGGAGCCTCTTGTAGCTTAATGTGATAATTTTATGTAATGGAATGATGACCACTTGCTTAGCAACATCACGAGCTAGTTACCTATAGGTCGCATTCCAATTAGTCCCCGGCGCCGCCGCCATCCGCCGCCGCCGCCGCCGTTAAGCCCTCAAGTCGAAACCAGTCGCTAAGCTATCGACTGCTAGCGACTTCGTTCACTTAATATTTTGCCTGTTGTTTTAATCGCGGTTTCCAAGTTTCGATTTGACGAAGACTTCAGCAGCAGGACAAGAGCAACATTTGCAATACAATACAATGCGTTATTAATTTGTTGAGGAAAACAAGCTGAAATGCTGCAACTTGGTACATATTGTAAGAGAGTTTGCTCTGTTAGTAAGAGCTCTTATAGAGAATTCGGGAGCACAGTTGTTGTCTTTTTGGTAAAGTGCATTAATGCATTCTATTACGAAGATGGTGTTGATGATTACGAAGAGGGGGAAATAAGCAGGGTGAGAATTGTCGGGAGTTGGGGTTAGACCCCTATAGTCTTTCTTAGGACGCCACAGTTAAGTCTTCATTGCACACCCAGGGGGTTGTTTCCAACCCCTCAGTTGTGCTGGTGTGATTTAACATGATCTAATTATGAATCTCTGACAAAGTGAAGAAATTTCCAGGGTGTATCATGTATACATTTTTGAATTTTCCAACAAAGGAGTTGATTTTGATTCGAGTATGGCTTGGAAACTTGCTAGCGTTGAAATCTACTGTTTTCAAATTTCGCTGACATCAGTTTGCAAAATACGAATAAAATATTCAACTCCACATGGATCAAAGTCTAATCCCCCAGTCTTTTTTCTACAAATTCTCCCACTGGGAATAACTGCCGGAGTACATGATCCTCGTTCTCTGCTACTGCCTGAAAGAGGCACGTATCAGCAGTTTAGGCCAACTGGTGGCAGTAAGATCGGGTACTACTATACATCTTCCACGCTTCATTCGATTTATCAAGCGCTCAATTCCATGAATTACATTACCATTAATTTTCACAGTCATCGGTCTGTCCCCTGTCAGCATGCCCACATGGAGTAGAAGCCATATTCCCATATTGGACCCTTATAGAGCCCATACGGGTTCCATCTAATGTCCACGGAATTGATGGCACGGTCAATACAGTATGTGGTAAAATGCATTATATTTTTGGTGATTAATTATTGTCCAATTAACACACCTGATTACCTCATAAGTCGATAGCAAGTCGCTAAGTCAGTCGATAACTCTAAGCGACTTAGTCAGTCGATAAGCATGCGACTTAGTCGACTGAGTCGCTAAGTCAGTCGCTAACTCATCAAGTCAGTCGCTAACTCCTTAGCGACTGACTCCGGGTACTAATTCCAATGCCAACTGTCAGTGCAACTACAAAGAGTTAAACAGTAAGCAGAATCTGAATTGCTTTTTTGTAAACATGGCCTCCAGAGTCCAGACTAGATGCCAATATTTATATGGGCATCTCTTAATTGTTATTACTATTGTTGTTGTTGTTCTTATTATTAGGCCTATTATTATTATTTATTTATTATTATTATTATTATTATTATTATTATTATTATTATTATTATTATTATTATTATTTTTACGTATCTGTTAAGCGTCACAATCTAAGACGAAGCATCAATCGATGGCGCTGAACAGTAGTTAGAGAAGGACTTACTCAAGCTCCCAACGGAGGAGGCCCGACTTCGTACTCTCCGCGTTACGAAGCGAGCGCTCTAACCAATCGGCTACCGTGCCTCGCTCGTAGTAGTGGTGGTGGTAGTGGTAGTAGTAGTAGTAGTAGTAGTAGTAGTAGTAGTAGTAGTAGTAGTAGTAGTAGTAGTAGTAGTAGTAGTAGTAGTAGTAGTAGTAGTAGTAGTAGTAGTAGTAGTAGTAGTAGCTGTTGTTGTTTCAAGAGTAGTGGTTAGTGATTATAAAATTGGAAAATCGTGTTATTTTGTTGGATGCAGATCTGTATTGGAGGACCGATTCCGGAGAGCTACTATCTCAAGAATGTCATCAGCAGCATGGACTTGGAAAAGTTCACCAAAATCTCCATCAAAGAAGGATCGTCGATCCAGCTGGATTTCGAGGTCAAACAACCCGGATCAGTCCTCAGGTTAGCATACAGAGGTGCAATTAATAACTGCTCAGCTCCATCGATGTTCTGTTGAACACGTACACGTACCGTACGTACGTTATAGAAAGAAATAACGTACGTTCCGTACGCGTTGTTGTTATGCCGTACTTTGGCGCAAAGTGCGACCGTACTTTACTAAACTGAATAACGTACGCGTACCGTACGTACTGTGACGAGACGGGCGTAGGCTATGATGAGTTTTATTATCCTCTTGTTGTGCCGCTGCTCACAATACTTTCTCTGGGTCCCTTCACTAAGTCTAGTAAAGTAAGAAGACTTGAGGGCGTAACAAATATCAATCAACAACGAACGTCGAACAAGAGATGAACTCGTAACACAACGCATCGAATACTGCCTTCCGTAGGCTAACAGATCGACTAATACTTATCTATCGAGATGCCTTAACTTTACAGTAACGAACTGATAACTTAATGCTAGCTATAGATGCTAATTACTGATCACTTAATTATCCACGGCTGTCCTACTACAAGCCGAACTCTACCCTACCACCGACTAACTATCCCCTATCGTCGGACTATACTCTAGCTTTTAACTCAACAGTTTAACTGTGTATAGCTCTCTACTAACTCTTCTTCTGTTGTCTCTCCTGTACTAACTAACCCTATGCCCTTATATAGGTGCTCTAAGCAAGTGCTCTAATCACGTGGTCTACGTAAGTGCTCTTATCAAGTGCTCTAATCACGTGCTCTACGTAAGTGTTGTGCTCTTAGCAAGTGCTCTAATCACGTGCTCTACGTAAGTGCTCTTAGCAAGTGCTCTTTAGGTGCTCTTAGCAAGTGCTCTAATCACGTGCTCTACGTTAGTGCTCTTAGCAAGTGCTCTTTAGGTGCTCTTAGCAAGTGCTCTTTAGGTGCTCTTAGCAAGTGCTCTATGCAAGTGCTCTTAGCAAGTGCTCTTTAGGTGCTCTTAGCAAGTGCTCTAATCACGTGTTCTACGTAAGTGCTGTGCTCTTAGCAAGTGCTCTAATCACGTGCTCTACGTAAGTGCTCTTATCAACTATTATACAATGTCAGCACAAGCTTAACCTAAAGAGTTCAATAAAACCACAACATCTAAGTGCTCTAAAACATCAAAAGTACTATCCTGACAGAACTGTCACAGTACGTTACCGAAAAAAATAACGTACTCGTATTGTACGCGTACGTTAAAAATGCCTCAAGTTTATCTGATCATTCACAAAGAACTTCAATTATGGATTTCCGATGGAGTCCACTAGTGTCACAACATTTACGGCAGTTAGAAGCTGTCGTTTAGGCTTCACGTACGCATGTATCTGCACTTTTATAGAGCGCTATGAACAATTGAACATGTCTGTCTTAGGGATGTAAACAGGTGTGTCCTAACAGCTCGAAAAAGTAATCTGAACAGAGTTCGTAATTATATAGAAGAAGATTTAATTCGATTATGAATTCTAAGATTTACTTTCTGTCATGGGTTGCTTGTTATTTCGTTGATGTTTAGCTACAACTTCTGGACGGACAATAAGGACATTGGTTTCGCCATCTACCGGCGCAAAACAGACAAGAAAGAGAAGACGGAAGAATTGATCAAAATAGTTGAACCGAGCAGAGTCAATTGCCAGATGGCGCCAGATTGCGACATCGTCCAGTGTGACGACATCGGAACGTGTACGCAAAATATGTAATCCTTCAGTCCTTGTTTAAGTAAAGTCAACGAATCTACATTTACAGGAATGGAAGCTCGTGTGTAATTGTGTATCCGCTTCAATTTTATACCAGATTTAAAATTATGTGTTTACTAACCATTTGAAATTCGTTTACTCTGAAAATATAATTATTTTTCATTTTTATTCATAGACTAGAGTATTAATCCGTCATATTATGACGTGACGGCAGGGAGGCGCGGGGTTGAGGGTATAACACCACCACCCATTCCCGGTGTGACCAGAGTAAATTCCATGAAGGTTTTGGGGGACACAATCACAGACACCCTTAACTTTGAGACGCATATAGCCCTTATATGTAGCAAGGCGAGACAATCTATGTATGCCCTGCGAATACTGACTGCCCATGTGCTATTTGGCCCTCGGCTTTACGATGTAGTGCGTGCGACCACGGCGGCTCGCTTGCTGTATGCTTCCTCTGCATGGTGGGTCTTTACGAGCCAGACGGACAGGGTTAAGCTTCAGTCTGTTATAAAGGGATTGATTCGTCATAAGTACCTCCCCGGTGACAGTCAAACCTTTGAAAAAATGTGCCTTAAAGCCGACACTCGTCTGTTTACGACGGTTCTAGGAAATCCTGGCCATGTCCTCCACGAGCTACTTCCACCTAAAAAACTTTTGGCATATTCTCTCCGGCCCCGTTCTCATGACCGAATTTTACCAATAGCTGATAATAACATGAAAAAAACTTTTATATGTAGAATGCTCTGTTCATATTGACTTGATGACAGTTGTTTATATGTTGTATGTACACCGGAGTGCGACTTGCAGCCGGTAAAAATAAAGAATATACTTACATACTTACTTACTTATATAGGCCTATATGTGTCGTTCGTTAAAATGCTCTGATCGCCGTCGTCAAGACCACCGTCGTCAAGACGGCAGTAGGCCTACTGACGTCATAAACGGTTTATGTTTCACAATAGAACAGAAACCGTTTGTGACGTAGCGTCCTCTGACAGACGGACACTCAATGGATATTATATGTATAGATATGATTAACTGAGTAACCATTATCCTGTTGTCAGGACTGTTACATTGTAAACTTGTCTTGATTATCAGTGATTTATCATAAATAATTGTTATTTATGGCTAGTCACTACAGTAATTGTTGACCATAGATAAGCAACCGAGTTTGGTTAACCGCCTTCACCTTATAGCCTACAGTTGGTATGTATAGGGGCCCTAATTAGGTCTCGTTATCGTGCCCATTATTGAACATTCATACTGAAATGTAAACACAGTACTACTTGTCTTATGAAATGTTCTGATGGACTGATGGTCATGGTTATGGTTTAACCTGCAATTCAGTTGTTATTTAAAGAAAACGTGATGCTATCTGACCGCCAGAGGCGCTTCGATGCGACATGTTCGCTGCTATCTTGCGCAGGAACAATAATGCGTTGCATAATTTTTCATTGTTTTGCGCAGATGTGGTGGAGTTCGACAACACCTACAGTTGGATGAACGCGAAAAAGGTCTCCTACTTGATCGAGGTCCTCGTTCCGGATATGAGTGGATCGGAACTGAAACGGATCGATTCAACGGATCTGTAGTATCCAGTTCCAGCATCACCTGTCTCACCTGCGAGTCTGAGCAGGTGCTGCTTCGCTTGCCCTCTCTACTGAACCACTAAAACGTCAACACTGGAAATCGAACTATTCAGAAATTCTTCAAGCACCATACGACGACCACCACCATCAACGATATCCACCGTTGCACCAGGCCTTCTTCTGAGAAGAAGTCTCCTCTGCAGTCTAACCTGGAACCAAAACCGACCTCTGGCTCTTGACTTATGTAGCGCCGTCGTAGGCTGGTCTCGCTGACGCTGTAGCGCTGAGACAATTCGGATATTTACATTTAAGTTAAATTACGGTAAAAGCCATTATCCGAATTGGTTGGATCACTGTCGACGGATTATGTGTCTTCATCTGGCGACACCTTGTACAGTACATTATACACCGGCGCAACAGAAGCTGTATATTTAATAATAACATTCTTTATTAATTTCTTAATTCGTAATTAATTCTTAATTTCTTAATGCATTTCTTAATTAATTTTGTGTTGATTTTTAAAATTAATTTGTACGGGGATCTAAAGGGAAAATTAAATTTCCTTAGAAGGCACGTTTACCGATTTAATGAGCAATTGTTCTGCGCTGGATATTCTAGTATTTGAATATAGAGGATGAAAATAATACATAAATTATACATCTTCGTTTATTCAGCAGCCGTCGTGAAGTGGCGCCACAAGACGTCTTAGCGATGTCTCTAGTCAATCAGTAATCCGTGCAATCTTCTGTATTACGTCATAAGCCAATAGATATAGAAAACGGTGGCGCGTTCCTAGTAAATAGGCTTTGAAATAGCATCCTGGTTGTACGGTCCCCTTGCGGGTAGGCGTATGGGCCCAACGGCGGGTACGCCCCAAAGACGGTGTAGCCACGATCGTAGGCGGGATAGTTTCTGTCCTAGGCTGTGGCTGGATAATCCCCGTGCGAGGGTGACGAGTAGAGGTCTTTCTCAGCGTAACCGGCATTGGAGGATTGGTAGCCAACTGGGGACTCGTTGTTTGGGTAGGTGACGTCAGATTCCGGGTATTTGACGTCGGATTTCGGGTAGGCGACGTCAGACTTGTGGTAATCATCCTTTCGGTTATAGTTCTTGTTCAAATCTTTATCCTGACAACACGAAATTATTCAACCACGATTTCATGTAATCCGAGGAGTATATCCTAATCTAATCTAATCTCAGCACAATCTAAACCATCATTATCGTGATTAGATCAACAGTAAGTTAGTGACTATGAAGCGAACTGAAACTTATTATTGCTAATTATAAATTAATAACTTCCAATGTTGTTTGCAAGACTTGAAACTCGAAGGTATATATACGACCAAGACATTGGAGTTCCAAGACTGAGACCAAGACAAGACTGTATATGGTACCTAGACTGAGACCGAAAACAAGACACGAGGTCCAAATACTATATAATTGAAGTCATGTCGCTACTTTACGAAGAATGGAATCAGAGGATGAAGTAGAGAGGAGTACAGTAAGTGGACCAGAAGTACGGCCCAACCCTGTCTTGGCCCAAATTCTAGGTAGCCTAGAACTTCTACGAGGCGGCGTAGAATCGTTATCTTCTGGACAGTCAGGTGATGCGAGGCAGCGTACGCCGTACAGTCGTTATCCTCTGGACAGACTGTCCTGAATAACCAGCAAAAGGCTTTTTCAGACTCAGCAAGTCGCCGTTTACAGTCAGCAATACGAGCTAATAAATATACTAGATGATCTAAGTGACGAACAGTCCTGTATCTCGGATCACTTAGAATTCCTGTAACCTCAGAAACAATAGTGGGTCCTCCGGTTTAAACCCACCGTTTAGCAGAAGCGAGAGGATTCGGGCAAGAACTAATAGAGCTGACTAACTAATACCAACTTAGGCTATACCAATACCAACTGCCTTCTTCGTGTCACCATCTTTGACTTTCCCATCAGGGCAACCCTCGTCTTTTTACCATCTATGAGGGGTCTACTTCAGGGGATCTGCGAAAAAATAACATTCCGAGACAATACCAGTCAAGCAGGGTAGCGTCTGACTGAAGTCTCGGGGGGGGGGACAGCACACCTTGTATTCCTGCAGAGTTTCCTTCTTTGCGTAGGTTCCTTCCAGCTTCCCATCGTAGGAGAATTCCTTCTTATAGGTTCCTTCCTTTCCATTTTGGTATGTTGCGATGCTGGGAGCATAGTGTTCCGGTCCGAGATCGTAGTCTACAAGAGAGCGACAGAAAGGAGGAGGGGAAAGAGGAGAAGGAATTTAGAGGACGAGGACGAGAAGGATTATCGTTGCTGAGGCCCTATTATGCGAGTCGTAGTCTCGTAGAGGCAGCTATGGAACGCCATTCGTGAATAATAATAATAATAATAATAATAATAATAATAATAATAATAATAATAATAATAATAATAATAATAATAATAAATAATAATAATAATAATAATAATTAAAAAAAAAAAAAATAATAATAATAATAATAATAATAATAATAATAATAATAATAATAATAATAATAATAATATTCCAACGTATTTCCCTGACCATCCAACGCTGCAACGCTGTTGCAATCTGCGGAACCTTTGCTAACTTTTTGCCCGAGCCCGAGGAGTTCTAACCGTTCCAGACACTTAGCAGTTTTAGTAATCTTGAAGACCCTGAGGGATCATTTCTACCTCGGGGCAAAAATAATAATAATAATAATAATAATAATAATAATAATAATAATAATAATAATATTATTATTATTATTATTATTCCAGCGCTTTTCCATCTGCATCCAGCGCTACAACGCCATCGCATTTCGTGGCACTTTTACTGATGTTGCGGAGGACGAGGCCTGATTTTTCAGACATTCAACAACAGCTCCTAGCATAAGTTTTTTAGACTCCTGAGGGATTATATGTACCTCGGGGATAAAAAAAAATAATAATAATAATAATAATAGTAATAATAATAATAATAAAGATGATGATGATGATGATGATGATGATGATGATTATGATGATGATGATGATGATGATGATGATGATGATGATGATGATGATGATGATGATGATGATGATGATGATGATGATGATGATGATGATGATGATGATGATGATGATGATGATGATGATGATGATGATGATGATGATGATGATGATGATGATGATGATGATGATGATGATGAATATAATAACAAGCACATTTCCGGATGGCGGTGAAACCTGGGACGAGGCCTGAACCTGTATTTATAGTGTTCGACGTGAATCTCTGTTCATGTTCTTTGGCGTGAAACAATATTCATAGTCTTTGGTACCCTCTTTAATCTGTTAATAACGGCGATGTCTAGGCCTATATATCTCGCCTATCACTTCTCCATCAAGATGTTTGGCGGAGAGATTGATGTCGTCGTTATGGAAAGCGAATTGTACAATAAATTACTGTCTATTGCGTTATCAATCATATTCTGCATAATGTCTCGTGCAATTAAGATATGAGGCGAGTTCAAAATCGAACTTCAAACGAAAGGTAGAGACTTTGATTTCTGGAACATCGATACTGACCTGTAAAAAAGAGATTCTCTTGGCGATAGTAGGGACTTCTTTATATTTCGTCTGCTTTCACTAAGGCTTCTAGAGAGATCGGCATTGATATTATCGAACTAATCGAATCGGAAATTGCAGGTATACTTTTCATCAGTAAATGTAGGCCTACACGTTTTGTCTATTGCGACCGTATGTAATCGCAATCGTTAACTCCAAATTTCTAAAGCGCCACTCCAAAATTAAGAGCAGAGCACCAGCTTATTTACATGCGCTGCAGCGTGTCAGGTCAGAGGGGTCATCCAGGGACGCCAAGTTCTGAGTTCGGTTGCAACAGAGACCAGAGAGAGGAGGAGATGAGCTGTATGACATCGATCTTGCTCATTCTGCAGTGAATTGATGTGCTGCCTATAGTTGCTTTTTTGTTGATTTGCCGATATGTCTCGGGTTACAGCGGATGTCTTTTGGAGAGCACTATAGACCAATAGCTGCTTCTCGGAATTGACTTCAGAAGCTGCTTTATCTTTTTCTCGGAGCGAAATCGAGCGATTAAGAAAAGATGGCTCTAAATCTGGGACAGCACAGATTCTAGCATGTTTCTTCTCATACACAAACGCAGTTTCACTTATGTCCATAAGTCGTAATCGTAGGCTCCAAATTTCTATAGCACTACTCTAAAGCTAAGCGCAAAGATCCATTGCTGCTTCCAGTGTTCGTTTTAAGATATGAAGCAAAGGGTGGAGGGCAACTGCACGTGAATCCCGTAAACATTCTGTGCGTTTATTTCATCGTTAGGCCCATGTACACCACCATTATATCAAGAACCTCTAACCTCAATTCCTGGAACCGTTCTCTTTGTTTCAATTTCATTCAATTTAAGCCATGAATTTTCCTTAGTTTCGCACAGTAGGCCTAATGAAAACTATGGCAAATATAATATTATTTGATTATTTTTAATCGATATTTATTTTATTGTTTTTACCCGACTGGGCAAATATAATATTATTTGATTATTTTTAATCGATATTTATTTTATTGTTTTTACCCGACTGGGCAAAGAGAGTGAGAGAGAGAGAGAGATAGGCTGCAAACATGAGCTCCGATTTTAAACTGAAACCAGAAGAAAAGAAGATCCTTACTCAGGTAAGCGGCAACAACACATAATTAATTAATTAATTTAAAAATTAATAATTCATCAAAGTGTGTAAATTTCTGTAAATTCAGTGCTGTTGATAAATTTGCTTGCTTATGCTATCTACATGTTTCAGATGGAATGCCGTTTGGAAGGTCGTAAAAAAGTTACATTTAACGAAAATCTTACTAGGGGGACGCGGTGGTGTAGTGGTGTAAGTCGGTTGCAGGTTCGAATCCACCTCAAGCCACTGCGTAGCGACCCAAGTGCTTCTGAATCGTTGCTTCGATCTTATCGACTGTCTACGAATACACGGCACTCTAATCTCTAGAATTTATTTATTTATTTACTTCTAAGTTGAAATTGAAAGTGAAAGCGTTTCTAAAACCAAACTGAAAGTGAAAGTAACATCTGTGTGGTCTTTTTGGTGTGTTTTTCGTCAGTTCAAAGCCAACGTCAGCGATATCATCAAACCAGACGACGATGATGAATCGCTCTGCAGGTGGCTCAAAGGTACCATTATGCATGGGGAAATGCATCTATGTTGGGTGATAGTCTGAACCAGTAGGGGAAATGACCAACGGGCAGGAGCACCATGTATGGGGAAATTCATCTACCGTGGCTGATAGTCTAAACTAGTGAGTGAATGACCTACAGACAGGAGCACCATGTATGGAGAAATGCATCTGCATTGGGTGATAGTCTGAACCAGTGGGGGAAATTACCAACGGGCAGGAGCGAAATATATTGAAAATGGTAGGCCCTAATTGCAGATTTCTATAGCGTCAATTCTATTCAAATCAGAGAAGCTCCAGACCCAGCTGAGAGAACAAAAAAACCCGATCGAATAGTACATTTCAGGCTATATATAGACTAATTGCATGGGGAATGCATCTTCCATGGGTAACAGTCTCAATCAGATAGGGTGAAGGAGCTTCCGCTTCCATGTCCCAGAAAAATCATTCCCGTCCTATATAGTTACGGCCTTGGTTGAAGGAAGCCATTGAAATCAATCTGTATAGCCTACGTGGATATTTGCAGCTCGGAGCTGGGACCCGAAGAAAGCCGAGAAGATGTTTCGAGATCAATCAATCAATCAATCAATATATCTTTATTGGCATCAATGACAGCATTTAACCAATAACATACAACGTTCAGCATAATTACATGCAGGCAGATCACAACTTAGAGGAGTTAAACAACTTGCATCATTTGAGATAATGACAATAAGCTTTCTGGATACATAGTACTGCCATCAACGGCAATGGGTACCCCCCAAAGGATGAGAGTCCCACTAAGATGGGGATACCGCATGCACATGTATCTAGTCAGTTTGATGCAATAGGGCTAGAGATCATCCTCCCATGCGTTAAAGTAGCAAAGAATATACAAACGCAAATAGAGGAGATTGTTTAGCTAGATTTAAAACTTAATTATCCTTAACTACAGCTCCCGTCTCCAGTGTGACGTCCGCTAACAAGAGTTACTTCAAGGCAATCACGATAGATAAAGCATCCTATGATGCTGTATCGGTGGATACAAGTAAATTACGTAACCTTTTTTTGAACTCGTATTTATTATTTGATGATTTGATTTCCATTGGCAATGCGTTCCATACTGATGGACCGGTAACTTTTAGTGAAAACAGTCTGGTATTGGTGCGCGCTTTGATTGGCCGATATAAAGAAGCGCTTCTAGTTAAATGATCGTGTATCGTGGAGGTAAGCGTGAAGTACCCAGCAAATATAATCGGTAAAAGGTTTTGTACATACATATAAAATAATACACCAATTTGGAGGATCCGAATCTGCTTTAGTTCAAGTATCTTGAGTTCCTTAAATATTGGCAGTGAGTGACATGTTGATGGTGCCCCCATAATCATTCTTATCGCTTTCTTTTGAAGTACACATAACTTATGTAGGCGGGAGTCATAATTTGAAGCCCACACGAGATTGCAATAACTTAGGTATGGAAAAATCAAGGAGTAGTACAAGTTCAATCTGATATCCCTAGGTAGTACTCGTGCCACTCTCGAGATAATTCCGATGTTCTTGGCCACTTTTGAGGCAATGTAATTGATGTGTGCTTTCCAAGTGAGATGATTGTCAATGTAAACACCCAAGAATTTTATAGAGTCAACTTCAGCAATTGGGACTCCGTCCAACGATATGGTTCCTACTGTCGGTTTTATTTTCCTGTGCGACTTAAAAACTATAAGATTTGTTTTATCTATGTTGAGAGTTAATTTATTAGCTATGAACCACTGATTTACTTTAGATAATTCCTTATTTATTATTTCTACAAGGGATGTCCATGAACTGTGTGTGAAAAATATGCTCGTATCATCGGCAAACAATACGAGATAGAGTGCAGATGAGACTTTGGCTAGGTCGTTTATATAAATCAAGAAGAGGAGTGGTCCCAGATTCGACCCTTGGGGAACTCCCGAGGTAATATAGCCAGAACTCGATAAAGCGCCGTTACAGCTGACTCTCTGAATTCGACCTTCCAAATAACTTCTAAACCATTTTAACTGAGTTCCTCGAATGCCGTAGTTTTCTAACTTATTTAGTAATATTTTATGATCTACCGTATCGAACGCTTTAGCCAGATCAATGAATATACCCACAGAGTAGTCATTGGCGTCTATTGCTTGAGAGATTTTATCTTCCATCTCCAGTAAGGGCATAAACGTGGAGTGTCCTGCCTGGAATCCGTGTTGTGATGGGTGGATCAAATTTTTCTTTGATATATACGCGTTGAGCCTGGAATGCATAATCTTTTCTAAGAATTTGGCGAAGAATGGGAGTACAGAGATGGGCCTATAATTAGAAAGTTGCTGTCTATTTCCTTTCTTGAAGATTGGTACAACCTTAGCCTCTTTTAGTTGATCGGGGACAATCCCATGTGTTAAGGAACAATTTATAATTTCCGATAGGGGATGGGCAACTTGGGATATATAGGGCAATGCAATATACGGATCAATATTATCCAGCCCCTTGGTATGAGTTTTTTTTATAGTGTTCCCAACACTTACTATCTCCTCCGGGGAAGTCAACAGCATGCCCATTGAGGATAGGTTAGGCTGGGGCAGATACTGTACATGGGAGCAAGAGACGGTAGGTAGGCTCCTTGCCAACTCCTTAGGAATATTGACAAAGTAGTCGTTGAAACAGTTAGCCATAGCTTCTGGATCATCTACTTCCTTGTCATTGACTATTAGTAGATTAATTTTTTTACAATTATCATCTGTTTGTAGCGCTGTCCTAATTAAGTTCCACGTTGATTTCAAATCCCCATGATGTTTGAGAAATTCAGACGTATAGTACAGTTTTTCAGCAGTAATCCTTATTGACTTAAACTTATTTCTATAAGCAACAAATTTAGTTTTATTCGCAGGGCTTGGATTCTTTAAATATTTAGTGTATAGACGATTTTTCTTTTTACATGACTTTAGCAGTCCTGGGGTCATCCATGGTTTATTAGGTCTGGCATTTTTTCGTTTCAATTCCGTTTTCATTGGAAAGGCATTTTCATAGGCCTTTGTATACTTCTTAATGAAACATTCATATGCCTTATTTGGCATACCTTGTTGGCATTGATAGTGGACCGTATTCCAATCTTCTGTAAGTAGAGCTTGCGAAAAATTTTCAAGGCCTAAAGGGGTTATAAGTCTATTTTCCAAATTATGGCTTGCCTTGGCATAACTATTTTCATAAGAGAATTGAGCCATTATTGGCAGATGATCAGAAAGGTCGGATAAAATAATGGCTGCTGTCTGCAGTTTGGACCAGGCTGTGCAGAATATGTTGTCTATCAGAGTTTTAGAGGTAGGTGTAATCCTTGTTGGTCTAGTGATCACAGGCAGATAATGACAGGCCACCAAACTATTATAAAAATTATTAGTCTCCTTATGTTCATTTACTTTTAATAAATCAATATTATAATCACCGAGCAGGAAGATTTCTTTTGATTTAGTTTTTAGATTGTCCATCATTTGCTCAAACTCACCAAGAAACTCTTTTAAACATTGGCCTGGAGATCTATATATTACCCCAAATATTGGGGCATGCTTTTTCAAATTCAGCCTAAGAAATAAATATTCGAAGGTAGTAAATTCTTTTCCCTCGGGGCTGGGGAGGATAGGTTGGTAAGTAAGTTTATCACTGATGAAGAATCCGACTCCTCCTCCCCCTCCTCCCCCTTTTCTAGCCTTGCCCACAAATTGGTAGTTTGGTAGCCCCACAGTATCAAGTCCGCTATCATCCAACCACGTTTCAGTCACTGCAATAATTGCTGCTTGGGTTTTCTCTACAATATCTCTAATATCTTCAATTTTTCTCGCTATGCTCCTACAGTTTATATGTAGCATCGTAAGTTTCAAATCTCCATCATAATCCCTTAATTGGTTATTTTGCACACTATCCAGCGATATATAGTTACTTGACCAGCTTTTATTCTGAAAATAATTGAGGTCGGGGTCAACGTTATTGTCATCCCTGGATGTACCACGTTCCTCTACTGGAGAAAAGACTTCGAGTTCGATGTCCTGAGTAAAGTAGACCCTCGGACTTATTTCGTTATCCTCTTCGTACTCTTCATTGCTGTCTAGTTCCTCTATGTTAATAATATTACTACTGCTTTTAAATTCCACCCTCGTATCTGTACGAAGCCTATCATCACCATCCTCAAAGGAGCCAGTACCGACGTCACATCTGGAGACTGCAGGAAAATCATAGGATGCCAGAACGGGTGGGTAAGTGCAGACACTCTATTTTGTAAAGAACTGCCCGCCAAACAAAATATGCAGAATGTTGGGCTTCAAACATCATGCATGAAAAAGAAAAACCTAACTAGAGAACTATATATATACATTCAACAATCCACTTTAGTACTCTTTAGTACTCTCTTAACTAAAAGAACAGATTGAATCGCTTAACTAAGAAAACAGACAGGTTAAATCATATTCAGACCGGCTGCTACAGGCTAAGATTAAGCTTATACATGGACACATGCTTCAACATGGCTAGAGTGTGAAACAGGAGGAAAGATTTAAATAAGAGTCTCCAATATTGCCATAATGAATTGGCCAAGCATAAACGCAGATCGAAGCCTGATATTTCGTCATTTTCGTTATTACCACACTTGTATACCTATATTTCCAAGGTGTTGAAATCCTTGAAATCATAATCATCCGTCAGTAGTTATAATTGATAGTATTTTCTAGGCTAATGTTCATCCCAACTTAACAATACGCGTAAGGATGATCATTATAAGCATTACTGTTTATCGTAACTGCATGCAAGTATCATCGTTGTTTATGTTAATAGTATACACTCAATGGCATATATCATATCCGTAGCGCTACAGTAAGAGTGCATCACAGAAGAGTAATTCTTCAACTCAATTAGCCGACTATTCCCTATAAATTATCAGATTCACAGGTTTGTCTGTACCTAGCAATCATTGCCCCAACATGGCAAAACTTTATTAACAAGGATGGGTACTTCAGTCCTGAGCACATGCCTGATCCTCTAGCATCATCACATTACGGAACATCCTTCTCTAGGTTTCAGCAATCATCCATGATTAAATATGAAGAATAAATCATATATTAACCGGTAGAGTTACAATTCCGAAAGATGCACAAAAATAAGAACTTAAGACAAAAAGCTTAAAATAATAGACGTGCCTTTAAGGTGCAAATTACAAATGAGAGAGGCACTCACAGGTCAAATAAGCCGCGTGTGACAACCCGATTGTTAGCGGGAGTCAGTCATATGTATTCCATGTTCTAGTGCGACGCTGATATACGCTTTCAGGGAAGTTAAGTTGAGAGACCATCTTTGGAAGGCAGTAAGCCTCCCGATTCCTTGAGGTACGTTGCGGAGGCACATGTCATCTTCTCCAGAGTGGCGAGGGACGCTATCTTCTTTGGCTTAAGACCCTGGCCTTCGCCCGACAGCAGGAAGACAATCCCCCCCGCTGTCCAAGCGGAGGAGGCTTTGCCTTCTTTGACCAGATTTCTCGCTCTTGCGTAGATTTGTGCATTTACAGAAGACAAGTGTTCGTTTATATATACTTGTGTTTTACGCAGTTTGGTACGAGCTCGGACGATCATATTCCTGACTCGGATGGAATTGAACCTGGCAACTAGCGGCCTACACTTCTCCTTTCCTTTTCTGGGAAGACGGTAGGCAGTTGCGAAGTCCGCCTCCGTGATCTGTAGGTCCAGCGTGTGGACGCATAGGTTGAGTGTTGCCCCAATTGCCTCCCGCTCCGCTGCTTCACGTGTAGTATCCGAAGGAGTCGTCTCCTCTAGCCCATGCAGGACCAGATCCGAGAGTCTGGATTCTGCTTCGAGTTGCGAAATCCTGGTGCGCAGCTGCTGATTTTCGTCCTCGAGCTTGTCATGTTTCTGATGTATTATTTTCAGTTGTGGGGTAACTAGTTCATTGATTTTTTTTTCGATGATGGAATCCAGTTTAAGTAACACCGCGTCGATGATTTTGTCCATTTTTTCATTTATCATGCTTTTAATGGCTGGTGCCCAGGTATCTCCAAGCTTACCGATTATAACCTCAGTTGCTTTGTCGTCTCTTAAGATCTCAATTATCTCCTCAACTTTAGCCGCCGCTTTTTTTGCCATGACGAGTTCGTTGTATGTATTAAATGGCGAGTGAAGAGAGATTTCGCCCAGCAGAGAGCGACCGCTATGACTATTAATAGAGTTGCGAGTGCTTGCCTAACTCGAAAGAGTTTGTACACTAGGTTGTAGAGTGAGGAAAAGTCCAGCTGTACGTTCTCTAGCATAGACTGCCCATCCTTTCTATAACGCTGACCAGATTTCCGACACAAAAGACGATAAAATTTACTTATATTTACTTTTCGAGGATACTTTTCCGATTTCTCACTAGCTTTGTAGTAATTCCGGCAGATTGAACAGAAAAATTAGTTAAATCCATTCGGCAGATAGCATAATTAATCGTTATTTTCCAGAGCGTCTGCACCCATCGACCAACCTAGCCTACCGACATCGAGATGTAAGTATATATAGTAATAGTAATAGTAATAGCAGAGATTTAAGTGCCATATAGTTCGTAAACAGTCGAAATGAAATCGATGCAACGATTCAGAAGCACTGATATATCTTCCGAGTTATCTTACATACATCCGGTTTTCCTGTTATTAATTTGCAACTTCTAAGGCGCCTGTGTCTGATGCCCAAGGCACACGAAAACAACAGCAATATCTCGATGAAAGGTTTACGTTGTGGTTTCTTCGTTTGCATAAATTATCATATTGCCATCAGATTCTATGCTATTCAAACTGAAATCAATTCGTTAGGTATAAGCCCAGAAGATATATAGTAGGTCACGGCTCCAGACTCTGTGTCATGCGAAATGTTTATTATTGCGTTGTTGGTCACAGTATGTGGTCCAGTAGAAATACAATGCTTTATCTTGTGGGACACGGTAAACCCGGTTGGTTAGTAACTATGAGAGTAAACCTACAGTATTATCTATAGCCTTCCCTGAGACGGTTAGGGGCCATCCACATATTACGTACGCACTTAGGGGGGGGGAGGGGGGTCGGATTTTGGCGATTTTGCGTACGGGTGCGAACAGGGGGGGAGGGGGGGTAACAAAATGTGTACGTACCCAAAATAAATTTCTAATTATGACGTCCACTTTAGCCTATTTATAACTCTGTATTATCCTATAGTCGTCCCATGGCATTTTATTACATTATATAAAAGCCATGTGCAGTTATTCTGTGCTGTGAACGACACCTATAATTTGTCTATATTGGCCCTTCAATAATCTGGCCTAAAGTGCAGACAGGCTGCCTGGAGACACTTTCTGCAGCTGGTCATCGGGGGGGGGGGGTGCGTCAAACGTACGTACTCAGGGGGGGGTGGAAGAAAGTACGCTTGCGAACAGGGGGGGTCCAATTTTCCCGGATTTTTGTGTACGTAATATATGGATGGCCCCTATACTGTGTGGCGATCTTAAGCAAATCCTTCACTCGCAATTGCTCAGCGGCGTCAGCGCGATCGATTGCTGCATGGTTCTTAGATAGTGGTTCTTAATAAATGCATAATAAGAAAGTAGTCTTCAGTTACCACTATATTAGTAGGCCTACTTATTTTGGCGAAACCTACCGATGATGATTAACTGATGACCCATCGTCATTGATAAGCTGCTGTAGGCCTAGCCTAACTTCTAAACAATTACATAGAACGTGGAATGGCGAAAGACGTATGGCACAGATCAGGTACTCGAATGGGAGATACCAGAAGTGTTGAAGAAGTACAACCCCGGAGGTTGGTTTGGTCATGACAAACAGGGTCATCCCATCTGGTGGGAACTTTTTGGCTTCACCGACGTTAAAGGTTAGTCTCTATCTTGCCGCGAGTCGTAAATTGTGAAAACAGACGAAAAATCAGTATATCTCGATATTTCACGCTCATAGTTGACTAATAAAATCGAAGCTATTGTTGCTTCACTACCATCATCCACTACTGCCATTATAAAAGGTTATTTTCTTTAGTTAGACCGATGTTAGATGACTTATTTACTGTCGAGTGACGTAAATACTTGTTTCCAATCAATGTAAATTGCCAGAAGTAGGTCACAGATTATTCTCTTTCGACACCTCACGATTTCTTTTGTGTTGGCGAAAAATAATTGAAATAAATAAGTCATAATTGTGAAAGCGGTGATCTGAAGTAACAATGGAACCAGACCTAAGTTTAATTTAATAAAAAAAAGACGTTGATTAATTTACAGGAATGATCCAGTCTACGACAAAAAAGGATGTAATTAAATCGAGAATCTATCTAATGGAATACGTTCGCAAGAAACTCTTACCGGAAGCCAGCAAAAAGGTAAACCCATAGACCATAGCTCGGCTTATAGATTTGTATAGCGCTTGAACTCAAACAACCAACTATCTATCTTAGCAGTCGCAAAGTAGAGACAGTCTTGTCTCTACTTTGCGACTGCTAAGCTACTAAATTTACGAGTTTAGATTATGGGGTGCTCGATAGTGTAGTGGTTAGCGTGCTGGACTGTTGTTAATCAAGAGATTGGGTGTTCAAATCCCCACCAGTGCAGAAGTTTCTGTCGAGATTTCTGCTCCCTGTGCACCCCTAGCCAACTAGGCTATAATCAGTACAATGACCGTACACTGTCTGTGGGAAGATGAGACAGCGAGGGAGAGGACTGGCCACCCGCCCTCATATGCCGAAGCTAAGAAAATGAAGCCGCTAAACTTCATACCCAAAGCTGCCTCACGGCTAGCTTAAGGGAGTGCTCTTCTTCATGAAAATTAATCGTCTTTCTCCTTCTTAGTTTAATAAACTTAGCTTAATATTGAAGGCTAACTTTGACTTTTAGTATTCTACGTTTATTGTAGTTCGGCCGCAAAATTACTCAAACCTGCTACATATTTGACATGGAAGGACTTGGGCTGAAACACATTTATAGACCAGGTATGAAATCGAAATGTCAACTATGACGATCATGATAACAGTAATTATATAATTAAAATTTTTGAGGAAATATAAGATAAATTAGATTTAATTTGTTACAAGAAGGCCCATAATTATACTGACGCAAATTAGCTGCTCGCGAGTATATATAACCTCTGTAGCTTGTTCTAGTTGCGCTATGTCAGCTATGACTGTTCAATAAACGAGTATTCATTCAAAATGGTCTAATTTAAAGTGACCAAGTACGTTGAAATCTGAGTAACACTTAGTTTTGGAAACTTTAATTAAAAGTCGTCTAGGTAAAAAAGAAAGATAGCTACATGGATTCTCGATTTGATTAAATCCTTTGTCGTCTTTATAATTAATTAAACTTAGATTTGATTTCAGATCAATTTCAATTATTTTTACGTCGACACGAAACAAATCGTGACGTTACAAAAGAGAATGATATACGACCTACTTCTGGCGATTTACATTGGTTGTAAATTATTATAGGCCCCTATACGTGACACGGCAGTAAATAAATACGCAAGTCATCTAACAATCATAGTTTTATCGGCCTAACTAAAGAAAATAAACTTTAATTAAATAAAGTTACAACACAGATAATTTGTGGATTTTCAGCAGCGGAAGTCTATCTGGAACTTCTCCAAATCGTTGAAGCAAACTATCCGGAAAGGCTCCATACTTGTTTTGTCATCAATGGTAGCGTTACTCACGTCTGAATAATTCTGAACATTTTGCGTTACATCTGTTTTGTTAATAAATGTTCAGTATTTTGTTAATTTAAGAGTTATTAAGTTTGCAGCGCAAATAGCTAATGACACCGACAGCAACTGACTGCTTTTGTTTCTCTAGTTTCTATGGTCAAATGTATGTTGTTCTTCTCACGGTATGGCTGAGCAACCCGTCTGACTTGACGCACCGCTCGTGCAGTGTTTAATCTAGTCCCCCTCGTCTGGGAGGGGAAACCAGGTTTCTGGGGGGAGCAAACAATTGACACAAAATTTTGTCTTCCATCTTTAAAAAGTTTCAGACTTTTCTCAAATTTTTCCATTTTTCATCTTCGAAAAAAGTTGATGACCTTTTTTTTTTTTTTTTAGTTCTTCACCCAATTCTTAACTTTTTTCCTCTGTCAAAAAAGTTGATGACCTTTTTCTTAGGAATCCATCTCTCTGGGGGGTAAAACCATGTATCCACATCGATCCTGGGGGGGATTTTTCCTCCCCTGATGGTCTGTACATTGTAATATTCCTCGCCTCTGGGGGGAGGAAACATCAATCCTGGGGGGAACTTCCCCCCCCAAAGACGTCTAGATTACTCACTGCCGCTCGTGAATAATATGGTGACCGCGCTTAGCCTTAAAGTGGCGCTTTGAAATCCTCGAGTTTACGTTTACAGTTACTATGGAAGCATATGAACTGATGGCACCGATATCAACTGTTCGATCATTTCAGATAAAACGCTGCATGTCCCATTATTTTACATTCAAAGTTGGTCAATAAAATTGGAACCCTTTTTTACTGATATTATCCAAGGACGTCATTTCAGCTTTTTCCAGGGGCGGGGGGGGGGCAAAAAAGAGATGAACAATTTGGAGGAAATATTTTTCACATTTTTTCACTATGTGGGGAACAACAGTTCACTGTGTCCCCCACTGTTAAAGGTAGGGGTTCTTCTCCCCTCAACCCCGTGGGGATCGCTGCCCATGCTTGTTTTTAGTCTACATGCGCAAAACTGTAAGCCAGTGCTGCAAATGAGTCTCTTTTTTCCATTTTGCCCCTTCTTTCTCCTTTTTTTACATCTTTTTTCTTTTTCCCCCCAAAATCAGGGGGGGGAAATGCCCCTTGCCTCCCAAATGACGTCCCTGATATTATCTATTAGTGCCATTAGTCACATAACTTACATTCTCTTGGTAAATAAATCCGAGATCGCGTGATTACCTGCAAATTTATTTACAGCCAAGTGAGGTAATTACTCAATTCTGACCAATGAAAATCTCCAGAATTAGGTCGTATGTCCGCCCAACAATAGGATCCCCAAGTATTTAGGCCTAATCACGTAACGCGTTTTTTCTTGCGCTTGTGTAGTGCCTGGATTTTTCAACGTTGCTTACGGACTGGTGAAGCCGTTCATGGCTGAGGAAACTCGTTCGAAGATCAAGGTCCTTGGCCGTGAGTTTCAGAAACGCTTCTCATCATTTAAACAGTAGAACCTACTTCAATCGATATACTCATTCATTGATTGATTATTGATTCGGTTATTGATTTGATTTGTTGACTGATTTGTTGATTGATTGATCGATTGCTCTGGGGCGTGTAGGTGATTGGAAGACGTCGCTTCTGAAGGTCATCGATGCGGATCAGCTGCCTGTTTACTGGGGCGGAACGGCAACAGATCCAGACGGTGAAATCCACTGTCGGTCACAGGTTAGTCGTGACATTACAACGGGCCTGTAGTAGCTTAATGTGAAAAATTATGATAATTAATATAATGACAAGCATTTATTTAACACCGTCACGAGTTAGTTACTTCTAGGACGCATTACAATGCCAATTATTGTCAGTGCAGCTACAAAGAGTTAAACAGTAAACAGAATTTGAATTGTCTTTCGTAAACATGACTAGATGCCAAAATTTATGTGGGCACCTATTAATTGTTATTATTATTGTTGGTGTTTGTTGTTGCTATTGTTGTTGTTATTATTGGTATTATTATTATTATTATTATTATTATTATTATACATCAAATACTCTGAGCTACAGAAGCGATACATCTTCATACCTGTAGCTGTGGAAACCTTCGGTCCCCTTAACAGAGAGGGCCTCGCCTTTCTATCGGAAATTGGTCGCCGGCTGTCGAAAACCACCGATGACTCCCGCGAAACAAACTTCCTATTCAAGAGCCTATCGGTGATGGTGCAGCGTTTCAACGCAGTGGCTTTCCAAGGCGCCATGTCAAAGCTGCCCGGAGCCAAAGAACAACAAAGCCGTCGATATCCATCGCCTTCTTAACGGAGGCAGCGGCGTGGAACTCGATTTTATGAGTGAACAGAACCTTGACATAATAATAATAATAATAATAATAATAATAATAATAATAATAATAATAATAATAATAATAATAATAATAATAATAATAATAATAATAATAATAATAATAATAGTAATAATAGCATTAGCTAAAATAATTATGAACAGTTACTGACTCGTCCCGTAATTAATGGTTAATTCAACACCACTCAATATACCACTACTACCACTACTACTACCACCACCACCACTACTACTACTACTACTACCACCACCACTATTATTATTATTATTATTATTATTATTATTATTATTATTATTATTATTATTATTATTATTATTATTATTATTATTATTATTATTATCATCATCATCATTATCATCATCATCACGTATCCATTAAGCGTCACAATCTACGACGAAGCATCAATCGATGGCGTTGAGCAATGGTTAGAGAAAGACTTACTCAAGCTCCCAACACAGTTACCGTCTCATGGGAGGAAGCTCGAACTCGTTCTCTCCGCGTTACAAAGCGAGCGCTCTAACCAATCGGCTACCGTGTCTCGCTCGCAGTAATGGTAGTAGTAGTAGTAGTAGTAGTAGTAGTAGTAGTAGTAGTAGTAGTTGTTGTTGTTGTTGTTGTTGTTGTAGTTGTAGTTGTTGTTTTATGAGTAGTTGTTAGTGGTTATAAAATTGGCAAATCGTGTTTTTGGTTGGATGTAGATCTGTATTGGAGGACCGGTTCCGGAGAGCTACTATCTCAAGAATGTCATCAGCAGCATGGATTTGGAAAAGTTCACCAAAATCTCAATCAAAGAAGGATCGTCGATCCAGCTGGATTTCGAGGTCAAACAACCTGGATCAGTCATCAGGTTAGAATACAGAGGTGCAGTTAGTAACTGCTCAGCGCCATCGATGCTTTGTCGTATGGTCACGCTTGCAATTATGAACTTTGGAAGGAGGATACAGATGTATTGCATTTAATAATCTATGGTTGTGTTGTATTGAATCAAATACAGTTTTATTATATTGTATAGATACATTTCCCCATTACACTAGCTCATAAGTGAATTTCCGATGGAGTCCAATAAAGTCACGACATCTTACGGCAGTTAGAAGCTGTCGTTTAGGCTTCATGTAAGCATGTATCTGGACTTTTTTAGAGCGCTATGACCATGTCTGTCTTAGGGATGTAAACAGGTGTGTCTTAACAGCTCGAAAAAGTAATCTGAACAGAGTTCGTAATTATACACAAGAAGATTTAATTCGATTATGAATTCTAAGATGTAATTTCTGTCATGGGTTGCTTGTTATTTCGTGGGTGTTTAGCTACAACTTCTGGACGGACAATAAGGACATTGGTTTCGCCATCTACCGGCGCAAAACAGACAAGAAAGAGAAGACGGAAGAATTGATCAAAATAGTTGAACCGAGCAGAGTCAATTGCCAGATGGCGCCAGATTGCGACATCGTCCAGTGTGACGACATCGGAACGTGTACGCAAAAATATGTAATCCTTCAGTACTTGTTTAAGTCAAGGTTTAAGTAGTCAACGAATCTACATTTACACTTTACAGGCATAGACATCTATTAAATAGAAGATGTCTATGTTTACAGGTCATGGAAGCTCGTGTGTAATTGTGTATCCGCTTCAATTTTATACCAGATTTTAAATGTGATGTTTTACTAAGGCAAGGCATTTGATTCCATAAGTCATAATCACTTAGCAAAATCCCTCTCCAACTTGCCAATACCTGATAACATCTATAATTGGTCAATTAATTTCTTAGAAGGCCGACAACATTGTACTAAATTCCAGGATGAATTATCTACTTTAATCCATATTAATGCCAGCATAGTTCAAGGCTCAAGTACAGGTCCTACACATTTCATTGTTTCCATATCAAGCCTTAAAAGTTTACATCCTCAAAATATTCTTATGAAGTACGCTGATGACAGCTATCTCTTAATACCTTCCTCTAATAGTTCATCCATAACCTCTGAATTAGAGCACATTGAGTCTTGGGCCAAAACTGGTAACCTGAAATTAAATCATAGTAAAACGTATGAAATGATTTTACACAGACCCAGAGGGAAGTTTACTAATATAAACGCACCTTTATCCACCCCTGGACTCGTTAGAGTGTCTCATTTATCCATCTTAGGAGTTACTATATCTGACAATTTAAACATTTCTAATCATGTTAATCGAATTTGTAGTCAGGCCCGCCGCTCCATATAATGCTATTCGCACCTTAGTAGCTCACGGTCTACAAGGACCTTGCCTATATGATGTGGTTAGAGCAACTATCCTCTCACGAATATTGTATGCTTCTCCTGCCTGGTGGGGATTTACTAACCAAAGTGATCGGGATAAGCTATCTTCAATCATAAGACGACTTATGAGAGGACATTACTTACCTGAAGACAACCCTTCCTATGCTCAACTCTGTCAATCAGCTGATATCCGTCTCTTCTTAGCCATAAGAAGCTTTGATGGTCATGTCCTTCATGGTCTATTGCCTCAAATTAAATCGACCGGTTACCTGTTGCGCCCCAGAGGCCATAATCTTACTCTACCTCGTTCTGATAATCTGACTAGAAAAAGCTTTATTATTAGGATGCTTTTTGATGTTGTTTAATTAGTAAAACTTCTCAAATTCTGCTACCCTTTTCAGATAATAGTAACTATTATAGATTTAAATTGTCTCTCTTGTTATGATGCTTTGATTTAGTGTTATTAGTAATTTTCTACTTTTAAAAATTTAAATGTATACTCTGTTTTTCAAATATTATTATCTTCTTATTACTTCTATGTTTTATATTTTTCTATACTTGTTCACCAATGTGCGGTTCGCTTTTGGTTTATCAATAAAGAATATTAATAATAATAATAATAATACTATCTATTTGAAATTCGTTTACTCTGAAAATAATTATTTTTCATTTTTTTTCATAGATATGATTAACTTTGTAATTATTATTCTGTTGTCAGGACTGCTATTTTGTAAACTTGTCTAGATAATCAGTGATCTATTATAAATAATTTTTATTTATGGCTAGTCACTACAGTAATTGTTGACCATAGATAAGCAGCCGAGTTTTGTTAACCGCCTTCACCTTATGTAGTTGGTATGTACGGGCCCTAATTAGGTCCCTTCAGGTTTCGTTATTGTGCCCATTATTGAACATTCATACTGAAATGTAAACACAGTACTACTTGTCTTATTGTATTGTATTGTATTGTATTGTATTGTATTGTACTGTATTGTATCTAAACATTTATAAAGCGCCTCTCACAGTGTTCGCTAATCAGAGGTGCTCCCAGTGCGAAAGACCCAGTGAATAGAAAGTGGTTTTAAGACAACGGAACGAGGCACTTGGGCCACCAGCTAATAAAGAGGCACGTGTCAATGCAGGGAGTTGATTCCATAGAGCAGAACCAATAGGCCCTACAAGAAAAGGCTCGAGTTTTGGCCATAGTGGTTCTGGTTCGTGGTACAAGAAGATCATGGCGATTAAGCGATCGCAGTGGACGGAGGGAAGTAGCTGAAACTGGCAGACGAACAAGGTCACAGAGGTACTTGCAATGGGTGCTAAGCCTGTATAGGACCGAAGGACTAAAGTGAGAACCTTAAGCTGAATCCGAGCATGCAGTAAGGGGAAGCCAATGAAGATGATCGAACATGAAAGAGGAAATATGAGACCAGCGAGGAAGTCTGGCTATTAATCTGGCGGCAGCATTTAAAAC
Organism: Allolobophora icterica; assembly: GCA_963556255.1. NCBI lineage: Eukaryota > Metazoa > Annelida > Clitellata > Crassiclitellata > Lumbricidae > Allolobophora > Allolobophora icterica. The sequence continues at coordinate 52,456,120 of OY744607.1, read as the reverse complement.
AGTCTGGAGGGGGAAAGGCAGACTTTTGGCAGCCCGATGAAAAGAGAATTACAGTAGTCAATTCTGGAGCAGATGAAGTCGTAAAAACTTATGAAATGTTCTGATGGACCAATCAACTGGTGGTTATGTTTATGGTTTTAACTGCAATTCAGTTGCTATGTAAAGAAAACGTGATACTATCTGACCGCCAGAGGCGCTTTGATGCGACATGTTCGCTGCTATCTTGCTCTGGAACAATAATGCGTTGCGTAATTTTTCATTGTTTTGCGCAGATGTTGTGGAGTTCGACAACACGTACAGTTGGGTGAACGCGAAAAAGGTCTCCTACTTGATCGAGGTCCTCGTTCCGGATATGAGTGGATCGGAACTGGAACGGATCGATTCAACGAATCTGTAGTATCCAGTTCGATCATTGCCTGCCTTCGTCATGCGTATGTGAGCAGGTGCTGCTTCGCTTGCCCTCTCGCCTGCATGCACCATTAAAATGTCAACACTGGAAATCGAACTATTCAGAAATTCTTCATGCACCATCCCACTACCACCATCATCAACGATATCCACCGTTGCACCAGGCCTTCTTCTGGGAACATGTCTCCTCTGCAGTCTAATCTGGTACCATAACCGACCTGTGCATGGGCGTCCGGAGGGGGGGCGCAAGGGGGCGCATTTGCGCCCCCTGGATTTTGCAAATATTTTATAAAAATTAAATCTGTTGAATATTATGATTATTACAACAGTCCCAACACGATGTTCAATGTGAAGAAACACTTTATTATTTAGGTGAAGTCCTTTATCATCATTTACTTTAAATTTTTTTCTATGCTTTTTTTATGCAAAAGCGTCATTTTGCCCCCACCAAAAAATGTTCCCCCTAAAAAATGTTGCGCCCCCCTAAAAAAATTCCTGCGGACGCCCATGGACCTGTGGCTCTTGATTTATGTAGCGCCGTCGTAGGCTGGTCTTGCTGACGCTGTAACGCTGAGACAAGTTGGATATTTAGCCTACATTTAGGTTAAATTAATTATTACGGTTAGTCATTATCCGAGTTGGTTGGATCACTGTCGACAGCTATGTATTCTTTGTCTGGTGATACCTTATGCAATATGCATTATACACCGGCGCAACAGAAGCTGTATATTTAACAGTGATAGGCACTAAACTATTTTTTTTAGTTAAACTAAAACTATTTTCCAACTAAAAAAATAGTTTAACTAAAGTTGGCAACTGATTTTGGAAATTAGTTAACTAAACTAAAAAAAAGTATTTAAACTTTTCCAACTTTTTTCCAACTTTTTACGACAAACATTTTCACAATAAAAGACGTTAATTGAACTGTAATAATGCAAAGCGTCAATGACAATTTCACCTTCAAACTATGCAATGTGTACTGTTCTGGCATACAGTTACATGTGTACTGTAAGTAGTGTATGAATTTGAAAACACAGGCTGTTAATGCTAAAACCATGCAGTGTTAAAATGTTTTTTTGCTGACAGTGTTCAATGTTCACTGTGGAAAAATAGTTGCATATTGCTGATTTTTTTAGTTAAACTTTTTAGTTACCAACTAGATTTTTTTAGTTAAACTATGGTTTTAACAAAACTATTTTTTTAGTTAAACTTCTTCCTTAACTAAAATTTTTTAGCAACTTTTTAGTTAACTATTGCCCATCACTGATATTTAATAATAATATTCTTTATAAATTTCTTAATTCGTAATGAATTCTTAATTTCTGTATGCATTTCTTGATTAAGTTTGTGTTAATTTTTACGGAAAGTTAAAGGGAAATTTAAATTTCCTCAGAAGGCATGTCTACCGACTTAAACAGCAATTGTGTGGCGGACTGGCCACAGGGCATGAAGGTAGGTTTTATCGATAATTGCTGTGTTGTTGACGCGCTTTACGGCGACATAATGCATCAGCGGCCGATGCGTAAATGGTAGCGCTAACGTGATATAATAATAGCCAATATTTAAGTTTTAGCTTATTTTTGCCATTTAAGCGATTCAAATTATTAATTAGTATAATATTACACGCTTTTAGGTACAATATATTAGGCCTAAAGCTAGGCCGGCGCTTATTATCATTGGTAGATATTTCTATCTTAGACACCTGTATTTGAGAAGGTGTGCGTAGGCTAGTATATAAGGAACAAGCCACGGTATAGTGTGGCGAGGGATAAGTAAAGGCTGCCTCACGGTGTTTTGCCTATATGTGACTTGCTCTGGCAAAAGGAGGCGGAAGTCGCCAATGATAAAACAGAGAAATTAGCCAAAACACTAATCAGGTGTAAATTTTTTAATAATCGGTTTTTTGCATATATCAATAAATAAGATCTTATATTATATGAAAAAAGTTTTGATTTAATAATATTTCACCTATTTCATGACAAATTAAATAAGTTTGTGTGATTGATAAAAATTATCCGAGAATTTAAAATAATGTTTTGGACCAGTTTCAAAAGTATTTTATGGCCTTTATTCTCTTAGGAAGACCATGTGTAATACGTCATTTGAAAGCTTATGCATTCCACTTGCTGAAAATAGCCTCAATTGGCGGATTTTCCATAGTGATTTCCATAGATTTAAGGCTAAAAACACTGAAACTTTGCGATTTATGTTTATTTGTATTAAGATTTGCATGCGTTTTTCTCGAAATTCTACTTCCAAGTACCAAAACATTCTAAAATTCATATCTCTGGAACCAATAAAGATAGAATAATAATTTTTTCAACATTTTAAACAGAAATTACTATTTATCATTTTAAGCCAAAAATATACAAAACTAAATTTTTTTGACAACAGCCTCCTTTTGCCAGAGCAAGTCACATATTGTAAGGCGGCGAAGTTGCGCTCTGCATGTACACGACACGGTGCTTTAGTGTCGTTGGTTCGGCGAGTGTTTCCTGGGTTCGGTTACGAGTGATTTTACGGACACGGCGTCCGGTACAAGGCTAATCAGTGCGCTCCCGAGTGACAGCCGCCCCATAGGCGGTCTGACCAGTGCTGGCAAAACGCCGATCCAACGGAGTAAGGGCCCACTCTGTTGTAGATCGCGAGCGGTACCGAGTCTGATCATGGAAGGCTGATTCGGGGAAAGACCGATCGTGAGAAATAAATGCTCACAGGTCTGTGTTCGGTAAAGTCCGGGGAAGGCAACTCCGGCGGCTCCGTTCGATAGATATACGGGAAAGGTCCCGTCGGTGTCTGGTTCGCTGGTTACCGTTCGATAGTCCGGGGAAGGACCCCGCAGATAAAAAGGTCTGTATCAAAAGACGGGGAAGCAGACCCCGTAGATGTTCGTTTCGATATATACTGGAAAGACCGGTTGGTGTCAGGTTCGAGATATACGGGAAAAAGACCGATCGTGAGAAATAAAGGCTCACAGGTCTATATCGGTAAAGTCCGGGGAAGGCGACCCCGCTGGTAAACCGTTCGATAGTCCGGGGAAAGACCCGGTGGTTCCGTTCGATAAAGACTGGGAAGCAGCCCCAGTCGGTGGCCGTTCGATAAAGACTGGAAAAGATCCCGTGAGGTGACATTTCGATACATACGGGGAAGACCCGGTGGTAACCGTTAGAGATACACGGGCAAGGACCCGGTGTTGACCAGCAGAGATACACGCGGAAAGACCGCGCCGGTGACCGTCTGATAAACACGCGGAAAGGCCCCGCTGTTGACCGTTAGATATACACGGGTAAGGACCCGGCGTTGACCGTCAGAGATACACGGGCAAAGACCCGGTGTTCGTGATAACTCAGTTCAAGTATCGTCCATAAAAAGTTAACCAGTGCGATCCCGAGTTACAGCAAAACTGATCACTCTTGGGTGATGGATTGACCGCCGATTCGACAGGGCTGGGGCCCACCCTGACGTTAGATCGCGAGCCGGTCTGAATCCCGATTGTGGAAGTTTAACGGGCTGTGTAAACCTCGGGGAGAGACCGATCTTGAGTAATATAGAGAACACAGGTCTGTATCGGTAAAGACGGGGAAGCAGACCCCGTCGTTGGTGACCGCTCGACGTGTACGAGAGAGGTACCAGGTTGATTCCGTTCGGAAGTACGGGGAAGCAGACTCCGTTGGTGACGTTCGATAAAGACGGGGCAGGCAAGACCCCGGTGGTTCCGTTCGATACACAGGTCTGTATAAAAACGGGGAAGGCAAGTCCCCGATGGTGACAGTTCGATATGTACGGGGAGGGTGACCCCGTTGGTTCCGTTCGATACACAGAATACGGGGAAGGTAAGACCCCGGTGATGACAGTTCGATATGTTCGGGGAGGGTGACCCCGTTGGTTCCGTTCGATAACATCGGGTAACTTACCCGCCTTTCTTTTAACTCGCGGGACTAACCGCAATCTCTCAACTCGCGGTGAAACCGAAATATCTCAACTACACATAAAAGCCTATACATATTAGAGTATACAATTCACAATAAACAATTATACATTTCTACGCTGAATCTTAACTCGCGGTCTTCCGGCAAGTTTCTTCCTTTACCTAGCTCCGTCATAGTTACTCCCGCGGTTTTCCCGCATATCTTTCTTTGGCCTACCTAACTTCGGTTTACCGAAAATCTTGACTCGCGGAACTAACTGCAACTTCTGAGTTCGGGGAACTGCCCGAACAATCTGAACGTGGATCGTACAGGTGTGTGAAAGACAGGAAACTTCCCGCAGTGGGAAGTGATAACACAGGTCTGTGTGAAATAATGGGGTAACAGTACTGATAGTTACTCCACTGGTACCGTTAGCAGAATCGAGTCTGTGTACTCGGAATTGGAGTTTACGAGTCTGTGAGCTCCCGGGAAAACACAACCGTATAAAAGGTTATGTAAACCGGGTAGGGATACGCCGCAACGAGATGATACAGCGGGCCAGATCCCTAGGTGAAGAGTACGCGAGTTCCAGGTAAACAGAGATTAAATCAGACCAAGAGGAAGAGATTAACCTCAAAGTTCGGGTCGGGTAGTCGGGTACCCAGGTCCGAAAGAGACAAGTTCGCGTTTTGCTAGCCGAAGTTTAGCTAGTCAGAGTCCCTAGGTGAGGAGTACGATAATCCCATGTATGAAGGGAAATAATAAAGCAGACCAAGAGAGCGATACGTGAAAGTCCGGGTAGTCGGATACCCAGGTAGAAACATATTTGCTTGTCGTAACACACAGCTCTGAGAACTGACTGAAGTGCGAGGCTGGGCCCCCTCGTGCGTAGGTCGGAACGAAGTTCTGTGTGTAGATAGCGAAGGTTAGAGGGAGGACCTTCACTATCAGAGTGCCATAGATACCCTTACCGTTATCTCTCGAAGCAGAATTTATCACTGTGTTGGTCGATAATTGCCAACACAGAAGACGGGTAAGGAAACTTACTCCGGAGATGTGGTGCATGATAATATACGTGTGAGGCCGGTACGCCACACACGGAAATGGAGCGAGAGACACATGACGGTGGGAAGACAGTTGTCAAATGGACGGGTGCCTAGACGACAAGACACAGAGAGTTACCGTTGACAGTTGCCCAATAGACCGGTGTCTAGGACGATTCGACGTAGAGGCTTGTCATTTGTATTCCTAGTTTCCGATACTTAGAAAACGTTTGGTGTCCCTTATAAATGGCGATAGTTCAAGAGTCACGAGATGTATAATGGTGCGTCAAGGTTTAGATCAGGTGGAGAGTTGGAGGAAGCCCGTAGCTAAGAAGGCACATAAAAGAGGAAGACTCCTGCTGGTAAGAGAACGAACCCTGTTCTGAAGGACGGCCATCCTGCAGGACGTTGCCCATCCGGCGACCGCGGAAAAGAGCAGAGTCAGACCCAGAGACAGAAATGTACAGTGTTGCCTTTCTTAAGCGGCCAATCTTGATTCTCCTCTGATAGAAACGTTCACTATGAGCAGAGATAGAGAACAGCCATTTTACGGTGAAAGTACACAAGGCAGTGTGACTCTGGTGGGGCTCCAGACGGGCAGTGGGCTGGAGTCACCACCACCAGGAAACCCGTCCGGCGCGACGAGAGTGCAGGCGTCCGGACGGGCGCAGAACGCCACAATTGCTCTGCGCTAGATAGGCTAGTATTTATTTGAATTTAGAGGATGAAACTAACGCATAAATTATACATCTTCGTTTATTCAGCATCCGTCGCTAAGTGGCGCCACAAGACGTCTAAGGAATGTTTCTAGTCCATCGTTAATCCGTGAAAACTTCTATATTACGTCATAAGTCAATAGATATAGAAAACGGTGTTGGCGTTCCTAGTAAATAGCATCCGGGTTGTACGGACCCCTTTGCGGGTAGGCGTATGGGCCCATGGGTGGGTACGCCCCAAAGACGGGGTAGCCACTATCGTAGGCGGGGTAGTTTCTGTCCTGGGCGGTGGCTGGATAATCCCCGTGCGAGGGTGATGGGTAGAGGTCTTTCTGAGCGTAACCGGCGTTGGGGGATTGGTAGCCAACTGGGGACTCGTTGTTTGGGTAGGTGACGTCAGATTTCTGGTATGTGACGTCGGATTTCGGGTAGGTGACGTCAGACTTGTGGTAATCATCCTTTCGGTTATAGTTCTTGTTCAACTCTTTATCCTGACAACACGAAATAATTCAATCACAATTTCATCTAATCCGAGGAGTATAATTATTCTAAACTAATCTAATCTCAGCACAATATAGAGTAGACCATCATCATCGTGATTAGATCAACAGTAATTTAGTAACTACTAACTATAAAGCGAAATGAATATTATTGTTAGTTAGTAATTAATAACTTTCAGTGTTGTAGGCCTATGCAAGACTTTAAACTCCAAGACACTACCAAGACACTGGAGTTCCAAGACTGAAACCAAGACAAAGACTATAGGGTACCTAGACTGAGACAGAGAACAAGACACGAGGTCCAAGACAGTACAAGACAGGCCCTTTAGAATTGATTCCACAGGGTAAAACAGACTAAATGATAAAGACAACTAACGTAGGCCTATCAGGATCCAAGCTTTCTTACCATTACATTTCATGAATACGAGATCCTCGAGCATAGCTGTCACCTAGATGAATTAATTATCTGTTCTAATTGGCACTGACAAATTTTATAGCGCAAGAAATGAGGACATTTTGCGCGAGACTTACTGAGACCAGGTTTTTACCTTTACCTTGTATTCCTGAAGAGTTTCCTTCTTTCCGTAGGTTCCTTCCAGCTTCCCATCGTAGGAGGATTCCTTTTTATGGGTTCCTTCTTTTCCACTTTCGTATGCGATGTTGGGAGCATAATGTTCCGGTCCGAGACCGTAGTCTACTAAATTGACGCTACACAGGTCCGTGTAACCGTAGTAGTAGCCAGCTTTGTAGGAGGGGTAGCCGCTCGTCTTGGTGCCAGGGGGACAGGGTTGCTCGTGGGAGTAACCGTTGGAGCACATGACGAATGTCGAGTCGTCCTTGTAATACAGACCATCACCCTGGCATTTCTCTAAGAAAGGAATTAATTTATATTAAATTGTTTGGTAGTTCACTCACTTATAATTTGCTCAACTTTTGTGGTTATTATTATTATTATTATTATTATTATTATTATTATTATTATTATTATTATTATTATTATTAGTAGTAGTAGTAGTAGTAGTAGTAGTAGTAGTAGTAGTAGTAGTAGTTGTTGTTGTAGTAGTAGTAGTAGTAGTAGTAGTAGTAGTAGTAGTAGTAGTAGTAGTAGTAGTAGTAGTAGCAGTAGTAGTAGCAGTAGACAGTAGTAAGTATGTAAGTAAGTAAGTAAGTATATTCTTTTTATCGGCAGCAAGACGGACTCCGGTGTACATACAACATAAGTCAATGCATTCTACATATATAAAACTTGTTTATGTTATTTTGATCGGCTATTGGTTAAACTCAGTCATGAGAACGGGACCGGAGAGAATATGCCAACGGTTTTTTGGGGAGTAGTAGTGGCAGAAGCAGTAGTAGTAGTAGCAGGCCTAGTAGTATTCGTGTTTGACAAATCTGTTGGAGTTCTTTGACGAGGTCTATGAGAGGATTGACGAGGGAAAACCTGTAGATGTAATTTACTTAGATTTTGCCAAAGCATTTGACAAAGTACCTCATGTAAGGCTGGCCAAAAAGTTACAAGCAGGTGGGATTAGAGGGCAGGTACTAAGATGGATTCAAAGCTGGTTATCAGGTAGAAGACAAAAGGTGGGCATAGGTGATAAACATTCTGGCTGGACGACAGTGCTAAGTGGAGTGCCACAAGGATCAGTGCTTGGGCCACTGCTTTTCGTACTTTTTATTAATGACATAGACGATGGGATTTTATCTAAAATTTCTAAGTTTGCGGATGATACAAAACTATGTAGAGCAGTGGATGATGAAGAAGAAGCAGAGATACTGCGGGAAGATCTAAGAAGAATGTTCAGATGGTCACAAGACTGGCAAATGCTCTTCAATTTGGAAAAGTGCTCAGTGATGCATATGGGGAGGAGAAACAACGAGTTTTCATATGAAATGGGGGGCACGGTGTTGAAAGTGAGTGATGAAGAAAGGGGGTGCGCCGACAAAACGGCGCAGGACAAAACGGCGCAGACATAACGGCGCAGACAAAACGGCGCGGCAACAAAACGGCGCAGAACAAAACGGCGCAGACAAAACGGCGCAAACTGAACTAAAGAACAATAGTTTATAGTAGTTTAATATATACTAAAATATATACTAGAACTAACTGTGTATCTTCATCAAGTCTTTTAGTTCATAGTTCATACGATGTCATAATCTTTGCGCGTCTACCCCTTCTTTGCCTGCCGATATAAGTATCTTCCCAACAGAAAAGGTGAAAAGGTCTCAACTAACTCGTCGAACGCAGCCGGAGCATCAGCAACCGGAACGAAGGCTAAAGCCAACAGCATCTTCACGCATATACGAAGATTTTCATCTTCACGGTTGGACGCTGCAAGGTTAAGGTCTTGACCCTTGCGCCACATACTCTGGCCGAGATGGAAAAAGCATCCAACAAGTCGTGTATCCGGGAAGACAATCGCGCAGGCATTCTGACTTGCCTTCTCGAAGTCCGACATTATACGATTAAAATGTAAATTATACTAGAAGCGGGAAGAACGATTAAAATGTAAATTAAACTAGAAGCGGGATGAACGATTAAAATATGGCTAAAATATAGCTAATATTAGTAGCTGGATCAACGATTAAAATGTAAATTAAACTAGAAGCGGGAAGAACGATTAAAACGTAATTAGACTAGAAGCGGGATGAACGGCACTGTTTGCTCACTAATAAGCAAACAATCACTAGACGGGTATCATAATCTTTGTACTGCGCCGTATTGTCTGCGCCGTTTTGTCGGGGTACTTTGAATTGCGCCGTTCTGTCTGCGCCGTTTTGTCTGCGCCGTTATGTCTGCGCCGTTTTGTCCTGCGCCGTTTTGTTACGGCGCCAAGAAAGGGACTTGGGAGTGATTATGCACAAGAGTGCAAAACCTTCAAGGCAATGTGCTGAAGCAGCAAAAAAGGCTAATTCAACTCTAGGTATGATAAAAAGGACAATAGTCACCAGAGACAAAGATATAATAATAAGGTTGTACAAATCACTGGTTAGGCCACAGTTGGAATACTGCATCCAGGTATGGAATCCATACCTGAAACAGGACATGGAAAAACTGGAGAAAGTACAAAGAAGAGCTACGAAAATGATTTGGGGCTACAAGGATCTGAGCTATGAAGAAAGGTTGAAAAGGTGTGGACTAACAACATTGGAGAAAAGGAGGAGCAGAGGAGATCTGATTGAAGCTTATAAGATTATCACTGGAAAGGAAGCACTGCAGTGGGAGAGGTTCTTTGAATTAGCACCGAACAAGGCAACTCGGGGACACAGGTATAAATTATTTAAGAGGCCGAAGGGAACATTAGGGCAGAAATTCTTTAGTGCAAGAGTTGTAGACCTGTGGAATGGTTTGGACGATAGTACTGTCTCAGTGGACACTATAACAGCTTTTAAGAAGAAGCTAGGAAAATTGGGCTATTAAGAGTTCGAGGTAACTTTGCAGTGGTTCTAACACAGACTACACGTCTTCTGAACCACTTAAAACCCTTGTTATGTTATGTTATGTTATGTTAATAGTGATGAATGAATGATTGAGTGAATGAAGCAACAAATGGACAGAGGGGTGGACGGACGGATGGATTGGGTATGTTGGGGGGGGATGACTCGGCGAACGGACAAATGTAAGGATATTGTGAGTGGGCACTGACCTTTGAACTGACCGCCATAGTAGTATTTGCTTTCCTTCTGGTAATCGGACTCCTTCGTATCCTCGTATCCTCGACCGTTTTCACTCCGGCTTTGAGCCCCGTACGACCCTCCTCCGTACGACGGCTTCCCGTAAGCCGCCCCTCTGTCGCCTGATGGCGTGTAATCCACCGCCGTACCCAGTGACGTCATGCTCCACAGCAGCACCAGCGCTCCTCCGAATCCAACCATTTTCCTCGAGTTGTTAGCGTTAAATACTCGACACTAGATGGCGAACGTTAAATTCTAGTTCCAGCACGAGATGACGCACGGCGACGTTGTATCTACGCTTGCAGTGACGATGTATGATTGACTAGCGAAGAACCGTAATTTATATTGCGAGAGAAAAGATATAGTGGCGCCACGCGGCGACCAGCCGTAACATGATAAATGGCTGACGTGTGTCATGATACAAGCTGTGACGCATTCCGCGTTAGTTTTCACGCATACGGCGCAAATTCCTCCATTAGTCAATGCATTCAATTGTTGACTAAAGGTCTACATTTTCGTACGGGCCTTTGGGCCCAATTATAGGCCAGGCTGCTATCCGTAGGTGAACGCCGCGATATGCAAGAGCCTCAGGCTGAAACTATGCGCTGCTGATAATTATCGGCCTGTTCTGTGCGATTGTCACACGTGTGTCCATACAGCTGAGCACACTTGAGAACTTTTTGCATGCGACGCATGAGCAGGCTGGTACTATAGACATCTATTCATAACACAATATGCTTTTGAGCAATGAGCAGTAAGCACGCGATCACACTGTAGACCCTATAGGCTACATGAGCCAACAAATCAGTGAAAAACAATACACAAAGTATAATAATCTTTTTCATAATGCTGGCGGTGATAAACATGATGACCGTGGTGATGATGATAATGACCCTAATCGTGACAAATTGGCGGTTTAATGAATTAATGTTGAAGAAGTCTAGCGTGAGATGGGCTATGCACACGATGGGATAAAACCGGTAACCGATTAGCCTAGTTAGAGAGCTCGGTCTGTCTAACGTGGAGAGAATGAGTTCGAGCTTCCAGACGGAACCTTTAAATATTCCTTCACAGACATATGCTAAGTTCTATCGATGCTCTGATATACGACACATGTAAGCTTCTATAATCTTGCGCGATAAGTTGAGCACTGGAATGAGCTAGGACAATATCAAACGTAGATGTGTATTTAATATTAATGCCGCCCGTTTATCCTTAATATTTTACATTGCTAATGGCGTCTATAAACTTTAAAACATTCTGACTCAAAGTTAGCGTCACACAAACTACATAGTTACGTTTCAAGAATAAAAAGGTTGATTTACTGAATTCTAAATACGTCACTAAATGCGCTATAACATTTTTATAATGTTATGGGCGGACCATTGCGTTGTCATGACAGCAGGGCCGCGAAATATTTACAACATGGACGATGTACGTCGTGCGCGAAGGTGACTAATCCGCTCTGAGTTAAATAAACTAATTAATTATTTGCGTGACTATACCAGGAGCAGAATTTAAAACAGAAAAGTGCTTACTTGAAGAATTCTGGCTATACTCTTGCGCGATAAGTTAAGAGATCTCGGTTTATTTCACCAAGCTGGTTTAATTTTTCGCTCATAAGTTACAGCGTTTGACGTCAAGTGAGTTGTTGCGGATGGAATTTTTTGTATTTCGAGAGCACGATAGAATCTTAGGAATGCACTCATCATTCTGACTACTTCTAACGATTCAGCGTCAAGCGCTTCAGTTCAAACTACCTCAATCTGAGTTTTTGTTTAAAAAACGTGCGTTATGGCACCGACAGCTAGTCAGGCTTCTTCCAAGCCCCCGGTCTATCCGAAAAATGTGGAGCCAGCGCATCGAGCTCCTTCTAAAACAAGAAGTCGCGATCCAGTGAGGAAACCGGCTGCAGATTCTGGACTTAGGAAGCGGTCACAGTCACAGGAGGTTTCAACTGGAAAGCGCAGTCAGTCCCGATCTACTAAATCGGTTTCTTCCACTTCTAACTCGTCGATCACAGCGAAACCTACAATCGAATCGAGAGATCAGTACATTCGAGCAGCTCAACGAGACAGCCAGTCCCTCGACGTCCGATATCAGAATGTTAGACTAAAGTCGGCAGCTCATGGTAAAACTGCCGGACCACTGAAAGCCTTTCCGTCTAATGATATCACAAATGGTAATACCCCAAATGATGCAGAAGGTACAGATTCTGTAAGCATTGAAAACCTTTTGGCTGATTTAAACGGGAACTATTCCCTGGCGGAAATTCCTGCACCGAAAAATGGTAGAAGGCAGTCGACGTCGGAAAAGCTGAGCACGTCTGGTTTTCCACGACCATTACCAGTTTTTATAAAACCAGATGTTTTGCCTTCAAGCTTGCAAACTCTTAAGTCAGACAGAACAGTCGGAAATGGTAGCGCTTCCAAACAAAGTGGTCGAAGCCACAGAGACTTGATAACCAGAATCGAGTCAGAAAAGATCGACAACGAAAACAGGAAGACTTCTGCTAAAGCTGCAGACAAAGACAACCAAGATGTTACTGAGACATTTGAAAGAATTGCACTTGATTCCACCACAAGAAACGCCAAACCGCGAACTAGCGTCAAAGCAGAGTTGCCTGATATCGAAGTGAAGGGAAATTCTTATGTTAAAGCAGAGACCGCAAGGAAAAAAGGATCCTATCCAAAATTCACAGAAATCACAGAAAAATCAGTTCACTTGGGAGTGAACGGTGGGGGTGAAGTTCTTGGGGGTAGATCACAGACAGAGGGTTATGACTGCTCGAAGGAACGAATGGATCCGGGGGTAAAGAGTCGATCGAGAAGGCCTTCGATTGGGCCGATCAAGGATCTTACAAACCACAGCGTTTCATCAAAACCAAGCAAGTCGGACTTCCGGACAGAAACTTTTGTTTTTAACGTCGATCAGAGCTTGGAAACTGAAAACGATGTTGTAGATCGAAATCAAAAAACAAATATTGACTCCGATACAAAACCGTCTTCATCTCCTGTGAGTTTTGCAAAAAAATTTCTCGTCCAGCTTTCTCTGTTTTCTAATTAACGTTTATGATTAGTTCTAACAAAGTATGTTGTATGGAGATACTGTTGTATTTAATTTGACACCAAGGCAGGATCCAGTGGGAGCACTCTGGCAATGACTCTGAAGTCATCTGGCAACTTTAGCGGTTTCATGAGAGTGGGACACGGTAGCCAAGTGGTTGAGCCTTTGCTTTGTAACGTGGAGAGTATGGGTGCGATCCTCCTCCACTGAGACGATTGCTGTGTAGGGACCTTGAGCAAGTCCTTCACTCACAATTGCTCAGTGCCATCAGTTGATGCTTGGTCATTAGGTAGTGCTTAATAAATGGATAATAATAATAACAATAATAATAATAAAAACTTTAAATTCTGTGTTAGCTGAAACCGTCCTTGAGCAAGTCCTTCATTCTCAATTATTCAGCACCATCGATTGATACTTGGTCATTAGATAATGGTGCTTAATAAATGCATAATAATAATAATAATAATAAGAACTTTAAATTCTGTGTTAGTTAAAACCAGTGGCAGTGCTGTCATTGGTCGCGTTAGGTCATTTCCCAGGTTCTGCAAGCCAACTACTCCATAACCTGCCTATTTTACTCTTGACCTGCTTTACGTCCTGCCTACTACCTACTGCTGTGTAAAATTCTGTGGACTTTTTACTATCTTTTTTACATTTAAAACATCAGCATCTATTCCATAACCAGGGGTAAAGTGGGCCATTCCCACCGCTCTCGAAATTCTTTGCTTGCGTTCCCATTGCTCACGCGTGCGTTCCAATGAAACTCTTCTTTGGTGTTCCCCCTGCTCACCCAAACCACTTTAACCACTGTCCATAACATAACTAGTGCAATTATTAGATCAAAACGACTTTTTTTACGTTTTATCTAGTATGCCAGTAGAAGTCTGTGTTGTAAACTTTAAAATTGAAATGCTTCTTCGACCTGCTGAATAACTCCCATGACCCTGACGCGACCTGCTGAAATTGTACAGCTGGCGCCGCCACTGGTTGAAACTCTCCTTGAGCAAGTCCTTCATTCACAATTACTCAGCGCCATCGATTGATACTTGATCATTAGATGATGATGATGATGATGATGATGATGATGATGATGATAATAATAATAATAATAATAATAATAATAATAATAATAATAATAATGATAGTTGTAATAATAATAATGAATAATGAATCTCTTGGTTCACTTGTTCCGTTATCTGCTTGCTTACAAATGAACATCTGTTCTTAATGAACTTTACCACCACTTACGATATCGGTCGCTGCTGCGGTGCCTAAAGGATCAAGTGTCTTAGTACATAGCATGGCATACAATAGCATAGCATACAATAGCATAGCATACAACAGCATAGCATAAAAAAATTAACATCAGCACAACATAATATTACATATGTATAACATAAACTTAACATAATATTATTATAGCAGAGATTTTAATTGGTTCAGAAGACATGCAAGTGGTTTGATCTCCCTCCCGGATTTTGGCCTGGCACCGGAACGGAAAAAACAACCTGGACTGGTGATTAAGCTAGTCTCCCGGCGTGGCTTTTGTGTGGTGCTGAGAAATTTAGGAGCTTCCCATTACATTACATTTACAAGTAAACCTGGAATCCTGTATCTATTCATGTAGGGCTGTATTCATCTAATGTACTATTTGGGAAGTTGCCAAAGTTAAGGTGTTGGCTAAAACATGAATTTGTAAAAAAGTTTAAAACTTTAAGATAACTGTTTTTCTGTATTTTTCAGGGTTCTGGAATTGGGAAGTCTGGGAAAGCTGGAGTAGTTGGCTTGCAGAACCTGGGAAACACTGTATGTTGGATATCTGATGGAGGAAAAGCATTTGTTCTGTTTTCTTGTTCTCTTCTGCTTCAGTCTCTCCTCCACCTCCTCCTCCTCTCCTCCTCCTTTTCCTGCTCCTCCTCTTCCTACTTCATTTCCTGTTCTTCGTTCCTGTCTTTGCCTAATCTTCCTCTTCTATCGCTTCCTTCATTCCTTTGTTCATTTATTCTTTCTTTCTCATGGTCACATGATCACCTTTATCTTTTATTCCTTGACTGATTTATTTATATAATATTATTATTAGTATCATTGTTTTTATTATTATTAGTAGTAATATTAGTAGCAGAGTAATAGGAGCAACAATAGTAGTGTTGTTTTTGCTATTATTATTATTATTATTATTATTATTATTATTATTATTATTATTATTATTATTATTATTATTATTATTATTATTATTATTATTATTATTATTACTATGGAAAATATTTAAACATATATACATGCTTACATACATACATACATACATACATACATACATACATACATACATACATACATACATACATACATACATACATACATACATAGTAATGAGAAGAATAATTATTATTATAAGTGCTATTAAAGACATTGGAACAGTCTCTATTATTATTATTGTTAATTATTATTAACATTACTGATATAGTGATATTATTATATTAATATTATTATTACTGTTATAGTTATTATTTGTAAAACTGCTTACTGTTAATTAATTACAATATTAAGACCTTTCTAAAACCTTTTCAGTGCTTCATGAACAGCGTTCTCCAATGTCTGTCAAACACTCGCCTTCTGCTCGACTACTGTCTAGACAGAAGATACGAGAAGGACGTCAACAGATCATCGAGCTCCTTGAAGGGCAAAATGATGAAGGGTATTTCTATTATTACACCATTCGGGTTACTATCACGTGATAGTGGGACACTGGCTGATTGGTTAGAGCGCTTGCCTTATAATGTGAAAAATATGGGTTCGATCCTCCTTCCCTGAGACGGTTACAGTGTGTAGGGACCTTGAGCAAGTCCTTCACTCACAATTGCTCAGCGCCTTTGAATGATGCTTGGTCGTCATACAGTGGTGTTTAATAAATGCATAATAATAATATTAATAATAATTAAGTGATAACAAAAATAAAAAGACTATGATAAAATAATGATAAAGAATATAATAGTATTGCTGAGGGATCTGAAGTACCTCGAAGAAAACAAAATTAGTAATATTTTTGCTGGACCGTCAAGTGATAGATCGGGGTTCAAATTCTTTTGTCAAGGTTAAGGTGGGATGATGAGACTGCCAAGACTGAGAAAAGTGAAGTTGCTAAAACTTCATACCATTCATTCATTCAATCAGTCATTCATCACTCGTTCAGTTATCATAAATTCTGACCTGTAATTCCACTGTAGTTTACTTTGTCTTTTTGGCCTTTTCTTATTTTATCTTCTATTTCCTTTTCAAGTCTATGCTGATCTGATGACTGCCATGTGGAGAGGATCTCAGAGCTCCGTCTCTCCAAGCGAATTCAAGTCCGAGATTTCCAACTTTGCCAAGCAGTTCGTTGGTTACCGGTTAGCATTTTAAGCACTCATTTGTCTGTTACTGTTTGTGATCGTGTAGTGGTTAGCATGTTGGACTGTCAACCGAGAGGTCCGGTGTTCAAATCCCCAATGGGGCAGAAATTTGGTTCAAGATTTCTGCTGCACCTGTGTCCCCTAGCCAACTCAGCTGTAATGAGTACACTGACCGTACTCTGTCAGTGGAAAGATGAGACAGTGAGGAAGAGGACTGGGTGCCTGTTCTCATATGCCAAGGCTGAGACAATGAAGTTGCTAGCATGTCATACCATGGTTGCCTCTCAGGCTAGCTCAAGGGACTGCTCTTCTTGTCTTCTTGTAATAATGTGTTTCAATACTTCTCATCGTGAAAAAACTTATGTGTTACTGTCCTTTGCTTTATGAAAACAATCAGTTGTTAATAGAGAGTCTGATGTTAGCAGCCAAAAACAAACAGATTGTTTTGTATGTGGTGTATTATGCTTTCTGACGAATTATTTTGCCTCCCCAGGGATTGCCCTTACCTTCAGGGAGAGTGATCCATTGAGGCAACACAAGAAGTAGCATGGGTACGACTTCGTTTTCTTAGATTCAGCACATGACAATGGATGGCCAGTCCCTCCCTCATCGCCTGACCCTCCTGTTGATGGTGTACAGTCGATGAGCTCATCTTAGAGTGGAGTTCGCTAAGGGACGCAAGTGGAGGAGCAGCTGTTACCTCTGTGATGAGGATTTGAACTGCCAACCTTTGGGTTTTATAATACCAATGTTCCAACCACTAGAGCATTGCACAGAATTAGGATTAATTATTATTATTATTTATTATTATTATTATTGTTGTTATTATTGTTATTATTATTACTAGTATTAAATTTAGTTTTTGTAAGTGTGTAAATTCTGTACTGTAAATCTGATATTGAAATTCTTTCAGGGAGCAAGATGCTCATGAGTTTCTGGTGTATCTGCTCGAAGCACTTCACGAAGATGTCAACCGAGTCCGAGAAAAACGAAGGCGGATCATAGACAGCACGGATGAAGTGGAGACGATCAGGTGGAACAGCTGGTCCATCAACCATCCATCCATCCATCTATCCACCCAGCCAGCCAACCTTCAATTCACCCATCACCCATTGACACACATATCCATCCACCCACCGATCCACCGATCCATCCATTTATTATTTAATGCATCGATCCATTCATCTACCTACCCAGCCAACCAGCCATTCCATCCATGCATGGATTCATCCATCCATCCATGCACCTATTCATTCATCCATCTATCCATCCATGCATCCATTCATTCATCCATCCGTCTGTCCATCCACACACCTATTTATCCACCCAGCCCACCTGCTGTCTATTAATCCATACCTCCATTCATCCACACTCTGCCATCCATCCATCCATCCAAACGTAATTTTTTCATTGTGTCTTATCTTGAAAAACTTTTACCTCAAAAGTACTTTGAAACTATGAAATTTGTCCCAGCTTGATGTGTTTTTTATTTTTTATTTCCAGTGCGGCTGAGAAAGCTAAAACCTCGTGGAAAAACTACCTCGCATGCGACGACAGCCAAATCAACGGTAACAGAGAGTTCTGTCCAAAGTCATTGGCGATTTTGATTTTAAATGGACTTTGTTTCTCTAGTTTTCATGAACAATAGTTGTAGTGACAACAGTGGTAGTAACAGCAGTTGTAGTGACAACAGTTGTAGTGAGAACAGTTGCAGTGAGAACAGTTGTAGTGAGAACAGTTGTAGTGACAGCAGTTGTAGTGACAACAGTTGTAGCAACAGCAGTTGTAGTGAGAACAGTTGTAGTGACAACAGTTGTAGTGAGAACAGTTGTAGTGACAAGTTGTAGTGACAACTGTGGTTCTTTTTGTATAGGCTAAATATTTTAATGAAAATTTTGAATATTAGACTAGACTGAATTGTTGCACTGGGGTTAGAATTGAATTAGATATGGCAAGGATTATGTTATGATTATATCAATTTAAACTAGGATTAGGTTAGATTATGCTAAGATTTTGACAGGTTGGATTATGATTAGGTTATATTAAACAAAGATTAGACTAAAGTGCGAGGATAATATCAGTTTAGACAAATATTTCATAAGATCATGCTAGGATAAGATTGGATTAGAGAAGGTTGAGATTCTTCTAAGATTAGATTGGATTATGCATTGATCTGATTATATGCCACAAATACTAGATGAGGCAAAAATAGATTAGATTAAGCATAATTTGGTTAGATCAGATTGTGAACAATCTAAATTAGAGTTGCTGTAGAGTAGCGTGGAGAGCCCGGGTTCGATCCTTCTCCTATGAGATGGTTACTGTGTTGGGAAATTGAGCAAGTGTTTAACTCACAATTGTTCAGCACTATCGACTGATGCTTCATCATCATCATCATACAGTGGCGCTTAATAAATGCATAATAATAACATGCAGTTAATATTCAGCATTGTAACGCTACGGCCTTTAGGAGTACTTTTACCAACTTAGACCTTGAAGAATAGGACCCATTGAAAAAAATTAAAATAATAACAACAATAATAATAATAGTTGATAATGTTGTAGATATTTTTGTGGGCCAGCTGAAGAGTACATTACGATGTCCCGACTGCTCATACGTTTCAAACACCTTCGAGCCTTTCCTCGCTCTGTCGCTTCCATTAAAGAAGGTACGCTTAGGCCAGTCAATGGAACAGCCGGTTTAGTGGCTGAACACCTGTATCTTTGAAGGTACATGTACTACTACTACTACTACCACCACTATTATTATTACCACCACCACCACCACCACAATAATACTACTAATACTACTACCGCTACCACTGCTATCAACACTATCACTACTACTACTACTATTACTATCACTACAACTACTTAGGAATGGAAGTGGTTTTGGTGAAGAAGCTGTTTCAGTAACTCTCGGCCTGTATCTGCCCATTTTGCTCAGTTGCTTATGTCATTTCATTCTCAGCTTGACTTATCTTTGTTTCAAATTGCTTATCCACCATTTGCTGCCTCTCTTTCTCAATGGACTGGCCTCCGGATGTTGACCTGATTACGGCTTTGTCTTTGTCGCGCCATCGGGTTGTGCATTAGACACTGGCGCTACAGAAGTTACTAATTACAATTAAAGTAGCATAGGGAAGGGCCTTGTTTCCATCTGATTGATTAGAGTGTCAATATCTGTCTTGAAGGTGAAGACGCGAATGTCACTTCTAGATTGCTTCAAGCTGTTCTCGCAGGAGGAGGTGCTTGACTACGAAAATCAACCAGTCAGTGGTCACACTTAACCTCTATTGTAGTTACCTTGGTTGATTACCTAACCTTAATTTACCTTACCTGTCTTATCCTACTTACATTTCTCAGTGTTACCTTCCTTGATTTAGCTTTCCTTCCCTTACCTTTATACAGTTACCTCATCTTACCTTGCTTTATTTAACCCCATCTTACCTTCCCATACCTTAATTTAGCTTACCTTACTTTACCATTAGTTTCCTCGTCTTACCTTTTTTTTATATAACCCCATCTCACCTTCCCATACCTTAATTTAGCTTACCTTCCTTTACCTTACCTTTCTTTATGTAACCCTATGTTATGTTCGCATGGTTTCAGAGATGTGCCAAGTGTCAAATGCAGAAGTCCTGCACGAAACAGATGTCGATCCATCGCTTTCCAAAAGTCCTAATTATACGTATCCAAACAGAGCATAAAATGTCATAAAATGTTGATTTAAAGACTAATACCATATCTTACCTTACCTCTTTTATTACCTTGTACTTATCTTTCAGAATGCATTTTTACCTTATCTCCTCATCTTACCTTTTTCCTGTACTTTTTAACCATTTCTTTAACCTTTCCACCTACTTTTTCACCTGACCATTTCAACTTTTACCTTCACTTTTCTTCTGCCTTATACCTTGCCTTTTTGCCTTTACTTTTGCCTTGCCTTCTTACCTTGCCTTCTTACCATACCTTTTCCCTTTTTGCTTCTTACTGCAATGAGTCGGTATTGCCTTAGTTAATTACCTTATACCTTAGTTAATTACCATAAGGTATCATATACCTTAGTTAATTACCATATACCTGTCGCATTGAAACGGTTGCTTCCTTAAGAATGGCTGTCCAGACCTGATGAGGTTTAAGCAGGGCTCCTCAACGAAACTGACCACAGAAGTGTCCTGTCCACTGCGGGACCTTGACCTCTCCGAGTTTGCCACTGCAGAATCAATGCCAGGTAATGCCAACCACTTTAACCTATGTATGTATGACATTGTATATATGTGTGTGTGTGTGTGTGTGTGTGTACAATGTATGTGTGTTTGTATGTGTGTATGTGTTTATATGCATGTTTACATGTATGTGAACGGATGCATGGACATACATAAATATATACATACATTCGTACATAAATAGAAACTTCAGGTGTGGCCCGTTGGCTGATTGGTTAGAGTGCTTGGCCTGTAACACGAAGTGTACGGGTTCGATCCTCATTCCCTGAGACAGTTACTGTGTATAGGGACCTTGAGCTCAGTGCCATTGATGTTCTGCCATTAGCACTTTTGAACTTTGGAGGGAGGACAATGTCAAATGCAGTTGTATAGACACATACATACAAACACATACATACACACATATACACAAATACATATATACACACATACATACACACGTGCATACATACATACACACACAGATACATACGTCCATACACACATACATATATACACATACACACACACATACATACATGCCCTGCTGTATGTATGAACTATTAAATGTATGCATGTCATGTACATAACTTTGCTCCAAAAAAACTCAAGTCCTGCATTCTGTTCCATCTTTAGGATCGTCTGCTCCCGTCTACAACCTATATGCCGTGTCGAATCACTCTGGTTCTCTGTACAGCGGTCACTACACGGCCTACGCCAGAAACCCCGACAGCAACCAGTGGCATCTCTTCAATGACCGAACGTAAGCTGGGCAAACACAGTCTGTCCCATTGGTTGTTTTCTAACAAAAGATTGAAGCCACTGCAGACGGACCAACCTTAGCTACATTGGTTAGAGCGTACGTCCCAGGAGCCTGTGTGCATGTGGGTGCCGGTTCGCATACAGGTGGTGGCATATTATGGAGATTTGAATCTCGGGGACCTTATAAGGCATGGCACCCATTCAAACGGGTGCAAGGGAATGGAGAAAGACAGCCAGACAAACAGACAGACAGAACATGAAAAGTATTGAATGGGTGAATGGGCTGGAATAGATTGGGGCTCCTTGGTTTGCAGGTCCTAGCATCGGGGATAGTACTGCTTACTGGGTTAGATAGGATGACAGATTTTATCCCATGAATCAAAGTTAAGTCAGAGTGGAGATATTTCTATTTTATATGCCTACAAGGGGACATTCGTTATAATGCTGCCTTTGGTGGGAGAATTTAAGACTTTAAAGATGAGCTGCATTTAACTGGTTTTCCAGTCGTTTTAAGTACGGTCTCATCGTTAAAGTGTTGAGAACCTTATAAGGGATAATTTATACATGGAAATGTAGTAAACCTCACTGCTCTTTATTCTCCAGAGAATTTGGTCTTTAAGTTCTTACTTTTGGACTTAATGTATTCACTTAATAAGTATTGATGTATTCACTTCATGTATTTAATTCTCCATAATGTATTCACTTTAATGTATTTAATTCACCTTAATGTATTCACTTTAATGTATTTAATTCACTTTTATGTATTCACTTTAATGTATTTAATTCACCTTAATGTTTTCACTTTAATGTATTTAATTCACCTTAATGTATTCACTTTAAAGTATTTAATTCACCTTAATGTATGCACGTTTATGTATTTAACATAACATAACATAACAAGGGTTTTAAGTGGTTCAGAAGACGTGTAGTCTGTGTTAGAACCACTGCATTAATTCACATTAATGTATTGACTTTAACGAGTTCCATTTCTCGTACTTTTCAGTGTTACCTCAGTCTCGCTTCCACGACTTGAGTCGGGTCAGCCATACCTCTTGTTCTACGAACGCCAGGAACAGTCCACGTGACGCGACCGAGATTCTTGAGCCATCAAAACTACCTTCAGAATCCACGTCTCAATTTCAGACAGTTCAGTCACCTGCTTAGGTCGTCGGACCAAATGACACAATGCTGGTCAATTCAAAAGCCGATTATTGGTCAAGGTCACTAAAAAAATCTGTCAAGGTCATTAAAATATCTGGATCAAGGTCATTGAAATATCTGTGTCACGATCAGCAAAATATCTGTCAAGGCCAGTAAAATATCTGGATCATGGTCAATCAAATATTCGGATAAGGTCATTAAACTGTTGATCAAGACAAGAAACTTATGGTTAGTGTCACTAAACTATCTGCAATTAAATGCCACAGTAAAGGTTTACCTATCGGGGTCAAATCATTAAAATATCCATGGTCCAAGGTCATAACAGCTGGTCAAGACAAGAAATTCAGGATCAGGGTCATTGAAGTATCTGGGTCATGTTTATTAAACCAACTCGGTAGAGATCTGTTGACCTATCTGAGTCAAGGTCATTAAATATCTGGGTCAAGGACCACATGCATATATATACGCTATATATATTATATGTTGGGTCAGCGGGGGAACTAAATGGTAGTTTTATATTCAATCGTTGTGTACTGTTGGTCAGTATAAACTGTTCAAAAATGCGTTCCTTGGACACTATCGGTCGATTTAAAATCTGTAACTTTGATGAGAGTCTTGCTATTAGTAATTCTTTCAATATAGTTGTGTGAATGAGAGACAGACAGGCAGAGAGACAGACAAGCAGACAGAGAGTATGTGTACAATATTTAGATAACTAATTTAAATCTTTGTGTAGATAAATAATTTAAATATTTGTAACCTCTGAGTTGACCCAGTTTTAAATCTGACAAACTCTATCAACCAGAGGCGTAGCCAGGAAACAATTTCGGGGGTTTCCATTGGACATTGTCACAGAGTCAATTGTGAACAGTTAAATGTTCTTGTATTTTGCAATTTATTTGGGGGGTTGAACCCATAAACCCCCCCTAAATACGCCCATGCTATCAATACAAACTGAACGAGTTTTTTTCTCTAAGTGGCGCTGTATAAATGTCAGATTACAATTACAATTACAAACATCTGTTGGAACCTTCTATTTACCAAATGCATTACGATTTACTGGCAAAATATAAATGTTTACATGTATGGCATCTTGTTACGATGTAGTTCGTTGCTTTGTTACGTTTTGTGTGTAAACATTTAAGTCACTTTAATTTTTATTGTAACTAGTAGCTTCTATGCCGCCAGTGTCTAATGCACAGGCAACAGTTGATGGTGCTTCAAAATCAAGCTGTAACCAGGTCAATATTTCGTAGATTTTGCAAACTGATTCACACACAGCAAAATTATACACGAGAAATGGAGGGGATTTGAACGCCGACCTCTCGGTTGACAGTCAAGTACACTAGTCATCATCAGCTAAGACTGAGGAATTATCCCATCTTACAGCAACAGAGAAAGAAGAGCATTCCCTTAAGCCAGACAGAGAGACAGCCACACAGAAAGAAGAGCAGTCCCTTAAGCCAGACAGAGACAGAGATCCAGACAAACAGACAGAAACAGAGAGAAGAAGTGCTGTCATTTAAGCTAGCCCTGAGAGGTAGCCATGGTATGAAGTGTTGGGGACTTCATTTTCTTGGCCTCAGCACATGAGGGCGGATGACCAGCCATTTTCCTTGCCATCTCAACCCCCACCCCAACAGTGTATGGTCATTGTACTGATAATAACTGAGTCAGTCTCTCTAAACCAATTTTTGCTGTGGTGGGGATTTGAACCCGTAACCTTATGACTGACAGTCAATTGCCCTAACCACTAGGCACCCAACTTGTACCCTAAAGCCACACAAACTGTGGCTGGAGCATAGTGACTGCTGTCGAAAGAGTATTATTCATTGTTGCTCAGATTTGCCAGACTCTTCCGTCCAATTCTACACCCACAGTAATCATGTCTGCAGCCCAAGGGCCACAATCGCTGCTCTGTTACCAGACATATGACATAGTATGAGTAATCTGGGTATGTTAGTCTCTGCCGTTTCCAGACAACATTTAATTAACTGTTGATTAAACTTTTCTGATGGAGGGCAAAAGAGAAAAACTGTAGTAACAGAACATAAAAATATGTCTCATAATATAATACTTAACTTATGGAACCACTTTTGCTCTAATAATAAAATAAAATAAAATACCAAACAACAACAATAATAATAATTTATCGTGGGTAAAAATAAAAATAAAACAAATAATATTTTTCCAAGCCAGAACACAATGAACCTTGGGTAATGCATGTGAAATAACATAATATAAATTTACCTGGGCAAAAATTATAAAGTAATGTTATTGAAAATATTAATATTTATCTTTATGAAAGGTTGAAATTTAGCTTGACAGTGTTTGTAGACTAAACTTATGCTTACAATGCACTGTAGTTCAAATATCACAGACTTTACAAACTGTTCTCAGTTCATTTAATCATAACAAATAATATATATAGCTCCTTAGGCATTCTTTCTCCAAGGCACTGTATGTTTCTGTCTCACGGACACAGCCCAACGTCCTTGACCTTTGCTCCTCAGTTATGCAGTCCTTGTTCTCGACAGATCCTTTGGCTGTTGTGCAAATACAATGGTACACACCCAACAATCGGAAACTCTCATCTCACACATTGTAAATGTAAATCTACACAGTTTTTCACAGCGACAATATGGCCTTGACCCTGCTCATTTTTCAACGAACCAATTGGGCGAGAATCTCTGCATGTGTACAGCTTGTATGGATCTCTGAAGTCACATGGCTGACCTTTCCTAAACTTATGTAGCACCAGTTAGTATGAAGCAATGGTACATGAAGGAATTCCTCACGGTCCCTGGGTGACAAGACGAGTGCTCGACTGAGAGGTACCATCGTGGCAGTCGTGTGTTTACATACTGATCAAAGTTCATCCTATGTAGTAGCCATCTCACAGGATGCTTGAACCCTGCTTTACACTGCAAAGTGAGGACTAATTCAATCAGACACCATGATTGGAAGAATCTGCTAGACAAACACGCTTATCAACAACCTCAACGCACTTTCATCAACCCCTCTATTTAGAATTTGAATGCACTTTCATCCCACTGTTCGTATTCTGAACACTTGAACGCCTGCTCTGTGAGCTGTTTCAGCTTGCTCAACCTCTTGTCATTGTCGAACTGCTTTGTTGAGTGAGCCCCGTACAACGAATGAAAATGAAGAACAGACACATTTTTATACGGACCAAACCATTTCTCCATTTCCTCTATGGTAGCGCCATCTTCTAAATTCGCCGGCTGCAGGATTCGACAGTCGTCGGAGACATTCTTCGACGCAACCGACGTCGAGTTAATCAGCAGACAGGGAGTTTGCGACGTCTTGACTTCGGAAGGAACTTTGGGGTGTTTCAGGAAAACATGTTCGCGGTACAAGTTACGAAATGATTCGTCGAACAGCTTCACGCGTAACACGGACAGAAGAGAACATCTGTGCATCGGGTGACTGCACTCAATGCGCGAGTTGCAAGTGCAACACCGGAACGTCGGAAGAATGACCAGACGTTTCGTTACGGTCGCCAAGATCAGCGCGCTTTTAACTGCTTCAATCTCCGTCTGCCTCGTCTCCAGGCCGAAATCGAATGGATTATCGTACATTAAATACCTGGCCGAAGTGTTCGAGTAGTACGCACCACTGTCTACCATCCAAAAAAGGTTCTCTCGGAATCTGTATACTTTGGCAGCCGAGCTGCCTAGATAGTTGTTGTGCGCCATCACGCATTCGTCGCAGGTTGGCTTGTTTTCGAACATGCGGTTGCCATGCTCGAAGTAGAATACGCCGCACTGAAAAAGCTGCGTGGACAGCGAATGGATTTTCGGCAGACGTCTTTCCTGTCTCAAGACCTTGGCAGCCATGTTGATGTACGCCTGGTCGTGGGCTTTCTGGTATTTCACGTACAAGTTCCACGCCGTGTTGTAGAACGTCTGCGCGTCCGAAGTCGGTCGGACGTAGACAAACCCGCTGTTGTAGAGGTCGCGATCCATCTGGAAATGGATGTCGCATTCATCGCAGGGGAAATACGTGAAAGGATTGTGGAAGAGGATCACGTCGAGATCAACCACGAGCACCGTGTAACCGAGACTCAAAGCTTGAATGACGATCGCCGTCTTGACGTTTGTCTTTTCATAGTAGTCAACGGTACCAAAGTCACTTGCTTTGTCACTCGCGGAGTTCCCGTACTGGTGCAAACAGCATGGAACGCCTAGAATGTTTAATTCGAGATGAGAACGCTTGTCAGTGCAAACAAGCAGGAAGTTGGAAATGTTGAGCCGATCGATTGAAACCTCCTTGAAGTTCACGGCAAAGTCGAGGAATCCATAATCGACGATGCTCAGCATGACCTGTTTCTGTGCATTGGCGGCACGTTCCAGACCCGAAATAAATGAACTCGAAATGACTCTTTTAACATTTTCTGCATTCATTCTGACCTTCTGCTTGTCCTCTGCCACTCTACGTCCGCCTGCAGCCAACCGGCCAAAGGGTTTCTTTGTAAACTCGGCACGCTGAATGGCCGGAAACTTTTCACCGAACGCAAATGTAGGATTTGCAGGCTTCATTACAACTTCCTCCATTTCACCGCCCTTGTTATCATTATCTGTATTCGGCACGGCCATACCTTCAACTGAAAATGATGTCGATGGCAGACTGAACATGACAGTGACGCTGCTTCGCAACTGATATGCAACCAGTATAGTCGACACAAGGAAGAAGACAACAACAGCATGCCTAATGCGAATTATTCGCCCTACAGAAACAGACAGCATTGGTTCATAGTGTATGTAAAGGGCTGAACTGATTTAAAGTCTTTCAGTTTTATTTATTCATATAAAACCATCAGCGGATCTCTCAAAATACACCGATGGGCACACGATTGAACGTAATCATAGACTTCAAATTTCTAAAGCGCTACACTAAAGCTAAGCGCAAAGCACCAGTTTATTCACAATTGCTGTGTCGGATCTAAAGCTAAAGATCGATGTCCATTGGAGGTACTCGTGAACTAGTCTGGCGCCATTGAGCATTGCTTGTGAAACTATATTAGCGCTGTATAAATAAAAATTCGAACCTGGTAGTTACTTCCTAACTAAGGCGAAACGTATTTAATATCAACTTACTATATTTAAATGTTAAACAACGTGTTGTTATCTTACCTGGATAAACCATCATTTCTGTCGTACCTATTACCACTACGCTGGTTCCCCGACTTCCATTTGTCCAATCTGCAGCTAATATCTACTTCCGAGGCGCTCTCGAAGTACGCAAACCGGTTCCCGTTTTGCAAGAATTACCACGTTGAAAACTACGTTATTTTATACTATGCATAGTGACCGCAAAACCTCGACTCTCGAATTTCTGTCAAGTTGTCATATATATTCGTTTTCGAGCGTATCACACACATTCGCGGTCCAACTGGTCGTTTTCAATGAATTTAGGGGCCATCCACATATTACGTACGCACTTAGGGGGTGTCGGATTTTGGCGATTTTGCGTACGGGTGCGAACGGGGGGGAGGGGGGTAACAAAATGTGTACGTACCCAAAATAAATTTCTAATTATGACGTCCACATTAGCCTATTTATAACTCTGTATTATCCTATAGTCGTCCCATGGCATTTTATTACATTATATAAAAGCCACGTGCAGTTATTCTGTGCTGTGAACGACACCTATAATTTGTCTATATTGGCCCTTCAATAATCTGGCCTAAAGTGCAGACAGGCTGCCTGGAGACACTTTCTGCAGCTGGTCATCGGGGGGGGGGGGGTGCGTCAAACGTACGTACTCAGGGGGGGGGTGGTGGAAGAAAGTACGCTTGCGAACAGGGGGGAGGGGGTCCAATTTTCCCGGATTTTTGTGTACGTAATATATGGATGGCCCCTTATTGGGCAAGTGCCTTGTGGTAAGTTGTGTAATTAGGTGCCATACATAACATGTAATATAGTTTAACTATAGAAACTACTGCAGAAAACTTCTTAAAAACTTTTAGCTTGGAGTTACTAAATCATTATTAAACTAGATTATAATTAAATTTTATTAATATAGGAAACAGAGAATACAGACAGATACCAATTTCTCATATGTTGAGCTCAGGCAAAACAGACCAGTAATATTAAATCAGTACTCTGCAGCGTATCCTTTCCCAAGTAGTTTTGGGAAATGGCTATAATTAACAAGAGCTCGTTTTGAACAAGCTTGTTTCACGAATCATATTCGCACACAAATTCCAGCTTATTACAAAAGTCAGTAACAGTAAATTTCATTAATTTGTATCTGAATTAGCATTTAATTCATTAGTTTAAATTAATTTGTATTTAAAGCTAATAGTTAATTAGTTAATTAAATAAATTAGTAGTAGTTAATTTAAATTGCCGACAGCCTATTTCAATACATTAACTGTTCGACTGTTAACAAGTAGCCTGCAAGCCATTATGGTTTAAAGGCAACTGTAAGAATCAACCCAGACAGCCATGGTCATTTGGCCCATAGTTAAAGCCCACTTGGCTGCTGGTGCCAACAGCTGGCCCATTGTAGGTCCCGTAAAGTCAGGAAATAGCTTAATAATAACATTAGTGTTTTATCAGTAAAATTTTCAAGAAAACAATCATTCCTGGCATTCATGTTATTGGCCCACACAGCCGGACAACGCAAGTCACGTAGGGCCTAATAAATGTGGCTGTCAGGCTATACCTTAAACTGAAAGTGCCTTCAATACGAAACTAGAAACCAACCAGGGCCTCAGTCAGTCTCCACAAGAAGCCACAGAGCAAGGCCAATGCTTGTGGTTTTTAACCTCCCTTTACAATTCAACACGGAGGTTCATTCCAGGCAGAAACCCAGCCAGCAAAATAATCTCCAGCGAGAAAAAAACCACAGAGCACATAGCAATTGGTATTTTGCGCCAGTCGCAGTCGTAGCGCCTCAGCGACAAGGCCCCTGATGTGGAAGCTTGGAATTTTGCGCTTGTCATCGGTATCACTTTGATTGCAAAACTTGCTGCTCCCGACTCACCGAGCTCTCTGTGAACTAGAAAAAACACCAAACTTGAACAAAATTTTATGCTGCATTAAAACTGGGACTAGCAACATACTGTGAGTGCAATAGAATCGGTAACTGTAATAAGGACAATGTTTTCTTCCACTGGCCATATTAAAATAACCAGTTGGGTTAGAATAACCATCTAGATTAGAATAACCAACTATTAGCCAACTGATTGATGCTTGGTCATTAGAGGCACTTAATAAATTACAACAACCATGATAATGACAATTGCCTTGGTATTCATGAATAAACATGATGTCATTACTCAACTGTATAATAAGTTTGATGACATATGTACACTGAGCTGATCTACTGTTACTGCTCTGTTTTTCTTTGTCTTTTTCTCATTCTTGTTTCGTTTGGTTGCTGTTTCTGCCGCATTTGGTGTAATAAAGGTGTTCAATAACCACCACTCTAACCAATCAGCCACCGTGACACATACAGGTTAGCTATTTGGGTAGAGTACTTGCTTTGTAATGTTTAGGGTAAGAGGGTAAACAAGGGTTCAAACCTCCCTGAAATGGTTAGCGAGTAGGGACCTTGAGCAAGTCTCACACTTGCTCAGCACCATTGATTGATGCTTGGTCATTATATAGAGGAACTTTAAAAATTCGTAAAATAATAATAGAATATGCGAGTTGACACTTATCCAATACATGAAGACTTGCCCACAATCCAATCTCAGTTGACTGAAACGAATAGAAAGGGTTCTGCCAACCTCAGAGTTTAGAAGAAGGGGTCATCCATAAAGGACCTCTGAACAAAATGACCTACTTTAAAATGACCTACTTTAAAATGACATACTTTAAAATGACATACTCTGCCCCTCCTTCCTACTGTCTCTCTCTCTCTCTCTGTCCTCGCCAGTGAAGCATAGAAAGTAAAAGCACAAAGGAGGTGTGTAGGGGTTGATCAAGGGATCTGGCATGCCTCCCTGCATCTGAGTATAGGAGGTCAGTGCACAGAACACAGCAGTAGGTGTGTAAGGGTAGATCAAGGGATCTGGCATGACTCCCTGCACCCGAGTATAGGAAGCCAGTGCATAGAACAAAAAAGGAAGTGCGTAAGGGTGGATCAAGGGATCTGACATGCCTCCCTGCATCTGAGTATACAAAGTCAGTGCATAGAACAAAGAAGGGTTGTGCACGAGTAGATTCGCATACAGAGTGGACTAACCCTAACCTACACACAGATGGCAGGGACCAATGGAGATTTGTTACACGATACCCAGATAGTCACCTGACACTCTGACGAACAGCCGATCGACAGGACTTTCGATTCCAGACGTCAATAAGATAATATTGGACCCGGTATTGCCATTGGTCGAGACTACATCCCAGTCAACATCGGCAAGATTATCGTCCTCTAGCGTCACGAGACTCCACACGTAAGACAGTGCCTCTCCCGGTACGCAATTCCGACAGACGGCGACCAGTTCAAGCTCTCCCTTCGAGTACTCAGATTCGAGGCAGTTCCTCATACACCTCAAATCGATGACTGGTTCAACATCTAGGTGGTACTGGAGGTCTTCTGCAGCATCGTCTGGTGGAGTGGTGGTGGTGCTGGAAGGTGGAGGTCTGGAAATGACCTTGGCCGCGACCATAAGGACGTGGCGGGCGCTGGCCAGTCTGGAGTCGGATTTGTTGACGAGAAGATGGAAGGTGTACATCGAGGGAAAGTGCTCCAGTCGAAGTCGGGTGGTGTTGAACCGGATGGTTGGTCCAGATAACGTCTTACTGACCGAGGAATCGACAAAGCAGGAATCATCTACAATGAGGAATGTATCGAGATCGTACTGGAATCCTACCTGCACCAGTTTAGAGGGTTCAAAATTGTTTTTTAATTTTTCAGTTATTAATAATTAACTCTTTTAAGATTATTATAAACCATCATTAATTCACTCACTCCCTGACTTACTCCATCTTTTGTTCGTTCACACTCTCAACTCTTCATTCATTCACTCCATAATCCATTCATCCAGCCAGTGATTCATCCAGCCAGTGATCCAGCCAGCCAACGATCCAGCCAGCCAGTGATCCAGCCAGCCTGCCCACAGAGGTGCTATATAAATTGGTAGTTACAATTACAGCCAGCCAGCCATAAGTAAATCTCTCAATCAATCAGCCCGTCAAACAGTCCTTAAGTTAACAGCCTATCAGTAGCAAAAGCAAAGTCCATCCCTTGAACTTAGAGGCTTTCTAAACATCTACAAGCACAGCAGTCCAGCCTCAACGAAGGAAAGCGGCTTTCAGGTATTAACAGAAACGGTGACAAATCTCAAGATTGAAAAAGAATAATAAAATAGATTGCTTATTATTAGCATAATTATTTTTTTTTATTATTATTTTTAATAATTTTTTTACCCGAGGTATATGATCCCTCAGGTGTCAGATAACATTTTAATATTGTTTTTAATATTATTATTACTGTTATTACCATTACTGTTATTACTACTATCACCATTATTACTAGTTTCATTATAATTATTGTATGTATGCATCGACCTGCGTACTATAGACCATTCTAAGTACCTCACAAAGACAGGATTATTATTATTATCATTATTATTATCATTATTATTATTACATGTATTATTATTGTAATTATTATCATAAGCTAGTAACTTCTATAGCGCCGGTGTCTAATGCACAAGGCATCAACCGATGGTGCATCAAAACGAAACAATAATCAGGTCAACATAAAAAAGATAAGTCCATATAATGCTGACAAAAGGTGCTGTAGTAATTACCCTCTGAGATGGGGTCCGACAGTTTCTTGCTGTTCCTCAGGCAGTACCACGTAAAGGACAGCTTGGCGAAGGCCAGCTGGCCTTGCATGTCAGGGTCCCTTGACTTGCTAGCATCTATCGTCACATTCAAAAGCCACTCTGAAATCAAAAATACTTGCAACGTAGAGTAGCATAACACAACTGCGCATTCATATAGAGCCTTTAAGTCCAGGGTCTAAAGCATGAAGTATCCCTGGCTGACAGGACAACATAATGATCATACATTACATACAAAATGTAACTTAATGTCATGTATGTGTAATGTAATGTAATGTATGGACTCTGCCAGCAACTGTAGTCTAGCGCTTTGTTACAGCAACAATATGGAAGTTCTAGAGTTAGATTCTTCGGCTAGCCCTGTGAGGCATCTATGAGTAGTCATCGTTAGCAACTTCATTTTCTTGGCCTCAGCATACAAACATGTTGGCCAGTCCTCTCCCTCGCCACCTGATCTGCCCGCTGATAGAGTACAGTCGCTGTACCCATTATACAGCTGAACTCACCAGGGGCTCTAATTTAATAGAAATTCCAAATATTTTTCTCTACTGGCTGTGACTTGAAACCCAAACTTCTGCATGGACAGCCTAGCACGTTAACCAATAAGCAATCAGACAAACTGTAACTCTCGTAAGTTCCAAATCTGTAACAGTAATTCTAATGCAAGTCTTTACCAAACAAATAACTTACCTACAACCTGTGTGATGCCTTGTGTGATCTCAGCTTCGAGCGGAGTAGGTTCAACTCTCACCCAGATTTCACGGGTTATATTCCTATACCTATCCTGTAGCTGGATTCTAACCTGTAAAACAGTAACTCGATTATATGCAAAGAAGAAGAGAATAGCAGTTGCTTAAGCAAGCCTAAGAAGTAGTCATGGGCATGAATTGTTAGCGACTTTATTTTTCTTAGCCTTGGCATATAAGAGTGGGTGGCCAGTCCTCTCCCTCGTCGTTTCATCTTCCCACTGATAGTGTACAGTCAGTGTTCTCACCATAGCCGAGGGGATGCAGGTGGAGCCGAAATCTCAAAACAAATCGCTATCCTGGTGGGGATTTAAACCCTCGACCTACCTGTTGACAGTCCTGCATGCTAAGCACTGGACTATTGTGCACCCTAAAAAACAGATAAATGAATTGTCAGTTGTTACTTTGCAAGATCTTGAACTGAATTGAAGTCACGCAATTGATCAACAATGGTTAAAAAAGCACCCAGAGAATTAGGCTTACAAGGCAAGTCCTTTGCCAACATGAATTCAATTCAGTAGCTTGCAGTGTTATTTCTATAAACTGAAAAAACTGTAACTGAAATAGCATCATAACTGAAACATGTTTGGCAGTTAACAGTAACTGAAACTGAAATTGCTGAATAACTGAAACTGTAATAGAAACTGAAAAACAAACTGTTTAACTGAAGACTCACAAAGCGTTAACTTGAAAATGAAACATAAGTGTTTTTTCCTTACTTACCTTTTGAATAGTAATAGTAAACCTACTCTAGTCTACGGTTAGCTTTCTATGCTCATTTAACTTTCGACAGACAGTCTGTCACAGACCTCTTATCCAACTCTGGCACTTATAGTGGAACAACTCGCATCCGCGCCAGCTTCACAAGCTGATATTGAGCATGGTTTCTCAGTTTCTGGGGACTTATGCGCATGAAAGCAGAACAGAGCAAGTTTCAATCTGGAACATCATGTTTTCCTTAAAGTAAACCGACAATACATGAAATCGGATTGATTTGCTGCATAAATATTTCTGGGAACTGTTCGGAATACTTGTGGTCAGTGTGTCGTTAGTCATGACATCTGAAAATAATAACTGAAACTGTAACTGAAAATAAAAAGCTGTAACTGAAACTGAAAAATCAGATTGCAGTTAACTGTAACTGTGTAACTGAAAAATCAAAAATTACGCAAGTGTAACTGAAACTGTATCTGAAAAACCATAATCTGAAATAACACTGGTTGCTTGTGAAATCATAATTATTTATAAAGCACCACAATCTAATGACCAAGTATCAATCAATAAGGCGCTGAGCAATTGTGATTGAAGGACTTGCTCAAGGTCCCTATACAGTAACAATCCCAAGAGAGGCTCCAGGCTCGAACCTGTACTCTCTGTATCACAATGTGAGCGCTCTAACCAACAGTTTTGCAGAGCTGATGATTGCGAGTGCCAATGATGTGGACTAGCCTGCTTGCAACAAGGCACTGACAGTCTGACACCACAAAGCCTTCTTCCGGTACAATGTATTGGACAAAGAGAGGATAAAGGAGGCTAAAACTTACGTTACTTGAATCAGTTTCGAAGGAATACTAGATAAGATTTAATTGTAAAACACTGTCAATCAGTTTGAAATTCATCCCTATTCAGCTCAGACAATAGAAAAATCTAAAATTTACTACACTTAATTACTACCTTCAAGGTTGTGCATCTTGTGACGAACACTATTCCTGATGTTGCTCAGAGAACAGAAAAATCTATAATATTAACTATATTTTAAAACCTAGAAGGGTGTGCACAGGGGTGTAACTTTGGTCTAAAAAGTGGGGGTACCAATTTCTTACATACACGAAGCAAGGTGGGGACAGCGATTTCTGGGAAGGCACAATAACAAAATATTCATTGGCATTGTTCAAAAAGTGGGGGTACAGTACCCCCCAGTCCAAAAAGTGTTCACCTTATTCTGTCTTCATTACTATGTACTTGGTATGTATGAATGCATATATGTATGCATATGAATGCTTATAGCGTCTTTTCATGACCTCACATCTTTCTGTGTGTGTGTGTGTGTCTGTCTGTCTGTCTGTCTATACCTCTCTCTATTGCTACCGTATGAGTACCCCTCGTACCCCCCACAAATTACGCCTATGGGTGTGCATATTGTAAGAATCGCCATTCCTGGCATTGCATAATCCTTCCCTTAAAGCAAAGTGGAGTGACCCACCTCTCGTTGCTTGCTCACCTTCAACAAGAACACATAGAAGCCATACTCCAGAGTGAAGTTCGGCACCAACAGGACCAGTCCGGAAGATTTAATCAGTGGATTGACGACATCCAAGCGCTTCTCACCATCGCCATCTAACACCTGCTGGACGCTCCATGCAATAACGGCGGACTCATTTGTACAGTCAAATGTAAGACTTGCAACCAATCGCACAGACTGTCCCCGACTGTAGGTCGTGGCGTTTTCCTTCGCCGAACTGCCTCCTTTAAAAGTTAATCGTTCATTGCATTGGACAGTAATACGGATTTCGAGTTCTACTTTGTCCTTCAAGAAGTCCCACTTTGCATCAGAGTAGATCACTTCAACGTTATAGCTCCCAGCGATCGGAAATGTATGCTCAAGGACGACCCAAGCAACCGATCCCTGTGGGAGCAGCGACAACTTAACGACTGCAAAATCAGGCAGACGGAACCCAACAGTCGAAATCGGCACGTCGACGAACCCTTCTCCGTACCCAAAATTCGCTTCAAGTTTCGGAGACCGACTCAAACGATTGAGTATGAGAATGATGAAGGCCACAACATTCACATGGTATGAATCGTCGACGATAAATCGCAACTCGCCAATGACTTCACGAAGTCTTGGTCGAGGCAAGACTTCAATTGTCATCTGAACCGTCTCGACATAACATGAACTGTTCGCAGCGGCTTTTACTATGTACTTTCCGATGGAAACAGCCATTATTTGAAATGCAGTTGATTTAAAGTTGGCCAAGCGCTCAGTCGTGGAATTCAGGTGTTTATTCAAAGCCCAAAGTGGTACAGACGTTGACAATGTGTCCAAAATTTGGCTGTGAGTTATTGTTCCTGTGGGATCTAGAACTTCAAAACTGATGTTGAGCTCAACACCGTAGTTTTCCACCAGGAAGAACAAGTTGACATCATCATTTTGATAATATGTTGGTCCATCGTCGTAAAGGTACCCTTTAGATTTCCTGTTTTCCACGATCGCCTCATGGGCCGGTGCGACATAAGTTTCCATTCCGTAAGCATCAAATGATGCCCTTACAGAATACCGACCAGGTCTACCATAGACTACATCGATGAACGCCCAGTATGGTAAACGATCGGCCAGTTCCCCGTATCGGGATGTGATCCAGCCCGGTAGATCGGTAGCTCTGGAGAGTTGTAGGTGTTTGGAAACATTTCCGTTGCCTTTATCAACACTGAGTGCAAATGAGTCATGGTAAGTCTGAACGCCAATCGCTAAAGTCATTTTCTGACCATCGCACACCGCTTTCTCGCTCGTCACTACTATATCACCTAGAATTTCTGATAGCGAACGTAGACATGGTCCTTCATCAACGACGCTTGAAGCCACTGCAAGATCAAAACACGAGCAGCTGTTAACCATCTCAGGAAAACTGTCAGAAAGATTCTGTCAGGATGATTAGTGGTAAATCTCACAGTACACTGAATTAACCAATGAATGAGTAGGAGAATGAATGAATGAGTGAGTGAAAGAAAGAAGTCAATCAAAGAGAAATCACTGGCAACCAGTCATCAATCAATTCAATCTGGGAAGTGAATGAACCAATCAAAATTTCCATCAATTGCGCCCAGTAACCTACTGATGAGTCCATATTATGTATTCACCTTATTCTGTCTTCATTACTATGTACTTAGTATGTATGAATGCATATATGTATGCATAATATGAATGCTTATATAGCGTCTTTTCATGACCTCACATCTTTTTGTGTGTGTGTGTGTGTGTGTGTGTCTGTCTGTCTGTCTGTCTGTCTATACCTCTCTCTATCTGTCCATTAAACTTCAGCGACCAAAGACCACACTCTAGAGAGGCTTCCCTACCGACTGGTAAGTAACAGCGAGGAACGAGACTCGGATCGTAGCAACATCCACATCGGCTGCACAAAGACGGATCGACAAATGCATCTCCGCATTTCGTCAGCCGAGATTTCTCCTCCTCATCCCTCAGATAGCACTGATTCACATCTACAGAAACAGGCCCGTAGCCAGAGGCAAAATCAAGACGAGGCAGACCCCTCCCATCCACGTCCCGTCCCTCGCCTTCCGTCCTCCGCTTCCATATCCTTACCTCCCCTCTCTTTTTGCCCATTCCCTCACCTTAATAAAGGATATACTTACTTACTTACTTTACCTTCCCATCCCCTGCATTCCCGTTCTGCCCCGTCCCCACCCTTTTCCCTGCCTCCCCTTCCAAAACCCTTCCCACCCCTCCCCAGCCCCTTCGATTTAAGTGAGAACTGTGAGGGTTCGGGAGTATTACCCAACGAAAAAATGTTTATATTGTAGATGCTCGTACTTGAGTTGTAGAGCATCTTAAAGCCAATAAAGCAGCATTTTGTGGTGCCTAAATATGTTTTGGAATGGCGTGTAAAAGTCTGTCTGCAATTATAATCATACCTGAAGCCGAAGCAAATTTTTTAAGTGAACATTACATTTTTGTGGTTTTTTGTAGGAATCTAATTGTGTTGTTCAACTTGTTCTAACTTGTATAAGATGATATTATATAACTCTTGTTATAGAGTCAACTGAAATGTGTTAATACATTGTATTAACACATTTCAGTTTACTCTATAACAAACACTATAAGGCCTACAAGTTATGTTACACAAGAGGATGTAATGTAATAGAATGAAAAGTTAGTTCTTAATATTTGACAACAACAAAACAGAAAAGTAGTCGTTTTACAGGTTCTCGACTCATCATGATCTTGTTCTGTAGCCGACTAAGTCTTCTAATCCAAGTTTATTTGAAGTTATTTCTTAAACTTAACTCGTAATAATTATGACAAAAAAAACAAATAGGTAATTTTTAAAGGGCCGCTGCTCTGAGTGACGCTACAAAAGTGTTCGGTTATAATTACAATTACTTACGATTACTGGAACTTACAAAAGATAGCAAAGTCACGATTTGAAATTGTATAGACGGGTCCATACGTGTAGTTGCCTAGATTGCCTTCGGCCCTTCGTACACATAAAGGTCAGCAGGGATAGCTAAATATTATTTAGGCCAGACGCGGTCGTAAACAATTTTAACCATTGTATAGGCCTACGTACATCAGGCTGTTCAATTATCTCTACTTTTAAACTATTAAATTCCAAATTGCTCATATTCTGTCTAATGTATAATATGAAGATAATTAAGATTTTACGGCACACTTTATAGGATGGTCAGTGCCAGTGGTCATTTTATTGGCAATATTAAACTTCGGTACCATTCGTAAATAATTAGGCCTGCGTACAGGGAGACTAATATTGTAGAGCTAAACTGATCATTTGTTACGAACGCGCGCGGTACGCGTACGTTATAGAAGACTATAGTTATATTGAGGTTCTTTTGGAATGATCAAATAACTTGTGGCATTTATAACGTACGCCTACGGTACCGGTACGTGTACCGTATGTTATTTTTTTAAACGTAGGCCTACTTACGGTACGCGTACGTTATTCCGGTAAGTAACGTACGGTCGCACTTTAATTCAAGTCACAATGTGGCGCTTTACTCACAATGACATCAAGCGCCACAAACTACAGATGGTATAGTATGGTAGGCCTAGATGGTAGGCCTACAAGAGTTATTTTTTCGATATTGTAAAGAACATTCTTTGAAATCTCAAGCACAATAATAATGTAACAATTGTCGAAGCTTGTGAGGTTGTCAAATAGAAGGAAGTCGCACTGAAATGCAATATATGCAGCAGATCCTCGGGAAATCATGAACTTCGAGGAAGACAATCGAGTGGGTTTTGAAGACCACTGGAGTAGAAATAAGTCTCCTTAGACTAATCCTGCAGAAGAAGCTTCATATTTCGGGCATGTGTTGGAGAAGAGTGGAGATTGTCTGGAGGAGATAATCTAAGCCTTCTAAGGCACAATCCCTGGATTAAGAGCTCATATCAGGGAAGATCTAAAATGGGATGGATTGATAACTTAAAGTCTAGGACTGGATTATCATTCGCCCAATTATCGAAAGAGACAGGAAACAAAAGTGGGTGGAATAAAATTGTTCATGCTGTGGCCAATCGTCGGATTGAGGACGATTAAAGACAAGAAACAGAAGCACTGACCCTACAAATCCGACTTCATTCCGATCCAACCTTCTCCCACCCTCCCTTCCCTCTCTTCCTCCAACCCTCCGTTCCATCTCTTCCTCCTGCCCTCCATTCCCTCTCTTCCTCCAATCCTCCATTTCCTCTCTTCCTCCAACCCTCCATTTCCTCTCTTCCTCCAACCCTCCATTTCCTCTCTTCCTCCAACCCTCCTTTCCCTCTCTTCCTCCAACCCTCCATTTCCTCTCTTCCTCCAACCCTCCATTTCCTCTCTTTCTCCAACCCTCCATTCCCTCTCTTCCTCCTACCCTCCATTTCCTCTCTTCCTCCAACCCTCCATTTCCTCTCTTCCTCCAAACCTCCATTCCCTCTCTTCCTCCAACCCTCCATTTCCTCTCTTCCTCCAACCCTCCATTTCCTCTCTTCCTCCAACCCTCCATTTCCTCTCTTCCTCCTACCCTCCATTCCCTCTCTTCCTCCAATCCTCCATTTCCTCTCTTCCTCCAACCCTCCATTTCCTCTCTTCCTCCAACCCTCCATTTCCTCTCTTCCTCCAACCCTCCTTTCCCTCTCTTCCTCCAACCCTCCATTT
Source organism: Allolobophora icterica (assembly GCA_963556255.1). Lineage (NCBI taxonomy): Eukaryota > Metazoa > Annelida > Clitellata > Crassiclitellata > Lumbricidae > Allolobophora > Allolobophora icterica. The sequence goes on along the minus strand of OY744607.1, from coordinate 52,415,819 downwards.
CCTCTCTTCCTCCAACCCTCCATTTCCTCTCTTCCTCCAACCCTCCATTTCCTCTCTTCCTCCTACCCTCCATTCCCTCTCTTCCTCCAATCCTCCATTTCCTCTCTTCCTCCAACCCTCCATTTCCTCTCTTCCTCCAACCCTCCATTCCCTCTCTTCCTCCTACCCTCCATTCTCTTTCTCCAACCCTCCATTTCCTCTCTTCCTCCAACCCTCCATTTCCTCTCTTCCTCCAACCCTCCATTCCCTCTCTTCCTCCAACCCTCCATTTCCTCTCTTCCTCCAACCCTCCATTTCCTCTCTTCCTCCTACCCTCCATTTCCTCTCTTCCTCCAACCCTCCTTTCCATCTCTTCCTCCAACCCTCCATTTCCTCTCTTCCTCCAACCCTCCATTTCCTCTCTTCCTCCAACCCTCCATTTCCTCTCTTCCTCCAACCCTCCATTTCCTCTCTTCCTCCAAACCTCCATTCCCTCTCTTCCTCCAACCCTCCATTTCCTCTCTTCCTCCAACCCTCCATTTCCTCTCTTCCTCCTACCCTCCATTTCCTCTCTTCCTCCAACCTTCCTTTCCCTCTCTTCCTCCAACCCTCCATTCCCTCTCTTCCTCCTACCCTCCATTTCCTCTCTTCCTCCAACCCTCCATTTCCTCTCTTCCTCCTACCCTCCATTTCCTCTCTTCCTCCAACCCTCCTTTCCCTCCCTTCCTCCAACCCTCCATTCCCTCTCTTCCTCCCACCCTCCATTCCCTCTCTTCCTCCTACCCTCCATTTCCTCTCTTCCTCCAACCCTCCTTTCCCTCTCTTCCTCCAACCCTCCATTTCCTCTCTTCCTCCAACCCTCCATTTCCTCTCTTCCTCCAACCCTCCTTTCCCTCTCTTCCTCCTACCCTCCATTCCTCTCTTCCTCCTACCCTCCATTCCTTCTCTTCCTCCTACCCTCCATTCGCTATCTTCCTCCTACCCTCCATTCGTTCTCTTCCTCCTACCCTCCATTTCCTCTCTTCCTCCAACCCTCCATTCGCCCTTTTCCTCCAACCCTCCATTTCCTCTCTTCCTCCAACCCTCCTTTCCCTCTCTTCCTCCAACCCTCCATTTCCTCTCTTCCTCCAACCCTCCATTTCCTCTCTTCCTCCAACCCTCCATTTCCTCTCTTCTTCCAACTCTCCATTTCCTCTCTTCCTCCTACCCTCCATTCCCTCTCTTCCTTTAACCCTCCATTCCCTCTTTTCCTCCTACCCTCCATTCCCTCTCTTCCTCCTACTCTCCATTTCCTCTCTTCCTCCTACCCTCCATGCCCTCTCTTCTTCCTACCCTCCATTCGCTCTCTTCCTCCTCTTAAATTTCAAATTACTAATAATCTGTCTAATGTATAATATGAAGAATTAAGATTTTACGGCACACTTTATAGTATGGTCAGTGCCAGTGGTCATTTTATTGGCAATACTAAACTTTGGTACCGTTCGTAAATAATTATAGGCCTGCGTAGGGGAACACTAATATTGTAGAGCTAAACTGATCATTTTTTACGTACGAGTACGGTACGCGGACATTACAAGACTTTAGTTATATTGAGGTTCTTTGAGAATGATCATATAAACTTGTGACATTTTTAAGTACGCGTAGGCCTACGTTATTTTTTCGATAACGTACGTACGGTACGTGTACGTTACTCTGGTTAGTAACGTACGGTCGCATTTTCATTAGGAGCAGGGATGATACAAGGGGGTGAGTTAGTGCTGGAGGAGGCAAATGTGTCTGTAGAAGAGATTACAATACTCTATTATTCTTCACACGATATCTTAATTATCGTGTTGAAGTAAGACGAGGAAGAGAGGGAGAGGTCAATTGCCTCATCTTGCCTCGTCTTCAGAATTAACATAACATAACATAACAAGGGTTTTAAGTGGTTCAGAAGACGTGTAGTCTGTGTTAGAACCACTGCAAATTTACCTTACGACGAGGCACTCGCCTCGTCTTGCCTCATACTGGCTACGGGCCTGCAGAAACATCCAACGTTGTGTCAGGTTCATTCCTTATCTGTCCCGACTACACTCTGGGCATACCCCGACTACAATCGAAGCAGCTCAGGAACATGGGGCAGTCGCTCAGAGCATTACTGCAGTAATTGCCTCAGGGCCTAAAATGGTATTTCTGACAAGTCAAGTGTACAGTTGACTTGTCTGGAGTGCGCAGTGTAGTGCGAATTCTTTAGAGATCAGCTAATGTCAACTACACACGATTTCTAATACCTGAAATTTTCCTTACAGTTCAAGTACAGTTTGACAGTTTGAGGAAGAGTAAGTACTTGACATTTTGGAGTCTTTCAATTGCATACTATTGAAGGATTGACCTCGTTACTCTGGTATCCTAATTATTATTTTAATTACAACAGTACATTAGTAAAGTAATCATAGTAATGAAACAAATTAATTTGAGGCCCATACATTGCCTAAGTTATTCTGACACCCGAGCAATCACTCAAATTACCCCAATACTCAAGCAATTACTCAAATTATGCTCACACCATAATAATAACCATAATAATACAATTACATTACATACTAGTACGTCATCTTCTGTTTGGTCTATATTGCACAAATTATGCAAGCTTCTCAACACAGTAACGGATTGGTTAGAGCAATCACCTTGTAACGCAGAGTAAAGGTTCGAGCCTCCTCCCCGAGATGTTACTGTGTAGGGTCCATGAGCAAGTCCTTCACTCACAATTGCTCAGCATTATAAATTGGAGCTTGCTCTTAAGACATTAGATAGTGGTGCCAAATACATTCATACACATTAATAAAAAAACAGTTACTTGGGGGTCAAAGTGCTAACCCTGACTTCGGCGAACTCGGCAGATGACCTCCGATTCTTGCCCTCCACCCAGGGAGATATGGAAACTGTCCCCAAGCGACACTGGAATCGGTGCAGACAGCAGAGTGGTCGCATGGCCAAGCTGACCACTTTCAACGCGGAGTACCGTACCACTGCTGGTCACAGACACCGTGTAATTCGTCCATTCTCTGTAGCCAAGTACGGATTCCAGTTTCCACGAGGTCTTCACGCAGGAAGATTCGTTAACTTGGCAAAACCTGATAATGTTAATCGCAAGGACAAAATTTAATGTAAAGTAAATCTCCTAAATTAATCAAAATCAGTGCCACACAAAAGCCACATCAGGTAGACACAGCGTTACATCAAATCAAGTCCAAAACAGTTGTTCTCTTTCAGTGCCAGGTCAGAATCCGAGAGGGGGTCAAGCTGAGGAGACAGTGTGGTGCTACGGTGGAAATCGACTACTTTTAAAGTTATGTAAATGCCCTAAAATTGCTACTGCCACACAGAAAATGTCCCAATGAGACCAGTTTACTCATAAGCACTAAAGCAAAGTCTGCAAGAGCCCAGATGTCTGGGTCAGCTTCAACACCAAGTCAGAATCTGAGCGGGTATTTTGAGCATTCTATTCTTGCAGACAAATGTACAAACGTCTGAAAAACTAAATTCTCTCGCAGACAACATCAGACCACGATCGGACGACCCTAATCGACTGCGGCTGAGATCATCAAAGTCCACCAATGAATTCGTTCCAGCAAATAAGACTAAAATTGGCGATCGGGCTTCTGAGACTGCTGCAGTCTGCGTGCCAAGAACAGCCTTCCTGTATCTGTTCAGGAGGCCAAACTTCTTGGTGTTAAAAACCAGTTGAAAACCTATTTATAATATAACTCTTAGCAACTGCGCTCACAGTTGACATTGTAAAGCACCCTAGCAGTAACTTTCTACAGACAATGCTATATAAATTGTTGTAATCAATTATAATAATTACAGTATTGAATGGTTTAACCTAGAGTAATTCAGAAGAAAATCACCTGAAATTCCTAGTTTATAAAGAAAATGTCAAGAATTGGGATAACTGGTAATAAACTATACAGTATTAAAACAGGGAACTACCAAAGCGAGTGCTCAACTGTCGTCCAACTTCTGCCGAGAATAGTCGCAGTGTTCCGGAACTTTCTAAGGATGATTCTCAGAAAACTGTCCGACCCATTGACCGTGGCAAGCACAAGGATCTGACCAGAGCCACCAGACATCTCGAAATGAAAATTGTCTTCACCATTCACAAGAAAACTCTTCAATCCGTCATTTGGACTTACAGCACTACGCGGAAACATCGCTTTGAAGAAAATCGTGTCTGAAACGAAGCACTAGCAGTTTTTATTTCTATTTAAAAAATAGGTAATGAAACTTTTAATTGTAATTAACCATTTATATAGCGCCGCTTCAACAGAATTGCACCCAACCTGAAAACAGAAAACCACGATCGAACGAAATGGTTCAGTAAATCGTAATCGTAAACTCCAAATTTCTCAAGTGCTACTCTGAGGCTAAGCGTAAAGCACGAGCTTATTCATTTGTTCTGAATTAAATCAACCCAATTCTAAACACACTCATTTGTTTCTCTTAAAGTGGTGCTATATAAATTTGCCATTACAATTACAAATACACTAATACACTGCCAATTTCAAAGATGCAACATTCTTCAAATATCTGTCATTATCTTAAATTTTGTCCCAAATCAGAGCAGCTAATTTAACAAGGAGATAAAATGTGAAGTTTGTGAACCTGGCACTCACACAGTTATTCTGCTGTCTTTCACAACACAATCAGCCAGAAAAACAAGGTAATGTGAGACAAGATATGGTAAGGTAATGTAGGACTTTAAATAGGACTCCTATAAAGCAATTCTCTAACTTTTCCTTTGAATAGAGTCTCGAATCAGCAATCTTGATTACGTTCTCAATCAAAACTCAAACTAAGGTCACACGGAAAGTCCTTAATGTAAGCTAAGGTAAGGTAAGATAAGTACGATAAGAATAAGGCAAGGAAAGATAGTGTAAGATAAGGTACGTTAAGAAAAGGTAAGGTGAGACAAGGTATGGTAGGGTAAGGTGAGATACAAGGTATGGTAAGGTGAGGTAAGATAAGACAAGGTAAGTAAGTAAGCAAGTAAGTAGTTTATTCGCCACCAAATGAAACAAACACAGTAACAACACATTATACAAACAACTACAGTGGCAGGCTACCGGAGAAGTCTTGTAGGACTCATCTCGCCGGTCGCCCAAAAGGTAAAGCAAGGTAAGATAATATACATGGTAAGGGAATGTAAAGTGCAAGCATTTGCAACTGAAGATGGAACTCCCTTTCCTTACAGAATTAAGGTTACCTGTCAATCTCGAGTACCAAGGTTCACACCCGTGATGCAGAGCTGAAAGCGAACGCAACGTGCCCTCTGCAGCGAAGTGCTAACCTGTATCGTTTTCACAGATCAATCCCACAGCATGATCTTTCAGACAGAGAGACTGGAATGGATCGGAGCTTGGACAATCTTGCAGGAACCTTTCGTTTCCAGAACATCTGAGGTCTGACAAAGCGACATCAAGGTCAAGGCCACGAGGTACTTCGAGACCAAACAGGATCGGTTTGGTGACACTGCGCAAACCAAACTGCGTACAAGCCACTCTGAAACACCAACAAGCCTATTCATGTATCATTATTACTATTTTTGCATTTATTAATAGATATGATCGCTCAGGAGTTTAAAATTATCCAGAGAATAAAAGATATAATCGATTTAATAAACCAATAAAACAAAATCTATTACAATTGCCATCAAGAAGTGTACGCTCCGATGCATGTATTCAAATGCTTGAGCAGACATATTGTTAACCAGCTGGATTACCCGGCATTGCCCGGGGTAAGAAGTTTCACACCACCACCACCACATCCACCACATCCACCACATCCACCACCACCACCACCACCACCACCACCACCACCACCACCACCACCACCACCACCACCACCACCAACAACAACAACAACAACAACAACAACAACAACAACAACAACAACGACTGCTTGGCAATCTTGGCAGTCGCCCTCTGGCGGCGACTGCTTCGCAGTCTTGGAGGCCCTTGTGACGTCTGGCGACCTGTGGCGGAGACTGCTTCGCAGTTTTGTAGACGCCTTCTGGCATCTAGCGACCTCTGCCGTGGAGTGCCTGCTTCGCAGTCGCCCTCTGGCGGCGACTGCTTCGCAGTCTTGGAGGCCCTTGTGGCGTCTGGCGACCTCTGGCGGAGACTGCTTCGCAGTCTTGTAGACGCCTTATGGCGTCTAGCGACCTCTGCCGTGGAGTGACTGCTTCGCAGTCGCCCTCTGGCGGCGACTGCTTCGCAGTCTTGGAGGCCCTTGTAGCGTCTGGCGACCTGTGGGGGAGACTGCTTCGCAATCTCCCGTGGACTGACTGCTTCGCAGTCGAAGAGGGTGAACCGGGCGTTGGCGTGTTAAAGAAAACGCCAGAAATCTAGCCCTCACTGGCGGTCTGTAGTCGACCTCGCCCTTAGTAAAGCAGACTGGATGTTTGATATACTGTAAATAATTTAGATCTTTGTCTTTGAACATACATGTGTTAAAATTTTGCTGTAAAACAATGAATATACTTCGAATCGATCGTCATTAAATTTTGTGCGAAAGTAAACAGCTTATGCGCATTATTAATGACGTTGGGGAATACCGGCGCCATAAATAGAACCGCGGTGTCGTTACGCGCATTATTAATGACGTTGGGGAATACCGGCGCCATAAATAGAACCGCTTCGCAGTGGAATAGGCGAGCTTGCGCGTGATGGACGGTCGGGTGGGTAGAGTTTTGGGGCATTTTCACCATGGTAGGGGTGGAAAACGGGGGACGCGAACCCCTCCACTGGGTGTCCGAAGCCGAGGCCGACACAGTAGTGAAGGTTTCGAGTGAAAAGGTGCAAAATTTTAGAAGTTAATCCCGGTCAAACAGACAGACAGACAGACAGACAGACACACACACACAGAATTGTCGCTTTATTTATATAGATTAGCAGCTTCTGTACTGCTGGTATCTAGAGCACAAGGCATCAAGCTATGGCACACCAAACCAAGCCACAATCAGGTCAACATCCTGGTCAGTCCGCTAAGACACAGAGGCAGCCCATGATTGATAAGCAATTAGAAGGAATCTTAAGCGAAGAATGAAATGACGTAAGTGACTCACAAGAAAGAACAGATACAGATCCAAAATCTGGATCATGCAACAGAAAGAGAACATGCGCCAAAAAGATTTCTACTTTTACTTAGGCCCAAAAAAAATAATGGTGTGTTTCCGGTAACGCGACCGAGTCACTTTTTTGGCGCGACTCGTATAATTTTGTGAAAAAATTTTTTTTAGTAACTCATTTCGTGTCAACTGAAACCTCACTTTCTGTGCCAGAGGTGCAGAATTGCGACATAATAGACCGTGGGAAACCAGCAGTCTTTCAATGTAAATAAGAGCACCGTTAATTAGAGCAACGAGATGGGTCGCCCGATGTGCAGACCTGCACGGGAAGGACTTAGGTCTAAGGGTAATTAGAGCAAAAAATGGGCTGTAAGTTTCCCATGGTCAGCTTTTACAAATGTGGGAGGGTTGCGGAGATAATAGACCCGAAAGTCGGCGATTTTCCCACGGTTATGCGCCAGGGTTATTATTACCAACATCTACGATTAATTATCGTTCGTATCATAGTATGAGTAAAGCTTCCTTTATAGCAATCAGCCTCAAGGTCAGCCTCAGCCTCCTAAGCAACCAGCCCTGCCTATGTAGGAACAGTTGGTCGCAGTGGCGACTGCTCGGTGCCGGCCCTCTATTCGGGGGGTCCGCTATTCTGGGAGCCCACCGGAGTATACATACATACAATATACATACATACAACATACATACATACATGTATGCATACATACATACATACATGAATGCATACAAATCATACATACACACATTCATACATACAACATAGATACATGCATGCATAAATACATACATACATAAATGCATACATGCACATATACATTAATACACATATAAATGCACACATACATGCACACATGCATACATACATGCATACATACAACATACGTACATGCATACATGAATGCATACATACACATATACATTAATACACAAATGCTCGTATACATACATACTTTCATACATGCATACATACGTACATACAACATACACACATACATGCAACATACACACATACATACAACATACATAAAATATGCATACAACATACATACAATATACATACAACATACATACATAAATGCATACATACACATATACATTAATACACATATAAATGCACATATACAAACATACATGCATACATACATGCATACATATATACATACATACTTATATACATACAACATACATCCATGCATACATAAATGCATACATACATTAATGCATACATACACATATACATTAATACACATATAAATACATACATACATGATACATATATACATGCATATATACATACAACATACATACATACATACATACATACATACATACATACATACATACATACATACATACATAAATGCATACATACACGTATACATTAATACACATATAAATGCACACATAAATACATACATCATATATACATACATACAACATACACACGCAACATACGTTAGACTATCATTGATGGCTGCCAGAAAACGATATCAATGAACTACACTTGTGAAAATATTATAGGTCTGTATTATGCTGCTGCCCTCTAGCCTTCTAGCATATATAAAGAAAACATTTTTAAAATTTAATTTACTGACAAATAAGTTTAAAGAACATGGAACTGTTTTTAGCAAGGTGTTTATTTAGTGACATCTTCTTGTTCTCAAAACGTAAGAAAAACAAAAAGGTGATAGGCCCTACAGTTGCTATGAAATGGCATTGTATAAAAATATTTTACAAAAAAAAATATTTTCCTACCGACCTACCCACTTTTTTAAAACTCCGTTACTGGAAACACACCATTATTTTTTTTTGGCCTTATGACAAGGGACAGATAATAATAATCAGATGACCTGGTTGAATAAAGACAAGTCCGGGGATTAAGGACAGATGTTAGGTATTGTGGATGACCACAGTTAAAAAAAATAAGCCTGGGCAGTCTGAAACAAATCTCCTTAATCCTAAGCTCTGAGTAGAAACTAGATGAAACACCTGGCTGCACTGTAGGTGAACCCTCTGTCGCAGACTGTACCCCATTTTCCTCGGCTGTACACCTCTAGTCTTCCGCTGATGTTGTTTCGACCTGACAGTCGGATACCCTTCACCACGTCTACCAGAGAACCAGCACAGAAAACAATGTCTGTAAATCACAGTTTCTTGTATAGAGGGAATGGATTTCAAAAGTACGGGAGAAGAATCCTTTAGGATATCAGAAGGTTGGAGGATTTTGAGAAGTGGGTCTGGTGCATGATGGAAAAGGTCAGCTGGAGTGAGCATAAAACAGACTAAGGGGTGATGTATAAAGTGGAGGAGGAAGTGGACTGGTCACATACTGAGGGGGATTCCCTGGGTACTGACAATCACCATGGAGAGAAGAATGGAGGGAAAGAGTACAAGAGGAGACTAAGACGGATGCTCCTGGCACTGGTGGCGATCTTCTTTGACAGGTGGCGTGGGGGGACACTTTTGAACTGATCTGGTCAAAAAAGAGTTTTGAACTGATCTGGTCAAAAGAGGTAAAACAAAATTTTCTGTGCTAAAAAATGTGCAGGGGACAGAAGTATGGTGTCTCCCCCACTCTTAAAGGTTGGGGTCTTGTCCCCCTCGACTCCCCGGGATCGCCGCCCATGGCTCCTGGACTGGATGATGACGGATGGATACAGCAGACTTCAGGATAAAGTCCAACATCGAGAGGAGTGCCACCATTGGACGTATGAACCTGCCTAAGGGGCAGAGAACTATAGAAGAAAGAATGGTTGGTTTTCTTAAGTACGTATAGATATGGATTGAATAAGATTAGATATGATTAGATCAAAGCTGGTTACCAACCGCTATCGTTTTGACAGACGACTCCAACATCTCGCAGATGGTTAACGCAGGCTCTCATAGACCGGCGATGAAGCTGTGTCTCATCACTGATCAGTTTCAGCTGACAGTCATTCAGACTCGGCTCTGAACCCACACAACTGGACTCCGAGAGGGTGACCACTTCGCCGCCTCGGCCAAAACCCGCCACATCGTGAATGTCCAGGCCTCCAGTGAAACCAAGCTGACGACAAACAACCCTACCAATAAATTATTTTAATTACTATCATTATCATTGTAGTTCATTCCTGAGTTAGATGTGATCCTTCAGGATTTAAAAATGTGAAATGAAACAAATCATTGTTGATCGAATCCTGCTCAGCTCAGCGGATAAGTGGCACATATTTCAAGAAATAGCTTATTCACAGACATTGGCATAAAATAAATTATTGGGGTTGATTTTTACCCTGGTCAATATAACCCCAATTGGATTCTACAATAAAGCATCAGCCCCAACGTCATCTGGACCACGATCTGGTCAACATCACGAAAGGCTACTTCTCGTAAACTTCGGGCAATCCGCATAATCATTATTATCATTTGGGGTTTTAACTTTTAATCAACCTAGAAATGAACACCAAATGCTAATATGATGTTCGGAGAAAGGAAAAAATGATTTGATGCACACTGTACAAATCAAGTGCTCCTGGTAAATCAAAAATGGTATACTTACGAAGCTGCCCTAAAGTCGAAGGTTGCATTACAGACGGTACCCCAGGCTCCGTTCGCAAACACCTCCAAGCGACCAGACAATCCATCGGTGGAACCCACGAGTTTAACTGTTTTTCCGACATGCAACTTTCCTCTTGAATCTCAAAACAGATAGGAAAATAAAGAACTTGCATTTTATGAGCATAATATTTAGTATTATTAAAATTTACAAGTAAATTTCAACTTATCAAACAAATCGCAAACGCGAGCGCCGGTTTCATCGCGTCTTCTATCTAGAGCCCGGAGTATGCATTGAGCATGACGGGTGGTCTAATGGAGTCACCGAGCCCCAATAATTTACGACAATGTCTGTGGGCAAGATATATCTCGAATTATTTCATCATCATATGGCATTGGCACTACACAGAGAACCTTAATGAATGCGTTGTTCATTTTGTAACAAAGCTGCATGTCCTCTCTTGATCTGGCCTCTGGAAACCGGACTCAGACCTTTTTTGGACTATGCTGTCTGGAAAACCTTCTCTGATTTGAGGCAGCGCTCGTGTATAGGCTTGTGCCCTGCGCTTGGCCTACGAGGGCGCTTTAGGAGTTTGAAGATTACAATAATGATGATGTGATGATGATTATGATATATCCGATCCATATTTCCAGTGTGATTGTAGAAAAAAGACTGGGGGTTAGACTTTGATTCATGTGGAGTTGAATATTTAATCTGGGGGAGAGTTGCCCTAAATGGACCGTTGCCTTAATTGGACCACAGCCGATTTACACCCTAGATACCCATTTAACCTCGTTTTCAACTGTTGTATTCTTGCGCAGTTGAATATTGATCGTATCGACGTAGGCAGTTTTACGGAATACTAAACATTTATTAAATGGCAGTTGAAAGTCTATTTCATGTAGTTCTGATGTAATTTTAGTCGCACCTGACAACGAGGATATACACTTAAGATCAGCTTTTAAAAATGCAATCAAATTTGTTTTAATTATAGCCAGGTTTCATGTTTGAGCGACAATAAGTGATTTTAGGCTAAGACTGACGTGTGTTGAACTATCGTAGTGTAAGTAGAAGTAGTCCGTGTTGCCTGAAATGGACCACATTTAGTGTCCTGAATTGGACCTCTAATTTGGGAGTGGTCCATTTAAGGACACCGGCAATGTTATACTGTGCTTGAGGTGCTTCTTTATATAATAATAAGTTCCATTGGCTTGTATTAGGCCTATGTCGAACAACATTTTCTTTCAGTTGTAGGCCTATATTATGTAGATGTATACGAGCAAAAGAAAATGCGGGAACTGCTTGATGATGATGTGTTCCTCTGTGCAAACTGTGTGTAATTCCTCTAAGTAGGCCCCTTTAGTATTAAGTGTTAGACTCAAACGGTAGTAGCTAAGCATTAATAAAAGACTTAACTAATCATTTAGTCGCAATTAATTAGTCTATAGTTAACTATGCGTAGTCTATATTTAACTAGTGAATCTGACAATGTACGCCTAATTAGTTTACTGGCAGTGGGTATGTTAGTCATATATTAAGTTGATTTCTACTACTATTATAGTAGTTTGACAGTTAGATACAGACGCCTTTATTGTATGTTGATAGACAATAAGTGTTTTAAAACGTTTTTAAGTGTTTTTCTTGCAAACTATCTTTTAGAAAAACGTATTTAAGATAACATGTCCCATCCAGGGCAACTGGTCCAGTCAAGGACACCATGTGGTCCATTTAAGGAAACAGGTTGCCTTGATTGGACCTATTAGAGCTCAAGATGTTTTAGTTATTTTTCATAAATGCATGAACACTATCTGTCTCTTGATTGTTAACAACATACTTGACCAATCAGCCCATCATATGGCATAATTTCCTTTTAGAAATTCGGTTGCATTCATTCAATAAACCTCGGTTTCCCTTAGGTGGTCCATTTATGGCAACTCTCCCCTGTATTTTGAAAACTTAGAAACTTTAAAATGCAATAGAAAGCTTAAACTCCTTAAAGTGATGACAATGACATCACCAAATTCAGTGGCGGCGATTTTGTTTGACAGGCGAGGGGCTTTTGAACTGATCTGGTCAAAAAAGAGTTTTGAACCGATCTGGTCAAAAAAGAGGTAAAAAATGACCTGAGCGCAAAAAATGTGATGACCTTTTTGGTGTTTCTTCTAAATTGTGGGGGTCCGATGTATGGCGTGTCTTCCCACTGTTAAAGGTGGGGCTTGTCCCCTCGATCCCCCCCTCCCCGGGATCGCCGCCCATGACCAAATTTATTAGTATACAATTTACGTGGTCACAAATCTCACAATAAGCCATTGTCATACATGATACACCACGGAAATGTCTTCTCTCTGTCAGAGACTCGAGAGCACGATGCTCGAGAGTCAAATAATGCGAAATCACACTAACACAACTGAAGGGGTTGGAAACGATCCCTCTAGAGAGTCTAGAGTGTGCAATGAAGACTTTAACTGTGGGATTCCTCAGAAAGACCAGGGGGATTGAACCCCCAACAATTCTCACCCTGCCCATTTCCAAAATAGGCTATAAATACCTATAAGTATGCATATCAATGAATAAAAGTGTCGACAAGTGAATTAAGCTTTGATATTTTCGGCCGAGAATCGCATGATTAAACGATAATATTATTAAGAGCAACTGTAAAATAGATTTCCAACCTTTTTCGACGTTAACTTCATTTGACCGGACAGTTATTAAACCGGTTAAGATAACGGCTAAGATGAACTCTGCGTCTAGATTCATCACTACACTTAATTTAATGGACAACTTTAAAATAATTTACACAATTTTAAATAGAAATGGCTGTTTTAAGCAGCCAAGCGCTTAGTTTATACGTTCGGGTACCGATTGACGTCATGCACATCATCTGACGTCATTAGCAAGTCACGCGAGAAGATGGCGACGGATGCGTTCCGGAACAGGAACGTGACTTAAATTGTAGCCTAGTGGATTAAATCATTATGCTGACATTATCAGACTCTGGCATAGCCGCCGACTTTTGCTTTTGTCTCTGGGTGCCAGTCAGGGGCGGATCCAGAAGGTTTATCAAAGTTTTAAAGGACCAACGAAACTTTTTTTTAGGAAATCATCTCCGAAAAAAACTGATGACCTTTTTTTAAGTCATCCGGAACGGAAAAATTCATTATATATTATTCGTCATGTTTCATCGTCTACTACGTGTGTAAAATTTGACAACTTTTTTAGGAATTCATCCCCCGAAAAAATGTGACGATCTTTTTTAAGGAATACCCCCAAAAATTTAATTTAAGGTCCGAATTCTTCTGGGTGCCAGGCCCCCACTGAACATTTTCTCTGTGTGCATTGGCACCCAAGGCCCCCAAGAAGTCGGCGCCTATGGACTCTGGTACAGGTCGTAAATTTATGGTAAAGTTTAAATGAATTTCCGCCCCATTATTAGACCCTTAGACCCTTAGTCCTTCCTGTGCAAATCGGGCGACGCATCTCCTCCAGACCTCCACTGCCCAAATTATTATTTAGCAAGAATTTCTTGAGCTACAAATTTGTCTACATAGATTAGTGATAGGCCTATCAGCATTATGATAATTATTTATTTATTACTAGCTAATATAACGTCGGTGTATAGTGTACCAGGCAACAACCGATAGCGACTCCTGTAAATTGGACTTGGACCTCTTTTGGACTACTCTCTGGAAACTCCTTCGATTTGGTTTGGCCTCCTGGAAATCGGACTTGGACCTCTTTTGGACCACTCTCTGGAAACCTCCTGATCTGGTACCCTGGAAATCGGACTTGGACCTCTTTTGGACCACTCTCTGGAAACCCCCTCTGATTTGGTTTGGCCTTCTGGAAACCGGACTCGGACTTCTTTTGGACTAATCCCTGGAAACCCCCTCTGATCTGACGTAGCGCTCGTGAATAGGCTGGTGCCCTGCGCTTGGCCTTCGAGTGGCGCTTTAGAAGTTTGGAGATTACGATTATGACTGTAATAACTTGTGATCATCCGTTCATACTGATTTGTAATCATACTGCGTAATTGTCAGTTTGAAAATATTAAACGAAGATTATTATAATGTAACAGGCACCAACCGATGGCGCACCTAAACCATGCCGTAATCAAATCATATCACTCCCATCCTCAAATCACTCAATTGGTTAAAAATCCCAGAGAGATTTCACTTCACAGTCCAATCACAAACCCACAACTCCCTACAATATTCCCAGCCCAAGTACCTCCATGATCTCTTCACCATCCAGGCAAACCGCTCCACCCGATCATCCTCCTATCTCAGTCTTTCTCGACCTCCAGTCAGTATATACTCATCTAAAGTTCTCCAACCGAGCCATATCCTGTGGCGGTTCCAGAGTTTTTAGACGAGGGGAGGGCTAAAATTGCTTTAGGAGATTAGGAGGCAAAAATGTGCATAGGGAGGCTAAGGAAAAAAACGAGGGGCTAACTTTCCAGCAAGGGGGCTAAACCCCCTAGCCCCCGGTTAAACCTATGCTTGCCATATCCAACACAGCACCACGCCTCTGGAACGATCTCCCTCTGAATTCGCAGATTCTCAGTTCCTTCATCATCATTGCAAGTGCAACCCTTCTTCCATCCTCCTATTTATGTTCCTAACAGTTCCTTTATCACCCCGGGGCTTTCCACTCAAAACTGCAGAGCGTCACCTTTCAAGTAGCCTACTCATATACCCTGACCTGGTACTCTGGAAATCGGACTTGGACCTCTTTTGGACTACTCCCTGGAACCCCTCTGATCTGACGTAGCGCTCGTGAATAGGCTGGTGCCCTGCGCTTGGCCTTCGAGTGGCGCTTTAGAAGTTTGGAGATTACGATTACAATACGATACGATTACGACTCATCTGATCCTCCACCTTCCAATTCTCATCGCCGTAAACGACACCCGCCTTAAACAGGGCCGGATTAGCAAATGTGGTGGCCCTGTTCAGTAAAGTTGTGGGGGCCCCAGCCCAGTGTGATTCTTCTTACAGTTTTTTTAGTTACAGTTACAGTTAATGGTTTTTCATTTTAGTTATAGTTACAGTTATAGTTAGTATTAGTGTTTTTAGTTACAGTTATAGTTAACGAAATCATTTTTTTCGTTAGCGAAAACATTTTCGTTACCGTTATCGTTAAGAAGAATCACACTGATATTAAGACGCGTTACACAATTTGCTTAGAGCTTCAAAAGGCTTTGAAGAATGACGGCATTCAGCTTTATGAATACATGTTACACGACGCTCCATAATCACCAACATCCAAGGCGAACATAGGCTATTAGTTGTAGCGCACTTTCACGTTCTCATGTTTGTCGGTATTGCATCTTTCAATCAATCAATCAATCAATCAATCAATCAATCAATCAATCAATCAATAAATCAACCAATCATCAATCAACTTTTCAGTTTCTTGTAACGAATATAACTATGTTTTTTCGTTAGTGTTATTTTCGTTATAGTTATAAGCTTAGTTATAGTTAATGATATTTTTTAGTTAGGCCCTACAGTTATAGTCACCGTTATCGAAATAAATTTGTTTTCGTTAACAAACATTTTCGTTACCGTACGTTATTGTTAACGAGAATTACACTGCCCCAGCCCTACAGAATCACAGCAAAAGGACACATATATAAAACGTGTTATATTCAACGAATATAATTCGTCTATTATTAATTCGTTCTTTCTTTTTGTACAATATCAGTAGGTGTTATAATTATTAAGTCTAGTTTTAAAGTACCGGTATACATCTTTTACGGTTTAACAATATTAGAGTGATTCGTGGTAAGAGAATATTACAGTTGCAAGCCTACCACAATGCAGAAAATAAAAAAAGCCTAATAGGCTTAGGCTAACAA
This sequence comes from Allolobophora icterica, assembly GCA_963556255.1. Lineage (NCBI taxonomy): Eukaryota > Metazoa > Annelida > Clitellata > Crassiclitellata > Lumbricidae > Allolobophora > Allolobophora icterica. The sequence continues at coordinate 52,399,328 of OY744607.1, read as the reverse complement.
TATAGTCTTAACTGATTAGTCACATTTTCGTTACCGTTATTGTTAACGAGAATTACACTGCCCCAGCCCTACAGAATCACAGCAAAAGGACACATAAAACGTGTTATATTCAACGAATATAATTCGTCTATTATTAATTCGTCTATTATTAATTCGTTCGTTCTTTCTTTTTGTACAATATCAGTAGGTGTTATAATTATTAAGTATAGTGTTAAAGTACCGGTATACATCTTTTACGGTTTAACAATATTAGAGTGATTCGTGGTAAGAGAATATTAAAATTGCAAGCCTACCACAATACAGAATATAAAAAAGCCTAATAGGCTTAGGCTAACAATATAGTCTTAACTGATTAGTCACAGTGTTTGCAGTTTACATAATTATTGTAACAAAACTAACAGAAAGTTAAAAGCAACAACAAATTATGAATTGACAATGACAATCATAATCGTTCAAATTGTCAAGGAATTAACAGACATACTTTGCGAGCCTTGAGTTCCGGTCAGGTAGTTAGTGTTTACATAAGCAAGTAAATTAGGTCTTACTAGCATTTCTGGGTGATTTTGAGATGAATCTGCCTGATAATGGAAAACTCCAATAGGGGCCTACACACATGTGCGAAAATTGTGTAGGCCTATATTAAAATGGGCATTTTCGAATAATTTGTTCTGAGTAGTTTGCTCATTTTTACTATTAGACTTAACAGAATTTATAACAATCATTATAAAATATTGAAAAAATTTCTTTTGCATGTGTGGGGGCCCCTCAAGTGTGGGGGCCCCTGTTCGGCCGAACATGTTGAACATGCCTTAATGCGCCTCTGGCCTTAAACCGAACTTGGACTACTCTCTGGAAAACCCCGCTCGTGAATATGCTGGTGCCCTGCGCTTGGCCTTCGAGTGGCGCATTAGAAGTTTGGAGATTATGATTACGATTGACTAATAGGCCTACGTTTATTTTACGACGCCGTCATATCGAAGATGATTTGCGTGGTTCATTATGAATCTTGGCAGCGCTAGTATAGGCCTAGTTTCAACCGTATGCTGTCTCCGTGTCGTGACAGTACTACAATACAATACAATACAGTAGGCCTATAAGTAATTATTTATACTGTGGTGTCGTCTCGGATTCGCTTCAGACTGGACTCATCCTGGAATTGGACTGCCCTCTAGCGAATGAAGCGCAAAAAGTTACTTAGCGCAGTATTGTGTTGCCGCCTGGCGAATAAAATCATAAGCCTATTACGTCACATGGTGAATGCAACACTGACTCTTATTAGGTCTGCACGAGAGCAGTCGCTTGTTGTTGACTGTGAACCCGTTGAACTTTCACTTTAACGTCCAGGTATTGTATTCTGAAACATTCACACGGATTTCGGGTTTAGCTGACACGGCAAGATCATTGCGGAGTTGCCCTGTCGTTTTCTGCGCGCTCCAGTCAAAAGTTCTTCAGCCCAGCCCGGTACTATTATTGGAGTATAATTATATTAAGCGCCATTACCTAATTAGTAATTAGTAATTACCATACCCCTAAGCCGCCGCCGTTAGCCGCCGAGCCGAAAAAATTTCTGCAAGCCGAAAAACCGCCGGACATTTTGCGGCTTAGCCGAAAAACCGCCGAGAGTTATTTCACGGCTAGCCGCCGGAAAAAAGTTCGGCTAGAACATGCGCACAGTTGTGATTATAAAGTTTCCACGCTGGCTTGCTAGTTTGTACTTAGTGTTCAATGAGCGGTAATTGCTAACGTCAGTCACAATCATGGCCGTCTCAATTTAAAAGTAGTCCCTACTGTATATTGTATTACTGTGTTAATGATTGATGCACTTATAGTCGAAAAAGGTAGTTTACGCGCTTAAATAGCGTAAACTACCTTTTTCGGCTAGCCGTAAAAATTTACGGCTAGCCGAAAAAGGTAGTTTACGCTCTTTTACGGCTAGCCGAAAAACCAGCCGTAAATTTGCTCAAGCCAGCCGTTAACCAGAAAAATTACGGCTTAGGGGTATAGTAATTACAAAGCATCAATCGATGGCGCTGAGCAGTTGTGTATGAAGGACGTGATCATGGTCCATGCTTGAACATTTAGGGTACTGCTTCAGATGATGAAACTCGAACCCGAATACTTTGGGCTGCAGGGCTAGAGCTCAAACCAGTCGGCTATGGTGTCAGGTTAACAAACTGCTCAACTTCAGGCCTTGAAGTGTTGTCGGTATTAAGTGTGTAATACTGAAGCTTCTACATCGCCGTTAGTTAATGCATACGCTGGTTCCGTTTTCCATGGCAATCGCACGCTGGTTCTCAGTTCCATACAAATCACTCGATCGCTGCGTCCCCAGCCCTTGAAACAGCGCAAGTGCAAGTGATACGATGCATCTACCGCGTATGCCTGACTACCATTATTACAAGCGCTAGATAAAAACGTCGTCGCTCTGTTACCTGTCTGCTGCGTCCTCCTCCTCCTCCTCCATGCTGACCACGTAGCGATGATTGATCCGGCAGCTGAGCTTCAGCTGATGACGATGCCCCCACGGTGGGAGCGACATCCAACGGCGGAGGGGCCGGTATTGCATCGCCACACACCCCACAGCCTTTTCGTCGCAGCGGCTTATTTCGCAGTCTAATTACCAGTTGGGGCGGTGGCTCCTAATTGCGTGCGACAAGCATGCTTTCCAGATAATGCCTTCCACGCCTCCAACGCAGCCCCATCACTGATGACGACGACGACGATGATATCGTGATTGCTAATACCACTCTCGCGTATTATTGCCACTACTACGCGCCGCGTTACACTCACGCCCAACCTGAATCCCTCCGCGCCCGACTCTAGCTCTACTCGGCACGCCGCCGGACGTGCTGTCCTATTGGGCGCCTTTAGAACGCCACCTACGGGATTAGTAAGACATCAGTCGACTATCATAATCCTGTTTCCTCTGGCGCGTATACCTGGACGGCTATTATTAGATTATGCCTACGCGAGATAATAAGGGGTTTGTGCTAGTATATAGTGGCGCTATAGTATTACGCCGACTGTAATGCTACATGTCATTGGCTTCGTAAACTGGTGCTTGCTGAATTGCAGTTGATCTCGGGTACGTATGCCCGTACTGCGTGCGTGATTGAGAGGCAGTAGGCCTAGTCGTGTGTAAAACGTGTTGCTTTTAGTTGCGGGATAAATGCTGAGTGTTGTTGAGGCGGTTTATAAAGAGAATTTGAATACACGAATAAGTAAATAAGTGACTAAATTAAATAAGTAAATAAATGATTAAATGACTGAATAAATAATTAAGTAGACGCGAAACTTTAGATGCAAAACTCATAACAGTAATTTCAGAGATAAATGGTTTGAAGAGCTTGTCAACGCTTGTTAACGATTTGCGGTGTTGTTCTAATGATTTGACCACGACAACAAATGACTCCTCGTCCTCCTCCTCCTGCTCGTCCTCCTCTTTCAGTGTCCTGCCCTTATGCAGTGCCAAGAATCCAACGACACCATAGTTCTCTAGTTTGTGCCTTTCCTGTAATTTATATCATAGTCTGCTTCTTTTATCCATCATCCAGTCCAACATGATTTTTCTTGGTCTTCTGTGGCTTTCTTGCCTTCCATCCTTCCTTCGAGCACTCACCTGAGGAGAGAATTTCCACGCAGTGTGGACAATCCAGTTCATTTACTGGATATTACTGCATCTCCTGGCTTGATTAATTTCGCATAATCCAGTCGCAGTCGTTGTTGACTCTCAGTGTTGGTATTTAATCAAAGTCACGATCTGCACTTGAACGAATACCTCTTCTCAGCGTAGCGGTGATATATAGCGTGTTTTCGACAGCGCTCGTAAATCTGTCCTTTACTAGTGCATGCGACTTTGCGAGCTCAACGGAACGCACCATTAAGTTTCGCTAGTCACGTGACCGCCAGACAAGATGGCGGACGAATGTTTTGATTAATTGGGAAGGAGGTCCGTCGTCTCTCGTTGCGACACGACAGTTGGGGCGGACTCGTTGGAGGACTAGTCGAAGGCGACGCGAACGCCAAACTTACACGCGGAAATCCGTGCGACATTGTCCGATGCGCACATTTATGGAAGATCTGTAACGTGGCCGCGTCAGATCGAGGTAAGACTGGCTTTGATCCGCAGAAAATGGCGACGCGTGGGACAGTGCGGTATGCGATCGCCGTGCTTGTTCTACGGGCGAATTTGTGAAGCTGTCGATCGCACGATTAGCGGCGCTCAGCGGCATGTTTTAAAGGTAGAAATGTAAAAAATGCGAAAATACAAGCTACCCGAAAATTGACTGTGATTGTGTTTGTCGATGGCAGTCTGTCTTCTTCCTTGATCCAACAGGTTTATGAATGTCGTGTTCGAAATCTGGCGCTATAGAAATATATTTCTGCATAATCATACTCAGGCCGACGGATCCCTCTGCGTTATGTTTTACCCCGTATTGCTTCCTCATTCCCTCTTTCTGTACTCATCCCTTCGGAGTACCGGCACAAGTGTATATTTCGTCCTCATTCTAATATTTCTACCCGCATCTAATTATTATGATCGACTTGCATGACAGTAAATCATTTACATAAGAACGATCCATATGCAGATCGTGTTTATGAGAGCAGATGTCTTTGTGGGAGATTTCTGAATGGATTCTGAAAGCCTATTCAATAGATTGTCCTCAATGAGATATTTTTGACGTCACACCTCCCGCTTAGCCTTCATGCTCAATCGTGGTGGCTTGGCGCTGTGTAAGCGATGCTGGCAACCAGTGAACGTACCGTTATTATTATTATTATTATTATTATTATTATTATTATTATTATTATTATTATTATTATTATTATTATTATTATTATTATTATTATTGTTATTATTATTATTATTATTATTATTATTATTATTATTATTGTCTCGAATTTGCAACGTTATTGTTATTGTTTATTATTATTATTATTATTATTATTATTATTATTAATTACCAGCGTTCATAACGCCAGTATCAACCCATGACGCATCAAACAGACCTGTAATCAGGTCAACTTAAGCATTATCAAGCTTGGTTAGTACTTGGGATACCTGGAATCTGGCTTATGCACTGATTTTGCATAGTAGTGACCTGATACCTTGAGCATTGTTGTGGTGGTGCTAGATTAGATTACGGTTGATTGGATTTTGGTTCAGTGTTCTGGATTTGCTGCCTGGATCTGTCAGCTCTTTTTTTCACACTGCTGCTTATCATTTGTACCATGTGCATAATCTAGACCTGTGCCACAGTTCAGTGGTTTGCATTCGGAACTGTCAACCGAGAGGTCGGTGGTTCAAATCTCCTCAACGGGAGTAATTTAGTTCAAGATTTCAGCTCCACCTGTGCCCCATAGCCAACTCTGCCATAATGAGTACACTGACTGTACACTGTCGGCACCTGAATAGATAGAGGGAGAGGACTGGCCATCCATCCTGATATGCTGAGGCTAAGAAAATGAAGTCACTAATGCTCCATACCCACGGCCGCCTTACGAGGTTAGCACAAGGGAATGCTTTTATCTTTTGTTGCCCATGTGAGAGATTTTGTCTCGTTCAGAAGTCTAACGGATTACGCTTTTGAAATGCTGATTAGATTAGGTTGGATATATTTTAAATACGATCCATCTGGAACATCGTGGGACATGGTGGCTGATTGGTTAGATTGCTCGGCCTGTAATGCAGAGGGTATGGGTTCGATCCTCCTCCACTGAGGCAGTTGATGTGTAGAGACATTGATCAAGTCCTTCACTCACAGCTGCTCTGCTCCCTTCATCCTCAGAAAAAGGCTTCTGGGAAGTTTCTCCATAGAGGCATGTAAGAAGTTTGTTGCCTTTACCCTGCTTTGTTTAACAACGCCTTCATATCTACAATGGTGAGTGTCTACCTTACCTGGTCTTAATTGAAATGAAATCTTAATGTCCAGTGAAAATATATGTTGATATAAATGCAGATGTATTCCTTTCACCCTACCATACCTCCCATACCATTCCATACCTCCCTATACCATACCTTTCTATACCACACATCCCTATGCCATACCATACCTCCCTATACCATTCCATACCTCCCTATGCCATACCATACCTCCTATACCACACCATACATCCCTATGCCATACCATACCTTCCTATACCATTCCATACCTCCCTATACCATACCATATCTTCATACACTTTATATCATACCATCTCTTCATGATGATGATGATGATATTTGTTTATTGTTTATTAAGTAAACACACGCTGACACAGCGCATCATGGAACAAAGTTGGATAGAGTTTTGAGAAGTAGATAATGTTGAGTATAGTGTTCGGGAAATAAAGTCTCTATTGTCTTTAACTGGAAGACAGTACTGGTGATTCTCGGGATGCAACGAATATGCAGTTTTATGGACTGGTGGTAAAGAGGCCAAAGGACGTGATCTTGATTGTTCTTAATAGATGTAAATAATCGGCAATCAGCAGAATTCGCAAGGTCAATTATAGTCAGTTGTTCTTTGTTGACAAGCCTCATTCTCTGAAACCTCCTGATAAGACGATCTAATCTTAAACGATCAAATGATGAGGTTAATCTCCACGATGCGGGGATAGCATACAGGAATTTGGCCAGTGTTGTTGCTCTCATAACTTCTCGAAGAGCATCACTGGAGAGTCCGCGATGATATAGTACTCTTAAAGCATGTCGAGATCTAGAACAAGTTGCTAGGGTTGTGCTAACGTGGGTCTCCGCTTTGAGATTACCAGATAATTATGTAGACTCCAAGGATGTTCATGGAGTCGACTCTGTTAAGTTCTTTCTGGGTTGTGGAATGGTTTTGCGTCTGGCTTGCCGCTCGCGAAATTATTCATCTCAAGAGATTTAGCTTGGTTCAGCTGCAGATTATGCCTGTGAGCCCAATCAGCGATATGTGCTAGCTCTGCTTGTATGGTCTGGTACATTGAAACAGTGATGATTAGGTCTACAGGTATCATCCACATATTTGGCCATCGAGTTTTCTGGATGTAACGGTTGTAGCTCTGATGCATTTGTTATAAAGGCCATCGGCCCTCACACCTAAACCCTGGATGAGTGAGGAGTTGATGTATACGACAAAGGAGGATATACCATCAAATCGAGTTGTATGAGAATGATTGTCAAGGAAGTTAAATATCCAGTTGTAGATGTTATCTGGGATCGTTAGTTCTTTAAGATTTTGCGCAAGGGTGAAATGTCGAATCGTATCGAACGCTTTCGATAAGTCAAAAGCAATGAATGCTACGATGGGTTTGGTTCTGAGTAGTTTGTAAATCTGATGTTGAATACATATGAGTGCCGCCATTGTTTATTAGATATACACACATATCATACCGTCTCTGTAGGAACCTTTTATACCATACCACATCTTCCTTCACTTAATACCATACCATGTATGTCTCTATATACTTAATACCATACCTTACCATATCAGACCTTGCTTCTGGTGTCTATTTGCTTGACATTTAAACAGCGCCATCTACCGCTGTCTCTGATCTCCGTGGCTTCGGCCGACTCAAATCCCGTTGCCATGGCGACGGTTGCTAAGCCGTAATTAACCACGACACTTGCAGGTCGCGTGATTGCGAATGGCGTCACGCAAATGCTAGGGACAGATGACGTCAAGTGCCAAGAGAGCGGGAGTCTGTTGGCAGCCTTTGATTGAGATCGGACGAGCTTCATCCTAGGCGATGAGAAAGAAGGCTGAGCCGCTGCTGCGCTTGGTGTAAAGTACAGCACTTTTGTGAGGTACTTTAAAGTGCGCTATATTAAGTGTCCTGACACATGCATACATACGTACCTACGAACATACGTAGGTACATACATACATGAATACATACATACATACATACAATCATACATACATACATACATACATACAAACATACATACATGATATCATACATACATGATATCATACATACATAAATACATACATACATAAATGCATGCATACGTAAATGCATACATACATACAAACATTCATACATATATGCATACATACATACATAAATGCATATATACATATATGCATGCATACATGCAAAGGTACATACACATATATGCATACATACATACAAAAGTGCATACATACATAAATATATATATACATAAATGCATACATACATATACAAATACATGCACTCTTTAAAGGCGCTGATTCATGACCGATATGCATAAAATGGAATGAAATGACCCAGATATATATGAAATGGTACTCCAAATTAAGTTCTCGCCTCTCACAGAACCACCCTGAGCCATCCAATCCTTGTCCTTTCTCATCCCAAACGGTGTCCATCTTACCATTTCCTCTGTTTTCTTCTCGCTCTGGTCTGATAACCGTACTTGGACCTCCACTTCGTATCGCTGGACAACCTCTATGACTCCACACAACTCATGAATAAGAAAATTCGAGAGTACGATTACAATTACAGAGAAGAGGTCAAATGGCAGAGGTGGATCTCGCCTATCCATAGAAAAATATCGACGCGCCAAAAACAGCTCACGAAACATCATCAGCTTATACTTATTTGTAATTAGTAACGTCTATAGCACTAGTGTCTAATGCAGTACTTCCCAACCTGTGTGCCACGGCATACTCATGTGCTGCGAGAGCAGTAGAAGTGTGCCGTGGCCAAATGTCGGAAATCAAGTTTTAATTGACAATAATATCACTCAATCAAAATATGCGCTATCCCATGTACTGATAAATTGGTGCAGTCAAGTATATTTCTTACCAGCTGATTTAGCTGCATGTGAATCTGCATAGGCCACCGTGTGTTGCGTTAACTACCTTACTAAGTACCTACTTACTGCTTTACTAGCTGTACTTACTACCATCACTCAGATGTCTGTCACATTACCTGATGTCACGCACTCATTTTCATCAATTGTCAATGGTGTCTCTTTGTATGTACAATGGTGTCTCTTTGTATGTACAATGGTGTCTCTTTGTATGTACTATGGTGTCTCTTTGTATGTACAATGGTGTCTCTTTGTATGTACAATGGTGTCTCTTTGTATGTACAATGGTGTCTCTTTGTATGTACAATGGTGTCTCTTTGTATGTACAATGGTGTCTCTTTGTATGTACAATGGTGTCTCTTTGTATGTACAATGGTGTCTCTTTGTATGTACAATGGTGTCTCTTTGTATGTACATGCAAATGTCTTGTGGTTTCAACAACCTCAGCCAGCCGCATAACTGCAGGTGAAGCCAGGAAAATTGATGCATTTGTAAAATTGTGGAAAATATGTTGATATTTGCATTTCTGAGAGAAATCCAGTCTTGGACTTAGTCGTATGTTTTATTCCTTCTATAAACACTCAAATGCGTATGTCACCTTTCATAAATTCATATTAACATTTCACAGTCATTGGCCTGTCCTCTGTCAACCCACATGATGTGGAACAGTGCAACCCATATATGCCCCATATTCCCATATAGACCCGTATAGATTGCGGAAAAGGAACAGTGATTGACATTGCAGCTGACAGAACACTAGACTTAAGTTTGCAGAAATGAATTTAACAGACTTCTGGATTGTGATGGAGAAGGAATACAACTTACTAGGTGCCAAAGCTGTCGGCATACTGCTATGCCTACTTCTGTACTACTTACCTGTGTGAAAAGGCATTTTCAGGAATGACACTTGTAAATCAAAACGAAACAGAGGGTGTTTACAGTCAATTTAAAACGACTTATGAGTGTGCTTGTCAACCACTGTTCAAGCTGGTATTCATGTATTGACACAATTTCACATTCTGTGCATAGTCAACCGTCCCATTAGCTGTGGTGTTTCATTCTGGTTTATAGTCTGCTTAATTAATTTGTCCCAGTTATCTGTTTTCAAAACAACAGCTGACAATTCCTGATTATCAGTACTGACGTCGACATAATAACATTGTTTTATCATTTACAGTTATAGACACAAGCATTGTAGCTAAGTCAGGGGTGGGCAAACTACAGCTAGCCCACGAGCCAGAACCGGCCTGCCAACACTTTTATCCCGCCCACACAAATCTTCAGAAAATTAAAAAATTGCAAAATCAAGACCACGAGAAGTTTTCCTTGTTTTATTCACGTGGCGCTGCTTTCTCACATACTATTTCGGCCTCGTCTTTCAGAATAACTCAATGTATTAACCCTGCCAAAGTATATTTAATTTTAAATAAGTAAACTTTTCCATGTTAGTTGATATTAAAAGTTGAAACTTTGTTACCGGTCCTCCCAATTGTTTTGGCGTTTAATCTGGCCCAATGTGCAAAAAGTTTTCCCACCTCTGAGCTAAGTGGATAAATAAATGTTACTTTATCTAAATTAAGATGAATAGGCGTATATTCCAAATATATATATATATGTATATATATATATATATTTAAATATATATATAAAACAAGTACCATAAATGCGATGTGCCGTCTGGTGAATGGTTCTTAGGAAGGGTGCTGTGGTTGAAAAAATGTTGAGAAGCACTATTCTAATGCATAAGGCATCAACCAATGGTGCACCAGAACGAAACCGTAACCAGGTCAAACTCAGTAATATCTTCATTTTGTATATCTGCACAACCCCTCTGACAAGACGCAGCGCTCGTGAATAAACTGGTGCCCTGTGCTCAGCTTCTAAGTAGCACTTTAGAAATGTCCAGGTTACGAACTGTCATCAGTAGGTGACAGTGGGTGTTATTTACCATATAACACCATATCTTCCCCTGTTCATCACCATAGCCTACTATACGTTATCATACATTACACCACACTACACCATACTGCAGTGCACCATACCACACTATACCATGCCATACAATGCCACATAACATAACAGTACTACACCATAGCATACTACACTGCACCATGCCTTACTGCACTACATGCCATACCATACTAAACTACACCATACCACACTACACCATACCACACTACACCATGCCATACTACACTACATGCCATACAACACTGTACAGTGTACATACCACACTATCATATCATACCATACTAAACTACACCATACATTATTATTATTTATTACTAATGTTTATTAATTAGTAACTTCCATAACACCGGTGTCTTATGCGCAAGGCTTCAACCGATGTCGCACCAAACCGTAGCCGTAATCAGGTCAACATCGAGAGGGTAGTCAACATCCAGTAGGGACCCTTCACTCCCTGAGACTCATCTACTGAACGTAAGGCCTTCTCGTAGCTGCAGGTTTGACGTTTAGTGACTGGGGAGCCGAGTCCCTGAGGCTGCTCGCTCTGCCAGATGGGTAAACAGCTCGAGAGGACAGCCAGCGCTGGCTGTGGACAGTTGCCAAGCGCTGGCCGCAGATATTCCAAGCGCTGGCTGTTCTCGTCCGCGCTGTCGCAGACGTGGCTGGCAGAAGACAGAGTGGGAGACTGCGGCGGTGAAACCCTCCACGCCGCCTGAAACCATGGACGTGTGCAGTTAATTGGCAGCGAAAATCCTAGATATACGACGATTGAAGAAGAAGAGGGAGCGAGAGAGAGAGAGAGAGAGAGAGAGAGAGAGAGAGAGAGAGAGAGAGAGAGAGAGAGAGAGAGAGAGAGAGAGAGAGAGAGAGAGAGAGAGAGAGAGAGAGAGAGAGAGCCCTGCAAGCTAGTCCTGAGAGAAAACCATACGTATGAAGTGCTAGCGACTTCATTTGTCTTCGTAGCCTCGGCATGTGGCCAGTCCCCTCTGTCGTCGCAGTCTGATATTGCCTTTGACAAAGTTCTTGGCTCTGACTTTGCGAGGAAGCACAGGTGGATCCAAAATCTAGAAACAAATTTCTGCTGTGGCAAAGATTTGAACCTCTGACCTTACAGTTGACAGTCCAGCGCGCCGACCACTTGAGGGAACCGTAAATATATAGATAGAAAATGGCGATAAAACCATAGAGATATGGACAAAATACTGATGAAGAAACCATAGACACGTGGAAAGAAAAGTTCCAAGAGGAAACCATAGATATCTGGAAAGAATAACTCCAAGAGGAAACCATAGATATCTGCAGAGAATAGTTCAAGGAGGAAACCATAGATATCTGGAAAGAAAAACTCCAAGAGGAAACTACAGATGTCTGGAGAGAAAAGCTCCAGGAGGGAACCATAGATATCTGGAAGAAACAGCCTGAAATATCAAGGGGAAAACTGGTGCCTTAGATGTCTGAAACAGTTCTTGAAAGCTTAGATATCTGAGCAAAACCATAGATATTTCGCAGGCATAAGTTGGTGCAAAATCCTGGTTCAAAACCATTGAAATTTGGACAAAACTGGAGAGAAAACCAAAGATCTCTGGATGAAATACTGTAGTAAAACCGGATAAATTAGTAAATGGGTGACCGGTATGAAGAGATTATGTAAATGGATCACCGGGATGAAGATATGTAAATGGCGCAGATAAGAAGAGTTTATGTAAATGGGTCACAGATTTTAAGAGATTATGTAATTGAGTCACCGGTATGAAGAGATAAACAAAGATATTTGAAGAGGGAGAGGGAGAAGAACAAGAGTGTGCAGAAAGCGGCGGATAAAGACCGTTGTTGAAAACAAACTCTGGTCCCCCTACAGTCACCTCTGTTGGGCTGTGGGAAACTTTCTTGTTGTTAAGCCGTGTCATAGAAATAGTAGCGTTTTTAATGCCTAAGTTTTTAATACTTAGTGGGGAGTGTGTGTGTGTGTGTGTGTGTGTGTGTGTGTGTGTGTGTGTGTGTGTGTGTGTGTGTGTGTAGGTGTGTGTAGGTGTGTGTGTGCGTGTGTGTAGGTGTGTGTGTGTGAGAGAGAGACAGAGACTGTTCAGTAATTTCCCACGAGCGCTGGGTTCAGCTATTTCGTCATTCTCATTATCATCAGCATCATTGTCGTCGTCATCATCATCACTATCATCATCATCATCATCATCACCACCACCACCGTTATCATGCTATTCCTACCGATGGTGCTTCAACCCTTGCCAACCAGTCATCAGCAAGGACCCCCCTCCGCCATCATCCCGTCATTTTCCATGCCTGTATTTATACCTATATGTAATGTACATGCAGCTGTATATATATATATATATATATATATATATATATATATATATAATACACACACACACACACACACACACACACACACACACACACACACACACACAAACGCATTAGGAAAACACGTATAAATGGATATATGGTGAAAATTATAGGGTTTGTCCAGAGATGTTTTTACCACACACTCACACACACATTTATATATATGTATATATTCATATAACATTATATATATTTGTATATATATTGGACGTATTGAGCGCCGTCTAGAGGCAGAGCGACGAAGTAGAAGAGGCAGTGGAGAGGAGGAAATCGTAAGAAACGACATCCTGGTAAATGAACCGTGCTGTTGCCGATAGTCAGAGTGGCATTCAGGTTTTGATACGAAGAGGGTGGGTGGGTGGGTGGAGGGTGCCTTACGTACGCCACACACTTGTACGAGCCCCCACTTGGTCGTCTGGTGATCTTATGGCAATCACGAAGTCGGATCGTTACAGCTGATACAATACAACACATAATACTACTATAATTTGATACTGTAATGCCCTACGCACCCAGTTCCGAAGCACACGTTGAAGCCATTAGGAACCATACGCAGACTGGGAAAGGCATGTTTTCGAAGTAGGGATTATAAAGGAGAGACGCAATTGGCTGCTCTGAAATGGCTGTTTTTAAATGGATGTTCTTATATGGCTGTTATTAAATGGCTGTTCTCAAATAGCTGTTCTTAAATGGCTATTCTTAAATGGATGTTCTTCAATGAATGTTCTTAGACAGATGTTCTTAAGTGGATTTTCGTAAATGGATGTTCTTAAATGGATGTTCTTAAATGGCTGTTCTTAAATGGATGTTCTTCAATGAATGTTCTTAAGCAGATGTTCTTAAGTGGATTTTCTTAAATGGATGTGCTTAAATGGATGTTCTTAAATGGCTGTTCTTAAATGGATGTTCTTCAATGGATGTTCTGAAATAGCTGTTCTTAAATGGATGTTCTTAAATGGCTATTCTTAAATGGATGTTCTTCAATGAATGTTATTAAGCAGATGTTCTTAAGTGGATTTTCGTAAATGGATATTCTTAAATGGCTGTTCTTAAATGGCTGTTCTTCAATGGATGTTCTCAAATAGCTGTTCTTAAATGGATGTTCTTAAATGGATGTTTTTCAATGAATGTTCTTAAGCAGATGTTCTTAAGTGGATTTTCGTAAATGGATGTTCTTAAATGGCTGTTTTTAAGTGGATGTTCTTAAATGGCAGTTCTTAAATGGATGTTCTTCAACTAAAAATTGCTAAGGTAGTTTTCAATCTTCAACTCTGGTGATTAACTAAATGTCTGTAATTACAGACAGTGCTTAAAGTGTAAAAAAAGAAGTGCCTGGACGCCGCTTACAATAGGCGCAATCATGGTCTAGAAGTTGGGGGACCTACTAGAACGTGCGAGTGGGGGAAATTGCGAGCGCCGAAGGCGCGAAGCCGCGATTGCCGAAGGCAAGAAGCCCCTATACGACTAGGGGGTCTGGGGGAGCGTCGTAAGCTCCCCCAGCGGGGTCTGGGGCGGAGCCCCAGAAGCCGACGCAATTTTGAGCATTTGATGCCAAAAGGAGCACATTTTTGGCTCTTGTGTACCTGACATTTTTCAACGATGATTTCGAAATAAAACTACCTAAACCATCTCAATCTGATAAAATGTCAGTATTTTATAGGCCTAGGGCCTATATATGTGAGGAAACTGAGATTTTAGGTGTTAGAAGAACACAATTTGCAGTCGCAGCATTAAAAATTGAAATGCCCTTCTATGCTTCTACTGTGAGCCATAGTCGGATTTTAAAAAGCGAGATGAAGTAAAGTTTTAGAGTGAAATTATAGCCTTATAGCAACATTTTGCATTGAATTCTTATAGACTTGAGTTTAGCCTGAACGTTTATTTTATCGACAGCCTGCAGAACCAGCCACTTGTAATTGCTGAGAATAACAGTTATGAAATTTTACATTTTAAAAGAGTTAAACATTAAAACAAAACATGAAAATACTAAAGGAACGTCAAGACTCAAGAATCACTTAATGTCGCCAAATATCAGTTTCCGTGACTCGCACTTAGCAACAAACTCACTTTAGAATGCTCGTAGGTGAGTTTCATGCACTTTGATAAACAAAAGTAGTCGACTGATAGCAAGTTTTTCTTGCTAGACATTGATTGACTAAGAATGATGAAGCTCTGAGCCGATTCACGGTATCATAACCATGCGATATTTTAGAAAATTAGGCCAAATAAATTAGCAGCTGAATACTTGTAATCGTGTTTTTGTTAAACTTAGTCCACCCTCGTTGCATGATTGTGACGCCACTGCATGGACGCTGCATGGACGGCGTCCAGGCCGTGCTGGCCTAATAAGTGGCAGGACGGCGTCCAGCCTTGAAAAGAAGTGCCTGGACGCCGTCCATGACCGTCCATTCACACTTTAAGCCCTGATTACAGACAATCTCCATATTATCTCCATTCGCCAAGATTCTGGAAAAAATTGTTTGTAATAGGCTTGTGATGTTTGTAACTCAAAATGAGTTGCTTGTGGAGTCAGTTAAGAATATATCTGCCTATATGGCACTTCTTGAGCTTACAGCCAATATTAGCA
>OY744607.1:52373645-52376145 GCA_963556255.1 Allolobophora icterica | reverse complement strand
TGGGTGCCATTATGGGGCGAAAACTCATGTAACGTGGATTTTACAGATTGGGAGTGCGTGATTACTGATTATTCAGTGACCATTGTAAGTATGTATATACAACACATGTATGTTTCAGGTGTATGTATGTATTTTTTTATGTATGTACGTGCATACATGTTCAGGATGTATGTATGTATGAATGGATGGATGCATTTACATGTTTCTGATCTATGTATGTGTATTGGTATACCTGTGTAAATGTGTATAGTTGTGTGTATGTAGATATGTATGTATGTATCGAGACACTTGGTGAAGTGCGTTTTAAGTGCCTCGCAAGGGGTCTGATCGCATGACTATCAAACCAATCTGAACCAAGTGCGTCTAAGCAGTGCTTGAAAATGTTTGCTGAACGGAATCAGAGGCAACAGTTAATGCAACGGGAGACTGTTCCGAGAGAGGAAGGACCAAGACACGACCAGACACGAAAGCCTTGAGTTGTCGTGCAGAGGCGTGGCACCTGCGTCTCTCCACGAACAGCAGAGCGCAACAGTTGTGGATCAGGGTGACTTGTGGTGTGTGTGTGTGTGTGTGTGTGTGTGTGCGTGCGTGCGTGCGTGCGTGCGTGCGTGCGCGCGCGCGTGTGTGTGCGTGGCATAACATGACTTTACATTACATAACATTACAGGGGTTTTAAGTGGTTCGGAAGACATGCAAGTTAACCTGGACTGCTAATTTATATCTAGACTCTAATCCTTCCTATATCCATCTGATCCGATTCCTACCCTTATCTATCCAACTCCTACCCTAATCCTTTCAATTCCTGCCCTAATCCATTCAAGTGCTACCCTAATCCATTAAACTCCTGCCCTAATTCGTCTGATCCTCTGCGTTCCAAGCTTTATCGTCCTTGCCATAACAGCTGGCCTGCCTCTGTCTGGTCTTTCTGGCAACCGGACTCGAACCACCACTGGACATTGCTCTCTGGACAACCCCACCAATACGACGCAGCACTCGTGAATAAGCTGGTGCCCTGCGCCTAGCTTTAGAGTAGCGCTTTAGAAATCTGGAGTTTATGATTACAACACGATGTACAGTACCTTTTCGGTACCTGTTAAAAGCACTTAGAGGTAAATGTAAATTTCTTCTGTAAGCAGGTAATGCTGATATTTCTGGAAAGCCACCACCGTCAGGCACCAGCTTACAGGTGGAGCCCAGTCGATGGAGTCCCTTCCGGAGTTGATGGTGGTCTGTGTTGCTAAAAGAGTGTGAGGAGCGACGTGCTTCAACCGTCAATGCTGACGTCGTGGGTTCGAATCCCCCCATTGGGACAGAGGGATGCAACATCAGTCCAATATTTTAATTAGGGCGGGCCTAATGACAAATCGGTTAATTGATGATTAATTTGTTTTAATTGATTTCTTTGCAGAGTCTTTAAGAAGAGCAGTCCGAACTCTAAGGTCAGTTCTTTTCTTTCATCTTGCAGCCTTCCCTTCAGTAGTCTCCTCACTAGCGCCTCATCAATGCGATGGTACATGCACATACAGAGGCGACGTTAATTTATATAGCGCCTGTTTTTGACTCAGAGGCAACTAATCACTCGGGTTTTCCTGGACTCCTTCTCTTTATAGGCCGTTACCATTTGTTGTAGGATTTCCATTTTGGCTTTCATTCGCAATGATGCAGGAATTTCCTATTGAAAGATTACTGGTAATCAACAAAGGTAAATGATCAACAAAAGTAAATGATCATCAGAGGTTAATGATCAACAAAGGTAAATGATCAAGGATAAATGATAAACAAAGGTAAATGATCATCAAACAGGTAATCATCCAAGATAAATGATAAACAAAGGTAAATGATCAACAAAGGTAAATGATCAACAAAGGTAACTGATCATTAGGTAAATGATTGTAAAAGGTAAATGATCATCAAAGGTAAGTGATCATCATAGGTAAATGATCATCAAAGGTAAATAGTGAGAAATGAAGGTAAACAGGCATAAATCGATCTTGAGTTCCTACTTTGATTTCATGGCTTCTGTGAGTAGCAACCATCAACTGATGCCTTGAGCAATGTTACGACAGACGCACTCTAAATGTTCTTGGGTTACTATTTCTTCGATTGTGTGATGGGAGATTTGTTTATTTCTGGCGCTCCATCGATTTTCGTTCTTCTTTTCCTGCAAGGTCATTGTCTGGCAGTTGTTGTAACTGGAGAGGCCTGGAATTGATTGGTCAGAGGTCAAGGTGAAGGTCATGCAGTCGTAAAACCCAGTCCATAAAGGCTGTAAAACGGTCGCTGGAGCCATTTCGACACACAGCTCGATCTGCTCTCGGCTAAGAAGAGCTGCTGCTGCTGCTGGTGCTTATTGCCGCCTCTGCTGCTGCTGCTGCTGCTGCTGCTGCTGCTGCTGCTGGGGCCTTTATGGGCGTGTGCGTGTGTTTGCCTGTGTGCGTGTGTCTGTATATGTGTGCATGTGTCTGTGTGTGTCTGTATGCAAGTGTGTCTGTGTGTGTCT
>OY744607.1:52179236-52366736 GCA_963556255.1 Allolobophora icterica | reverse complement strand
GGTGGTTATTCTGCCTGTGTTGCTAATGTCATTAGCCGTCCGTCTGTCCATTGGATGTTTACGATCGGTTGCTCCCAGCAGACCTTCTGTCAGAGCCATCCATCGAAAATGGCGGCCTTATCTAAATCTAAACCTAATCTAATGACTTCTGTCTCTGATTTCAACCTGGCTTCTCTAATGGACTCTGACTTCAACTCTGACTCTGAATTGAAGCAATTGTTGCCTTGTGCATTAGGATAACGGCGCTATAGAAGTCATTAGATTAGCATCAATCAATGGTTGCTTCAAGTGAAATTGTAGTCAACATCATCATCATCCACTGCATCGTTCGTTATTATTATTTTTTTTAGCGCCCGAGGTACAAAAATCCCTCGGGCTTTTAGAAACTATAAAACAGAAGCCAGCCGTCCGCATCTCCGGGGTGTGGTGTGAGGTGCCTCTAAAAGCAGTGGCGTTAAAGTGTTGGATGCAATTTATTATTATTTATTATTATAATTGTTATTATGATTATTACTATTATTTATTATTATAATTATTATTATTATTATTGTTATTGTTATTATTAGCATTATGCATTTATTAAGCTCCACTTTCTAATGACCAATCGTAAATCGATGGTACTGAGCAACTGTGAGTTAAGGACTTTTGCTCAAGGTCCCTACACTGTAACCATCTCAGAGGAGGAGGATCGAACCCGTACCCTCTGCATTACAAGGCAAGCGCTCTAACCAGACGGGTACCATGTGTACCACAGTCGACTACCGCATCAGCAGAGGGCTGTGACTCGCATTAGGCAGAGGCAGATTTTGATAATTTGATCCGGATGCTGGTTTATGCTGGTTGTAAAAATGTCATCAGGGGTTTCAATGTCACCCTTCTGATCTTTGTCTCTCTTCCGTAAACGGATGGGATTTTTTTTTAGAGGATGGCAGGATGAGTTTTCAGTTAAAAGTCTTGGGATGGGGCGGCGAGTTCCCTGAGCGTTGGCGGTGTTTTTTGCAGGCGAGAGAGGGGTGTTGGTGCAGTGTTGTGGGCTGATTGGTGGGTGGTTGAATTAGTGCTTGATGGTTTTCTGTTTTTGATGGATGTTTAGCAGTAGAGGTCGGGTCTGGTCTGGTTTAGTTTGGTCTTGGTCTGGCTTGATGTAGTCTGGTTTGTTTTGGTCTGGTTAAGTTTGGTCTTGGTCTGGTTTGATGTAGTCTGGTTTGTTTTGGTTTGGTCTGGTTTAGTTTGGTCTTGGTCTGGTTTGATGTAGTCTGGTTTGTTTTTTTCTGGTTTAGTTTGGTCTTGGTCTGGTTTGATGTAGTCTGGTTTGTTTTGGTTTGGTCTGGTTTAGTTTGGTCTTGGTCTGTTGTGATGTGGTCTGGTTTGTTTTGGTTTGGTCTGGTATAGTTTGGTCTTAGTGCGGTTTGATTTGTTTGGTTTAGGTTAGTTTGGCTTTAATAGTTTGGTCTGGTTTAGTTTGGTCTTGGTCTTGGTCTGATGTGGACTGGTTTGTTTTGATCTGGTCTAGTTTAGTTTGGTCTTGGTTTGGCTTTATCTGTTTTTGTCATTTGGTCTTGTTGGGCGTGGTCTGGTCTGACTTGGTCTGGTCTAGTAGAGTTTGGTCTGGTCTGGCCGGGTCCGGTCTGGTCTGGTCTCTTGCCAAGACTGTTTGCTTTGCATCGTGTTGCACTGTATTGTGTTGCACTATATCAAGTTGCACTGTATCATGTTGCATTGTATTGTCTGTTCTGTTAATAAATTATGACTGGTATTTGACCTCAAATGCGTTTCCGTAAACCGCCAAATCCGATCTCTTTGTACCCCGCCATAAGTTCAGATCGTGGAGACGTGTATGCACTTTTAATACAAACACAACACACACACATACTTATGAACACACACACATACAAGGACACGTACACCCACACGCCAGAGCATTAGCTGTCACAGTGGCTTCGACTGTTTGGTAAACATTGCCATGTTTGGATTTTCGCTGCCTGTTCACTCCGAGTTAATTGGGTCATTGGGAGGAAACACCGCAATCTCTCCTCTGTCTGTCTGTCTGTCTGTCTGTCTGTCTGTCTCGCTGTCTGTCTCGCTGTCTGACATCAACACCGGAACAAATGTACAATACGATACAACTCTATTTGATTTTGTCCTCCTTCCAAGGTTCAGGAGTGCACATGACCATATGACAGAGCATGATTGTGCTGAACAGTTGTGAGTGAAGGACTTGCTCAAGGTCTCTACACAGTAACCGTCTCAGGGGAGGAGCATCAAACTCGTACTCTCGCGTTACAAGGCGAGCACTTGAACCATTCAGAAAACGTGTCACACAATGTAATGCGGAGCCACCCTCTTATTTTTATTTTTTTTTATTTCGGATATTTCTATAGCGCCTCCTCAAGTCTACTACTACTCAGAGGCGCTCCCGACTACAGCATTGATACTGTATCGGAGTTTTCACGCCGAAGCGCCACGAGCAATCGCGAGTGAAGGACTTGCCCAAGGTCCGTACGCAGCGGCTAGAGTGGGATTCGAACCTGCAACCCTGCGGTCACAAGGCGCCGAACTTACCACTGATCCACCATGCCCACTATGGGTGCCATTATGGGGCGAAAACTCATGTAACGTGGATTTTACAGATTGGGAGTGCGTGATTAATGATTATTCAGTGACCATTGTAAGTATGTATATACAACACATGTATGTTTCAGGTGTATGTATGTATTTTTTTATGTATGTACGTGCATACATGTTCAGGATGTATGTATGTATGAATGGATGGATGCATTTACATGTTTCTGATCTATGTATGTGTATTGGTATACCTGTGTAAATGTGTATAGTTGTGTGTATGTAGATATGTATGTATGTATCGAGACACTTGGTGAAGTGCGTTTTAAGTGCCTCGCAAGGGGTCTGATCGCATGACTATCAAACCAATCTGAACCAAGTGCGTCTAAGCAGCGCTTGAAAATGTTTGCTGAACGGAATCAGAGGCAACAGTTAATGCAACGGGAGACTGTTCCGAGAGAGGAAGGACCAAGACACGACCAGACACGAAAGCCTTGAGTTGTCGTGCAGAGGTGTGGCACCTGCGTCTCTCCACGAACAGCAGAGCGCAACAGTCGTGGATCCGGGTGACTTGCAATGTGATGTGGGTGGTGTGTGTGTGTGTGTGTGGCATAACATGACTTTACATTACATAACATTACAGGGGTTTTAAGTGGTTCCGGAAGACATGCAAGTTAACCTGGACTGCTAGTTTATATCTAGACTCTAATCTTTCCTATATCCATCTGATCTGATTCCTACCCTTATCTATCCAACTCCTACCCTAATCCATTAAACTCCTGCCCTAATTCGTCTGATCCTCTGCGTTCCAAGCTTTATCGTCCTTGCCATAACAGCTGCTCTGCCTCTCTCTGGTCTTTCTGGCAACCGGACTCGAACCACCACTGGACATCGCTCTCTGGACAACCCCGCCAATACGACGCAGCACTCGTGAATAAGCTGGTGCCCTGCGCCTAGCTTTAGAGTAGCGCTTTAGAAATCTGGAGTTTATGATTACAACACGATGTACAGTACCTTTTCGGTACCTGTTAAAAGCACTTAGAGGTAAATGTAAATTTCTTCTGTAAGCAGGTAATGCTGATATTTCTGGAAAGCCACCACCGTCAGGCACCAGCTTACAGGTGGAGCCCAGTCGATGGAGTCCCTTCCGGAGTTGATGGTGGTCTGTGTTGCTAAGAGAGTGTGAGGAGCGACGTGCTTCAACCGTCAATGCTGACGTCGTGGGTTCGAATCCCCCCATTGGGACAGAGGGATGCAACATCAGTCCAATATTTTAATTAGGGCGGGCCTAATGACAAATCGGTTAATTGATGATTAATTTGTTTTAATTGATTTCTTTGCAGAGTCTTTAAGAAGAGCAGTCCGAACTCTAAGGTCAGTTCTTTTCTTTCATCTTGCAGCCTTCCCTTCAGTAGTCTCCTCACTAGCGCCTCATCAATGCGATGGTACATGCACATACAGAGGCGACGTTAATTTATATAGCGCCTGTTTTTGACTCAGAGGCAACTAATCACTCGGGTTTTCCTGGACTCCTTCTCTTTATAGGCCGTTACCATTTGTTGTAGGATTTCCATTTTGGCTTTCATTCGCAATGATGCAGGAATTTCCTATTGAAAGATTACTGGTAATCAACAAAGGTAAATGATCAACAAAAGTAAATGATCATCAGAGGTTAATGATCAACAAAGGTAAATGATCAAGGATAAATGATAAACAAAGGTAAATGATCATCAAACAGGTAATCATCCAAGATAAATGATAAACAAAGGTAAATGATCAACAAAGGTAAATGATCAACAAAGGTAACTGATCATTAGGTAAATGATTGTAAAAGGTAAATGATCATCAAAGGTAAGTGATCATCATAGGTAAATGATCATCAAAGGTAAATAGTGAGAAATGAAGGTAAACAGACATAAATCGATCTTGAGTTCCTACTTTGATTTCATGGCTTCTGTGAGTAGCAACCATCAACTGATGCCTTGAGCAATGTTACGACAGACGCACTCTAAATGTTCTTGGGTTACTATTTCTTCGATTGTGTGATGGGAGATTTGTTTATTTCTGGCGCTCCATCGATTTTCGTTCTTCTTTTCCTGCAAGGTCATTGTCTGGCAGTTGTTGTAACTGGAGAGGCCTGGAATTGATTGGTCAGAGGTCAAGGTGAAGGTCATGCAGTCGTAAAACCCAGTCCATAAAGGCTGTAAAACGGTCGCTGGAGCCATTTCGACACACAGCTCGATCTGCTCTCGGCTAAGAAGAGCTGCTGCTGCTGCTGGTGCTTATTGCCGCCTCTGCTGCTGCTGCTGCTGCTGCTGCTGCTGCTGCTGCTGCTGCTGCTGCTGCTGCTGCTGGGGCCTTTATGGGCGTGTGCGTGTGTTTGCCTGTGTGCGTGTGTCTGTATATGTGTGCATGTGTCTGTGTGTGTCTGTATGCAAGTGTGTCTGTGTGTGTCTGTATGCATGTGTGTCTGTATGTGTGTGCCTGTATATATATGTATCTGTGTATCTGTTTGTCTATGTATCTATGTATGTATGTATGTATGTTTGATATATGCCTAATCTGATATATGTAGTGTGGGCATCAGTTGACAGTTGCTTCAAGTAAAGTCAGAGTTTAAAAATATGATCCATTTATACCTGTGTTGATTGTGTTTACCTTTGTTGATTGCTGTTTACCTTTGTTGATCACCTTTACCTTTGTTGATTACTGTGATTATGTAACATAAAAGAGAACTGCTAATGTACCTCTTCAAGGAAAACCTCATCAGTAGCGCTTCCGACCCAACAAGGAGAACCCACGTTCAAATGGAATAGAGTTCAAGTGCTTGCTGCACAGAGAAGAAGATTGGCTGACTAGCTCACGTCTAGTTTTATGGGGAAGGTTGTTCCAGGCCAGAGGACCAGCGAAAGCAAAGATTACCTAATTTGCCTTTGTTGATTACTTTTTACCTTTGATAATTACCATTTGCCATTATTGATTACTTTTACCTTTGAAAATTATCATTTACCCTTGTTGATTACTGTGCCCATTTGTGGACTATTGTGTAGCTGTGTGTTAATAACTGTTTGCTGTTGTAGATTACAGTATACCTGGGGAAGAGAGACTTTGTGGACTATCTCTCTCACATCGATCCGATAGGTGCGTTCAAAAGACACATAGAAAATTTTCAGATTTACATGTTTAAATGTATTTAATGTATGTATGCCAGTTGATCAAATCCCACACAATGCACTACTTGCACGAATTTTAAGAAAAGAGAATGAAACAAAGGAGACTGAGACAGTATATGCTTGTTTATACAGAGAGAGAGACAGAGAGAGTGAGAGAGGGAGAGAGAGAAAAAAAAAGAGAAAGAGAGAGAGAGAGAGAGAGAGAGAGAGAGAGAGAGAGAGAGAGAGAGAGAGAGAGAGAGAGAGAGAGAGAGAGAGAGAGAGAGAGAGAGAGAGAGAGAGAGAGAGTATATGCCTGTATATACAGAGAGAGAGAGAGAGAGAGAGAGAGAGAGAGAGAGAGAGAGAGAGAGAGAGAGTATATGCCTGTATATACAGAGACAGAGAGAGAGAGAGAGAGAGAGAGAGAGAGAGAGAGAGAGAGAGAGAGAGAGTCGTGTAGTTATTGAGAATGATTTCATACCTATTCCTCTATAGTTGAGCCATTCACCTGGCCCTACCTGTCTGTCGCCGCTACCTCGTCTTTGAGAGCAAGACAGGTGTAAAACAGTGTGCAAGGCTGTCTCGACGTTATCCGATCCTTTCTTCTTCCCCTGTCCTCAGCTTCCACCCGAACAATCGAGGTCTTTCTCTAACGATGGCAGAAGAGTTGTTTTTGTTGTACGAGGTGACGTTGCTAGGAGATTGTTGCCTGGCAACTGTTTAATGTGATGTCACTGTGAACGTGTGATATCGTCTGCCCCTCCTTCTCCATTCCTCCCTTGGAAATTCTTCCTCTCGAATTTATTTTGTTTGTCCAGTAATTGAAATAGAGCACAGCAAAATAGGGTAGAATAGAGGGAATGGAATAGAATATAATGGAGTAGAATAGAATAGAACAAATCGAATAGAATGGAGTAGAACGGAATAGAATAGAAGGAATGGAATAGAATAGAGCAGAACAGAATAGAATATTGTATTGTATCTAAACATTTATAAAGCTCCTCGCACAGTGTTCGCTGATCAGAGGCGAATAAAAGAAATGGAATAGAACAGCATGGAACAGAATAGAATTGGGTAGAACAGAATAAGAACACAGAACAGCATAGAATATAAGGAACAGAATAGATTAACATGGAATGGAACATACCAGAATAGATTGAAATAGAAAAGAAATTTTATATAACATACAGTAAAAGAATGCATGAGAGTAGAATGTAACAAAACATAATAAAATAGAATAGAATAGAATATGATGGAACAGAGTAGAATGAACCAGAACAAAATGGAATGGAGCTGAAACTATTAATATACAATAGACTGCATTCCAGCGGAGGGAAGTAGATTGCGGTTGGGTGGAAAAGGTTAGATTAGATTGACAATCTGAAATGCAAAATTGCTCAGTTTACAGCTAATCTCAAATGAAACGACCTACTACTTGACTCTGACTTTTCTTTTCGGGCACTGCCTTTAACGATCTACCATCAGTGACCTACTTTGAAGTCCTGTCTCTGCTTAGTCAGGCTGTCCCTAAATCCAAATTCGATGGACTTCATACCTACTTTGCTCTGATGTTTTCTCCCACCTTATCACACATTTAGCCAGCTTGTCTTTTGCTGAGGGCTGCTTTCCATCAGGCTTTAAATCTGCCTTAGTCATGCCTTTACTTAAGAAGGCTGACCTGGACACCAACAGCCTGTATAACTTTAGACCCATCTCCAATCTCAATACAAATTTCTAAGATTCTTGAATGCCTTTTCCTTATGCGTATTAAAAAAACGTGTTAATTTCTATCCTAACTTTAGTCCTTGCCAATCAGCATATCGTGAAGGCTACTTCACCGAAACAATTGTCGCCTTTATGCTGGACAACATCTCATTAATTGATAAAGGAAATGCAGGCCTTGACCATAGTGCTGCTTTGTCGCTGTCAAGCAATTCTAGGAATTCAAGCATATCTGGGTCAAAGAATTCTAAAATCTAGTTCAAGAAATTCCAAAATCTAGGCAAAGGAATTCCTAAATCTGCTTGACCTGATTTTGGAATCCAAGATTTAGGAATTACTTCACTCCGATCTTGGAATTTCTAGACCTAGATTTTCGAATTGCTTGACCTAGATTTTCGAATTCCTATACATAACATAGCATAGATGTTTGAATTCCTTGACTTAGATCTTGGATTTTGGAACTCTCTCTCCCTGTATCCGTATGCTCTGCTCAGTCACATGTGTCAATTCGTTCTCAACCTAGGACTTACTTTCAAATTGTTTATCCATGATAAGCTGCCTCTCTTTCTTACAGATTGATCTTCTGGATCAATCCAAAACCAAGCCTGATTACGGCTTGGTTTTGGTGTGCCATCGGTTGATGCCTTGTGCATTAGACACCAGAGCAATAGCAGTTACCAATTACAATTGTTACAAGTGTTGTTCTTGTTGTCTGCCCCAGATGGCGTCGTACTCGTCGATCCGGAGTATCTGAAGGAGCGGAAGGTCTATGCGCACGTGCTGGCCGCCTTCCGCTATGGACGCGAGGACCTGGACGTCCTTGGCCTGACCTTCCGCAAGGACCTCTACCTGGCGACGTCGCAGGTCTGGCCTCCCGTCGAGGAGCAGAAGAAGCCACTGACGAGACTCCAGGAGAGGCTGATGAAGAAACTGGGGCCCAACGCTTACCCGTTCTACTTCGAAGTACTTGTCGCAGCTCATCTTATCTAATCTGATCCTCAACTCTCCTCTCATTCTCTCCCCTTATCACCTGCCCGATCCTTTACTGTCTTCCTGCCTTACTCTGCCCTCTCCTGTACTTCTCTCCCCTCATCACCAGCCCTTTCATCTTCCTTCTTTCCTGCCCTCCTCTACTCTCCCCTCATCACCTGCCCTGTCCTCTCTTTCCTGCCATCGTCTGTCCTCTCCTCTCATTCTCTCCCGTCATCACCTGCCCTCTTCTCTCGTCTCCTCGCCCTTTGCTCTCCTCTCAGCTCCTCTCCTATCCTCTTGTCTCTTCACCCTTTGCTCTGCTCCGTTCTCTGTTTCACTCTTTTCTCTGTTTCACTCTTTTCTCTGTTTCACTCTTTTCTCTGTTTCACTCTTTTCTCTGTTTCACTCTTTTCTCTGTTTCACTCTTTTCTCTGTTGTTCTGCTCCGTTCTCTGTTGTTTCACTCTGTGAAACATCTCTGTTGTTTCACTGTTCCAGCTGCCTTCGTCTTCACCAGCTTCAGTGACGCTCCAGCCGGCTCCAGGTGACACCGGCAAGGTACTTCAACTTAACGATACATATTAACCAACATTCTACCGTCCATCCATCCATCCACCTCATCCATCCATCCACCCATTCTTCCATCCATCCACTTATCCATTCATTCATCCACTCTGCCATCCATTCATTGACCCATTCATCCATCCATTCATTTACCCATCCATTCGTCCATCCATTCGCCCATCCATCCATTCATCCTCTCTTTTATCCATTCATTCATCTGTCCATCCATCCATCCATCCATCCATCCATCCATCATCCACGTTTTTTAAAGGAGATTTTGTGACAGTTGTGGGTGGCATGTTTTCACATGTACAGTTGACTCTTTCTTGGATACGATTAAATCAAAGTAAATGAGAAAATGACTGTAAATTCTTATTACAAAAATTAGGGGAGTGACTAGTCTTGAAGATGGTTTCATCATCATCATCATCATCATCATCATCACCATCATCGTCATCAATCATCATCATCAGCATCATCATCATCATTATTATTATTACTACTATGTACTATTATTATTACTGTTGTCATTATTACTATTATTATCATTATCATCATCAACATCATCATTATTATTATTATTATTACTATTATTACTATTATCATCATCATCATCATCATCATTATTATACTCTTATTGTTATCACTGTTATTGTTATTACTATTATTTTTATCATCATCATCTACATCATCATTATTATTACTATTATTATTATTATTACTGTTGTCATTATTACTATTATTATCATCATCAACATCATAATTATTATTATTATTACTATTATTACTATTATTATCATCATCATCATCATCATTATTATACTATTATTGTTATCACAGTTATTGTTATTACTATTATTTTTATCATCATCATCTACATCATCATTATTATTACTGTTATTATTATTATTTTATTATTATCATTATTATTATCATCATCATCATTTTGTGTCTTTGTGTAGCCGTGTGGTGTGGACTATGAGCTGAAGACGTACGTGGCCGATGGACCAGACGACAAGCCCCACAAGCGTAATTCCATTCAGCTGGCCATCCGGAAGCTGACCTATGCTCCCGAAGAACCGGCGCCACAGCCGAGCGCCGAGGCCGTCAAAGAGTTCATGATGAGTTCCGGGAATCTGCGCCTCGAGGCAACGCTAGACAAAGAGGCAAGCTCTAATGCAGCGCTCATTTCTATCTCTTTGGCTAGACATAAAAAGGCTAAGACACATGTGATCAAGGTGCCTGGTCTGTATTGAGTACAGGTATTATTGCTTTTTTTGCTGCGAGGTAAAAAGGATCCCCCAGGGACTTCAATATTATTTAGAAACACCAATTTGTCTGGAATGAGCCAGATTATTATTATTATTTATTTATTTTGATTAGTATTATTGCGGTTATAGTCTATATTGAGTACAGTTATTATGATTATTATTATTTTTTGCTGCGAGGTAAAAAGGATCCCTTAGGGACTTCAATATTATTGAGAAACATCGATTTGTTTGGAGTGGGCCAGATTATTATTATTATTTTTAAAACATTTTTAACATGCACAGTGTCACACAGAAATGCGTATAGGAGGCATGGTTAGTCAGTTGCCAGTGAAGTGCTGTTATTCTTTAAAGTCAGTGAGAAATAGTGAGTTTTGAGGCATATAGTTATATGGCTAAGACACTTGTGACTGAGGTTTGTGGTCTATATAGTACAGTATTGCTGAATGAATTACTTAACATTTTAATTAATCGATTTGAGTGTTTGACATTTTGCAGAAGTATTACCACGGCGAATCAATAACTGTGAATGTTCTTGTTGACAATAACACGAGCAAAACTGTCAAGAAAGTACGAATATCAGGTATAACTGTACCCATCATGCATTTAATCTAGGTGATTAATTATGTGATCTAGTTATCTTCTAATCTACTGTTTACTCGTACAAACTCTTTAACACTGCTTGGTCAGCTGCATTGGGTTCTCGTTGAATTCAGAATAAGATTTAAACTGGCCTGTTTGACTTATAAAACCCTTACAATGAGCATTCCTACCTACTTTCAACCACTGTTATCTCCAGACGTTCCTCTCCACAGTCTCAGATCTTTGAATTTGTGTCTTTTGGTTGATCCTTGATGTAGCACCGTCATGGGCTCTTGTGCATTCCATGCAGCTGCCCCCAATGAATGTAATCACCTACCAATGTCTGTTCAATGATTGAACTCTATCCCTTCCTTTAAGAAATGCCTCAAAACTCACTATTTCTCATTGGCTGAACTTCTATTGAGCCAGTGTCTAGCGGACGAGGCATCAACCGATGACGCTCCAAAACCAAGCCGGTATCAGATCAGCGTCCAGACGATCTAATTAGTCTGATTGAGGTCTTGTGCAATACGATAACGGTGCTATAGAAGTTCCCGGATTAGATTAGCTACGGAGATTAATCAAATCGGATCTAATCCATTCACTGATCTCTCCAGGGTGTCTGCAGCTACAGATAGAAAAGCGAATTTGTTTGATTATTTCATGCATTTCTTGTGAACAGGTCTTCTCTTTCTGAGTGGCTGTACAGAAGTTGTTGTCTTTCTTTCGTGTGTGTTTGTCTGTAGTGAGGCAGTATGCAGACATCTGCCTATTTTCGACTGCGCAGTACAAGTGCGTCGTTGCCGAGCTGGAGAGCGAGTTAGTACCAACTGCACTTCTTGTCGTTGATTGATTTTTTAATTAATTTATTCATCCATTGATTAATTTATTAGTTAATTCAATTATTAATTACTTAGTTTATTTATTATATTATGCATGCAAGATCAGTTAATTTAGATCAGGTGTGGTAAGATGGGATAAGGCATTGGAGGCCAGTCTAGCATAGCTAGTGCTACTTGATTCTCCAACATATATGAACCGCTGTTTAATTTTCTGCTAAGAGAGGACTTTCCAATTGAGGCAAGCCAGATTAGATTCTCCAACCATATGCTTATCCACCACAGGCAGCCTCCCCTCTGTCTTAGCGGACTGATCTTCTGGATATATATATATATAATTACGGCCTGATTTTGCTGCACTATCAGCTGGTGGTTTGTGCATTGGACAACGGCGCTATAGAAGTTACTAATTGCAATTGCAGTTCCGACAAATTTGGACGCTGTGTATATTTGTTTCTGACCAGGGAAGGCTTTCCGATCCAGGCAAGCCAGACTGGGTTTTGTAAGGTCTACACGCTGACTCCTCTGCTCAGCAACAATCGCGACAAACGTGGCCTGGCTCTGGACGGAAAACTGAAACACGAAGATACAAATCTGGCCTCGTCTACTATGTAAGTAGTTCGGCATACTGGCTCAAGTACTTGAGTACTTTATGACTCTTCCAGTACTCAAGTAATTCAGTTCTATGTAAGTAGTTTGGCATACTGACTCAAGTACTCAAGGGCACTAGAGTGGTTGAGTATTGACTGGTGTTTTAAATGATGGTACTGTTACCATTACAAGTAATGTGCAGAGTGCAGACTCCTCAAGTCTATATATACTCTCTCACATATGTCTCAACATTGGCAAGAGAGGCTTCCTGTTGCTGAGTGAATTTCATTTGACATCATCTTGCTGGCACATACTGCAGTTGTCGACACTGCTCCAGCATGCATCAAGGAGCTGTGTGTTCCGGTCTCAAGTCAACCGAGTTGGTGATCGTGGCGCTTTATTGGCCCTGGAGATGTGCAGGTGCTGCGCTGTTGCACGTCAACTCAAGCTCATCGTGTCTGATCAAGCATTGGGACATCTCCTAAAACAATCTCCCACTGCATTTATGTGCTGTTGCCTTTGATTGTATGCAGTGTACAGTTGTAAGCTGTCTTAACACCCACTTGTGTAGATCTGTGAGATGTCATAGGTACAGCACTTTTGTTAGGTACTTAAGTAAAATAAGTATATTCTTTAATATAATCAGCTGCCAAACAGCACTCTGGTGAACAAGCATCAACATACATACACCAGGATAAAAGACATTGTATGGGTGAATATTTGAGAATGGATAATTTTTAGTTACTGTAAATAAAAAATAAAGGTTATGAATTTTATTGTAAGAAGTTACAAAAACAGACATACAAATATAGTGTGAAGATATTATAATATGGTTCATAACGGATATCTCCTAGTTCCCCATGAATATTCGTTTCCAAAATCATCTGCACCGCAACCACATTATGTCAGCACTGCAGCCAATCCAAAACGTCAGTAAACAAGCTGAATAACAAAAATTTATCTCTAGTTTCATATTTCGTGTAAAATTTCATCACAAGGAAAAATTGAATATAATGTGAAATGAAAATGAATATTATTAGATTATCAGAAAAAAATTATAAAAACAACATGAATTTAGCACCAAAATGTCAACACTGCAACTGACTGATATCAATTCTAAACTCTCATAGAAATAATTTACATGTAATAATAATGTAAATTTATGGTGTTTCACAAGTACAGTAGTAAACCAGTTGTAATGAGCAAAATCTTCAAAATATTTATTCTGAATTAATTTTAGTTAACAAAAAGCACCAAAGACTAGTCAGATATGACAAACTTGTCAGCCCATGTCAGCAAGTACCAGCTATAAAATATAAAAAAGTTAAAGAAAATCAGACCACTACACCAAAGACTACTTCATTTCATGCTGCTTAAATAAAAATAGGTATAAACCAGTTATTGCACATAATACAAAACTAAACAATAAGCAAATAAAACCTGAACACAGCAAAACTGCTTTAGATTACAAACCACTAATTTCAACAAAATAGCAGCCCAAGCTGATTCATTCAGTGCACAATGTCTGCTGCTAAACCAATAAGTTTAGGCTCATCAATGAGACTAATTATGTATTGAAGCTCATAAAAGCCAATGTCTGGAGTATTTGGCCAAAAGAAACGGTTAGCTATGGAACATGTGGGCCTCTAACTGTAGCCATCCAATAAATTGACACTAATAATTTTCCCAGGATAAGGGTGATCACTATATTTCAATACGCACAACTTTCCAATATGTTCATCATTAGATTCTTCAATGGGTAAAAGTAAATTCTGAACAGGTAAAGTTTGGTGATCAATAGGATACTGCACAGACATGGGCACATCAGAAGGTGCGTGGAGCAGCTGTGCAATAGTAGTGGTATCTTGTGGTAAGTGACCTTGTTCAGGTGGTAACTATAGAAAAGCTTCTTGTGGCAGTGTAAGAGTGGTAGCATCATATAGCATCTTGCCAGGACTGTAGCATTCATAAGGAAAGGAGTCAAGTTCTACTCTCCAGTAGACTAAGTGGCCGGAAAGTGATTTCACCCTTGGTTTTGGTACAAATCTTGTGGACAGACATTGTGCCACTGAGTGTTTTGAGATTTCCTGGCAACAACAATTCCATTTCAGATATCTTATGGCATTTAGCAGATAATAAAACGGCAGCTTGTACTTATGTTTTGCTTGTCATCACTGCCAGTCTCACTTTCAATTTTGTGTTTTCATGATAACACCTTAGCCTTAGCACCGATGACTTTTCGACCACGCACTTTAGCTGATATGCTGGTAAGAGATAATCCAGATGTTTCTCATAATTTAGTGACCCAAGGTCAGCAGCTGAATTCAGCTTATCTTTTGTTTCGTTGTTGACAGACTTACTGCTGCTGACGCCACTTTTTTAATTGTATTGTATTGTATCTAGAAATTTATGAAGCGCTTCTCGCCAGGGCTGTAGTGGTAAAATTAGAGGTGAGTACACGCTACCGGTTAGTTTTCCGAAACAACTTACAGGTGAGTATACGCTACAGTATTTTAATATAAATAAATATAAATATTTTGTGAGGTGAGTATACGGTCTCTAGAGGTGAATACACGCTGTATACCCGCGTATACCCTCGACTACAGCCCTGCTTCTCGCAGAATAACTATTCAGAGGCGCTCTCAGCACAGAACCCCCGGGGAAACAGAAATGTCTTTAGGGAATGCGAGACCTATGAGGAAAAGCCAGTCATTAGTTTGGCCCTGAGCAGAGGGGGAAGGTCAGTCCAGATCATGGAACCCTCTACAGCAAACTCCCGGTGCTGGGCCAAAGCAGTTTTAGCCCTGGGAACAAAAAGATCAAGCCGATTCACGGAGTGCAGTGAGCGAGAAGAAGATGCAGATGCAGATAATTGCTCGCCTATCTCTTGCACTAAGTTCATCGACTAGCTTCAACTTTCCAGTCGCTTTTCTATCTTCTCGTCGTTTTTCTCTCTTTCCAAATAAGCATGATGGAGCTCAGGGTTGTCTTTAATTTTTACTCTCCAAATTGCTAATTTTTCTTTAGCAGTAAGTGCATCATGTGATCTAGGAAACCTAATAAAACACAGCAATAGTTTAGTCAAAACTTGGCATATATTATTTTCCCTGTCTTATTTTGTCACTGAAATTTACTGTAAAGGGTACGACTACAGATATGGATATATTAGAGTTAGAGTTAACTGGCAGCCAGACTCCACTGCTGAAACATTATCAAAACATAATGGTTATTTATCTTCAATGGTACTGAAACCCTAACAACTAAGTATGTGTCAGAGCCGCGACCATGAAGTCAGCACCACGACTGCTTGTATGGTTGTGGTATTGATAGTTGCTGCTGACTGTTTGTTTGAATTGTAAATGTTACGCCAACCCCGCTTGACGCGTGTGCAAAATGATAGGTCCTGTTTCTTCAGTATTTTCTTGCAATCTGAGACATGACATATAAAATTACTTAAAAACATTAGTGGTATGTGTGTATTATATGTTGCGGTGCTGACCTTAACTGAAAATGTATTGAAAATAAACTGTTTTAAACGATCATAAATTACTTTGACAATAAGCAATCTCCAAATCAAGAGGAAGTTGATACAATGTACCAAAGCACATGCACAATCAATATACACATAGGCCTAGTTCACTAATAGATGTGTGCAGTTGCAGTGCTGACAGAAATAATTGTAAATAAGTAACAAACCTTTAAAAAATATTTTAAACTGATAACCAATCCCTGATGCTTATTTTTGTACACACTTTATTGAAAAATTATAGTTCCTGTAAAAATTGTTAATATTTTATATAATTATTGCCATGCATCAGCTACTATTTGGAATGAAAAATAATGAACCTGGATACCAGTTGAGGTCCTGACATTTAAATGATTTCTTTCAATAAATCAAAATAATATATTAATATTCAAACTTGGTGTTTTAAGAAATAAATCTATCAGTTAATATTTATTTAAACATGATTTGCTTTTTAAAATATGATTACCAGATTTGTACTTATAATGCGGTAACTGAAAATTACCAGACTTGAAATATATACCCGTATTAAGTATCTTTAGTAATTCTATGTACTTTTTCAAAGGAAGGTTAGGTAAATTAGCCTAGAATTGGCAGCTCTTGGCAGCTTGTTCTGTTTCAATTTCGGGTACCTTAGTTTGATTTTCAGTTTCAGGTAGTTTATTGATGACCAAAAATAAAAATACGACTGGTATATCAAGGTCTGTCGTTTATAGCATGAAACCAAACTATTGTGGAATGTAATTGGGAACGTTCGTTGATTAGATAATCGCGCCATATAAATGCAAGAAGCTGGAGTAAGATCGGATGTCTTGTGTTTTTAGAATTCGTGATTCTAGTCAAAAGGAGAACCTTGGTATTGTTGTTCAGTACAAAGTCAAGGTCCGACTGATTCTGGGATTTGGATCTAGGTGAGTGCTTCAAGGTCTGACTGATACTGGGATTTGGATTGAGGTGAATGTTTCAAGGTCTGACTGATTCTGGGAATTCGATCGAGGTATGTTCTTCAAGGTCTTACTGATCCTGGGATTTGGATCGAGGTATGTTCTTCAAGGTCTGACTGATTCTGAGATTTGGATTGCTCGGTGAGTTCTTCAAGGTCTGACTGATTCTGGGAATTCGATCGAGGTATGTTCTTCAAGG
Source organism: Allolobophora icterica (assembly GCA_963556255.1). NCBI lineage: Eukaryota > Metazoa > Annelida > Clitellata > Crassiclitellata > Lumbricidae > Allolobophora > Allolobophora icterica. Next base: position 52,349,816 of record OY744607.1, on the reverse strand, counting down.
TCTTACTGATCCTGGGATTTGGATCGAGGTATGTTCTTCAAGGTCTGACTGATTCTTGGATTTGGATCGAGGTATGTTCTTCAAGGTCTGACTGATTCTTGGATTTGGATTGAGGTGAGTGCTTCAAGGTCTGACTGATTCTGGGAATTCGATCGAGGTATGTTCTTCAAGGTCTGACTGATTCTTGGATTTGGATCGAGGTATGTTCTTCAAGGTCTGACTAATTCTTGGATTTGGATCAAGGTGAGTGCTTCAAGGTCTGACTGATTCTGGGATTTGGATTGAGGTGAGTGTTTCAATATCTGACTGATTCTGGGAATTCGATCGAGGTATGTTCTTCAAGGTCTGACTGATTCTTGGATTTCGATCGAGGTATGTTCTTCAAGGTCTGACTGATTCTTGGATTTGGATCGAGGTATGTTCTTCAAGGTCTGACTGATTCTTGGATTTGGATCGAGGTATGTTCTTCAAGGTCTGACTGATTCTTGGATTGGGATCGAAGTATGTTCTTCAAGGTCTGACTAATTCTTGGATTTGGATCGAGGTGAGTGCTTCAAGGTCTGACTAATTCTTGGATTTGGATCGAGGTGAGTGTTTCAAGATCTGACTGATTCTGGGAATTCGATCGAGGAATGTTCTTCAAGGTCTGACTGATTCTGGGATTTGGATCGAGGTGAGTGCTTCAAGGTCTGACTGATTCTTGGATTTGGATCGAGGTAAGTTCTTCAAGGTCTGACTGATTCTGGGATTTAGATCAAGGTACGTGGGACCTCAAATGTGGTTTGTTTGGACGATTTGAGCACTTGCTATCCCTCGTTCATTCGAATGCACTTGGAATACAACAGAATTGAAGCGTAATTTGAGAATGCTTTCCGTACAAAGTTCAGAAGGTCACGTTGAAGCCGGAAACATCAAGTCCTTATGTTCTTTCATTCATCAATTCGTACATCTGTTCATCCATTAGTCCATCCAGCCACCAGTCCGTCAATTTATCTATCCATGTATCCATCCGTCCATCCATCTAACTATACTTTCATCCTTTCATTTATTCACTCAACCATCCATCCACCAATCCTTCCATTCATCTATCCATGTGTCCATCCATCTTACTATACTTTCATCCTTTCATTTACTCACTCATCCATTCATCCACCAATCCTTCCATTCATCTATCCTTGTATCCATCCATCCGTCCATCCATCTAACTATACTTTCATCCTTCCATTTATTCACTCATCCATCCATTCACCAATCCAACCATTTGTTCTATTGTCTGGATTCTTTGTTTATCCGCAGTGATCTTTCAGTCGAGTTGCCATTTACCCTGACCCACCCGAAACCAACAGAGTCACCGCCACCCAGCCGACCAGCCAGCGCCCTACTCCAGGGAGCCAACGCACAGCCGGGCGGAGGAGCAGGGGGTGACGCTCCCATTGATACGAACCTGATCCAGCTGGAGACTGAGTAGGATGCCTTTCAGTTTCTTAAAACAATTTGTTAGTGTCTGCTATCGGATACTCTGGGACAAGGTAGCCGATTGTGGGGCACGGTAGGTGATTGGTTAGAGCGCTCACCGTGTAATGTGGAGAGTATGGGTTTGAGCCTCCTTTCATGAGACAGTTACTTTGTAGGGACCCTGAGCAAGTTCTTCACTCACAGTTGCTCACTTTTTGGACTGGAGAGTACTACACCACCACTTTTTACACCCAAAAGAAACAGTATCCAGTGTTATTTTCTGGGAGGAAGACCTTCATTTGAGCCCTCGAGACTCAAAACAATTACCGAGCATCATTATCACCATTGTCATCTTCATTGTTACTATTATTATTATTAGTAGTAGCAGTATTATTATTATTATTATTAGTTTTCATGGTGCATAAATGGCGCCGTTATAATTATTTAACGGGTCTTGAAGGAAAAAAATGAGAAATGTGGTATCCCCCATTTTCTAGACCAAAGTTACAATTCCATGTCTCTCATCAATGGGTGCTGTATAAATCTATTGTTACTGTAACTGTAATCACTTTGGTGCATTCTGTATTGACTTATGCTTTGATAGCAATATTACTGCATATGGAAATAGAAGCAAGAAAGAGGTGATCATCCTACCAGCAAAACAATACTGTTCCTTTTGGTTTTATCCGTTGACTGTCATGAACTACGATAAGAATTTGTAATATGAACTTTTGTTTCGGTGATCAATAAGGCATACGAACTGAATTGTTTTCTTTTCTTGCAGCGCCAACGATTCCAGCGGCTACCGTGACGAGGATTTCATATTCGAAGATTTTGCGAGGCTGCGTCTCAAAGGCCACGAGGGCGACGACACAGAGGCCTGAGCGAGCGAGTCCGAATCGAGCCGCCTAATACTCTAGTTACAAGGAGGAGAAGAAGAAGAACGAAGGTTTAGAGACGACGATGTTTCCCTGCTTCCGTCGCTGGGATCGACGCGTATCTGCGGTTTTGTTTTAGTTGTGCGTAGCGCACCTATATATGTTGTACTGTATTATGATAACAATATGTAATCGTAGATGGTGGAGCTGTACCGAAGCGAGTTGCGAATACCGTTTCTTGCGGATGGCAGGCACGCGTCTGCGATTTTTCCTGTACTTGTTTTTTCTGTAAGTGATCGGAAAATCGTTGTTTCTGAGTGCGCCTTGGATGCTGCAGTTTGTTTATCAGAAAAATTGATTGATTGATTGATTGAGCCGTGTGTTGAATGACCAACATAAGTGAATTGCAGATATCTGAGCTTCTCAAATTGAAACTTTGTATGTTGGTGTTGAGTTGTTAACAGGAAAAACGTAAAGGCTTATTAGATGCACTTTATTCAGTTTTCCTTGTCCACTGATTATAGTACAGAAATTTTAAAAAATCAACGTTGTTGGGTAAATTTCGGTTCTGATTCACAATATCCGAGTAAAAATGTCCAGTTAAGAAAACCAAATTGAAATAGATATCTGGTGTGACATGTGTACCATACTTTTCAAGTTTATCATCCGTAAAGTTGGTTGGTGATGGTTACTTCCATTTTAAATCTTGCCAAGTGGAAATGTGAGAGTGATTGCATTAAAAATGTAATTGAAAGGAAATTGCAAGGTGTGCATTTGCAACAACTTTGCAGTTTTCTTTGCTGAAACTCTGCACAATTATTCAAAAAATGCACATGGAAATCTGGACAAATGGAAGTGTGTGTTAAGCTTAATTAGTACGATGTCCTCCAAGTTCCATTAAATTATTATTTACAACAATTTAAATTGAGTAGCTCTATATTGTTCCTGCATGCAGTTGATCAAATTCGTACAGAAAGTTCGTAAGAACTAATTTTAGAAAATCAGCTTACATTATTGTTTTAATCTAATTTATGATTCAGAGTTGAATGTAAATATCACGCGCGTTTCAGACATGGCCGGCGTGCTGGCGTAGGTTCACCGCTTGCAGTTATTTCAGCGATCGGTGAAAACGTATGTTCGGTACAGCTCTTAACGTAACATGTACTTATCGTTTGTGGAGTAGCGTCAGCCATTTGTATTTCTACACAAGTGCGGAATTAATTAGCGTTTCTCTGTTTATGCGAATTTTAACGATCGTTAACGCGACTGAGCACACACGTGCATTGCTTTAAAACTTGTGTGGGCTCGTACGTAGCTTGCGGCCTACGTGCGCAGTTCTTGATGACGACTCAGCTAGTCCTTGTTACCGGAATCGTGAAATCAGGAACTGGACGAGTTTTTTTGTGTGCACCAAACATTTAAGGACATGGTTTTCGGTTTTCGCAAGAGTTGTTGACTTGTTGCTTGCGCTGTTTTGTGTCGAGTCCGTAATTTCGCTGTACGAAGACGATGTTTGATCGTTGTGGTCCAACAGCGATTCTTAACTTGTGCACGTTTCTGTAGATTCCACGAGCAGCCTTGCTACTAGATTTGTTTAGGAAAGGATTTGCTCCTTATTGGTATGCTGTTCCGTTTTCCTTCCCCTTCACGGTACTCTCGGCTCTTCTGCTTCCCTCCCTTCACTGGCTGCTGTTCTGTCGTCCTCCCTATCTATACTGTCGGCTGTTATCTCTCTCCTTCCTATCTATACTATCTGCTATTCTATGGCCCTCCCTTTATTTTTGGCTCTTCCATCTTCCTTGCTTTTTCTTTGGCTGTTCTGTCCCTCTGCATTTGGCTATTCGCTCTTCCTTCTTTTAGTTTTGGGTGTTGTATCTATCTTCCTGTCTAGTGTCTACACTATCTGCTGTTCTGTCTTACCCCTTTACTTAAGGCTTTTTGTTTTGTTTTCCCTCCTTGTCTGCACTGCTGTTCTGTTATCCTCACTTCTACGTGTAGCTGTTCTTTCTCTATCCCTTTCAACACTATTTGCTGTTGTATCTCCCTCCCTCTGTATCTGGCTGTTCGTCCTACCTCTCTCTTTACTATCTGCTCGTTTAGCACCCCTTCATCATTCGTTCCTTTCCTACAGTTGTTTCTTCCTTCAGTCTTTTTCTGCTCTGGTCTTCTTTTCCATTTGCTTAGTTGCAGAGCTCCGCATCTTGCCAGGCATGTATGTTTGCGCTATTCGAGCTGTTCGTTCTACCTCCCTCCGTTTCGTGTGTTAGTTGTTCCACGTGACGTGACGCTGCTCTGCGCCTCATACGTGTAGTTTAAATTTCATTCTATCTTGTTGTATTGCATTGCGTGCGACAGCCGCGTTTTATCATTAATGTTATTTTTGTTTATTAATTGCGAAACTTTTCGTTTGCACATATTACGTACATGTATTAAACTGCACAGAAACAGACAGACACAGACAGACATACAGACACAGACAGACAGACAGACAGATACACAAAGAGACACACAGACACAGACAGAGATAGACAGTCAGACAGACAAATAGAGACACAGAGAGAGATAGACAGACACACGCAGAGAGAAAGAGAGAGAACTGTGCAGTATGAAAGTCGACGGTTTGATTTTTATAACGAGTGGCTTTCAGAACTAAAATTTACATTGCTGGTTTGATGATCTGAATTGAATATGAGGGGTATTAAGTGGCTTTGCTGCGAAATTGCAGACTGGGACCAGAGCTGCTTTGGCCTTAAAGCTTACAGAGGTCACTTTGGGAGCTTTTCTGGCATCAATGTTTCTGCACTGGCCTCTCAGTTACAGAGGCCATTTGGGAACCAGATTCCAACTTTGTCATTATGGTTTCTGCTTTAACCTCATCGAAAGACCTTTTGGGCTTTAAATTTCAAATTTTCCACCGTAAAAACAGAAGGTGTTTTACACTTGTCGAAATGCCTTCGACCAGTGTTTCAGTTTTGGGGGTTCAACCCCCAGCTCTTCTTGTAACCCCTCAGGTAATAACTGAAAAGATGTTGGGGGTCAGAAAACTAAAAATCTCATGAGTCGTACATGTGCAGCATATTAACAGTGTTAGATTTTGACCTTCGATCGTTTTATTTGGTAATCTGTAAAATATTTGACCCCTCCCCCCACTCTTTTCTGACAACTAAACCACTGCCTTCGAAGACGATCTGTCGCAAGGGTTTATCAGAGGCAGCAGCGTTCGTTCGAGGCCGGGCTTTGAGCATCATCATCAAAACTAATGATGATTAGGAGTTCTATGTATAGTTGTCTGTGTGTTGCAATTTTTAAGGTGCAACACACGCAGTAGGACACCTCCGCTGTCGATCGAATGAAGTCTTTCCAGTAGTTGTTTTCCAGATTTACTGTGGAGTCTGGACCCCACAGTTGCTTTGCCTCCAGAACTTGGTAGCTTTATCCTCCCCTGCGACAAAACGTTGCAGCAACTCTTGAAATGCGCTACATAAATGCTTAGCTTTTATCTAAAGGCACCATATAAATGTCTGTAGATGCTCTACTTAAATGCATGATGCCTGATGCAGGATGCTGTATAAATGTGTGGCACTATATAAATGGATAGTGTCTAAATAAGGGGTCGTCCATAAAGGACGTCTGCAAAATTTGACCTACTTTGGACCCCTCCCTCCCCCCTTGTCCGCATTTGACCGTACCTCCTCCCTCCCCTTTTGCGGACGTCCGCACGCCTAAGCCAAGTTTTAATGTCGTCATCATTATTTTTACAATTATTCCACAGTTCCTGTGCACGTTTAAGTGACATTATGGGTTTCATATCGCAGGATGTGCAGTAATAAAATCCTCTTTAAAGTTGCAGTAAAGGTTATACCATGCATGCGGTTTTAGCCAATCACTTCACTGACCTTTTCATCTTTCGGGGAGGGTTGAAACAATGTGGCGTTTAAAAAACCATCAAATTTAAAAGTTTAGATGCGGACGTCCGCACTGGTAATAACCCTCCCTCCCCCTTGTCCGCATTTCGATGACCCCTCCCTCCCCCGTCATTGCGGACGTCCTTTATGGATGACCCCTAAGTGGATATGTAAATGGATAGTGTTGAAAATGGCTCTACATAAATGTCTATTGCTGTGTAAATGGCACTGTAGAAATGCAGTGACGCTGTAAAGGCTCTTTAAAGTAATTAGTAACTTCTACAGTGCACAAGGCATCAACCGATGGCACACCAAAACCAACCATAATCAGGTCACGTACTTTGAAAGTGTACAATGTGCTCTACATAAATGCGTAGCACCTTTTGAAGGGCATTACTTTAAGGTCACCATGGTGTGATCGGCTGAATTGAAATGTGCCACTGGTTTTCAATTTCTAATTCAGTTGTTTTGTGTTTTATTGAATGGCCAAATACTGGACAGAGTTAGGAAGTTTTATGGAAAGGTCTTCATTATGTTTGCGTAGAATCTTGGAATTCTTTTAAGATGATTTGTGTCTTTTTAAAGTAAGAGTTGCCATTTTTCAGGTAGAACTGTTACCGTGGCAGAGATTTGTAGCTTAGGCCGAACTGTATACGGAGGGAGGAGGGGACATTTTGATGGTTTGTATAAGAGACTTGTGTGTTTCCTGAAAACTGTTTCATTCTGGTGTTAGTTTTAATTTAATCGAATGACTTCTATAGCGCCGTTATCGTAATGCCCAAGACATCAGTCGGAGGTCGCTTCGAGTGAAATCGCTATGAAAAATTAAACTCAAGTCAGGTCAAAAATCCTGTTGCTGGCTGATGTCTTGAGGTTTACTGGTCAATGATGCTGCATCATAAAAAAGATTAGCCTCGCCCTCCTTTATCGAGGATTTGGACTGGCACTACTGTGGCGGAGTTGACAGAGGCTCCTTAAGACAGAGGTTTGTATAGGGGTCGTTGGACGTTGAATTGGCATTTGAATATTACCCTCCATTCCCATTGCAGACGTCCTTGCTGGAAAACTCCTTTCCCGTGTCCCCATTTCCAAGACCACCCTTGGTCTTTATAATGGATGACCTCAAGACAGACACTGACAGACAAACTGACAGACAGCCAGCCAGAAAGACGGCCACTGATGGACAAAACAGAAAGTAGAAACCGACAGAGGGTCAAGGCAGACAGACACCAAGACATACAATCAGACCGACAGAGACACGGAGAATCCTACACTGGAATAAAAGAAAACAAGATCCACTTCAGTCCAAACAGAAAATCTTTAAATCATAAAATTTCCAGTGATTTCGAAAACCCAACTCAATCAAATGTGACAACAATTAGACAAAACATCTCACATCAAATCCATTTCCAATACCAATGAACAACAAAAAATACAATTAAAATTTCTCTAAACGCTGCTAAGAAGAAAACAAGAACACACTCGGCTGGTCGCTGCAGCCTGAGCAGAACATTTAGGAACAAAACCACAAAATTTAACGTTTTCACACAAATTAAGCCAGGATATTCTCCTAAATCATTTTAACACAAAATTAAACAGGATATTCTCCAAAAATCTTTTTCGCACACAAATTAAACCACGATATTCTCCAAAAATCGTCGCACACAAATTAAACCACGATATTCCCCAGAAACCTTTTTTGTGCACAAATTAAACCAGGATATTCTCCAGAATCGAAAAAAATCACAACACAGCCGCACACCTTGTACGTCCTGAAAGACTTGACCACATACATCATCGTCAGTAACCACAAACGGTCATAGTAACATCTCCACACAGTCAACTATCTAACATAAGCTGAGGAAAATAAAAACAAACTTCTTTTTCAAGAAAATCACCATCTAAAAATAAAATATCACACAAACAGCAAGAAAAATTATGAGCTGCAGCAAAGTTTCTGCATTGGCATACCTCAGAGAAGCTACTTTCAACATGCAACTTAATCAGTTTTTGTCAGTAAATCACAAAATTTCTTCGTAAATCACACAAACACGAGCAAATGGCAATTTTAAACTTTCACAAGACCGAATTATTTTAGGAAATAACAATCTTAAAACCCCACACCGAAATATTTGAATCTGATCAAATGAAGCAAAGTTAACTACAGCAAACGAAAATGGGTAATTTCTTTTGTTATTACCATCTAATGAATGTCGCAGAGAACAGGGTCACCAATACAAAGTTGAGAGATCAGGTACAAACAAAGATAAAGGTATTGGTTAAAAATAAGCATACCTTTGTTTTATCTTCCCAGCAAGTATTTTATTGTTCAAGTTAGTTATTTCCATATCAGGTACGTTGCAGTAGCAGTTTTAAAAGTAGCATAGCACACCATCAGGGATTTTATTAAACTACAGTTATTTTCCATATTAATTTGTACTTAAATTATATGAAATCAGCAGTTAAATCAGCACTTTAATTAAACAAATAACAAATAAAGCTGGCAATTAAATTAAATTACTTAAGCAGTTCAAATGAATTGGCAGTTTAATTACATGAATAAATTCAATTGGCAGTTAACTTAGCAGTTCAATTAAACAATTGAAATTAATAGTTAACGGAGCTGTCAAATAAAATTTGCAATTTAAATTAATTAAATTAGCAGTAAAATTAATCAATATTAGATTATCTGCTAAATTAAAGTAGCAGTTAAAGTAATTAATATTAGACTAGCTGTAAAATTAAAGTAGCAGTTAAATCAATTAATATTAGACTAGCTGGTACAGTTAGTTAAGTTATTATGCATGTACAGGTACAGGAAGATCTAACAAAAATAACAAACATCTCAAATTACTGCAACTAATCCAGATTACTTAATTAATCCAAAGTAATTATTTAGCAGAGGCATATTATGTTAATCCAAAACTCTTGTGTTTCAGGTACGATTAGATTAGATTACACAGGTGTGTTCTTACTACAGGTGTGTTCTTACTACAGGTGTGTTCTTACTACAGGTGTGTTCTTACTAGGATATGAATTAATCAAACTGTGACAAATCTAGGAAAGCATTTCAGTGTCAATTCACAAGGTCAATACACTTCCAAGTTTTGGCGGACTATTCAGTTACACGTGGAATGTTTATTTACGCTAGAAAATTACGACACATGATGCAACGTATCACATTTACAGCATTACCTTCAAAGTCAATAAAGTCTTCACTATTACAAATCTGAGAGTTTATAAACTGGCCCCCAAAGAAAGGGTAGCGGTTAGATCATGTGATGTGGAATGTCTTGAAGCTGCTAAAGGTATGTGGGACAATCATCTCGAAACAGCAGTGCAAAGATTGTAACAGGAAAGATCGAACCCAATGAAAATACAGGGAACAGGGCTATCGCAATGAACCCAGATCCCAGAGTACATCTCATAGGAACCGACTGTTATGCTTAAAGGCAACCAACCACAGAATGGTACAATTGCAAGCCAGCCAATCACAGTCAATGCTATCTACACAATTTCATGTTTTCATTTGCACTTCAAACCAATCACAGAATGGTACAGCTACAAGCCAGCCAATCACAGTATATGCTATCTACATCACCCAATTTTTGTCCAAACTTCCAACCAATCAAGAAACAGTACTAGCTGAAACCAGCCAATCACAATGTAAGATGTCTACATGACCCAGTATACCCAGCAACAGACAAGAACCATGTCTTCTGACATCTTAACCAGAGTGACTGTTCGTTGCACGTCTCATACAAGCATAAACTGTTCCTTTTCTATTCGACTACAGGGCATACCAGATCACAGATCGAGATGTTCCGCAGTGAACATCAGTGTTTCACATGTTACACACGTGAAGCACAAAAATCACATGTACATTTATCACAAGTTTTGACCATTTTGGCCGACACCACGACAAATCAAACTAAATCCTCCGAACACATAGCAAACGACAACATTAATAAACAAACGACAACACAAAAAAGCACAAAAATTTAAACCAAGCCCAAATGTTACTACTAATAAAGTACAGTTTTGACTAATCTACACAAAATTTAATAAGCGTCAGAGTGCTGAAGCCCGTTCTCGGTCAACAGACACATCAGCACACAATTCATACCACGAGCAATACAATACAGATACACACAAGACCCAAAACCGTAAGCCGTAAACCTTTACAAGTAATGGCGTAAATATTTGTCTATAATCACAATACTTGAGATATTTCTGTAATTGTAACAACTCTTGGATGTGTTTCTGCACGGTTAAGATACGTCACACGATCATCAAGTCTATATACAAGAAGCAAACCCGACTGTAACATAAAGTAAAGCCGTAACACGTGCCAGCCTTACACGTTCACACGACTGTTAGCCAAGACCACATAGTTAATGTAACCTTATTACGTAAATCACATAAGATAGTAAACAATACCCACGCACTAAACTTGTGAGCATAACACACGTTTACCTGTGCACATTAACATTACATTACCTATGCACATCATTTACAGCATTTATATAGCAACCGTTCAAGATATATATATACACACATATATAGGCATAAATATACATTTACATACATATATATATATACAAATTCTGTTTCAAATAGTTCAACACAGGTAGATGACTTAGCAGATATCGTACAGGGGAGACTAGCGTCGCTGGAATGTGTTGCAGATTGTGCCTGCTGGGTTTTACGTCAAAGAATCTCTTGTGCTACATCAGACAATTTCTGTGGTTTAAACAACACAGGCCACAATTTTGCTTTGTTTGGGGTTTGGTTCATTTTGGGTTTGGCTCGTCTTGGGTTTTTGTTTTGGGTCTGGTTTGTTTTCGGTTTAGCTCGTTTTGGGTTTGGTTAGTTTTGGGTTTAATTAGTTTGGGTTTTGGTTCAAGACGGTTTGGTTCACTTAGGTTTAACGATATTCTGGTTTGGTTTTTCGAATTGGTTCTTTTAGGATTTCGTTTTAGGGTTTGATTTATCTGGAGCAAACAGGTTTCAGCGGTTAACAGGTCATTCCCAAGTAATGGTACGGGTGTTGGTTTTTGGTAGTAATTCTAGGGGAGATACCAGTGCAAACAGATAAGCTTTAGTTAAGATGTATCCACTCTTTGCAGACAACCTTTGTTTCGCAAACCCTGCAAACAACAATTCTAACAAATGTAAAAAATAAAAACAAATCTTCACACATCATCAACAGAACTTGTGCAAGAACTTTGCAACCAAAACTACGTCGTAAATTTTACGCATTTCTTTAACCGCTGCAAAAATTTTACAACAGATCCCATGTAAAAATTTTCTCGAGTGAAATGGAGTGAAAAAATAACCTAAAACATAAATGTACCCATCAGAAAGTTCAGAACAATCTGTTAAGTGAACGCTTCCAACTTGAAGTGGACATTTCATGGCCCCGTTTTGATAGTCCTTACCAAGTGCACCTCTAAGCTATTCTATAATTCAAAGAGAAAACTTTCAGCAGCTTTACATCATAATTAGCCAAGTTAAAACCATGGCTAATACAAAGTAAATAGCCATGATTGAGTCATATGCAACAGTCATTTAACAAAAGGACATTTTTTCTGATATGGCTATTACACAGCAAAAATCCATGCTCCATCCACATGTATGCTAGCAAAAAATGTAGAGATATTTCTCTGACATGGCTGCCACATAGCAACTGAGAGCCATGCACAATTTACACAAATTACTACAAGATATTTTCTCTGACATGGCTAATATTATAGTAGGGAGCCGTGCTCGAACCATAATGTAACTAAGCCATCTAAACAAAAGATGATAAAGTTTAAACTGCCTTCCACATCGTTAACATACAATAAAAGAACATAACCTTGAAAAATCCCCATCTGCTTGCTTCATGGTAGATATGACAACAAGGAACAGACAGTAGATTAACATAAAACACAAACAATAACAACTAAACCAGCCATGAGGTGCACTCAGCTGCTGTATAAGCAATCCTTCTCCAAAACAGACCGAAGCCACAAACAAACCGCCACCTCACAAAACAAGACTAGCCACATTGAAACAGTAAAAGCCATAAGCCACGTTCAAAAACTGAATCACCCTTCCAAACGGCTTCTTCAGTCATCGGCACATCAGAACTGAAAAACAAAACTTAAATCAGCAGATAAGGGCTCTGTTGTCGACGCGAGAGACAGCAAATCGCACGGCCACTCCACAAACAATGAATGCTGCTCGTGTTTATTTCGAAGGCCAGACTCGACAACACAACAAAAATGAAACCCTGGCCAAAGAAACGAGCAAAGAGCAAAACAAAAAACTCAAAGTTCTACGCCGTGGACGACAGACCATCACGTCCCTTGGCATCTCTCGTCAAAAATATAATTGCGGAAGAGGCAAACATTCCATTCTCAACATCTGCATTTACAAAAATAATCATCGTCATCGTCACAGCTGAAGAATATTACTCGGACCGGTTAGTTCCACGCTGGCACCGTCTCGCACTTCCGCACTTCGTGACCACGCAGCGTGCGACATCCATTTTCCGGCCATTCTGCAGGGCGGTGGACTGTGCCATTTTTTGTGCGTCGCATGGGAGAGTCTTCTGATCTTCTGTGCACAGATGGAGGCACTGTGGCCTCGAGACAGGGAGTGGCAGCTGGAGAAATTGACTCTGTGTCATTGGAAGAGGGTTTCGATGATGTTCTGGCTCCCTGGCGCTCCTTTCCGCGCAGTGCCATCTGGGCGTAGCTCAGCTTCTGAGAAGACTTGCAACTCTCGTCCTTTGAAGCGGGTGACTATAAAATCAAGTTGATAAAATGAAAATATTAATAAATTCGTTAACTTACAACGTAGAAAAAGCCAGTACATAAACAACTGCATAAATGATAAACAAATCTATGTGAAATAAAACAAAATTTACGAACATCCTCAATCGAAGTAGTCATCTAGATGTGATGCAAAAGTAACAAACATTTACGTAACACGTGTATAAAGCAACTCCAAAAAGTAATGTCAAGATATTTATGAGGTGTATTTATATATTTATGACATTATGCAACCTTTTAAGAAGACATCTAATCTAATCAAATCTAACATTTACAGCACTGTTATGTACTAACATTAAGATAACATTAACATCCTAAAGCACACGGCATCGTGCTGCAAGTGAAAACGTGGCCAAGCCGATCAAAACCCGAAGTGCCAAGTGAACCAAAGGATGCTGTAACATCTGAACGACTTCTATAGCCTAATTACCATAATGCATGAGGAATACCAGTTCCAATGGTTACTTCTAGTGAAGCCAGGATAAAAAAATTACAATCCACTGGAGAATCCCGGCCGAAATCCGAAGGGTCAGAGAAAGCGGAAGTCGGACTATTCTGAAAGATAAAGAGGTCGGTGGTTTATCTGACCTCAAATGAAGGCTGGTTTGAGATGGAACTGACTGAGCAGATGGAGGAGGAGGTAGTGTCTGGTGTGGAACCGGTCGGCTGCATTGTTCCAGCGACCTCTGGCACGACCTGCTTGTCGATTCCGTCGTCGCTCTTCTCTTTACTGAAACAAGTCACGGTAAACATGCATACACACATACACAGAAACATATACATATTCATGGACACATACACACATACATACACACACAAACACATACATAGACACATACATACATACAGTGTCATATATCGATACATACATACGTACATAGACACATACACACATACATAAAAATGTACACACATACATAGACACACACAGACTTACATACACATATACATAGACAAATACACATAGATAGACAAATATACACATACATGGACACATGCACAGACACATACATACATACATATACCTACATAATTGTAATTGTAATTGTAATTGTAATTGTAATCGAGAATATATATATACCTCCACTCGTAATCAGAGGCGCTCCCGACCCGGGTCAGTGTCTTCACTGACAAAGAGAAATGTTTTCAGGCGCTTGCAAAACTGGGCAGGAGAGAGAGAGAGGAGGACAAGCCTAAAGCCTTGAGGGAGGCTGTTCCAGCTGGAAGGGCCCACAACCGCAAAACTGCGGGACTGGGCAGTAGCAGTGCGCATCCAAGGAACTAGCAAGTGGCCACGGGCAGATGACCGTAGAGAGGCCCGACCAGGCAAACTGGAAACTGGGGTGCAGTAAGTCCTGAGATACAGCGGAGCTGAGCCAACAAGACAGTTATGCATGAGGGAAAGGACCTTAAATTGGATGCATACACACATACATAGACTTGCATACATACATTTACATACTTAACACATATACCCAAGATCTAGGTCAAGCCACTGAAACATACACGCATACATCAAATCAAACTGGATCATAACGTTGGATCGAATCAGAATGAATCATCAATAAGCTAAAATCAAATCAGATTGGATCATACATGATCATGATGGATCATAGATTAGATCACATTTAGAATGATTTGTATTAGACCTCTGAGACGATTCCTGATCAGTCGAACAGAGGGCATCAACAGCAGCAGCAGCAACCGATTCCTTGTCGGAGGAGGATGACAACAACGACGAGGCATTGGCGGCGGTAGATGTCGGAACATCGTCAGCAAACGAGACCCTGACAACGGCAGCAACCGACGGCGTTGTCCCGTTGTTCAACAACGGCTGACGGTTGTTCTTCGACGCTTCAGCCATTGCAGCCGTTGCAGCCATTCCGCGGACAACATCGGAAACGCGACTCTCCAACTTGTCGCTCTGCGGCACGGATAACTTCTGGAAAAGTTCACATTAAGATTCAAATTACACTTGCAAATAAACATATACAAGCACACAGACACATACAGAGACATACGCACGTACAAACATACAAGAAAACATCCAGACAAAACATTCATGCAGTTTTAATGGTTGTATCAAGATTGGATCTGTGTCCCACAGTCAGCTACCGTGGAACACAGCAGTTGACTGTGGGACACGGTATCCGATTGGTCAGAGCGCTCGCCTTGTAATGCAGAGAGTACGGGTTTGGTCCTCCTCCCAGAGGGTTACCATGTTTGGACCTTCACTCAAGATTGCTCAGTGCCATCATCGATTGATGTTTGGTCATTGGATAGGGAGTCTTTTAGTGACGTTTCATAAATGCATAATAATAAAAAAAATCATAATAGTAATAACTGACCAGAGATCCAGGCAGAGGAGGAAAGGACTTTTCTTGAAGTTCGAATGACGCTGCGCCGCTCAGTTGAACTCCTGACACGGAATTCTAGAGGAAAGAAAACCATCTGATGACCAAATGTCTGTGCTTCTACGTCCCTTCGTACGTCTGTACAAATCTAATCCCAATCTAATTTAATCCCATCTAAGCTAATCCAATATAATCAAAATCCAATCTAGTCTAATCTGGAAACTTATAATATTGTATTGTATTGTACTCGATAATTACAGAAGCGCTTATCGCGCCATAGACCATTCAGAAGTGCTCCCAGTGCGAGAGACCTGGAGAGAAGAAAAAACATTACACAAGAGAATGGAGGAACGGACATTGGAAGGAAGGGCGTTCCAAAGGAATGGATCTGTGGAGGCGAAGGATCTAGTTTGAGCCTATTGAAGTCCTGACACGGGGAATCATAGGGTCAAACCAGTCAGAAGAACAGAGAGGACGAAGCGAGGCAGCAGAATGAGGCCGATGAATATAATCACATAAATACTTCAGGGCAAAACCCAAATAAGCTTTAAGCACAAGAATGAGAACTTTGAGTTGAATACGGGCTGACAGAGGGAGCCAGTGTAGTTGTTCAACCATGAAAGTGGAGATATGAGACTACTTAGGAAGGCGAGCAATCAGTCTATAGCTGCAGCATTTAGCACCTACTGGAGGGGAAAGAGTCAAACCTTAGGAAGAGCAATGAGGAGAGAATTGCAGTAGTCAATTTGTAAACAAACAAAAGCTTGAATAATTGAAGTGAAGGTCAAGAATGGAACTGAGCAATGGATAGCCCTGAGATACCTAAGGTGGAAGTACGAGGAGTGGACAAGTTTGGAAATGTGATCCGTAAAAGTTACTAAACAAATATACAAATATATAATGAATAACTAAGAAATAGTTAATAAATACACAAGTAAAAATAATGAATAACTAATAAAAAATAATAAATGCACAAATAAATAATGATTAACAAATTAATACGTAAATACACAAATAATGAAAAACTAATAAAAAATTAATTAATAAATACACAAATAAATAATGAATAACTACTAAAAATTACTAAATACACAAATAAATAATGCATGACTAATAAAAATTGCTAAATATACAAATAAATGAACAACTAATAAAACTAAAAACTACACAAATAACTAATGAATAACCCCATTAAAAATTAGGAAAAAATAAATAAATATGCATTCTAGATATGTAAAAGATAAATGAAAAAATAAATCCTCAACTTGAATTAGGAAAATAATCATGAGATCAAGGTCTCAAAGTCGAGTTGTCTTAGGAAAAATGAGCTATATAAAATAAGTGATTACGCTGCTGTGTTACCTTGGACGTTTCGCCGAGACTTGGCCGACTCCGCCTTCGACTCTTGTAACTTCCACCTGACCTGAGAAAGACAAATTTATCCATTAAACGAATATTATTATTTTGTCATTATTACTTCATTATTCCTTTAAATCTAAATGATTATATCCCATGAAATTATGCTCTTCCTTACCTTGAATGGGTTGATGGATGGGTCGATAGATGCATGGGTAGATGGATGGATGGATGGATGGATGGATGGATGGATGGATGGGTACATAAATGGGTGGATGGGTAGAAAGATGGATGGATGGGTAGATGCATAGGTGGGTATTTAGATGGATGGATGGGTAAAGGGATGGGTGGGTGAGAAGAAAGACGGGTGAGCAGACAGATGGATGGGTGGGTAGATGTATGGGTGGGTAGATGGATGGATATTACGATTACTTCCGTAACTGTGATCACAGATTTATATAGCGCCACTTTGCTCCCAACCTAACAACAGAAAATCCAGGATCTCCAATGACTTCTATAGCGCCGCTATCACATTCTGAAGACATCAGTCGATGGTCCGTTAGAGTCAAATCACAATCAGAAACAATCCACAGGTTCAAATGCGATAAATCAGAGAAACCAGAAGCCTGGCTACGAAGGGTTTTCGAGCATTCACAGAGATGTACAGGAACACCAAGGAGCCGATGTCGTGGTTGCTAGGGATGTCGTGGTTGCTAGGCAACCAATTCCAGGCAGTGAGGCCAATGCTTTGTTTATTAAACTCCAGTGTCTAGTAAGAAAACATCAGTTGAAGGCAGTTATAGCAGTTGTATGTGAAAGATGATTCCTCCATCCATCCCATTATAGTCATCTTCTCCGAACTAATCACTGAATATCAATGACACTCCTGATCACCTTCCAAATCAATCAATCAATCAAAACAACCAATCAATTTCCATCACTCCTTCAATCATAGCTTCAATCCCTTGTTCAATAATTCTTGCAGCTAATCGTCCAGCCCTTATCTCAATCAAAGCTTCAATCACTCCTTCAACCACTCCTTAAATCCGTCTCTCTATCAACCCTTCAATCATTTCCTCAATGTCTTAATCCATAATTCCTTCAACCACTCGTCCAGCCCCTTCCTCAATCAAAGTCTCAACCAACCATTCAATCAATCTGTCTCCCTCAACCACTCGCACCCCTTCCACTTCCCATACCTCGGAGGTAGTGCGGCCGCCGAGTCCCTTGCACCCTGTACCACGGTCGCCTCGGACGAGCTTCCTCCCGCCTCCGCCGCTCCATCGGGCCTCAGCCCTGTCGCCTGGCTGCCCTGGCTCCCCAGTGCTGCTGAGGCAGCGCCCGCGGACCCGTAGTGGAAAACCTCGTTATCACTGCTGTAGCTGGATCGTGCCACTCCCATTGGATGCCGACCCCCAGAGCCGCGATGGTCTGCTCCAGTACGTGGTGACATCGGCGGGGCCTTGTGGGTTGTACCCCCGCGGAAGAACTCAGAACGCCCGCCCTGGTTTCGTGGAGGACCCCCGGTGCTTGCGTAACGTGGAGGACGCTTGGGGTCATAGCTGGAATGGTATTCGTCGTCTGGTAGTCTAGTTGACGGCTGGTGCCAGCTGCGACGGTACTGGTAGTCGAGGTCAGCCATGTCACCGTGATCGAGGCTACCAGCGCGGCCAAAGCGATTTTTCACGCTCCTGGAACAACGAAAAGCACCCGTTACCAAGAAAATGAGAAACAACTGCTACCAGAACAAAACAGAACCATTACCAAGACAATGATATACAACAGCTAGCAGAACAACAAAAACTACTGTTACAACAACAACGGAAAACAACCGATACCAAGACAATGGGGAGGGGGATAGAGTAGTGGTAACACTCATGGCCAGGAGAGCATAAGGTACGCGGATCGACTCCCGTAATGTAACCCCCCTCTAGGGCGGCGCCTTGCATGGCTGCCAAACCGTGTGTTTAATTAAGATACTGATTGTACTTTCATGTTTCAATGTAATCTTACTGCGTCTGTCAGTTTGAAATAATAAAGAATATAATTATTTTAACAAAAATAACCTTCACCAGGCAATGATAAACAACAGCTACCAGAACAACAAAAAACAACAGATACCAGAACAAAAAACAACAGCTACCAGAACAAAAAACAACAGCTACCAGAACAAAAAACAACAGCTACCAGAACAACAAAAACCAAAACTAACAGAACAAAAAACAACAGCTACCAGAACAACAAAAAACAACAGCTACCAGAACAACAAAAAACAACAGATAAGAGTACAGTGAAATATTTTATTTAATTTGTAACTTCCATAGTGCCGGTGTCTAATGCACAAGGCATCAACCAGAGGTGCACCAAAGCCAATACATAAGGAAAATAATAACAACAGCTACAGGAACAACAAAAACCGTTACCAAAATAATGAAAAACAACTGCTACTAGAGGAAGCTATTACTTCAAGTTGTTACAGCAACTTCATTTTCTCGGCCCCAGTCTTCTCCTTTGCCCCTGATCTTTCCATTAACAGTCTTTGTATTCCTTTCATAGGGGGCGCAAGTGGGCAAGAATATAAAAAACATCACTTCGTTCGACTAGCAGGGATGATTTGAACCCTCAACCTCTGGGTGAGCAGACAGAGCACCTTACCTGGTTCGGGGGCTCTGGAGTTCTGGACCAATTGTTGAGCACTGCTGTGGAGGGGGTTGTGCAGGATGGGGTGAAGGTGGAGTAAAGGTTGCCGTGGGAACGTAACCGTTAGCAGCAAATGCCTGGAGGAAGAAAAACAGTAGACAAATTAGCATAGGAAAGAAGCTCTCAAGATATATGATCCCTCAAGTTAAAATAAAAATCATACCTCAAACCAGAATATTAAAATCCCTCGATTAAAACATAACCGATACCCCTCACCCCCCACTAGAATATAAATGATCCTTCAAATTAAACTTTTGACATACAAATTGTCTCTGAAATTGGAAAACTTAACCACGATGTAAATGATCCCTCACTCTGAAACATAACTGATCCCTCTCCATGACTAGACGTCTGAAGAAGGCTCGAGTTACAAGATGAGTGTGCTCAGCTCATGTGCCTCATCAATATAGGAAACTAACAGCAGTTGCACAGACACAATTTCTAAGTCCAAAGGGATTAAATAATTAAAAAGGGTATTGTAATGAGCTAATATCTAAGTCGAAAACGAAACGAATATCTAAGTCGACGTTCTGAAACAAGACAGACAACAATTGTGAATGATATTTCATATCTCGTTGTCTTTAATATAACATAACATAACATAGAGTAAAAATTTTTAAATCACAACTTCAAGAAAACTTGTCTTTGACTTAACTTTACAACTCATCTCTGACTTAACTTTACATCTCATCTCTGACTTAACTTTACAACTCATCTTTGACTTAACTTTACAACTCATCTTTGACTTAACTTTACAACTTATCTTTGCCATAACTTTACAACCACCATTACCTTTACTCCCTCTACACTGTCTCTTTGCCTTTAGTACAATTAAATAAGTAAGTAAGTGAAACCCCTTCAAAGTCTTGATTCCCGACAGGTATAACTGAATTGGTAAAATTAACTGGTCTCACCATTCCCGGATCATAGTAGACGACACTAGCCGACCAAACTGGCGACATGCTGGCATGCGGAGTGAAAAAGGGTAAATTCTGTGGAAAAATAATAGCACAAAATGTCCACATGCAGTACACTTTCTTAATATGAAAATATAATACAGTACTTAGTAAAACCTGAGCACAAAAATGAATACCTAAATGAGTAAAAAAGTTCAACACAATTTTTTAAATGTCTGCTTTACACAGAATTCAATGCCAAATTTAATGCAGAATTCAATGCCAAATTTAATGCAGAATTTAAAACTAAATTTAACACAGCACTAAAGCCAAATTTAATGCAGAATATAACGCCAAATTTAACACAGAATTTAAAGCCAAATTTAACACAATTCAGGTGGTGCAGTTAAGGAAAAATTCAACACAAAATTTTAAAGCTGCACTTTTAGCAAGACATAATGCCAAATTTAGTCTAAACTTAATTCAGAATTTTGCCTACAAAAACTCCAAATATACTAAGCCAATAAAACAGCCTGTCGGTATATACATCAAAACACAACACAGTGAGACCCTAATTTATTATTATTATATTATTAATATCATTATTCCCATGTATTTATTAAGCACCACTATCTAATGACCAATCATCAATCGATGGTGCTGAGCAATTGTGAGTGAAGGACTTGCTCAAGGTCTCTACACAGTAACCGTCTCAGGGGATGAGGATCAAACCCATACTCCATGCATTATGAGGCAAGCGCTCTAACCAATAGGCCACTGTGTACCAAGTCCTTACCTTGGTTAACCAAGACATGTCCTACCTGTGGAGGTATGTACTGAATGCTGGGCACGGGTGATGTGTAGGAGAACTTTGGCTGCTGGTAGATGTTCGACGAGTAGTCAGAGTTTGCTTCCTTTGTCAGAAAGGAGCTTCGAAGCAATGGTTTGGCCTTGATCCTAGCCTACAAGGTAAAATATCAACTGCTTGGCAATGTGTACCGGTATATGACACTATTGTTATTATTGTTGTAATGAGATGCTGATTCCGACTATCGGATTTCAAGTAGTAATCGGTGCTAATTGGTTTCCGGGCCAATTGTTTACTCCCTACCCACTAGTAAGCACAGCCAAACTGATTCAATCACATCTGGAAACTTTTTAACCTCTGAATTGTGTCAGTACCAATTTACCATTCAATGAAAAATGGAGGGCTCAGTTGGCTCACGTGGACTGTATTTCATTTACAGTCGCCCATCCGATCAAATCTGGAACCGTTTTAATCTCTAGACTTGTGTTCGTACCAATTTACCAACCACACTAATCTAATCACAAATCTAATATGATCACAAATCATGAACAATTTAGATTCCTTTGAACTGGTGAATGGTAGGTTACTTGTGAGGCACAGGCCCAGACTTCCACAGTCCAGCATAGAAGTTTTGCTGCCTAACAACCTGCAACATGATCTTTTTAGCCTCTCTGCCTTTTTTCGCAAGACCATTTTGTTCGATCGTGGTTTCACAGTATTAGGTCGGGTGCGCCTCTGACAAATGTCTCTTGAAGTGGTGCTATATAAATTTGCAATTACAAAGTTACAAAGGTAGCCCTGGCTAGTGGGTCTCTTGGCCTTTCTGGGCTCTCTATTTGTTACCAAATGATAATTATTATAATAATTGTAAAATGTTGATTTAATTCTGAGAACAATAAAAATTGTTGAATTGAATTGAATTACCATTATCATAGAGTGGGTCAAGAGTTTATGGCTGCAAACTGTCCTGTTCCGGCAGTAGCAAAACATGTAAGATAATTTTCTGAATCTCTGGCGAGATGACAATGCACTTGCAAAGTACCTCTTACTCCTTTATCTTCGCCTTCTTTATTTTACCGTTTTTACCTTCATCTTCTTCACTTCATCTTTTATACCTTCACCTTCTTTACCTTCACATCCTTTACCTTCAACTCCTTTACCGTTTCCTTCCGTGTCCTTAGTATAAACACAGTAAAGCAACATACCATTATCGGCATCCCAAGAAAAGTCTTGACCTCCTCTCGAAGGTAACGGTAAGCCCTCTGCGCATCCTCCTCCGTGTCAAAGGTCACATACCAACTGTTGTTGTGGGCAAACTGGCAGCTGATGAACGGAGGACACGAGTCGCTGGCAAACAGCTTCTCCACCTCCTGGAAACAAAACGCAGGGAATACACAGTCAGAACATGTCAGACCACAATCATAACTTTTCAGAACATAACCAGAACTCAAAAGAACACCTTAGAATAAATCAGAACATTTCAGAATAAAATCATCTGCCTGAACATTTTAGAACAAAGTCAAAACTTAAACAGAACTCAGTCAGAATGTTTTAGAACACTATCAGAACTTAAGAGAACATTTAAGAATGTAATCAGAACAGTTTAGAACAAAATCATACTTAAATGAAACTAAGTCAGAATATCTTAAGACTTCATTTTCTTAGCCTCAGCACATGAGAACGGGTGGCCAGTCCTCTCCCTAGCCGTCGCATCTTCCCATCAACAGTGTATGTTCAGTGAACTCACTATAGCTGAGTTGGCTAAGGGGTGCATCTGGAGCAGAAATCCTCTAACCAAATTTCTGCCCTTCGTGGGATTTGAACCTCTGACCTCTCGGTCCACAGTCCAGCACGCTAACCACTACACTGTCAAGCACCCCTGAGAGAACAAAACTGAACGAGTTGGAAACTCACTTCGATTGGTGTGGAATCTGGAATCTCCCGCAATATCACGATGCATCTCTTGTGCAGAGGACGAACTTTCTCACCCGTCTCATCAACTTGAACATTACCCGATTCTGAAGCAAAAACAGTTTCAGTTTCATTTTTTTGACTGCTAAGAGGGACCATAATTATGTAAACAAACAATACAAATGTTTCAACTTCTGACGGATCATATATACCTCAGGGAAAGAGAGCAATAATAATAGTAATAAAAGTAATAATTAATAATAACAACAATGATAATCATAATGATAATGATAATGATAATGATAATAATAATAATAATAATAATAATAATAGTAATAATAATAATAATAACAATAACAATAATAATAATAATAATATGTTACAATGAAATTATGGTAACCTCGTAATACTTCGATGACGAGATCAATGTTTCGTGTTAGTCGTTTCACTTGGTTGAAGCTGGCGACCGTCGTGATTGGAACGAACTGATCTGCGTCCATCTGAGACACAAGGTAAGTGTCACTTGCCAGATTCTCCCTTCAATGTAACGTAAAAACAATTTATGTAGCACTTCTTCCCAAATCCTAAATAAGAGTAGATTCGATGAACGCACTGAAAAGGAAGTGAAATCCAGATGCAGTGGGGTGATTAGAACTGGAAGATTATTATTACCATTATTATTGTTAATATTACAATTATTACTATTATAATTATTATTATTATTATTATTACTATTATTATTATTACTACAATTTTATTATTACAACTATTATAATCATTATTATTATTACTATTTTAATTATTACTATCATAATTATAATTTTTACTATTATTACGCATTTATTATTACTCATTTATTAAGTGCCACTATCTAATACCAAGCATCAGTGGATGGCACTGAGCAACTGTGAGTGAACGACTTGTTCAAAGTCCCTACGCAGAAACCATCTCAAGGCGAGCACTCTAAGCTAGGGGTGTACAAGCATGAACGTACATGAGCATCTATTTGCTTTATATACAGCCTTTTAGTACCTCTGAAGCTTTTGCAAAATACCGCACACATACATATGCATGTATATACACAAATAAATAAACATAAATATATATATATATATATATATATATATATATATATATATATATATATATATATATATATATATATATATATATATATATATATATATATATATATATATATATATATACACACACACACACATATATGCATATATAATCCAACGAACCGTGAAAAGTAGTACTCCAGCTGTCGCTTGAGCATCATCCGTAACTGGCCCGGCTCCACAAAGTCTTCCAATGGACCCATTTCATCTGCAAAGGTCAAGGTAAAGAGGGTTTAGGTCATGGCACTGGTCACTAAAAGGTCAAGTAAGGCAAGTGAGAATCACAAATCTTCAAAATAACATCCAGCCTATCCTGCCGAAAGCATTTACGACTCGGTTCGGCAAAATGTGCAAATGCCCATCTTGCTCCTCACTGCCTCATGGAAAAATCTTCCAAAATGCCCATTTTGCATCTCACTGCCTCATGGAAAAATCTTCAAAAATGCCCATCTTGCATCTCACTGCCTCATGGAAAAATCTTCCAAAATGCCCATTTTGCATCTCACTGCCTCATGGAAAAATCTTCCAAAATGCCCATCTTGCATCTCACTGCCTCATGGAAAAATCTTCCAAAATGCCCATTTTGCATCTCACTGCCTCATGGAAAAATCTTCCAAAATGCCCATCTTGCACCTCACTGCCTCATGGAAAAATCTTCCAAAATGCCCATTTTGCATCTCACTGCCTCATGGAAAAATCTTCCAAAATGCCCATCTTGCACCTCACTGCCTCATGGAAAAATCTTCCAAAATGCCCATTTTGCATCTCACTGCCTCATGGAAAAATCTTCCAAAATGCCCATTTTTCATCTCACTGCCTCATGGAAAAATCTTCCAAAATGCCCATCTTGCACCTCACTGCCTCATGGAAAAATCTTCCAAAATGCCCATTTTGCATCTCACTGCCTCATGGAAAAATCTTCCAAAATGCCCATCTTGCACCTCACTGCCTCATGGAAAAATCTTCCAAAATGCCCATTTTGCATCTCACTGCCTCATGGAAAAATCTTCCAAAATGCCCATCTTGCACCTCACTGCCTCATGGAAAAATCTTCCAAAATGCCCATCTTGCACCTCACTGCCTCATGGAAAAATCTTCCAAAATGCCCATCTTGCACCTCACTGCCTCATGGAAAAATCTTCCAAAATGCCCATTTTGCATCTCACTGCCTCACGGACAAATCTTTCAGAATGCCAATCTTGCTCCTCACTGTCTCTTTCAACAATCTTTTCTTTTATTATACAATTGATTCAGATCAACATAAATTTCCTGGTTACTTTAAATCACACAGGTTTATATCAGCCTGAAAGCCATGCAAGCAGCGCTTCTGTGAGGTTACATTACATTACCTCTTATATGCTTCGCGAAACAGCACCAGTGTTAAATGTTGCTTTCTCAAACTGTACCAAATTAACAATAATAAGATGATTTAAATAGCACCTTAGCACAGTCAAGGCCGAAGAAATGGGTGCAAACGTTAGGTTCCACTGAGATTGAACTCAGATTGCTGGATTCAGAGTCCAGAGTGCTAAACATTACACCACGGAAACGGACCATGGCATCTAAGGATATAACCATACACAGGGATTTCACTGGGTAGCCTTAAGTCGTTGTATGAATTCAGCTCATGGATGACCTGTGGAAGTCCTTGCGTCGGTACCAGATGCGAACAGCGCCTGTGCAGCATCCTGTATCGGACACCCGTCCATCACGACAGGAGGGTACTCGGACCCAGCTGGGGATGAGACGGGGGTCGACGGCGCAGGAGGGTAGACAACGGCCATCTGGACAACACCCCCTGGCGCCAGGTCGCCTCCATTCACTGCCAGATGGGGGTTACCTAGAAAGAGAAAGTTCAATTCCATTCATTTACCATCATTACCATTTCCCTTTTATTTACTATTTAAACTGTTTTAGTATTTGATGTAGAAAATATTTCAAGCACTGTATCCCAACGAAAAATCAGTTGCTTAAGATGTTAAAATAATAAATTTAAGTTTTATCATTAAATTTAATTTTAAAATTAAAATTATTATTCAATTTCTTACCATCAAACTTATTTTACATTTCTTGTTATTAAAAGTCAGCAACTTACTAGAAACAACTCAACCTATCCTTGCTACCTCTCCCTTCTCCTTTAATCTAATCCAATGACTTCTGTTTAGTCCAATCAAATGACTAATCTAATCCAATGACTTCTGTTTAGTCCAATCAAATGACTAATCTAATCCAATGACTTCTGTTTAGTCCAATCTAATGACTAATCTAATCCAATGACTTCTGTTTAGTCCAATCTAATGACTAATCTAATCCAATGACTTCTGTTTAGTCCAATCTAATGACTAATCTAATCCAATGACTTCTGTTTAGTCCAATCTAATGACTAATCTAATCCAATGACTTCTGTTTAGTCCAATCTAGTGACTAATCTAATCCAATGACTTCTGTTTAGTCCAATCTAATGACTAATGTAATCCAATGACTTCTGTTTAGTCCAATCAAATGACTAATCTAATCCAATGACTTCTGTTTAGTCCAATCTAATGACTAATCTAATCCAATGACTTCTGTTTAGTCCAATCTAATGACTAATCTAATCCAATGACTTCTGTTTAGTCCAATCTAATGACTAATCTAATCCAATGACTTCTGTTTAGTCCAATCTAATGACTAATCTAATCCAATGACTTCTGTTTAGTCCAATCTAATGACTAATCTAATCCAATGACTTCTAATCTAATCTAATCTTATCTAATGGATGACTTAGTCCAATCTAATGACTAATGTAATCTAATGCCTAACTATCTAATCTAATCTAATCTCAAGCGATGGTCGCTTCAGGATTGACCTTGAAGCGACCTCTACGTACCAGGTAGGTTGGTGACGGATGGTACCGGAGGCTGAGGCTGGACTGCTGCTGATTCAGTTGTCCAGTCGGAAGATGAGGCGGACAGGAGGTAGTCGGGCGGCATAGCAGCAACAGGCGGACTGAGGCTGTGAAAGACATCTGCGTTTGGGTTCAAGGTCGGGGTCTTTGGTGTGATGACCTGGAATCAATCAATCAATCAATAATCAATTCATTAATCAATCAAATGATTGATCTATCAATCAAATGGTCTATCGGTTAGTCATTTTTTCAGTCAATCAACAACCAAGCCAACTGACCAGCCAGCCAGCCCGCCAGTCAGTCAGTCAGTCAGTCAGCTAACCAGCCAGATGGTCACTCAGCAAGCCAGCCAGTCAGTCAGTCAGCCGGTCAACCATCCAGTCAGTCAGTCAGCCGGCCAACCAGCAAGGTGGTCAGTCAGCAAGCCAGCCAGCCAGTCAGTCAGCTGGCCAGCCATCCAGTCAATCAGTCAGTCGGCCGGCCAGCCAATCCATAAAATCAATCACACAAACGGTTGTCAAGCGAGAGGTGACGACAGCCTGAAGAACAGAACAAACGAAGGACAGATGGGAGTGGCAGGTTGGCAGACCAACAAACGGAAATACATTCAAGTTGATTAATCAACCGAATGCTTGACCACCGAGTGTCTGCGAGTGGGTAGGCATAGTGATAATCGGTTGGCTGGAAGGTGGGAATATGAGTGGGTGAATGAGTGGGTGGGTGAATGAGTGGGTGAGCGAGTCCAAGTTTAGCAACCAACCGTAGCAAAATTACTCATGTAGTAAAGAACAGAGCAGGAGTTTACCTGAAAATATGGGGGTTTACCTAAACAGGTAGCATTTACCTGAACAGGTACTGTTTACTTGATTAGGTATCATTCACAATTAACTGGAATGATTAACCTGAATAGCCGAATTTGACCTCAACAGGTAGTGTTTACCTTAACAGGTAAAATTTACCTAACAGCTGGAGCCTACATTTCAGTTTAAACAGAGAAAAGCGGTGCACGTCACAAAACTTGCCTTCTTCTCTTTCGCCTTTTTCTCTTGGGTTTGGTCAACACACAGGACAAAGGAGTTCGCCGAGAAGTAGAAGATGTCCCCTGGCAGCATGTGATCACGAAAAAATGAAGCTCTACACCTTAGAAACAGTCGCTCAAAGGCTCCTTCTTTCTATCTCTCTAAGCAAAGAAGTGAACTCTAGTCACACAAACCGTTGCTATCCCCTGTATCACTAGACCAAACAAGCACGTCACTGTGCTATGGACAAGGCTCAACTTGCGAGCAGTAGTCATTCACTATGTCGGAAAACACACTCTTGACTCGTGAGCAAGGGTCAAATGCGATGACGAGTGTTCCACCTCTGAGCAACACCTGTGGCAAACAAAAACATCAACCGCAATCCACGCTTGGAAATAACTCATCAGGAAGTGTTACGTATAACGTCCGAGTTGTGGAGTAACTAGTGGGCGACTAGGTGATCATCGCCAGTCACTTTGAATATCACATATCACTTAAAGCAATTCAAAATTTGAATACATCACTGTTCAAAGACTTCGTGAGGTTCAACTAGTCCAAGGAAACTGAAGTTACACAGAAACCTGTCATCAGCAACTGTAACTGTTGCAAACTTCAGCATCTTCTGCAATTCAAACTTGAACACTTTAACGGAAAGGTGGCCCGGGAAGATGCTGTGGCAACTTGGAGCAACTCCAAAATCAAGACTTCGTCGCCAATAGGTTTAGCTGTAGAAACTGAGCCTGACTCACAATCTGAATTCTTGAGTATGATGAGAGCAGCTCATCATACGTCAAATTCAAGTCTCACGACCCAGTTTTATCCACAACTTTTCAAGTCATCACAGATTCTTCTTCCCAGCATTCAGAACATCAAGACACCAAGACGAGAAAGTCCACAACCACGGAAAACCATCTGAACAGACGATCCGGATCATAGCATAATCAGAACCAGAAAATCACAACCCACCAGAAGAGAACCTGACAATCCGGATCACAACATCGCGACAACCGGATCACGACAGCCGAAAACCTCGCGAACAATCTAGAACCGCTCTCGAATCCGCGTATCCACCAGAAACGTTTCTGGCGGCATCCATATGTTTCCGGATCCGTCGGGTCTTTCGCTAATCCAGACGCCGTCGCCACGACAGAAAAACCGTTACGAATCCAGACGTTGGTTACACACGCGCCGCGTTCGCTGCGACGGCGACTATGAACAGATGTTCGACGACGACGACGACGTCCAAGAATCGACGTCGACGACGATGACACAAAAACCAAACCGGAAACCGATCGGAGGAAAGGCGGGGAAACAACGCGCGTCCTCGATTCAGCAATGTCATCAACAGGTGCCCGAACGTTGGCGCGCCTCGGCCGCGCGCGAGCTGTAAGGCCTCCGCCGACGGACGACGGATCGATGCGGCAGCGGCAGAGGCAGCAGCGGCCGCCGCTCTATCGCCCTTCTCCGCGATTACAAGACGCCGATGACTAGCACCGACTCACCTGCAGCGCCGATGCGGTCTCCAAAACATATGGTCGGTCGGTCTGTAACCAGACCACTCTGCTACAGTGGCTGGAAAATGGACGAATAGATGGAAGGACAGATAGACAGACGGAAGGACACAAACAGAGGCGACAGAGACGGAAACACACATGCACACACACTGACACAGACGTAGATGGACAGAGTCAGCTGCGTTCTATCGCAGTTCATGAAATAACACAGTCAGACATTGTGGACTAGGCTTGCTACGTTAAAGAGGGAGACAGAGAGATAGAGATAGAGACAGAGACAGAGACAGACAGACAGACAGGCAGACAGACAGACAGAGAAAGACAAGCAGACAGACAGACAGAGAAAGACAAGCAGACAGAGCCCAGAGGCAGAGACAGACATAACCGCTATACTCGCACAGACAACACCCAGACAAAGTCGAGCTTTTTCAGTGGTGGGCCCGGCAGTCTGGAATAGACTTCCCTTAGAGCTCCGCATGTGCCCTGGGGCCACCCCTGGCCTATTTCTTGCAAATCTGAAAACTGTCTTATATGAACGTGCTGGTGTCGGGAGCGCCTCTGAGTAGTTACCTTGAAGGGGCGCTATATAAATCTTCAAATGAATGAATGAATGAATATAAACAGACAAGACAGATACACACAAACACACACGCACGCACACACACACAGAGGCCTCTAAATCATTGCGTCACAATGACGTCGCCGGGCTGCGATTGAGACAAAGGCAAACGACATTAGGTGGAGCCAGTGGGTCGGTCGGCGCCAACTGCTGCCACCTTGCGACGCAATCTCGTCAAGTCAATGCCAAGAAGCAAGAAGAGCAAAGACGAGGAGGAGGAGGAGGAGGAGGAGGAGGAGGAGGAGGAGGAGCAGCAGCAGCAGCAGCAGCAGGAGCAGCAGGAGGAGCAGGGAGAGGAGCAGGAGGAGGAGCAGGAACAGGAGGTAGAGGTAGGAGGAGGGATAGAGATGTAGAGGAAAATGTAGAGGAGGTGGGGAGGGAGGGCATAAAGACAAGGGCGAGGAAAAGCAGGGCGATGACGAGGAATAGGATCAGGAGCAGGAGGATGGGTAAAGACGATAAACATGAGGAGGACGAGGCGCTATAAGATGACAGAAGAAGGGAGCAAGACGCAGAGGTACATGGAACAGTAAGAGGACAAGGAGGAGGGAGGAGAAGAGGAGGAAGAGGGGGAGTGTGAATCAGAGGAAAGAGAGCGCTAGTTCATTCCTCCAGCGTTGGATTGGTCATCATCTTTTCCCTCTGCGCATGCAGCAGCAGCAGCAACAGCAGCAGCAGCAGCAGCAGCAGCAGCTTTCTCTTCCGTTCGTTCAGCCCGGTGTGATGCTAAATTAGTACCCTAGCAAAGACGGTTCCGACTTGGTTCACTTTTGGCAAAACACAGCAAGGCGAATTTTAACGCATCCTGTTTCCTTCATAGCAAAATATGAAAGGAAACAACACTAGTAATAATAATAATATTATCATCGTTTTTTAGTAGCAGTAGCAATAATAATAGCAACAATAATAGCAATAATAATAATAATAATAATAATAATAATAATAATAATAATAATAATAATAATAATAATAATAATAATAATAATAATAATAAGGCCTGACCCTCCAGTCAATAAATCTGCTCTTAAATAATTTTTTCCAAATCCTGAGGGATCCATGATATATAAAAAAGGTTCCTTAACTGAACAATTATGGATGGACTAAATGGAGGGCAAAGCCCTAGAAAAACGGGGAGTGGGGTTTGAGGAGGAGTCTCAATAAACACTGAAAACAGTTCAAAACAGTAAAATTAAATTAAAATAACTAAAGTATTATTTTTTATTAAAAAAACTAAATTATTTTTTAATAGCTGAAAAAAGGTGCTAGAATACCGTTCCGGAGAGTTCCGGCAGAAAAAGCACTGATAATGATAACTAGTATTATTTTTCCAAAGGTACATAATTATGATTCCTCGGGAATGCAACGTAAGTAGAGCATTGTTCTGGAATGGCTAGTCTGCTATTATTATTGCTATAAAAAATTATGCTCTAAGCATAACTCTTGGTTCCTACAGGATTACATAATTATAATTATTATCATTACTATTTTTTTACCCGAGGTACATATAATCCCTTAGCATTTCAAAAATTAGGGATAGCATTATTCTGGGATGCCTATTGTAATATTATTATTAATATAATTATTATTATTATTATCATCTTCTTTTTACGCCCAGGGTACACATTATCCCTCGGGGACTTATTATTAATATTATTATAACTATTAAATGCTAGTGACAAAATACCATGGAAACAATGCATTATTCTCGTCTTCAACCATCTGCAAGGGACTTCATGGTTGTGTGGGGGTTCGTGTGTTGTGAGCCTCTCCACCCGTCATTGTATTGTATTCGGATATTTATAAAGCACTTCTAGTGGGAGGGCCGTTCAGAAGTGCTCCCAGTGCGAGAGCCCCCAAGAGAAAAAACAAGTTTTAAGAAAGGTACCCGTAAAAGAGGAAGAGACGTTACCTGAGACAATAGAAAAACGAACGAACGAACGCAGGAAGCTCATTCCAAAGAGCAGGGCCAATGGAAGCAAAAGACCTAGATTGAGCCAGAGAAGTCCTGACACGGGAATGAGGAGGTCCAAATGGTCAGAGGAACGAAGAGGATGAAGAGAAGCAGCAGAGTGAGGGCAATGAATTAACTCACATAAATATTTCAGAGCGAAACCAAGTTGAGCATTGGATGCGAGCAGAAAGCGGGAGCCAGTGGAGTTCTTCTGCCATAAAGGTCATTACCACACTGTCATTGCGCCTCTTCTTCAACGTTTACATAGTCCATAAATCCGAATATCATGTCTACTATCTGGGGAGCTCCCCAGTGGTGAGCCCAATTTGTTTATTAACTTTTAGTTCATAATGACTTCAACGTGATGTGGCAGGCACAGGCCAAAGTTTCTGTCAGGCCCTTATAAAAGGTGCTATAGTAAATGCAAACATCTCCTGAATACCAAAAATCTCACAATTACTTCTCGTCCGGACCTCACAACATATCCTGGAACTGTTTTCGCACAGGTCCTACTTCGACACCACACCACTAACTGGCTACAGCGGCTGCGGTTGAGCACATCCCCATCTCAGACCGTTGGCCATCGTCGGCAACTGTTATTATTATCATCAACTGGCCAGTACGCGTCCAGCCAGTGGTCACTTCGTCCGTCCATCGATCAGGTCCTCCAGTGTCTCCGTGGTTATGATAATCACTGTGGGAAGCCGCCGGGGAGACCAAGGTGACATGTACCCCAATAAATTTGTAAGTCGGATCACGTGACTGCAGAGGCGGACCCAGGATTTTAGTTTCTCCATCACCTCGGATTCCACGTTTGGGAATGCTTCCCACCTGAACATCAGAGTAGTTTAAATACCTGGACATTTAACAGAAACTTAACGTGTGTTCTGCTCACCAGGGGGCTGCTGAGGAGCATGGTTCGGCGTCGGGTGTTGAACTCCGCACACTGCAATGACAAGCATTCATTCCTTTACTTAGTCATTTATGTAGCACCAGCACCAAACTAAACCCTCGTCGCCCCAAAAAGAACTGTATTCCATTTAGCTACATTTGAATATTTTAATGGAAAACATTGTGAATTCCCAAAGATCGTCATATCTCTCCATCAGGATCTCCCAGTCTCTACTGAACGTACCCATCTTACTCTTACCTGACCTTACCCAACTCTACCATACCTTATCCTAACCGTTTACCTTACCTAATGAATACGCATCTTATATTCATCTTACCCTAACTTAACTTACAAACACCTTACCTTACACTACTGCACACAAGCCCAGTATCTTCACTACAGTACTGTTCATTACACTATCTCATCCACCTCACCTTACCCTACCTTATTTTACTCCATCATACCTTACTGTAAGTTACCTCATCCTATGCAAAACTTCTGTTGCAAATAAAAGAAATTATTTGCATTGAGAACTAGAGTTAGGTGAAGCAGTGGGGTGGAAGAGTTCAGAGAGCAGCCCCCCCCCCAGTGGAATAACGGATTAAAGATGGCAGGATGGGGCTGGATCACCCTTTGGGGAAATGACTGAGATTAGCCAGGTTCAATTCCAAATACTGCAGTGCATTCAAAATAAATGAGAATTCGGCAGATAAGCTGAGAAAGACAAACAGACAGACAGAGATAGACAGACAGAGACAGACAGATAGAAACATACATACAGACAGACCAATACACACACACACACACACACACACACACAATTCAGACAGACGCACAGACAGGCAGGCAGCAGTACATGCTCTTAAAAATGCCTGCTAGAATTAGGTACTGTAGTTTGGCTGGAGCCCTCACAGACATACAATGTCTGATGTCATTCAATGTCACGTACACTACGAGACATTTCTGTCTAATTACTTCAAAAGGCCACAGTGGTGTCTCACTGTAGGCCTTCATGACCAGACAACTGAAGCCAACGTGCATTCCGGCTGCGTTAAATCTCATTGCGTCAAATCTCTTTGTTTTGTATGCAAACTAATCGCATCAAATCTTCCTCCAATTTCCTACATACATATGTGCAATGTGTAAACCATTTCAATGCATGTTCATATAATTCAATTTTAATAACAAAAAATGATTCAAAATTGTATACCCACTACGCATAATTATTCGATACACTGTTGACTACATATCACAAGCACGAAAATGGACCGTTGCAACATTGCTCAACACCCATAGCCCCTTAAAAACTAAAAAAATTCAAGAAAACTGCCTGGCCTAACTCTTCTCGAAATCAATACACGCAACAGCTTTAGAATTCTTTTTGCGCTACAAATACTGGATGGATAACAACCTCATAAATTATCCTTCCCAGTTTGCCCACAGAGACGTAAAACTCAAAGTAGGCGGGGCACAAGGGACGGGCAGTAATGCCGACATTCCCACCCTACCAGCTGTTACCGAAATGCTCTATGTACAACGACTTGCTGGACAAAAAAACCTATCAACCGACAACGGTCGTGAGGAAAACGCCCTGTCCTGCCTCTTGCGAGTAACAGAGGGTGAAATGCGATGAAGAAATGCGGCACAGACGCAATGCAGAGGTTGGGAAATCTACCCGATGTTCAACCCAAACTATGCAATAATGTAAGCATAACGCAACACGAGTGCATGACGTGGGTTTTAAAAGACGTCGCTCGCAGAAGGGACACTCACGCTATGGCATTTGAGCAAAGAAGAATCGCGGAGTAGGAAAATAAAATCGAAAACGGGAAAAACAAGTTACCTGATGTTGTGTTTTAGCGTCACGTGTGATGGCGGCGACTTCAAAGGATCAATATGGCAACCGATGAAGGACCGCAGCAGACGACGAAAATCAACAATTACTCGAAAATTACTCCAACCATTCTAAATTTTCTAACTAAACCGACCCATTTTGTGAAATAAGAAATTTGTTCCGTATTATATGAAGTTTGTAAATTTAAGCAGAAAATTTTAGGCATTCGACGAAGAAGAAAGTGATGTAAGGCGAAGGTGAGTTCAGTGAAACAAAAAAATTACACCTAGTGGAGGGCAACCTGATGTATAATATTATACTGTGCTATGACTGAGGCCAGGCCAAACGTGGTCTATGGTATAATCATTGTTGCAGTTAGTCTAGAATCAGTGTCTACTCGCTTGAAGTCAATCAGAAGTCAGCAAGAGCCATAGGGCAAAAGCTCAGATAAATTCCAATACCCGCTTTATCAATAATTGTTCTATGTGGAAATGCCTACAGCCAGCCATATCATTAAACCAAATGCTAATGCAGCTCAAACAAAGACTTTTGATACACCATATCAATTTTTTGCTATATAAACAAAGTATCGTTATTCGCTTAGCCACAGTATAAGTAATAATGTATACTGTGGTTTAGCTTAGATATAAAAGAAATAAAATCTGAATTAAATCTGTTAATAACAAAAGCCGAGACCGAATGCGATTGTCTATTTAAAGCCGCGCCGTCGAAGGCGGGGCGACCTATGCCACCTGATCAAACACGTAAAATATAAACATAAACAAACTCACGTGTTCAACGTAAACGAGAACGTTGCGTTTTAGTTTAGGGATTTCTATCTAATAAATTAATAAATTAGTAATTGATTCAGTCGTATAATGGATTGTCTTTTACTTGGCTGCCCTCATTACTGACAACAGCTTGATTTCTTTTTGCGATGTATTAGCATTCAACGCGTTCCGGCGCCTTTGTCGTATAAAAAAGACGCTACATAAAGGTTCAGGTACATACATACATACAGACACCGTACCGTCCGTACGTACATGCATACTATGTATACAGCAGTGCTGGAGTCGGGAGCACCTAAAAGTAGTTCTCCTTGAGGAGGTGCTGCTATATAAATGTCCGTTATGAATGAATGAATGAATGAATGAATGAATGAATATAAGGGCAAACATGCATACACGCATACATACATACAATGTCATACACACATACATACATACATTATGTACATACATACATACAAACATACACTGTTACACACAGAAGAGATGATAACAGTGGCATGGATTAGATTAGTAACTATGTAAAGATTAATAAAACAGAGCTCTGAATGGTACAGGATTTCTTTCTTGGCTTATTTAATTAATCGTTTGTCGACGGAAAACATCTCCCACCAAAACAAACAACAACATCAACAACGTTTCAGTTTCTTTAAAGTGCTTTTTTTGTTATTTATGGAAAAAAGTGAGGCAAAAACAAACAGTTTCAACATGTGAACCAGAATCACGTGGCTGGTAAAAGCTATTACCAAACCCATCTTTTCACATTAAAGTTGGATAAAACTGTTAGCAAGCAATCCAATTCACATTAAAATTGGTAAGACCAGTTTCAAAGTGTTCCGCTTAAGACTAAAATTTCACATTAAAATCACCAAACGTCTCGTTTCAAGCTAATATTTCACATTAAAATTATTTCAATTTATTGGGCATTTTGAAACATATGGAAATATATTTATATTGTACTGATAAAAACTAACTATTTAACAACAGCGTAAATTAACAAATCTACTAAAACAGAAGACAATGAAAGGAATATCTAAATATAATTAATTATTCAACTTCTCAACAATTAAATTAATTATTACTTGGTTAACTAAAGACAACATCAACAAAGCCTCAAAAGTAGCAAGTAGAGCTGTACCGAATATTCATATTCTATTCACTTTGAATAGTCCAAACAGCTTTTAAAAAACAAACACGAATAGTAAAAGCTTTAAATAGATTTTAGGATATGGAGAAGTCGCCTTTCACATGAGAATTAGTCTTCAGTAAGAAGGATAATTACTTTCTTATTTAACGCCACATAAAGAAATTCAGAACTGAAGGCAGTATGAAGGTCAACTACTGTACAAAAATGGAGTCACACTAAAAATTATTTAAGTACATACGTGTAGGCCTATTTGTGTCTAGTTTTACTTATGCCCGCTCTGTCATCACCTATTCTTATTTGTATTTGCCAAATAGTGTGACCAATCTTATTCTGCCGAACAGTAAAAAATGCTATTCGGTACAGCTCTAGTAGTAAGAGGTAAAAATAGTTTTACAGAGGAACTTGAAACATTAGCTTACGGGTGTAACACTTTACATCTAAATACAGCAGGTTTTACTCTATGCATAACAACCTTTGTGACGAAGCGTAATGAGCATTACGACGAACGTCACAGCCTGAGTGATGTTTAACACTTTAATGACGAGCTGCGTTGGTTTCCCAGTCGCTTTTAATACACTCTCATCCTTAAAGTGTTAAGGGTGCTCCAAGGACAAAGCTATAATACAACAATCCTTTCGACGACAACGTCTAGATCTATGGCTCCAATGGAATGAGTTAATCATCAACTTTCTCATACCTGAAACAGAAAATTAATTGCACATTTTCACCATTGATTAAATTAACTTAGAAGATTAAGTTGAGTTAAACATAATATAATTTAATAAAAATACAAGAAGGGTATGAAGTGGTTCAGAAGAACATATAATCGGTGTTAGAACGACTGCATTTAGATACAGTTAGATCATCTCATTTTTTTCATCTGTGCAATATCAAAGCAAGTGCCAGGTCAGGATCCAGAAGGTCAGACCAGGGAGGCAGTGTCAAAGTGGTGGATTAGATTAGATTGCGCTAGGTTACCTTAAACAAGATTATATAGAATCGGATTAGATTAACAGTCTGGATTTGATTAGATTAGATTAATCTTGGATTAATCTAAAAGTATATTGAATTGGATGGGATTGGATTAACTGAGCCTGGATTACTTTAGACTGGATAAGATTAGATTAGACCGGATAATATTAGATTAGATTGGAGGCCATTGTTACTTGGAGAGTCGTTTCCTCATGTCCTTCAGCTGTTCATTCTTCTTCTGTAGCATCTGCTTGAGGTTCTGGAATGGCGCGGTCTGGCTCACCTTCTTCTCGAGTTCCTGTTCAGATTAGCAAAAATCACTCATCACTAAAAATCACAAACTCCTACACTAACCAGAAAACAACTACTATGATTGTAATCAGTAACTTCTATAGCACCGTTGTATAATACACAAAGCATCAATCACGCACAAAAATCAAGCCAAGGTCAGAAAGTCAGTCTGCAGAAACACACAGAGAGAGACACAGAGAGACAGAGAGAGACACAGAAAAAGACACCAAAAGAGACACAGAAAGAGACATACAGAGAGAGACAAACAGAGAGACACAGAGAGAGACATAAGAGACATACTCAGAAAGACACACAAAGAGACAGCCGATGATGGACAAACAATCGGAAGAAGGCCAATCTCAAGTCCAGAATGAAACAACACAGGAGACTGAGCAGAACGGGCAGACACAGGATGCGAGTTCCAAAATCTACGCTCAGCAGAATATCTGGAAAGAGCAAACATTACTGTAATCAGAATGCTTCTGAGGGATGTTTGAGTAAATTATTAACTATCGTTACGCATCAGTTGTCTCGTCATAAAACACCGTAAATGTGGCCCACAATAATTAGAGCTGCTGGTATGTCTGAATCCACCTGACACTAATGCAGTCAAAGTACGGTCTGAGTGCCCCACAGCTAGACAGCACTCAGGCCTTTTGAAGGAATTAGACTAATCCTTCCACGCCTCCTTTTCTCCATCCACGTCTCATACATCCACCCAATGCATCCATCCATCCACCCGTCCGTCCATCAATCCATCCGTCCGTCCGCCCGCCCGCCAACCCACCCACCCACGCACCTACCCACCCACCCATCCATCCATCCACCCATCCATCCATCTATCCACCCATCCAGCCATTCATTTCTCACCTTTCCCGCTAATTCGAGCATTTCCTGAATCCGAAGCAATTCATGCTTCGTGCCGGAGAGTTCCTTTTCCATCTGGTCCCTTTCAGCCCTCGTCATGGAAGATGTCTGAAATCCACACAAAACCACTTAATGTAATATAACAAATGACTCATACAGTGCCACCGAGGCACTGTTACAAGTAGCACCTTTCTAAATTTTAATTGTAATTGTAACAAGCAATAAGGCTGATGATAATAATCTGAAATAATAATCTTTCAAAAGAAGCCACATAAATGGCGAGATATAATAATAATTATATTCTTTATTATTTCAAACCGACCGACGCAGTAAGATTACATTGAAACATGAAAGTACAATCAATATCTTAATTAAACACACGGTTTGGCAGCCATGCAAGGCGCTGCCCTAGAGGGGGGTTACGGGAGTCGATCCGCGTACCTTATGCTCTCCTGGCCATGAGTGTTACCACTACTCTATCCCCCTCCCCAATACACATGCATACTAGATGCATACTAGATACATACTATATTTAATACTAGATTCATACTAGATTTAATACTAGATGCATACTAGATACATAAGTAGATATTTACTAGATTTAATACTAGATTCATACTAGATTTGATACTAGATGCATACTAGATACATAAGCAGACTATACTAGATTTAATACTAAATGATACTAGATTTAATACTAGATGCATACTATATACATAAGT
This sequence comes from Allolobophora icterica, assembly GCA_963556255.1. Lineage (NCBI taxonomy): Eukaryota > Metazoa > Annelida > Clitellata > Crassiclitellata > Lumbricidae > Allolobophora > Allolobophora icterica. The sequence goes on along the minus strand of OY744607.1, from coordinate 52,310,105 downwards.
AGATACATATTAGATTTAATACTAGATACATACTTAGATACTTAGAACGCCGTTGGCTGGTGCTGAGCGCCTCTGTTTAGCGAACACTGTGAGAGGTGCTTTACAAGTGTTTAGATACAATACAATACAGTACAAATGCACACTAGATGCCTAAATATCCATTACTTTGCCACTAATGCTGGACAGTTTATTCAGTAAAGTTGAATAGGTAACTGGTCAGTTGTTTAGAGCCTGGTATTTTTAGAAGGATTCCTAAGAGCCAGAATGTCGCACCTATATTTGTGCTGTCTGTAGCACATCATTGGCAAATATATTACATAAATTAGCATAATAAAGGTGAACATACATTATCACATGAATGGTTATTTTCTGATAAATTAGCATAATCACACTTGTGCACAAATTAGCACAATACTTGTGCACAAATTAGCACAAGAAAGGTCGTCATTTTTGCATAAATTAGCATAATGAAAAAGACAAAATCTTTGCATAAATTAGCACAATAATGATCACCATGTGAACATAAATTAGCATAACAAACACCTTGTCGAGGGAGGTCTTCAGTCCAGAAACTTGTCTGCGAAGCTCGTCAACTTCCTCTCCTGATCGATCAGGCTGCAAACATTACAATGATTGCATCATTTCAATGATTTAAAATTCAATGACTAAAAATTTCAATGATTTAAAATTCAACGATTCAACATTAAGTAATTTAAAAACCAATGATCTATAAATGAATGCCTTTGATTGCCTCACAACCTTTCATACTGGCAGACAGCAGTCTCAACATACAGTAGGTGAGGAGTTCAAATCCCTACCAGACATTTCCATGTTTCTATTCCACCTACCCTCCAATGAAAATTTCTGTGGTGCAGCTACAGACACTAATCCAATCTAAATCTAATCCTGTGACTTCTATAGCACCATTGCAATGCAGGAGGCATCAATCAATGGTTGCTTCAGGTGCAACATCGTAATCCCACATGCTGTTTACCGGCCTTTCAATCTATTCTAATCAAAACTTAACCCAGTTCTAGTCTGATTTAATCTAAATCAAATTCAAATCTACTCCTAATTTAATTCAAATCTAATTCAATCTTAAATAAAGTCTAATCTAATCTCAAATTTATTTTAATCTAATCTAATCTAAACTCAATCAAATTCAAACCTAATCTTGATCTACTGCGGATGATCTGGTATGGCTTCTGAAAGGTGATTCGTCTTACTTACTGATCGGTTTTTCGAAGCCGAGGAATCTGATTTCAGTCTGTCGAGCTGTGCCTGCAATGCACTCTTTTCCTTCTGCACGCTCAGAGCCTAGAAATAGAAATCAAAACATGATTTAACAATCCACCAAAACAAGAAGAAGAAAACCGTCCATTAAGCAAGCCTGAGAGGCAGCTATGGGTATGAAGTGCTAGCGACTTCATTTTCTTAGCCTCGGCATATGAGGGCGAGTGGCCAATCCTCTTCCTTGCCATCTTATCTTTCCACTGACAATGTATGGTCAGTGTACTCATTATAGCCGAGTTGACTAGGGGTCGCAGAAATCTTTAACAAAATTTATGTGTTGGTGGAGATCTTAACCTCTGACCTCTTGACTGACAGCCCAGCATGTTAACCATTACACCATGAGCACCCCTATCGAGCACCAAAACAACAAATACTGTACAGATGCACAAAGCTAAACAGTGAAACCACAAGCAGCCATGATAATGTATGGATGAAGGGAGTTATGTATGCATAATGTACATATGCACAAATGTATGCATGTATGTATGTATATGTACATGTATGTATGTACGTATTGGGGTATTTCTTCATCGAACATCACAGGAGTACTAAAGCAGTTAAACCTAACTTCATCATAACACAACCTCATTAAAACGTGGTTCTTGTTACGGCCAAAGACTGCATTATAACGGGTTTCTCGTGTACTATGAGTGGCTTCCTGCAATGACCTGCATACATATATACAGTGTATGGACCTGTATGGTATGTATGCGAGTGTGCAAGTGTGTGTGTCTGTGTGTGTGTGTACCAGTCTTGTTGTCCTCGAGACCAAGGTCTTGGTCTCGAGTGCACTCGAGTTCGTTTTTAAAAGTCTTGGTCTTGGTCTTGGTCTTGAGACCAAAGGTCTTGGTCTTGGTCTTGAGGTTCAAGGTCTTGGTCTTGGTCTTGAGGTTCAAAGTCTTGGTCTTGGTTTTGCAAGACCAAGACCAAGACTTTTGTCAATATGAACAGTCATTAATTTTAACAAACGGCAAGAATTTTAAACATTTATCCAATAACTACTCAATCATACAGTAATTGCTTTAGTATTTACACGGTGTGAATGAGGCTTTACTGTTGTTTTCAACAGTTATTTTTACTTCCGGTTATTTACCATGGAATGATTTCAAAACAGACTCACGATTAATTTGTACATTTACATCCGGTTCTTGAAAAGCTGCTTGGTGTGCTAGCGATTTCAGCACTTGTAGACAGTGTTTTTTCACATGGCAGAATTTTTATGAGGCCCCACAGGTCACGTCTTGGTCAGAAAATTCTGAGCAAATTGGTTTTTATAAAATTCAACAGGCATTTGGAATAACATTTCGCATGAAGGACTTTTGTAAATACGAATTCGGAATTCTCTGCAGTCTCCATTAAGAGTTGTTTTGCTTGAATAAAAGAAAAAACTCATGTTTTCATTAAAATAACGAGTAGTCAGACTGGACAATTTTTAGTAAGGAATAGAAGTCTGGATACGACTGATTTTTTTGGGTCTTGGTCTTGGTCTTGGTCTTGAGGTTCAAGGTCTTGGTCTTGGTCTTGGTCTTGAGGTTCAAGGTCTTGGTCTTGGTCTTGGTCTTGAGGTTCAAGGTCTTGGTCTTGGTCTTGGTCTTGAGGTTCAAGGTCTTGGTCTTGGTCTTGAGGTTTAAGGTCTTGACAACAAGACTGGTGTGTACGTGTGTTTGTGTGTGACCTTTGAACTGACAACGGACTCACCTGGCTCTCGACGTGTCTCAGTCTCTCCTTCAGCTTCTCGTTTTCTTCGTTCATTCGTTCAATTTCCTTTCGTAAGAACAGAAAACAAGAACTGTTCAAAAGAAACGCCTAAAAATGAAATTTTAAAAAAAAGGGCTCCACCATACTTCTTTCAAGCACAACCTGAACCTGCATTTATTAACACCAGGTCTCTCCAATGGATTATGACTTCAACTATGATTTCACTTTTGAAATGACCATCGACAGATGTAATACGCATCATGATAATGGCGCGCTATAGAAGTCGTTAGATCAGATTAGATGAAGATATCTTGTAAGATATACAGTTACAGAGTTAGTCATAAGTTTTGAAGACAAACCATATTGAGTAAAGCTGTTCCTCCAGTCTCGTTAAGCGGTTGTAAACGCAGTGCAGGCCGAAAGTCCGTGTCGCGGGTCGCACCAGCAAACTCCTGTTCCTCAAAATCTTTGATCTGCTCTAAAAGCTCCCTACAAAACAACCAGAATAATTTCAGTGAAATTAAATACATGGGTACATAGCAATTTCTAATTACAATTATTTCATTTATTATTATTTTTATTAAATTATTAGTAGTAATAGTAGTAGTATATTTCTTATCTGTCTTAGTTCTCCTAATTTCTTCATCCTATCTCTACCTTATTTCTTTTAATTTCTCCATATTATCTACATTTTATTTCATCTAGTTTTTCCATCATATTTCTATCCTATTTCTTTTTATTTCTTTACCCATCTAACACCAAATTTCTCCACTCTATCTAGCTCTATGTATGAATCTATACTATCTCATTTCTCCAAATTTCTTCATTCTATCTCTCTCATTTCTCCAAATCTTTCCATTCTATCACTAATTTTTCAGAATTTATCCATTTTATTAGCACCTATTTTTCCAAATTTCTCCATTCCATCTCTGTCTCATTTCTCCAAATTTCTTCATTCTTTCTCTGTCTCATTTCTCCAAATATCTCCATTCTATCTCTATCTCATTTCTCCAAATTTCTCCATTCTATCTGCATCTCAGTTATTGAAATTTCTTCATTCTAGCTCTATCTTTTTCATCCTAACCATAAATATGTACATATATCCAACTCATCTTCTAGAGGATCCCAAAAGGTGATCAATTAATGCTCGCATACACACCTGTTCTCCAACTCTGAGATGTCGGCCTGGAGCTTGAGATGCCACTTTTCTGCCTGCTGGAAAATCTGTCTCAGCAGCAGGGTGTTTGTGTGTGTGGCGTGTGCCAGTTCCTCATCCACCTCGCCAACGATGACCGACAGAAGTCCATCGAGCATGTCCCTGACCTCGTCCAGCGTGAAGGTGTCATCGGTCAACCTGGAGGTCAAACCAAGATCAGAATACTAGCCCACTGATCTTCTGGATATTGATCTGATTATGGTTGGTTTTGGTGCGCCATCACTTGATGCCTTGTGCATCGGACTGCGGTCACTCAGTGTACTCATCAGGACATCGGTGTGATAGAAGTAAGAATTAATTAATAATAATAATCAGGGTACAAGTCAAGGTCAACATCAAGGCCAGAATCTAGGTCAAAATCAAGGCAAGGAGGAAGGTCCTGTCAACATCAATGACAAAACCACAAAAATCAAATTCACATCTCACGTTATGCCGACACAATTGGTCTTACTATTACAATCCTATCAGCAGTTGGAAATGTACTGTCAAGCCCATACATACATGCACACATTCAATCATACAATATATACACACTTAAATACACACATAAATTTACACATACACTCTTAAATACATACACACTTATATACATACATGCATGCATACATACATGTACACAGAGACATACATACACAAGCATGCATACATACATACATATATACACACATATATACACAAACACACACATACGTACACACATATATACATATGTACATCACACATACATACAAACATATAAACACATACATACATACACATATATACACACATTTATACATACATACATACATACATACAAACACATATATACACATACATACATACATATATACATACATACACATACATACACACATACACACAAACATACATACATTCATACATAAAGACATACATACATAGACACATACCATCATACATGTGTTCATGCAAAAAATGTGGAAACATGACAGAATCCTACTGGCTTGTCTTCACGTCTTGAAATGAACGTTTGACAGACTTTAGTCGAAGATTTTTCTGGTATCGTGCAAATCGTAAGTAGTTCACGATTGCCGCCTGGTGATGATCGTTGAGGCCTAACGAAGACTACATCAACAAGCAACAAAACACAAACAAATTAATTAGTTCCTGCTTCACAGTAGTCTAAGGATCACCACAACATAACCACCGCTGTCTTAGCGGCCTGATCTTCAACATATTGAACTGATAATGCCTTGCGCGTTAGACATTAGTGCAACAGAAGTTACTAATTAACTTAATCCAACACTGAACAAGAGCCATGAGACAATGTTCTGATGTTACATGATATATACATCATAAGCCATTACTGTAATTTTAATATGATTTTGGCTGTAGTGCAGTGCCATAGCAAGGGGTGTTCCAGCAGTGCCATAGAAGGTTCCGGTCCACTATTCCGGGGGTCCGCTATTCCGGGGTCCGCTATTCCAGGGATCTGCCGAAATATACATACATACAACATACATACATACATACATACATACATACATACATACATACATACATACAAACATGCATACATACATACATACAAGCATGCATACATCCATGCATGGATGCATGTATGAATGTATGCGTGTATGTATGTATACATACAAACATGTATGTGTGCATGTATGTATATATATATGCAATTATGCATGTATGCATGTATGTATGTATGTATGTATGTATGTATGTATGTATGCATGTATGTATGTTGTATGTATGTATATTCCGGTGGATCCCCGGAATAGCGGACCCCCGGAATAGCGGACCCCCAGAATAGCGGGCCGGTACCCCATGGAACAGGGCACAACTCAAGAGGGGGCGCAAATTTTAAGACAGAATGGTTTAATTATTAGACTAATTACTTTATCTTGAAATATATCTTGGAATATTCATTTAACATGAAATAAATGTAATACAATTAAATAAAAACAAATAAAAGTGTAGATATAATGTTAAAAGATAGATACCTGACAGTGCAGGCCTTATTTAAAAATTGTCGTTGAACATATTTATAGTAAATATTATATTCCAGAAAACAAATTTGGTCGTTATTGGTTAAGTTGATCATGGGGGAGCTATATTTACGCTTGGCACAGAGCTCATTTATAGCTTGCTATGTTCCTGCTGTAGCGCAAACACTATACACACAACCCAGCAACCGGATCTTTCCTTACGTAAGTAGATTATTAATGCTTACAATTCTTCATCTAGCGGTTTAGTTTAGTCAAGTCTGTTACAATCGCGTCTGTGCATGCCCGAAGCCAACACATCCACTTTTCGTATCATAAACTTGAAAGACACAACATCGGTCAATCAAAAAACATTTGTAAGAAATCTGACAGTAGAGAACTTTTTATATTTATTGCTGTTCATGGAAAATAGTTTATATGCAGACAGATTAATGAGAAGCTCACCATTTTTTCAGTCTGCCGAACGATTTACTATTGGTATGGAAACCATGTAAATCAATGACTCTATATTGAGAAGCTTACTAATTCTATTTCCGGTATCATACCGGAAGTGTTGCGACACCTGTCTTCGAGGAAGTAAATGCGCCTCTACGGACGCGAATGATGTCACAGTATAAATAATTTCTGTGATGATGTTCTGCAATAAATTGGACGAATTCGAGGAAGAAGAAACCAGATTCATCTTTCTTTCGGCTTCTTGTTCTTGCGTTGATTATGCCAACTGGTTTTTGTAGCTATTTTCTAGCATCGATACTGACAGGTTTCATTAATTTTTAACACACCAAAAACTCCCGGTTTGAATATGTATAAACCACTTAATTCCGTTTGATCCACTGTACTGGCTTCCCTGCAAGCATTTCCAATGGCATTAGATGGGACCAAATTGGGCATTATACGGATCCCAGATCTTTGATTCGCTCGTGAATAGGCTCGTGAATAGGCTGGTGCCCTTCGCTTGGCCTTCGAGTGGCGCTTTAGAAGTCTGGAGATTACGATTACGATTTAATTCCTTCCGTCGTACAGACCAACAAACATAAAGAAAGACAAACACAGAGACACACAGACGGAGAGAAGTAGGCTTAGTCAACACTTCCGCCGTATGGTGAACGTATGGTGAACCATTGGAACAGGAAAGACGTAGAAGAAATATGTATCCTCAGAGGGAGGCAGGCTGAACCATTGAGAGAGGAAAGACCTTCGGTAGGAAATTTTTAAATGTGTGGGGGAAATGTATCTTCAGAGGGGACAGTAGGGAGGTCCAAAACAAAATATTTATCAGTTTTCAATGCACCTATGCTCATTTTTTTCGTTTATCAAATTAATCTCATTTCTCAAAAATTGTGAGCACTTAAGATAATTTTTAGAGGTTGCTCAAAGTTTTATATAATATCTGAAACTTATGCTAGTCGCAAGAGTTTGCAATAGCTCAGTGGCAACAAGCCAACAACACTGTTCTAATGATGGCAAAATATAAAACATTGCATGTTTTCAGTATTGAGTGTGTAAAACTGTGTTTCTGAGTTTTGGTTAAGCTATACAATTTACTTTGACTCAGTGCTATACCCTGTAGTTCTGAAATTTAAATAAATATTGGCATCTGCTATTGCAAAGGCTTCTGGCCAAGATCTAGATAGTGCATCTTTGTCTCGCTCTACGGTTTGTTGTAAACAATTAGAACATCACTATGAAATTCAAAGCAGCATTCGACAAGAGTTTCATGCATTGAGAAGCCCATTTTGATCATAGGCCTACAATGGTATGGACACCAGGGCTGTAGTCGAGGTATACGCGGTTATACAGCGTGTACTCACCTCTAGAGACCGTATACTCCGCTCACAAAATATCAGTCTTGTTATCAAGACCTTAAACCTCAAGACCAAGACCAAGACCAAGACCTTGAACCTCAAGACCAAGACCAAGACCTTGAACCTCAAGACCAAGACCAAGACCAAGACCTTGAACCTCAAGACCAAGACCCAAAAATCACAATCATATCCACACTATTCCTTACTAAAAACTGTCAAGTCGGACTACTCGCTACTTTAATGAAGCAAACCAACTCTAAATGCAGACTGCAGAGAATTTCTGAATTCGAATTTACAAATTAAGTCCTTCATGCAAAATGTTTTTTCAAATGCCGGTTGCATTTTATAAAAACCAATTCGCTCAGAATTTTCTGACCAAGACGTGCCTTGTGGGGCCTCATAAAAATTTCGCCATGTAAAAAAGAGATCATTTACATGTGTTTGGTGGTCATGTTTCTTTCCATGATGAACCGGAGATAGATAGATTTGAACCAATTTCGATGTATGGAAATCTATCTTCCTACCGATTTTGGCTTGACCTACTTTTCACAGGTGCTGAAGTCGCTGGCACACACAGTAGCTTTTCAAGCACTGGATTTAAATATATAAATCGCGAGCCTTTTTTAAACCGTTATTGACCGCAATGGCTGCGGAAAAATTTAAAATTCAGTCGGTCTTGGTCTTGGTCTTCAAAAACCAAGACCAAGACTTTGAACCTCAAGACCAAGACCAAGACCAAGACCTTGAACCTCAAGACCAAGACCAAGACCAAGACCTTGAACCTCAAGACCAAGACCAAGACCAAGACTTTTAAAAACGAACTCGAGCGCACTCGAGACCAAGACCTTGGTCTCGAGGACAACAAGACTGCAAAATATTTACATTTATTTATATTAAAATACTGTAGCACATACTCACAAAATACTGTAGCGTATACTCACCTCTAATTTGTTTCGGAAAACTAACCAGTAGCGTGTACTCACCTCTAATTTTACCACTACAGCTCTGATGGACACTGCAAATTTCGCAGACTACAAGTAAAAGATTGACAGACTAGCGGTTGGGGGGTAACTGGATGTGATATTGACAACTGTCAGACTTCCCTCTGCAAGCACAAGTCAACGCAACCTTTCAGTTACTCACACTTTGGGAAGTTAAAGCTCACACTGTAGTCTGTAGGCACGTGCATTGTCACGACGACTTCTAACATAGGTCTTTGTAATGGTGCATGCATCTTGCTACAGAACGACATCTGATGTACTGTACTTCCCATGCTGACATAATATTTATGCATGAAATAAATACCGGCAGCCTTCACCATCTTGATGGGTCCTAGTAGCAGTCTAAACATTACACTGATTGGAAGGTTTCAGCAGTTCTGGCCAAACATCAATCAGAGAAAGTATAAACCGCTAGAGGACACTCGACTTGATAATCCAATACTGTTTCAACTCAGGCAAGAAGTCTGTTCATCCTTACACGCTGTTCTGTCAGCCGACAGTTCCTACATTTGTCACAAAAAGACTATAGAGAAATGATTGAACTCTGCAGACTGTCAATGGATAAGCAACCTCATTTCCGGCTGCCAAGTCACCCAGGTGCATACAACATAATAATAATAATTATTATATTCTTTATTATTTCAAACCGACAGACGCAGTAAGATTACATTGAAACATGAAAGTACAATCAATATCTTAATTAAACACACAGTTTGGCAGCCATGCAAGGCGCCGCCCTAGAGGGGGGTTACGGGAGTCGATCCGCGTACCTTATGCTCTCCTGGCCATAAGTGTTACCACTACTCTATCCCCTCTGGGATAAGTGGATGGCCAAAGAGAGTTATTGTATGAAGATTTACCTGCTTAGTGACTAATTTAAGCTAATATATATTTATGTGGAGGCATGGACATAGCATGTCCAGTGGCTAGTAATAATCCTGTAAACGATTATCTTCTTTTGAAGAGAATCAAACAGTGTGCCATGATAAACAAAGCTCTTTCAGTGGCTGCTACTGAGACACTATAAACCATCTGTGGTATCTTGGATCAGAGCTAGTTCCACTATCTCCGTTTTCCAACATGATTTCTGATGATGAAAACAGGGTGCAAAAGCGAGGAGACAAACGGGCAGCGGTGGTGAAGGATCTCGCCTGATCAATTCATTGAAAAATGAGCAGGGTCGAGGCCATATGGTCACTATATAAAATTGTGTAGATTTACATTTACCTCCCGAGAATACATCCCTCAAGGTAAGCACTGTTTCCCTGCAATGATCAGGCATTGTTACAAATTACAATCAATGATTGTCCTCCAAGTCAACAGATATGGACAAAATTATTTATTGTTAATTAGTCATTTCTATAGTGCTGGTGTCTAATGCACAAGGTATCAACCAGTGGCACACCAACATCAACCAGTAATCACGTGAACATCCCGAAGATCAGTTCATAAGAATGCAAATGCTTCTCAGCCTCTCTTTGACTCTTTACCGCAACGCTTGAAGACCATTTTGTTCGATTGTGGTGCTATATAAATTTGCAATTAGCATTACAAAAATGCATAAACAACGTCCGGCCACTAAACTTTCTACTACACGAATTTATTGAACTCAACAAATCTGTCTTGGAATTCTGTTCAGCTCCTACACAGATAACGCCGATAAATTACAAGTGACTTTAACGGCCTCTCAAGGATACATGCCGTGGCATAACGTACAAGACTTTGTTATTAAGCACTTCCAATAAGCACAGTGTACTCAACTCTCAGTCAAGATGACACATTCTTAACCAATCAATCGTAATCAACTTGACAAGTGGAAGACCCGAGATCATAAATGACCAAGAACTGACTGCATTGTCTTAAGCCTGTTGTCCGTAAACAGTTTTCTGTTTATTCACTGACTGACAACAGCCTTTCGTCCAAAAACCAAAGCTCTTCAGACAGAATTCTTCTCAAAAACCACTCGAGAAGCGTAAATCTCTTCAGACTGTATTTCACCTCAGTCAACCTAAACTTCCATCTAACAAATGCAAGCGATTCGATCCTAAGAAACGCTGTCACCGACATCGATCCTCACGGCTTTCTGCGGAACCGCTTGTTCATTCGGATCCCTGATCCGAGCGACAATCTTGAGCAACCGATCCTCCGTACATCCAGCTCTCAGCGACTTCTGGTCGATCTTCTCCGGAAGATCGAACTCCCTTTCGAGCTTCGCTTTCATCCGACTGAAAGTCGTGTTCTCGACCGCATCTGCAAAGATGCAGATCGTCTGCTGACCTTTAACCTTAACAACGACGTCACTCGGTCTAAATATTCGACCTAGTTCGACAACAAGGCTGAGATACCGCCCGTTTTCATCACACAGGATGACCGGATGGTTGAGTGGATGTCTGGTGGTGATATCTGGTGTCGAGCAACGAGTCCGGACGGGCGCTTCGAGAACGAGAATGTGGTCGCAGAACGTGCAGCGAAGGTTCTCAGACGAAACGCCGTCAGGCAGTTTGATCTTGCGACAGAATTCGTTGGTGCTTTTCTTACCATCGTGAACGTCGTAAGTGATTCCGTGAACAGTCAGTCGCCCTCCAAAACTCTTAACCGTTATATTCTTCGGCTCAAACCCTTCGACGTTCATCTCCAACCGCATAGTCTTACGTCCCGTTGTCGGACATTCTGTGTATGTAAAGCGACGAGAGTCATCCTCGACATTCTCCGCACTGTCGTCGAGACTCGTGTCGTGTCGCTTAACGATGTCGATTTCTGGAAATTCGAATCGGACAGCTCCGGATGAAGCGAGATCGACAGTCGACGAGGTTTTTGAGGTGGACCCACCACTGACACGCGGTTTCGCTTTGAGTCCACTGATCCGGGTCACGTCATCTGTAGTCAGCGAAACGGGGCGGATGGAGAGGGAATTCTCCTGGCGATATCTGACCGTCGTGTCCCACTCCTTCAGTAGATTCTCCTCCTCGTCGTGCATCTGCTTCTCGAGGCTGATCGAAGGCGTCTGTGCGCGGTCGAAGCTCGTCGATCGAAGCGATTCCGTTCTGTTGGAAGCCATTCCGGGGCTTCCGCCTCGAGACGACCCGTTCACTGCAATGGAACATGCAAACTTTGGGTTACTGCGTTGGAAAAATTAACAGAAGCTTTGGAAGACTTCAGTTGAATGGCCTGTTCAATTTAAGATAAGCACTCAAGCTTATTCATGAGCGCTGCGTCAAGTCAGAGGGGTGGTGTCTAGTAACGGGTGTGATATAGAATTCTAGTCGGTATCGGCTGTAGTAAAACTATTGGTACGGGGATAAATCCCCGTTACACACGTCTAATCATAATCAGAATTTCCAAGAAGAAAAACCATCTCTTAAGCTAAGCCGAGAGGCAACCATAGATAGGTATGAAGTAGGGGTCCACCGGAAAGACATTTTCCACCGAGTATTTGGATGCACTATTTGCCGGATCTGGAAACAAACCGGGTACCATTTGTACCATATGCAAAGCTTCACATTTTCATGTAATAATAAATTATCAAAATAAACTTGTGTACTCGTAACAAGTGACTGATCCATTTTTAATTTTAGTCATTTCTGTGCAGTTGTGAAGTTTTCTAAAATTGCATTAAACTCAATAAATTGACAATATTTCAAGAAAATGGAATTGAATTCAATGGATGTGTAATTGTTTTAAGGCTGAACATTTATAATTTTATATACGTAAGTTTATTGAATAAGTTTTTAAAGAAAAAAATTTTGTTTAAAGAAACTTTTTTGCAACTATTTGCGTCTACAGTATTTGCCGAGGCGAATAGTTCCGGAAACGGGATTTCCGGCCGAGGCAAATGTCCGAGGCGATTTCCGGTGGACCCCTAGTATGAAGTGCTGCCTAAAAGTTAAGCACACGACACCAACTTATTCACAGTGCTGCGTCAAGTCAGTCGTTTGTTTAAGGGCAGGTGTGCGATAAAGCATTCTAGTCGGGTGGCAGAGGGAAGAGAGCGGTGACCAGATGGAACACAGGCACGAGAACAGAGCTCAAGCAGATAGAAGGCCAAGCTGACATTGCCAGACAATGGAGGCAACAACAACAATAATAATAATATTAATATAATAATAATATAATTAAAAGTCTGTCTAGAGGCTGCACTATTCAGATAATTATATCCGCTTAGAAGAACACAACTACAATTCCCAAAGAATCGATCTACCGTACGTTTCATCAGATCAGTTCTTCCAACCCAAACCACCACCGACGACGACCACCGACGAAACGAAAACAACCGATCTCTACGTTCCAGAAAGACATATAAACAAACCGACCTCAGCCACCACACCTCCTCCTCCTCTCCTCCTCCTCCTCTGTCTCGGCTGAACACGCGCCGCTATGGCCCAGGTAGGCTAAATAGTGACACGGCGCACTTGTTCCTCCTGTCAATCAATCGATCAGATCGACCGTTCTGGCCTGGCCGGAGATCAAGAGGGTCAATTATTTCGCAGCACCGATCGTACGAGCCGTTGACACATCCAACTCTGGCTTTACAGAAAGGACACGTCCAAAAGACACCGCCGTCCTTTTATCAAGGAAACGTTTGGCTGGTTGGCCGAGGTCCGATATATACCTCAGTTTACCTTCGGGTTTCTGGTGGTTTTGGACACCATGGTCGATGCTCCTCCTATTATCTAGTCATCTCTTTGTTTAATTTGTTCAACTGAACAGAGGGTGTTCGATAGTGTAGTGGTTAGCGGGAGGTTAGGGGTTTAAATCCCCGCCAGGGCAGAAATTTCGTTCGAGATTTCTGTTCAACCTGCACCTCCTAGCCAACTCAGCTATGACGAGTACACTGACCATACAGTGTCGGTGGAAAGATGAAACGACGAGGGACGGAGGGAGAGGACTGGTCACCCGCCCTCATATGCCGAGGCCAAGAAAATGAAGTCGGTAACACTTCATACCCATGACTGCCTGAGGGCTAGCTTAAGGGACTGCTTTTCTTCTTTTAATAGCATATCAATGGGCTAAGAGTGTACAGTCGATGTACACACGTAATTGTAACTAGTAACTTCTATAGCGCCGTATTATTCCTCTGATTCAAGTATTGACGTCAGGCTCGTAAATCTCCTATTATTAATTATTACTGTTAATTATTAGAACTGCAGTCACCGATGTGTAAATTTCGCACGTTCTGTCTGTCTGTACTGGCGTTCCGGGCCACATTAACAGTACCAAGACTTCAATGGGTCGGTCGGTCGGTCGGTGGGGGGGGGGGTGTGGCGGAGGAGGAGGAGGAGGAGGAGAACGAGAGGATAAATACTTGGAAACGCCGGCGATGTGTGGTATGGTACAACTAGGTAGGTATGCAACAAGCAACGGCATGCATGCTTATCAAATAATGACTTGAAACTTCTGACTCGGGCACCACGCAGCTCAGCTCTTTCGAGGATGGGGAGGGATACGGGGGACTAGACGTGGGGCATGGACTTCAGTATCAAAGGAGCGGCTAACAGAACAGACATTACAGCGTGGCTTGAACAGACATAAAATGTCTGTTACTAAAGCACACTGACTGTCGCCTGCAGCTAGACAGGGTTTATCTGATTATTTCGAGATCTGATCTCAGTCTAGTCACCGCCAGGACAATGACAGTGTCTGCTGCTTCAAGAAAATTTGTAAAAGAGTATAACTGGTGGAATTTCTGGGAGAGGTAAAAAAATGATCGATGAGGAATGCAATAATGTTGATAACTTGTGCATTAGACACCGGCGCTAAGAGTCAACAATTTATAATAATAACAACAATAATGTCTGCTTTACAGGCCACACTGACTGAAGCCGATGGTAATTGTAATTAGTAACTTCTGTGGTAATTGTAATTAGCAACTTCTGTGGTAATCGTAATTAGTAACTTTTAATGGTAATTGTAATTAATAACTTCTACGGTAATTGCAATTAGTAACTAAATTCTGTGGTATTTGTAATTAGTAACTTCTGTGGTAACTGCACAAGCCTCCAATCGACGGCGCACGAAAAAGAAGCCGTGATCAGGTTTACGCAAGTGTCTGCCGTTTCTAGAGATTTCTTTGAAGCGAGTTAATAGAGTTGGTAGTCTTTGCGGTTGCGAAGGGACCTTAGGAGGAATGGCGCTTATGACGGAAGAAAGGTCTTTAGTTGAGGTAATTATTTACTCTGAAATGCAAATGTACGGCGTCGGTTCTCAGAACGTAAGCGCACACCTGCAACGCACCTGTTATCTCACCTGAAGCGCCTTTGTAACAGTATACCTACGAGGGTGGCACAACAGGTGTGCGTATGCCTGCCTGTCCTTCTCGATGTATGCGTGTTTGTCTTGATACACATATATATATATAAATGATTAGTTAAGTTTAACAATGATTTATTTTGCTTTCTCTCATGTTTCCACACCAGACCTCAACTATCTACTCCCTCTGGCTTACCATGACTTGACAGTCACTTAAGTTATGTACAACACTAGTAGGTGTCCCTGCTTAGCGGGAGTTACCTCCCTTTAGGGCCACCTTTTGCTCTATCTGAGACAGAACCACAATCCGACTACTTATAGTTTGTTACATAACATGTTTTTGTTTTGTTTTGATGGAAGCAATAAAATGATTTGATTGATTGATTGATTGATTGATAGACACATACATAGATACTTAAACAGCACACACGTCGATACACACATATCATAATCTAATTACTTCTAAAGCGCCTTTTTCATAGTGTCTATGACATACGTGCAAACATACATACATGTATACATGCACACATACATACCTACATATACAAATGGCAATACATAAGCAATCGGACCACCGTGCCTTGGTCTACAAATACACCGACCCATCCCTCCCCAAACCTTTTATTCATTTTCTACTCAATGAACCCCACCCACCGAGCGACATGACTACAGTTCATGACCCTCTGCAGGCACACGCTCTCCCATAATAACCTCGTCTCCGATGTCGATTTACGATCACTTCCGGTTGTAAATCGATCACCGGAACCGCGACCCTCTAGCGGTCGATTTAAAAACTGATAAGATCTCTCGAAAATAGATTAACGACTGATTGAAAAGCCGCCGTCGCCGTTTTAATTAGCTTAAGTTCTAATTAATGTGGACACGCGAACCGACCGCTCGAGAAACTGGAGGGGAAGGGAGTAGTCTGATCAGACGCTAGATCAATCATCAATGTCGATGTTAAGTTCCACAGTCAATCATGCGCCCTTCTGAGTCTGGCTCTGTATCTCTCCTTACCTCTGTGTGCCTGTCTATTAGTCTTTCTCCGTCTCTCTTTTTGTATCTCTGTCTCTGCCTCTCCCCCTGCACTCCATGTCTGTTTTCGTCTCTCTATCTTTATCCATGTGTCTATCTCCTCATCTGCCTACAAGTCTGTTTCTCTCTAACGTTGTCTATTCTGTCTCCATTCTGCTGTCTGTCTGTCTATCTGCCCTGTCTGTTTATCGGTCTGTCCATCTGTGTGTCCATCTCTCTGTCCGTCCATCTCTCTGTTTTCTTTCGGTAATCGGACCCTACATAATATGATTGTAAGACAGGTTGAGACACGAACCGTTGAGGCAACGACGTCATTGTCATCGATCAAAGGGGAGAGGTGGGGCAAAGGAGGCCACACTTCATAGCTCTAAACACTCTCAATAGGAACCTAACATACACTGTGCGTGTGTGTGTCTCTCTACCTCTGTCTCAGTCTCATATGATTCCCAGGAGGGGTAAGTGGCCTAATGTTCCACAAACATTCAGCTGTGATTTCCAGGAAGGGTAAATGCCCTAATGTTCCACAAACATGAAGATGTGATTTCGAGGAGGGGTTAGTGCCCCAATGTTCCACACACATGAAGATGTGACTTCCAGGAGGGGTTATTCCCCCCCCCATGGACCACAAACATTAAGATGTAATTTCCAGGAAGGATAAGTGCCCCAAAAGGACCACAAACATGCAGATGTGACTTCCAGGATGGGTTAGTGCCCCAATAAACCACAAACATTCAGATGTGATTTCCAGGAAGGGTAAGTGCCTTAATGGATCACATCTTGCTGGCAGTATCAGGATCTCGCTGGCAGAACATCCAGTTACCACCAAATTTAGTTTGAAAAGAAATTCTACTGTAGTTTTATTATATTTTAAGCCGTCTGCTTGCAAATATCTCGTCTCTTCGTGGGTATATTTGGTCCGAATCTGCTTCTGTGATGCTTGTCAACTGTCAAGTCAACCACGTGGAATTTTCTCATTTTGGATGATTTTAATAACGTCCTCAATCATCACCGCATGGCAGCTGCCACATGGTTGGTAACAACTAAAAACGAATTGTCTCGAATTTCCACGTGCTTCTCCTGTAAGCCTTCAAAACTGAACTATAAAGATTCCAGCAACACAACATCTGTTGCCAAGAATATTGCGGATTTACTGGGCATTGTACTTCAGACAAGTAGACCTTGCATCATTGGCTACCAGTGAACTAGCCATTCTTTGAACAGTTTACCATCTTCAAGTGAGAGTCAGAAGCGCTCACTTTCCAGCTGATAATTGACCGGTTATTTTGGGCTTTTCCTGATCCAATAACAGTAACATTTTACATCGACTGTCTATTTCGTGTAACTTTCTGCGTTATGTCAACAAGAATGATTGAATAAACGAATATACAGACATACAGATGTGATTTCCAGGAGGGGTAAGTGCCCCAATGGACCACAAACATTCAGATGTGATTTCCAGCAGAGGTAAATGCCTCATCTTGCCCCTGGGTACAAGCACTCATGAATGCTAAAAGCACAATTTGTGCTATGTAGGGATACATAGAATTAACATGCTATAAATAATTTTCTTACGACTGGAGTGCTTCGAGTATCCATTGCTGTCTGTTGCTTCCATCTTGTGTCCGTTATCTTTGCTGTTCAAACTCTTGTCAAGCGCTTCCGTCTTCATCCGCTCAGTCTCAGCGTCTGGTTTCCATGTTGACAATGACTCCGAACACCTGCTCCTGCTAGATTTCCTCCTCCTCTTAACAGCTGGTTGATCTTCATCGCTGGAGTTCATCTGAAACAACAATGCAACGGTTGCTTAACGTTGTCGCTTTGTGAGACCTCTGTTGTCATGCCTCAGCTGTAATAGCCCAGACGCAAAGGACAACAGCTCAAAGAAGTATACAAACGTCCAGAATCAAAGGAGATATTACCTCATCAACATACCTGAGCTAGGCACATCTTACCTTGGCTGACCTCACCTTAACATACCTGACCTTGGCTAATCTTACCTTACCTTACCTTGGCTGACCTAACCTTACCTTACCTTGGCTGACCTTACTATACCTTAAAATACCTGCGTTTCCTACCTTATATAATGGACTTGACAAATGACCGAGGACAATGGATATCGTTTACTTGTACCCATCGCTACCCAATGCCTGGCATCAGGACCTGGTAATGATGATGATAATGGTTTCCTTGCTTTATTTACCTTACACTTGTTGATTTAACCTTACCTTAATTAACTTTATCTTTATTCATTAAACCTTACCTGAACTTAACTTATGGTTACCTTACCTTAAATTACCTGCAGATAAACTGAACTTGGCGATGAAAATGATGAAAATGACCCTGACTGGAGTATGTTTCCATGGTAACCCAATTTAAATGTCAAAACAGACGATCACAAAAAAAACAATAAAAGAAGAATGACCTTGAAGCCAAAACTACAGTTCTAAAGCCCTGGTAGCTAAACTACAGAATGACCTTAAAGCCAAAACTACAGAATGACTTTGAAGCTGTATAAAGAGAATGATCTTGAAGCAGTAAAATACGTTGACCTCAGCAGAAATACCTGAGCATCGGATGTGGTATGGTTGTTCTGGTCTGGTAAATCAGACAAGGATGCCCGGTTCCTCTTGACCGGTCTCCCTGACCTCTTTGCAGTTTGGTAAATCGTTGGAATGGCATTTGGCTTCAGTTTTCTTTTCCCATCTTTTCGATTCTGCTCAAACTGCGACTCACCAAAATGCACCTGAATTTGTAGAATTAAGTAACAATTTTACGATTAATTAATTATTAATGCAGTTTTTGATCAGTGAGAAATGAAATTTTGAAAACTACAGAAGCAACAACTTCTGCTAAATATTTTTGATGTTTGCATGACATCTGATTGTCTTTCTCCGGTGATTTATAAAACTAGAACCGTTCTTGGTGAATGAGCTGGGCCTGGAATTTGGAACTCTGTCCCTGTGTCTGTTCATTCATCGCAGTCACTTTGTGTCATTTCGTTCACAATTTAAGACTTATCTCTTTCAAATTGCTGGAGGGGGATAGAGTAATGGTAATTGGTAACACTCATGGCCAGGAGAGCATTAGCTCGCGGTTCGATACCCGTAACCTCCTCCAGCGTGGCGCCTTAAATGGCTGTCAAACTGTGTTTAATTAAGATCTTGTTGTACTTTCATGTTTCAATATAATCTTACTGCATACTTGTCAGTTTGAATTAATAAAGAAGATTACTATTATTATTATTATTATCCACTGTAGTTGTGGATAATAATAATATTTGCAATTCGTTGCCCAGTTCTGGTCATTTATCAGTTCCTTGATTTCATTCAGGTCTAAACTTAAGTCTAAACTTTTAAGTCTAAACTTTTAAGTCTAAACTTTTAAGTCTAAACTTAAGTCTAAACATTTCTAAACAGCTTCAAATTGCCTACCCACTGCAGCCAAGCTTCTGGTTTCTCTGATCTGTGAGAATTTGATGGTGCTCCTTCAACGTATTCTGGTTTTTATTACGATTTCACTTTAAGCAACCATCAATTGGCAACTTGAGCTTTATGCTAACGGTGCTCTACACGGGGCTCCTCGGCCTTCCACCATCTCAAGAATTAAAAAATACCCTGTGACCCCGATTGAGACTCAGCCGGTAAATAAGTGCAGTCCTTTAGGCTAAACCTGAGGGGCAGCCCTAAGTGCGTGCAAAGTGTTACCAACTTCATATTTCTTAGCCTCAGCATATGAAGTGGGTTGCCATTCCTCTCCCTGGCCGTCTAATCTTCACACTTACAATCAGTGCATTGATTTTGTTCCCGACTAAACCAGAGAGCGCAAGTGGCGCATACATCTGGAAAAGTGTTGGCCGTGGCGGGGATTTGAACCCAGGACCTTTCGGCCGAGTCCAACACGCTAATCACTACACTATCGGGCAGGGATAGCAACCAAGTGGTAAACAAACGCATTCGACCTCGCAAACTTGATAGTTGCTGACGTCCCGTGCCGGATATCGCAGCCACCCGCCTCCGACAAGCCAGTCAACCCAGGCCGCCCGACGCACGGCATTCGACGGCATCCGGTACATACGAAAGCCCCGCTTTCCGCAGTTCGTACAACTCGGCAGACTGCAAGCGCCCATCTTTTCTCCCTCTCGCAACTTATGATTCTTCGCCCAAGAGCCATAAAATGGCGGACGTTCGCCCACGAGATCGTCCCGACGCATGCGCAGTGACGTCAGACGAGAGCGGTTCTATTTATAGGAAATTATTCATAAGCCTCATGAATATTCATGTATGCTACGAATTACTTTCATTTTCGTAATAACGGAGTCACTAAATCGTCCATTTAAAACAAACTCAAGAGAAATTATACCCTATTCGGTAAGACTAAAATTTGGGTCCTGCTAGGTGACCGACTGTAAAATTTCTACTATCTCATTTAATGACCAGTTGGACGTTAGATTTATTGGATTTCAACTTCTATCTCACGGAATCCGTACCACGTACTGCACGATTTGTTCCTTCCGAAAATCACACGACAGTATAGCTTCCGTCCGCGCCCACATGACTTTGCCCTGCCTCCAAAGGACGATACTAATTTTATTTCTAGGTTTCTCTATGATGCCTTAAAGTAGAATCCAGTTTCTCTATAACTCATTTTTATTTACAGGCATGATTGCAAGCGACTCTTGATTCTAGTATTCTAAACTGGTGTTTTGTACCATGTTGCGGTGTGACAACGTGTGGAGTTAATAAACAAATAATAAAAAAATCTCAGTTCCGCAGATTCTCGGTTATCGGTTCCTCCAACATCAGTACAACCGGTCCTACATCTTCCTACTCAGGCTCCTCGATCACTCCCAAGATTTCCACTCAAAACTGAAGTCTCACTTATTCAAGAACTCCTACCCTAACTCATCCGATCCTCCGACTTCCAATTCTCGCCCTAAACGACACCCGCCTTAACAGCTGCTCTTCCTCCTCTCTGGATCTGGTCCTCTGGAAACCGGACTCGGACCTCCTTTGGGCTACTCGTTGGAAAACCTCTCCGACTTGACGCAGCGCTCAAGAATAAGCTGGTGCCTTGCGCTTGGCTTTCGAGAGGTGCTTTAGAAGTTTGGTGATTTGATTACGACCGCATAGGCAGTGGGGTTTTAGACTAGTTTTTGAATGGAGGGGGACTAAATATTCCTTTAGCCCCTCCCTTCGAAAAGTTCATCGTTTAACTCATCAGCTTTTTTTACTTCACACAATGAATTTATTCATTTATATTTATTTATGTATGTGCTCCA
The DNA here is from genome assembly GCA_963556255.1 of Allolobophora icterica. NCBI lineage: Eukaryota > Metazoa > Annelida > Clitellata > Crassiclitellata > Lumbricidae > Allolobophora > Allolobophora icterica. The sequence continues at coordinate 52,288,554 of OY744607.1, read as the reverse complement.
AACGGATTCTAGTACATAGTATTCTGTATACACATAATACAGTATACACTATAGTACAGAGGCTGTAACCAGCTGGCTTTGTTACCAACAAACATTGAAGGCAATGTACGGCTAATTAAACATTAAACTATGGGGGGGCTAAAATGTGCATAAGGGGCTAAGAAAAATAAGGGGGGCTAACTTTCCAGCTAGGGCTACAACCCCCTACCCCCTCTAAAACCACAACTGCACATAGGAATTGAAAGCCTTTAAGAGACAGGCTCAGGTACACACAAATGAAATGTGCAAAGATGGTGTTATTACTAAAAAGAAGTGCATCTGAGGGACTTAAAGGCACTTAATAAATTATACAGAGACATCTCCCATGCCCCATTTCCTTTTCTTGGTTGGTTTTGTGATTGGTTGTCTGGTGGGTAGTCTGGTTGTCTGGGTGGTTGTTTGGGTGGTTGTCTGTTTATTTGCCTGATTGGTTGTCTGACTAGTTGCCTGATTGGTTTCTGATTGGTTGTCTGGGTGGTTGTCTAATTGGTTCCATGGTTGGTTGCCTGATTGTTGTCTAGGTGGTTGTCTGATTGGTTACCTGGTTGGTTTGTCAATTTTGTGCTTCAGCTAAATATACTTCAATGCTCAGGGCATCTCTGAGAATGCCTCTTCAGAAAGGCAAGTGATAATTGAGCAGTAACTTTATGATGACAATTACAAACCATTAACTGATCGATTCCTAACAATTCCAAAAGAAAGACAATTTATCTGGGATTTCCAGCGATGACGGGAAATATGTTCGTACCGATGATCCTAGCTTTCTTTGTTTCTGTCTGTATGTCAAAGCTGTCAGTGATGTTTGTGGCTTGAGATCTTCGGGAGTGGGCCTCAACGATAGAAGGAAGTCCAAGGAATCTTCCACTGAAGTCAAGAAAAATGACAAACTATCAACAACACAACCAGAACATGTTGTATATAATTAATTATTCATTATTATTATTATTATTATTAATTATTAGTATTATTAAGCATCACTACTCAATGACCAAGCAATCAGTGGCGCTAAGCAATTGTGAGTGACGGAATTCTGGGACTTGTTCCAGGTCCATACACAGAAACAGTCTCAGAGGAGGAGACTTGAACACATACCCTCCAGGGGGAAGTGCTTTAATAATCCCACAATAAAAAATACTAATCCACTGGAGAAGCCAAACTGAAATCCAATAGGGGAACCAGATATCAGGCTCTGGTAGGGTAAGCAAGTTGAAAAACACGAGTCTTAAGCACAGTTCAGACCAGGGCTCGAAGTGGGACGGTATGAAACGGTATGCCACACCGGCACCTCTCCTGGGCTGCCGAAAGCATACCGGAACTTCTCCAGGTGAAAAATCCATACCCGTATGGCTTAAAGGGGGAGGGAAGGGAGGGAATGGAATGGTTCTTTCAGCCATACCGGCACCTCTTGTTTCCCACTTCGAGTCCTGGTTCAGACTGGCTTAAAAGAACTGTTGTCCAGAATGCAAAGCCTTGGGATCTTCATTGAAGCTGATAAGAAAGCAAAGAATGTCGAATGTTAACCTTGTTCTGTGCTGCCACTCCTTCTGGGATCGAAAACATCACAGATAGTCGGTACAGCGTTTGGCTTTAACTTTCTCCATCCATCTTTACGATTGCGTTCGAAATGGTTCTCCTCAAAATGCTTCTGCACATTAAAGCAGTTACAAAAAGATAATTATGTACGTGAACACTCTGAATTGTTACACTAAGAATGGTGCATTGAAACAACTCCAAAAACTGAACAATTTCTCATGGGATATAACTAATAGGACCTAAAAAAGTGTGTTCTCTAGCACAAAGGGTGCGCATAGGCATAGCCACATCGAGGCAAGAGGAGGCAGTTGCTTTTTCGATTTCAAACATTTTCCGTTGGTTATAACCCCGCACCCCTACCACACCTGGATGTCTCCCGGAGTTGCTTCCTCTTGAATTTAAGTCTGGCCACGTCACCGAGGGTGCGGTTGACATTGTCGAGTGTGCAATTGATATTGTCGAGCATGCAGTCGCAGTGGAGTGTGCAGTGTGTAGTATGAATTTCTGAGATTTTGCAAATATTTTACAAAAATAAAATCTTTTGATTATTATGATTATTACAACAGTCCCAACACGATTTTCAATGCAAAAAACACTATCCTTGACCATTATTTATTTTTCAAGCTGCCACATGTTCTGTGTTAATGAATCAGCTCTTTTGAATAAATTCTATGCAAAAACGTCATTTTGCTCCCCCTTAAGTTCCTGTGATGCCCATGCTTAATAAGACTATTTTGAGGGTGTACAAGTGAAATTAATATAAAAAACCTGAACTAGAGCCTTGAACTATACTTGCATTAATAGAGAGCTGGAATTTGGAAAGGTCTTCCATTAGAGATTGCCTAATCCCAGGCTTTTTACAAGCTGCTCAAGTCTAATCTCTGTTGCCGTGGCTGGGCTGGGAGCGCTTCTGAGTAGGTTTCTTGAAGGTGCGCTATATTAAATTTCCGAATGAATGAATGAATGAACCAATCAATCAATAGATTAAAGTTGATAACTACATTAAAAATGTTGAAGTCGATGTCCAAAGTAGTAAGGGCGCCATGAAAAGTCTGTTTCCCACCTCACATAACTTTGAATATTTTGTTGACTCCCAGTTATCTCGATGGCAGATCATTTCCCATTTCTTTCTTCGCTCTGGATCAGTGGGAAAACTGTAGAACCTGATTGTCTTTGATTTACGATTGCTGTTTTTACAGTTCGATGCAGTACACCAAACCATACTGGCCAAAGAAGTAAAATAAAGTAGCTGTAGAGTGTAAATAAATATTTGATTTTAAAACAAGTCAGATTACAAAACTAACGAAAAAGCTCAGGCTAACAATAGCAACAGAACACTGCACTTTACATAAATCAAAAGAACTAAGGTGAGCACAAATCGGGAAGCTTCCGCACTCTGTACCAGCTTATCAAAGCCACAATGTCTAAAAAAACCTAATTGAAAGTCAATGTCCTGATTTAAGCTTTGATGAAAAGTTTGGATAAAGGATAAAGAATGATAGAAATCCCTTTCTTAACTTACTTACTACTTCTGACAACACGACGATTCATGTATTATCGCTCATCTGCACAACTTACTTCATAACTCGCTTTCCTCTTTGAAAAATTAAATCGTAATAGTCCTACCAAACCAATCACCTGCTTATTCTATTAACCGCAAAACAAGTTTCTGATACCTATGTCTAGTTTAGCGAAAATTTTATTTTCAACGACAGAATTAGAGCCGTGAGAACGAACATGGCGTCCCTGGTGGATGCTTTTTCATAATCGAAAAATGTACTGAAATTTTGACATCTTGGAATATTTCACAGTTTTTGTTTTTATGTTTGTCATATTTTTTTTATTTCTTTGATTGTTTTCAAAAGAGCTGTTCAGCAACTTGAAGAAAATATTTTATCTGTGTAATTTAAGTTAATGTTAATAAAGGCTGCATATCTGTTTTTGTAATGTAAAACCTGGGATTAAGATTACTAAGGGATATGAAGCCGATGAATATAGGATCTTTTATCTAGACTATGTGTGTGGCTCACATCCGGGACCTTTTGCAACACCGGCTAGTCAAACATGGGTCGCTTATAGCTGGCTTAACTAAATAAAAACACTTTTATCAATAGCTGCAAGATTTTGGCATCCTGTCTCTTACTTAGTTTCAGACTATTTATTTATTTAGACTGTCCATAATTTACTTTAATCGCATAATTATGTCCTTAATAAATGAATCGCTAAAAGAATCTAGAGCGATTGCGAGAGTGTTTACTTCTGCTCTGTACCAAGTCGCCTCTCTCTCTCTCGTAAGGACCCGGATGACGGCCACAAACATCGCCCTGCGATGAATCAGAAAAGACGAGCTCTGATTGGCTGACGCGTTGCCGCTTCATATCCCTTTTAGTAATCTTAATCCCAGGTAAAACTGGGCAGTTTCTTGGCGTAGTAAGTAAGTCAGTCAGTAAGTAAGTAAGTAAGTAAGTAGGTAAGTAAGTATATTCTTTAATACTACCAACTGCTTGTATAGTTATATCGGAGCTCTGGTCTTCTGGTAACCGAATTTTGTTCTTCCCATAATAATTTTACACAACCCTCTGACTTCCCGCAGCGCTTGTGAATAAGCTGGTGCACTGCGTTTACCATTTACGTAGCGCTATGATTGTGGGAACATACGATTGCGATGATCAGACGGCGAGGGAGACGATTCGCCAGCCATCCAGGCCTCAACTGCCAAGGCTGAGAAACTGATGTTGCTAACTCTTTAACCCCCCGCCCCTCCCACCCATTTGGAACCATTATATGGTTCCAAATGGGGGATATCGTAGCCCCTTAAGACCAACGAGACCAACAGGCGCAGCCATATTATGGCTGCGCCTGTTGGTTTCGTTGGTTTTAAGGGGCTACGATAATTCTTTTCTTCTTTGTTCCGGACTTCAAACTGACAATAATTTGAATCTAGTCTTTAAACGGGTTTCAGTATCCCCATAAAACTCTAGGTCTAGTTTTTCACCTTAAAGCGAAGTTTGCTTCGACGCAGGTGGTTGAATAAGATAAGGGACTTGTGGCTCCCTAGGAGAAATTGCGATCATAAATGTTGTTATTCACTGCTTTGGTCAAATTAGCATCGTTAAGCGCATCAGCATTTTCAGCTGGACGATAAAATATACTAAGCCGACGCTGAGCTTAGACTCTGATCCATAGACATCTATTAGAAGATGTCTATGCTCTGATCCCATTGTGTGTGGCAGGATGTTTGGGTTCAGTCGGGTCGAGAGATAAGACGCGAAGTTCAACTTATTTTTATCTGCAAAAAAGTCGCTCTTCTGTTTGCACGAGAGAAATCGCGCCTACCGAGTTCTGCGTAAGTGTATTTGTTTGAGTAAACTTTTATTTAAATTGCGTACATTTTAGAAATAAATGTTGACGTATCTAGTGTTTTATTCAGATTTAGGCCTAATAATTGTGTATGATTACCAGAGGTGCAGAAACCAATTTTGTTCGAGATGAAAAGTTGTTTTTTGTTTTTCCGTTGTTTGCTTATATGGCTGTTTTGTTAAAGAAAATTTTGTGGTTTTCTTGTTACTTGTCTTTAAAAAAAAAAAAACTTTTAACCTCTAGTAGGCCTATGTACCGATATAGTAAGTAGCCTAAACGTATCGCTTCTTGGAAGTTTCATTTTGAGTGGTGCTAAACAAATCTTCAATCCAGACATTGGGTCATATCTGATATTTAATTTAATACTGATTTTATTGCCTAATTTCACAGATTCACACTTAGCTCACACCGCAGCTACATAAAGAAACTACAAACAGGGTGTATTGGTTAAAAACAAAGTTTTTTATAATTTATTTTAAGACATTTCTTTTTTGTAAGGTGTATAATCTCTGACTGTGTGATGTTTGTGATGGAGCCCTTGTAACGGCATGTGCTGTGTTACAGTGCCATAGAAATGGTCATTATTATTATTATTTTTATTATTGTTTTTAATCCTGTACATAGGACATTTTTTTACTGAACTCAGCCTTCTTTGTTAAATATTCAGAGGCGATATTCTTCCTTTTCTGTAAATTAACCATCTTTTTCCTAAAATTTTATACATGTAAGTTTTTATTTCTTAAGGTTTAATCAAATTGAATGTTACACTCTGCCATCCTTACCTGTAGCAATTGTTATTAATTAATTATCAGCTTTAAGTATAGTGTATAAATCTTCATTACTGTAATTAGGAAGTTTTAAATTGTTAATGATTTGGTAGATTGATCGCAACTGATTGACTTCCACTATCTGAGGTGTGTTGTGGTTGAAACAACAATGCTTCCCACTTTGATGACAAGGCTGAGCAGTTCATCAACACTACGACAACTTCCAGCTTTGGGGAAGTCATGGAAGACAAAATCGTTGTTTTTTCAGGCACCAGGGTGTTCATTGATGCCTAGGAAAAATTCTCTTCTCTCCTGTTCTGTTAGTACAGCCCCATCACCGTCTAAATCTGTAGTCTATGAGATCAGTAAGACGCAACATTTTAGCTACTCTTCAGGGAGTTTCTCGGTGAACGTGTCGCCAGATAAAAAGTACCTTGTACTTAGAGAAGTCAACAGAGAGCCAGCCAATTTCCACACAGTTTGGTTACGACATAACTGTCAGTGCGTCGAATGCAAGCAACCATTCAGTGCACAGAAAACGATCAACATATCCCGGTTACGTCCATCTTATTCGATTTCGTCCGTTCGCCTGGATTCAAACGACGAAGCTCGTGTGGATTGGAACGAAGAGGATCACTGTTCCGTTTATCCACTGGCATTTCTGAAGCAGAACCAGTACTCCACTAGTGAGATCAGTTGTCATCGATCAAGTGCCGAACCCATGACATGCAAGCATCTGCCAAAGGTGGAATACAAAGAGGTGCTTGAAGATGAGGGGCTGTTGAAATGGATGCATCTCGTTGATGAGTACGGACTGTGTTTGGTTAAAAACGTTCCCGTGTCCGAAGAAATGGTCAGAGCGATGGCTGAACGCATGTGGCCGGTCCAGCAGACAATCTATGGCCACACTTGGGATGTCAAATCAGATTCGCAGCCTATCAACATAGCGTATTCAGACGTCCAGCTCGACTTCCACATGGATTTGGCATACTATGAGTCACCACCTGGAATCCAGTTTCTGCACTGTGTCAAGTTCGATGACAGCGTCGAAGGCGGAGAGAGCTTGTTCGTTGATGCCTGGCATGTTGCAAAAACGCTTCAATCACAGCATCACCGCGACTTTGAGATCCTTACTCGAGTTCCGGCTACTTTCCAGAAGGTCCATACAGACCGTGACCATCCGGTCTACATGAAATACCAACGACCACACATATCCGTGGATCCAAATGGTCAGATTGTAGGAGTTTTCTGGTCACCTGCATTTGAAGGTCCGCTGCAGGTCCCAGAGAGTTTGGTTGAGCCGTACTACAAAGCGTACAACAGATTTGCATCGCTGGTACACAATTCACCGACCAGGATTGAATTTAGGATGGTTCCAGGTGATTTGATTAGCTTTAACAACCGTCGTATGCTGCACGGACGTGGGGAAATCCGTCTGAACGGTGGAATGCGCCATCTGAAGGGATGTTACTTGAACATCGATGAGTTCAAAAGCCGCCTTGAAGTACTTTCAAGAAAGTCTGGAGCAAACCTGCGGATTCGACATGTCCTCAATCAGTGTTGGTTCTAAGACTTTAGGACTTTATTAAGCATGACAAAGAACGTACGAACTCAGTCGTTGTGATTAATTGTCGATACTAGTCATGTTATTCATTTTATTAGTCATGTTATCATACATGTGATGACCAGTTGTATATCTTTTATTCTAATTAGGACTTTATTAAGCATGACAGTTGTAAAGGCGTCCAGTAGGTCAATGTGTTGATGTTGTTTCAGCTTGATGCTTTAACTTCTGTGCAACCACCCTGACTCCTCCAATATTTGTGGACTAGTGACTTCCTCACCAAAATATTTAAACAGTTTCCCCAGAAACCCAGAGATGGATATAGTTTGGTAGCAGAGTTTTCAAGAGGTAATAATTATGAAACATTAAACAATAAAACTATACTATATTTGTTGATCTCTATTGCTCCTTACAGCTCATGTGATAAAGATCATTTAATAATTATTTAAATCTGAAATATTTGATGATTGAAAAGCACTGCAGAAGTAACAGGCCACTCCTACATATGGTGCTATCTGCATTGCAAAAATCTCATGAGGGGCCATCCATATATTACGTACACAAAAATGCGGGAAAATTTGACCCCCTCCCCCCTGTTGGCAAGCGTACTTTCTTCCACCACCACCCCTGAGTACGTACGTTTGACGCGCACCCCCCCCCGATGACCAGCTGCTGAAAGTGTCTCCAGGCAGCCTGTCTGCACTTTAGGCCAGATTATTGAAGGGCCAATATAGACAAATTATAGGTGTCGTTCACAGCACAGAATAACTGCACATGGCTTTTATATAATGTAATAAAATGCCATGGGATGACTATAGGATAATACAGAGTTATAAATAGGCTAATGTGGACGTCATAATTAGAAATTTATTTTGGGTACGTACACATTTTGTTACCCCCCCCCCTCTCCCCCCGTTCGCACCCGTACGCAAAATCGCCCAAATCCGACCCCCCTCCCCCCTAAGTGCGTACGTAATATGTGGATGGCCCCTGACATGAAAGTCAATTGGACTGTGACGACTGACGATGCATATTTTTTCGCCACAAAGGTAGAATGCATAGAAATGTTTAATTGCAACAGACACGTAAATTTTTATTTATTTTTGTTGCTGGAAATAAAATATAATCCAAAATATTTAAATTCCTTACCCCGGCTAATGGTTAGGCCTAATAATGGAGATTTGCATATATTATTTACAGCAAAGCCTTCATCAACAGTTGCTCAGCGCCATCGAATGATGCTTGTGCATGAATTATGGCGCTTCATAAATTGAGAAATAATAAAAGTAATTTTGCGCGAGCTGTACCTTAAATACGACCTATGGGAACTGTCACTTTTTACCTGAACGGGAAGGGATATACTGCGACATTCATATAGCGCCAGGTTTTGACGTGTTTACCGCGACTTTAATCTTTTTTTATAAGTCTGAAGAATACGATTATAATACGATCATTTCTTGATACTAAATTCGGAAACATCATCTGTTGGTGAAGCTCAGTTTTTACTTTGAAGCATTTGCCTCCAATTTTCGTGAACACTTGTTCTCGTTGAGATATCGGCTTACTAGCGACGAATGCGCTATAACAACGTCGTCTGCGGGATTGCGATGGTATCCAGGGCAACCAAAATTCCTGGCAGTGGCGGCGTTTGACGGAGAGAAACTGTTCAAATATTGATGTAATTTTAATTAGCGAAAATGTTTTCAGATGAGGTTCTGGAACCGGTCGAATATAAGTCAACTTGGAAAAAAGAAAGGCTAGTTTTAACTTGATTAACGACAGTGACATCTGATATACCGGACTAGGAACAGTGCATCATATTTTAACGGATTTGGACTACTGGGACAAAGTTGGCCACGACAACGCATTTTAGAGCATTTGCTGCCAAATGGAGCCCGTTTTAGCCACTTTACCTGGGACAAATCACCCAAACTACTAGGACAAATCTTTAAACTACTGGGACATTTGTCCCACTAGTTACACAGTTAAAATATGCACTGACTAGGAATAAACCTGCAACACTGACGTTTTAATGTCAATATCGAAAATTGTCGGTATATAAAACTAATTTTCAAATAGTGAAATTAGTAGTTATCCCGAACGCTGAATCTTGTTGCTTCATACTGACCTTTATGTAAACTTAAATTTATTTTGCCATAATCGGTCAGCACAGAAAATATTGAAATATAAAATAGGCCTACAGAGAAGACGAAAAAACCAAAACTCAAATTACAGATAAGAAAAATCAGCAGTAAAAGCTGAAAAGTATACTTGTATGGAAGTCTATCAGACTAAAGTTTTCCGATGTATATATAGCTTATAGCTTTTCACAAATAATTGCTGTGGCTGGGCAAACCATGCATACTCGGTTCACACGAAGTTATTACTGTACTTGGACAAAAATAATATTGTCAGACTTAACAGATTTGTGACTTTTGCACTAAGGCATAATTTAAACTGTCTTCTAGCAGTCAAAGAGACTCCTAAGTATTTTGCCTTTTCTAAGAAAGGTTTGCTACTCATTCTCATCATACCTTTCTGCATCTCAGCCTCCAGTCTCCAACTCTCTCAAACTGTATAACCTAGGGTGACCATTTATTGGCCTTCAAAAACCGGGACACTTTTTGTAACGCTCTTTTCGTCATCTCGCATCGGCTGGGCAAAAGAAAACAATTGATCAATACAAATGAGAACTTGCATATACTAGCTAACTGCCACATCATAATTATACGGTATCTTAGTATTATCTATCTATATTACTTACCGTATGTTCCCAGAATTATTACCACGTTTCACATGTATGCATGTGAAGCGTGGAACGTGAGGAAGGAAACAAATTGATAGAATCAGATAGATGAGAGAGTGAGAGACTGATAGAGTAGACTGAGATCGAGTAGGCGATTATAAAGTACAGTACCCAGTAGAGTCAAGTAGATTAGAGTAGTAGACTGAATACCTTTGAGATGTGGGTTAAATTACGGATTAAATGTAGGGTTCCAGTTAAGGTTAGGTACCACTTGGTCCGTTAGGTCGTTACAGGAGAGTAGGCTCGGTATAGTAGACTGTTAGAGTAGTAGAGTCAGTAGACCCAGGGTTGGAATTGTTGGTGGTAGGGCGTTCAACCACCAGTCTTTCTTAAGACCCCCACAATTAAGTCTTCATCGCACATCCCAGAGGTTCGTTTCCAACCGCTCAGTTGTGCTACACCAGCATTAGTATTATTTGATTCTGAGTATCTGACCAAGAGAAGACATTTCCATGGTGTATCATGTATTCATTTTTTTATTTTCCCATTGCGTTTTCTGTACTTTCCGCATTACCTGCACTTTACGCATTTTCAAAAATCATTTCTGTCGTCCTGAAATGAAATTGTAATACGAAAACTTTCACATTATGCTTTAATATTTCATATAACCTTTTAACTAAACTTACTAAAGATATAATATATAACTAGTAAACTGTTCTTTCGTTACGATTTCGTTTTGGGTTACAAACTATTTACTATTAACTATTAGTTTGTCATTTACACAGAACTGAGATTCCAAGAAAGTTGACAATTTCTTTTACCTCTCAGAAACCGGGACAATTTTGCTCTTTTGCACAAGTCGTCGGGACACCGGGACACGCCACATAAAACCGGGACATGTCCCGGGAAACCGGGACGTATGGTCACCCTAGTATAACCTCTTCTTAATCTACGTTGAGCCAGCTCTTTCTAACCGACTCCACTCTCATCTGTCAATGTCTCGCCTCTCTGCTTGTTATCTCTCCTGTAGCTTTCCACTGACACCAAACTCTTCAAGCTGTGCTATCCTGGTTTAGCTTCTGCACCATCCTATGACCACCATCACCATTAATTCATTCTGAAAATTTATATAGCGCCCCTTCAAGATACCTACTCAGGAGCGCTCCCAGTCCAGCCATGGCTAAAAAGAAAGACTTAAGTGATTTATTAAACGCAGGCAAATTATTCAGAGGTAGTAATCGCAGTTCCAGGGGAGCCCATTCCAAGTGGAGGGACCCACAACAGAGAAAGCCCGGTGCTGCCCAGTAGAAGAACGAGCACGTGGGACCAAGATCTCCCCTTTGGTCAAGGAGCGAAGTGCCCGACGCGCTACGACAGCGGACACCGGTCGGCAAAGGTCACGAAGGTAAGATGGAGCACAGCGTAGAAGACAGTGAGACACCAAGGCAGCGATCCGATAGGAAATACGCTGGGCAATAGGGAGCCAGTGCAACACATCGTGCATATAGGCAGAGACAGGAGCGTACTTGAGTATATGCCCGACGAGTCGAGCAGCTGAGCGTAGAACCCGATCCAGACGCCCTAGGACTCCGAGTGGGAGACCGGCTAGAATCGAGCAACGATGGTCAATACGATTTGTAACAAAGGCATGGACGAGGACCACAGCAGCATTGTGTGAAAGAAAACGAGAAACTACTTGAAGCTGACAAAGCTGATAGTAATAGCTTCTGGTAAGCAGGTTCACATGCTGCGAAAGAGTGAGTTCTTGGTCAAGGGTGACACCGAGGTCTCGGACGGTAAGTGAAAAGGTTATATTAGGGAAGACCCGGGCTAGCAGGTGCAAATCAACGCTAGCTAGCTGTCTACGGCTAACGATCTAACTGTTTACACCAACGATTTAACCCTCCCTGGATTCTGACATGGCTTTGAAACAGACCAAAGAACGTGGCTCTAATGGACTTGAAGTGATATAGCACCAATATTGCAGCTTGTCTCTGAGACGTGGCATTTGTGTGGCACTGAGAAATTTTGGAGATTTTTGTTAACATTTACATTTACAAGGTCAAACTAACGTTCTTTTTTGCGTGTGTGGTCAGTGAATGTGTTGTGTTCAACTTTGCATAACTTATCCCAGTTTTCATCTGTAGATCTTTGGCTGACAGCGCTATCCAGACTAGTGACCTGGTGACAAAAGACCGGGGGAGCCAGTCGGTCAAGCGAGTCAACCAAGAGGTATGTCTACAGTTGTGAAAAGAGGTATACATATGTATGTGTCACAGTGTATGCATGAGGTATATCTAATCTTGAAAGAGGTATATGTATGAATGGTATGAAGTATGGCATGGTGTATGTCTATAGTTGTGAAATATAAGATGTCTTCTCTGTCAGCCACATTCTTTGGGCCAGTTGTGGGCCCATGATGTGTCATGGTAGCAGCTGTTGACCCAGGTTAGGCCCAAAAACATGGCAGTATGGATATATATATACACACACACACATACATTTGCAAGCGTTGTATACACATGCACGCATGTGTACGCACACACTCACATTCCCTCACGTGATACATATAAGTAAAACCTGTTCCTTAAAAAACACCTTTTTTAGTTGCATGTCATTTCCAGATCTTAATGATTTACTGTAATTATGGAGGAGGCCCTTGACCATCCTGGAGTTTCTTGTGACTGGCACGAAATCTTCTTAGAGTCAAATCATCTGAAGTTATGCGTTCCTTTCTTAGATCCAGACAGATGAAGAGATTCCTGAAGATATCCAGTTGTATGATGATGACTCTCCTGAACTGCTCGTTTTTCTTCGTCACATGGAGCCGCTGATATCAAAAGAGTTACGAAAGAACTGCCAGTCTCATGCGTTCGATGGTAACCGTACCCTTGATGTTTCAAGTCTATCATTATTTTTATTATTATTTATTATTCTTGCGCATTTATTAAGTGTCACTATCATATGACCAACCATCAATCAATGTCGCTGATCAAGTGTGAGTGAAGGACTTACTCATCATCCCTACACAGTAACTGTCTCAGGGGAGCAGGATGGAACCCGTACTTTCCATGTTACAAGGTGAGCGCTCTAACCAATCGGCTACCATGTACCCAGTCTGTTGTTGACAATGGCATGGACTTTCAATGTTACAGAATGGTTGAGCAACGAAGGCATGAATTGTAAAAATGTTAATACCATACCCAGAATTTCAATGCGGTGTTGGTGGATTAGCTTATTCATCGGTGCCATATCCAGCCAGGGAGACATCAGGGTGCTAAAAGTGGCATCATGTTGTCTTCTAAAATTTGGGGAGCAGTGACATCTCCTAATCAACAAAATTTGTAGTTTTTTACTGGGAACTCCAGAGACAGGTAGCTTGGTTGAGGAGCAAACTGCCAATATATATTTTAAAATAAAATTAATGTAGTGGAAAAGTGCTACATATCTCTCCTGCCACATCTAATCTAACTGTACGACTTCTGTAGTGCCATTGTCATGATGTACAAGGAATCAATCAATGGTCCGTCTATCAATGGTCCATCAGTCAATGGTCCATTGATTGAAATAACTTGAAATAACTGAAACCATCGTGGTTTCACTGCGTTAGGTTGAGAGCACCTCTGATGGCACTATATAAATCTACAATTACCTTTTAACCATTGTGGTTGTGTCTGGACAGGGTACACGGTCCGATGGGAGGAAGAGACCAACACGGTTTCCTGTATGCACACACTGACAAACAAAGCTCTGACTGAAGAGGTAAGCATTTTGATTTCTGCATTTCTACAACATAGCACATCTGCTGTGGATGCACAGTGGTCTAGTGGTGACGAGTGTGCTCGACCACCAGCCATGAAGGTCAGGGTTCAAATCCCTGTTGGGACGCAAAAGTTATTTCTAGATTTCTACTCTATTAGTGGACTTGGCTATAAAAGTGTGTGTTTGTGTATGTTTTGGTGTCTTGTTGTAGATGCCTGCTGTCGGTCTGTCGTGGAACTGCACTGGATCTGTGATTGCTGTTGCGTATCCTTACAGGAAGAGACCTCCGATGCAACCACCGTCATACACACTTGTCAGATTTCACTGCCCATGTCTCCATGACAGATCTCTTTAATACCTCATCAATATACCTCTTTATACCTTTCTACACTTATGCCTATTTATCCCTAGTTACAATTCAGACCTCTTTTAGACCTCAGTACACTATTGTAGCTCACTACGGACCATTTTTATAACTCACTAAACTACATACCTGTTTTATACCTCTTCACACTTTTATACCTCTTATACCTCTTCACACTATATACCTGTTTTATACCTGTCTTTTATTTCTTCCTAGTTCCTTGCTGAAAATTAATTTTAATTTTATTACCTCTAATTAGAATTTTTACGAAAACGAGTTTTCTTAACAAGGGCATTTTTCAGCTTTGGCCGAACTGACCACGAAGACTGGTGCAACCACAGATCGGCGCTCTGCACTTGGAACTTGGATCGGCGCAAGATCGAAGCAGATCAGCCAAACGTGACGATCGATCAGTCATGCTGTCTCATGTGCATTGCGTTCCACCCACTCCAACCGTCTTGGATTGCCGGAGGAACGTTTAACGGTTGGTAATGGATTTATTTATTAAGGTAATTTATATAGCACCAGTCTAGTAATCAGAGGCTCTCTCTACACTAGCATAAATAATCATATGGCGCTGCTTCAAGAGATACTGGGCAGAAATTTGGTTTGAGATTTCTACTCAACTTGCACCCCCTAACCAACTCAGCTGTAATGAGTACACTGACCGTACACTGTCAATGGGAAGATGAGATGGCGAGGAGAGGACAGGCCGCCCTCATATACCGAGGCTAAGAAAATGAAGTCGCTAACACTCCGTACCCATGGCTGTCTCAGGGACTGCTCTTAAAGGACTGCTCTTCTTACTAAGTTTGACTGTGTGTTGCCTTCTGCAGGTGAGGTCATAGTCTGGGATGTCAGTAACACTGAAAACACGCTCATCGCCAGTTCAGGAATCGGAGAGGACTCGCACAAGGAACCAGTGTCCAGACTCCACTGGATCGCCGATCCAGACTCAAAAGGACAGAAATATCACGTCAGTTTCTTTATATTAGTTTCCCAATTTATTATTAACAAGCCTTTCTGTGCAAAAAAGCTTGTTAATAATGCATGAACTTTATTATATGTAATGATTATAATAAGCAATAATTAATGAGTTTGGCAAATTACCCTTCTGGGGAATCCTCTGCCAGCAAATAATATGAAAACAAATATCTTTGTAAGCGTAATTACATTTTTCTGGCATCTCTAAATGTTCAAAGTCACCAGTAAGCTCAGGTACCTATGTACCTGATATTTATTATCATTCGTTTAATTAATATTCATTAGATTCGAATAAACATTATTAAATATTTGTTTTCAGTTGGTAAGCGTTGGTTGCGATGGACGCATCTTGGTTTGGCAGCTGTATCAGCACCAGCAAGCCATGAAGCTTGTTGATGGGTATGTACTTTTGAGTATTGTAATTTAAAGGCATTATATGAAGCGTCTTAAAAACCACTAATACATTACGCTACAGAGGATTGTCGTAACATCTGGGGCCCATATAACGAGGGGCTGCTAAGACGAAGTGTTGCTCTGGGGCTCAGACGAATTTGGGATTGATGTTCAAATACTGATGAGTTTCTCTCTTGAAGCGGTGCTATATAAATTTGCAATTACCATTTATTAATTAAATCTAATTACTTCTGTAGCACCATTATTGTAATGCACATGATCAAAACATCAGTCTTGCTTGAAGTGTGAAATCGCAATAAAAAGTACACTACTACTACTACTACTACTACTACTACCACTACCACTACTACTACTACTATTACTACTTCCAATACTACCATTTTTATGCTGTACTACTACCACTACTACTATTGCTGCTGTTACCACTCCTAGTGCTACCATTTTTATACTGTACTACTACCACTACCACCTATTCTACCGCTATACATACTACTTCTTGTAATAACAATGCTAATAATATTTTTTTAAATGAAATCCCAAAGGATTACAGCTAGCTTGGATAAAGAATAATAACACACCATAATAATAGCAATAATAGCAATTACTTGTACCTCGGGAAAAAAATAATAGCAATAATAATAATAATAAATTAATACTAATTGTTCGTTTTGTGTGTAGCTTTATTCTGCTGACGGAGAGTCTGCCGCGCCATCTCAAACGTAAAGGTCTGGCCAATCAGCCGATGGGAATATCGTGCATTTCGTTTAACCATGAAGATGAAACATCATTTCTGATTGGCTCACAGTATGGTGGAATCTACCGGTGCTCAACTCAAACCAGAGGAACAGCAGCTGGCAGTAAGCGGAGCATAGCGGATCCTATATATTACCCAGATCCTCTTTATTTTTATTGTTACACCAGAAACTCAATAAGTTGCTGTATTTGGAAACCATATCCAGAAGCACCTTGTAGTGAGGTTAAGGGAGATTGCTGGCCACCCTCTGTCATCTGCCAAGGCCAAGAAAAATGGAGTCGCTAATGCTTCGTACCCGTGGCTGTCTCTCAGTGGGGTCAGCGTAAGCTTCCACTGTTTAGCGGCATCTGTTCGCATCAATCGTACCTTAAATCTTGCTCGATGAGCTGCACTGGTTTCCCAATTTCTTTTAGTACACTCTCAGTGTTAAAGTTTTAAGTTAACTCTCATAAGCCGCGGCTGAGAAAATGAAGTCGCTAACATGTAATACCCATGGCTGCCTGTCAGTGGGATTAGCTAGGGGTTATCAGCATTATGGTAACGAAAAACAGGAAACTGGGTCAGAGTAACCCCCAGGACATACTGGTTGAATAGACAGGAAACTGGGTCAGGGTAAAATCCGAGCACACTGGTCGAATGTAAACAGGAAACTGGGTCAAGATAAAAGAACCGAGCAGGTGATGGGTCGAATATAAACAGGAAACTGGGTTAGGGTAAAACCCCAGCACACACTGGTCGACTATAAGCAGGAAACTGGGTCAGGGTAAACCCCTGCAC
The DNA here is from genome assembly GCA_963556255.1 of Allolobophora icterica. Lineage (NCBI taxonomy): Eukaryota > Metazoa > Annelida > Clitellata > Crassiclitellata > Lumbricidae > Allolobophora > Allolobophora icterica. Next base: position 52,271,490 of record OY744607.1, on the reverse strand, counting down.
ACACTGATCGAACAGACAGGAAACCATGGCAAACAAATGTCATATTTAAACAAAGGAATGTTACCAATGTAGGTCAATCAATAAAATTCACAGAAATCATTAGATTAGTATTTACGTTGCTGTTTTCAGAGGATATCCTTTGCTCGATTCCTCTTCAGTCACCGGTCGGGTTTACATTCACCGGTCACAAGGGACCGGTCTACGCGGTCGATTCCTCACCCTACCATCGCAACCTTTTCCTCAGCTCCAGCATGGATGGCAGTGTCCGAATCTACTCCGTTCTCGAGGCCAGTCTTCAATAATTATCTCATCTTATCAAATGACTTCTACAGTATCGTTTCCGTAATCCACAAGGCAGCAGTCAGTTGGTTAGAGCACTCGCCTGGTAATGTGGAGAGTATAGGTTTGATCCTCCTCCCCTGAGACAGTGCATATATTAAGGAATTTGGACTACTGGGACAAAATGAGCCATGGGTCTGGTCTAGTTCATGACCTTTTTTGGAACTTTTTTTAGAAATTCCTCTCCCGAAAAAGTTGATGACCTTTTTTGGGAATTTCATGACAGTGCGTTTTACTAATTCTGATTTTACTACTGGGGCAAATCTTAAAACTCCTGCAACATTTTGTCCCACTAGTTATACTTTAAACATACATTGCCTGTGACAAATCACCCTAACTACTGGGACAAATCCTAAGACTACTGGGACATTTGTCCCACTACAGTTAAAATATGCCCTGCCCTGAGATGGTTGCTGAGTAGAGACCTTAAGCAAGTCCTTCACTCACAATTGCTCAGTGCCATTGATTGATGCTTGGTCATCAGACAAGGACGCTTAAACAATACGTAATAATAATATTAATAAAAATAACAATGGTCGCTTCAGATAAAACCATTGTAATCTACCGGTAATCTGATCTATAGACTTATATAGCACCATTGCCATAACACACAAGGCAGCAGTCTACTTTCACTCTAAGCGAAACCTTAGTCGAGAATCAATCCTCTTTTCAGCATCTCCTAAAAACGTGATCCTGAAACGCGTCTTCATAATTTCAGAAAGATCCTCTGCTGACGCTTGAGCCAAACGCAGGTCATCTCTTCACGGCTGGTTGGTCCCCTGTGCGTCCTCTAGTCCTTGCCGTGGGAACGGGCAGTGGTCAGCTCTACCTGTACGACCTGCGTCAGAATCGTTCTGCACCAGTGATTCAGCTTGATGCAAGCGCCAAGACCAAGCCCGTTTACTCCTTGCAGTTCAACCACAAAAAGTAAGTCCATCCGATTTCCATCTTAATGCATCATATTTATTAATGTAGTTTTGTAATTGTAAGTGCTCATTTATATAGCACCTCTTCCAGAAATCTCAGCAGACATGCTCCCGACCTGACAACACAATTGGATAGAATGGTCTTCAACCTTGAAAAATAGAGGCATAGAAAGGAGAAGTCCATGTCACAGACTGCATGTAATAATAATAATAATAATAATAATAATAATATTATTATTATTATTAAAAATACTATTTTTTTAATAATAATCACTTTTTGCAGCACCTTTTCCACCAGTATAAATCAGTGAAGACTGGTGATTCTAAAACAAAGTTCTCCAATTTTTTTAACCTTGAGGGAGCGTATATGCACCTGGCAATAATAATGCAATATTATCATTACATACTGTAATTATTGTCTTGTTCGAGCCATTTTATTTTGTGCAGACTTTGGTAAAACCTGAGGTAAAAATTTCAACAAATTTCTAATAAATGTCTAACAGTAGCACACAGGAAACTCAATGTAACGTGCTTCATTTACAAAAATTCTGATATAGAATGGTCAAGGGATAAAAATATTAGCCACAGAATGCGACCTCTTGTACAAGGCAGTTCTTGACATAACTCCAAAGACAGCATTACAAGTTAACAGATTAAAAGTAGTAACAGTCGTTAACTGTTGCATCATGCGTTACAAACCAAGTACAAAGGTTGTAAATGTTTTTATTCTTTAGAACGAAACTGTTGGCAACAGGTGATGGGAGTGGTTGTGTTATGATCTGGAAACTCAACGATGACCTAACGGAACAGACGGCCAGAGATCAGGAAATACTGGACGACATCGCAAAAATACATCACGACTGAACAAATCAGCAAATCCCCGTTTCTAGATAATAGAAATTAACTAAGATACTTGGAAATGATGAGATCAGCCGACTGTTTCTGAGTTGTCAACTCTACAGTTTCGTTATCTAATTTAATCTTATCCAATGACTTCTATAGTGCCGTTCTTGTAATGCCCCAAGACATCAGTCAATAATGATCACTTCAAGTGATATCACCATAAAAATCCAAATCCGTTGAAGAAGCCAGGTTGAAAGGAATTCGACACTTGACAGAAACGAGTTGGCAGTCTTACTTTTTCATTTTAAGACTAAATAAATTATACGTATATCCTGTTACTGTGAGTTGGAAATGTATTGTTAGCTAACCATTTATATATTGCCTCTTCACATACACCTACAAGTCCCTAATCCAGTTCAAACGGCAAACATTGAAATATAGATTTACATGAAAACAGTTTGTATGTAAGTATGCAGGTCATGGATATAGTGCATTGATGCTGGTGTCAGCGACTTCGAACAGTCGGTGGAAGCGATTGCTGCGTTCGGCAATGTTCCGAGCCGTTTCGCCAACTTTGTTCGTCAGTTTTACATCGATAAATTCATTCATAAGCAACAGCTCGAGTATTTCGCGATTAGTGTTACTACTGGCCGCTAGATGGAGTGGTGTCAGAAGTCCATTTGTCTGTGCGTTGATGTCCGCTCCGTGTCGGAGAAGAATGGCGGCTGTGTCCGCCTGACCCCAGTTGGCAGCACTGTGCAGGCTCGTCCAACCGTCATTTGTTACGTTGTCGACATGTGCGCCTCTTGCCAAGAGAAACTGAAAAGGTTTGTTTAACAAAGTTAGGCAAGATCAAGGCTGCAGTAAGGTGAAGGTCAATCTAGATTAAGGAAGTCTTACTAAGGTAGATAAGGCAAATCTAGATAAGATACACCAGGCAAGTCTAGATAAGGCAAGTTCAGATAAAGTAAGTCTAGATACAGTAAGATTAAATAAGGCAAGTGTAGATAAGTAAGATAAAAATTAAGTCTAGGCAACGTCAGTCTCGATAAGATCAGTCTGGATAATGTAAGATAAACAGATGAGGTGAGGAAATGCTAAGGCGAATCTCTGTTGCAATAAGGTAAGTCTAGATAAATGGAGTAAGTCTGGGTAATATAAGATAAGTCTGAATAAGGTAAAAGTATTGTAAATCTATATAATGCAAGGTAAATCTAGGTTGCAGTTTTGTCAAGGTAGTTCTAGAATCTAGATAATGCAAGTCTCGATAAAAGGGTGTAAAGAAAGCTTAGTAATGTATATATACATGATGTAAGGTACAGCTATGATAAATTGAGGTTGCAGTACTAAAGGAAAAGTTTCAGTCTAGATTATAAGGTCAGACAAATTCAGGTAAGCTGAGTCAAGGTGTATCTACACACAAATAGGTCAATAACAAAACAAGTTGATCACTTCACCTCAACGATTTGCGTGTGGCCCTCGTAGGCCGCCCTGTGCAGTGGGGTATATCCATCACTGTCTCGAGCGTTGACAAGCCCAGCATCCTGCATTAGCATCTCTTCCAAGATCTGCAAGTTCCCTGACTCCGCAGCCCACAGGATTCGCTTGACCGGATCGTCTAGAGGAAACAAATGAGTGGTTCTCTTAAAATATGTTTCAAAAATCCCATATTTATTGTTCATAATATGTAATATATTTTAATCTGATAATCTAATTGTAGAACGTCTACAGCACCATTATGACACATCAAGACAAATTCACAATCCATTCAATTTCCTGATCCTCTGAATATTGACCTGATTTATGACTCGGTTTTGGCGTGCCATAAATTGATGCCTCTTACACAAGACACCAGTGCCATAGAAGTTGCTAAATTGCTAATTAATAATAATAATAATTCCAAGGGTTGGTACAATGAAACTGAAACCGCAGCTGAAGCTTAAGAAACGCCAGTGGTTACAGACGCTAAAAAAACGTCTTGAGTCATTGTAAACAGAGAGACGCTACAGAGTCGGCCGTGTGAAAAGATTTTGTGGGTTTCTTAGAACTCCAATTATATACTTTGTTTCTCTTCCTCTGTCGCTTCGTCAATTTCATTTTCGTCCAGTTCCCAGGCACTGATAAACTGTGACGGATTCTTCCTCTCTTCCTCAAGAATCATCTGAAAGATTTTCAACAGGCGTTTCAAATGACATTCAAAGAGTTGAGCTATTGGCTGCTTTTTTTAGAGAAATATTTCACATACTGCTGCACTTGCAAAGCTAAAGTTCTAGAACTCTGATGAAATGTGTAGGACTAGCTGTTTCAAATGCCATCTTGAAAAATGTTTTAAGAAATTAGGTGACCCTATTAGTGGGACTTGTCCTTTTGGCCTCCCTTGCTTTGAATGCCTATTAATATTTTTGTTGAATGACTGTAATATCAATTGTTATTTGGCATTCAACAAATGAGAACTCAAAACTGAACGAGGAATACTGAGGAGGACATGCAAGTGTCCAGTTTCCTAATGGACACAAGCAGTCCAAATCACAATAAGGGCTTTTGAAATGGGTTTACACTTCTTCTTCTTTGTTTCTCTTCCGTCAGGCCGAGGCCGACGATGAGTCCTCAACTTGACGTCTCCAGGTTTCTCTGTTCCTGATTTTTTCTATTGCCTCTCTCATATTCATGTTCATTTTCTCCAGATCCTCTCGTATGTTATCCATCCATGTTTTTTGCTGTCTTCCCCGACTTCTGTCTCCCTCCACGTATCCGTGCAGTGCCGCAGCTGGCAGTCTGCTGCTGTCCATTCTCATCACATGTCCCAGCCACGACAGTCTTTTCTTCCTGATTTTGTCGATGACTGTTTCTTTCTGTTCCAACTCTCTTCTAGTCACCTCATTTCTAATCAACAACGTCATGTAGTCGCTGCCCAGAAGACACCTTAAATACGATGTCCTACGGTGTATATGTAAGCTCTAGCCGCTTTCAGTTGCCAAGTGAAAAGAATTCCTTCACATGTATACATTATCGCAGATAACCGTTAACACAGTAAAATATGGCAGCAGACGCAAGATGTCGCTAAATAATAGATATACTACCAGAAAAATGCTCGGGTACTTGAGACACCTTTAAAACACATGGTAGTTTTCTTATGTATACTTCAGTTGCGTTAACTGCTCAATTTCTGTGGCTTTTTTTACGAGTGGCAGACAGATGCTTTGCAGAGTAACTATTAGTTCTGGTAAATTTGGCAAAAATGCATCTCCTGCTGATTTCCTGGATGCCCATCTGGCATCGAAAGTCATTTTCGAGTCAACGCGTGAGATTGTATACGATTGGATTGTTTTTCTTTCAGTATTGTAAATTTCCAGAACAAAATTACAGAGACCTTCTAGAGTTCCAAAAAAAACAAATTATGTCGTTTGAACGACTGGAATAAATAAATTGGGAAAAGGCCCCACATTTTGGAAAATGGTCTTAGGGGAGCGGCCGCTCCCCCTAGCTACGCCTCTGGTATGTGGGCACTTCTTTCACACGATTGTATATTGTTATCGTCTCCCGCCAGATGACCCCTAATACGAATCGTAGGCTACCACCAGAATTAACTTTCTCAAAGTAAATGCATTTCAATTTAGCCCATGCTGAGTTTTTGTCTTTCTCGTTTATCAAAGTTACGTGAATCCATTCTGCACCCTTTTCTTTTGGTATTTTGGATAACTAAGAAATAATTTTTTTAAATTATATTTCTTGTACTTTGCTATTTAATGAAGTATTTATTTCTCAGATGATGACGTAAATAGTGACGTAAATTAGCTGAATCCTTGAAAGGACGGAGACATCGTAAGGCAGAGTTTTGCAAACTGTGGTCCGCGGACCCCTAGGGGTCCGCGAAGGATTTGGCGGGGGTATATGTTTACACTGTAGGGCGTTAAATAGTGTATTAGTTAGCATGTGGGACTGTCTACCAAGAGATAGAGGATTCAGGTCCCAGGAATATGTATATTTACATTACATTATTTGGAGAGTTCTGCTCTGTTTTAAAGGAATTCTTAAAATTACTTTTAAATCCTTGGAGTGGGGCGTTTGTTCAAACCCCCTCTACATTTGGATGTGAGTTTGCTCTGAGGCTGAAATCAATCTACGATTAAATTTCCTTAATCATGATGAATCTGTGACTGTGTTAAATATCGGTTAACTGATTAGATACTTAAAGATCAGTCAGCTCACCCTGTAGACATCATCTGTGTCTGGAAGAGATTCTTGTCCCTCGAATAAGTCCAATTCCTCTTCCGTCGAATCAGGCGCAGACATTGTTTCCAGAACTGCACTTCATCCAAGCCTGTATCTAACATGTAACCAAACTTCCATCACTGCTCTACACAAAATTTCTACCTACCCGATAGTTATCGATCGTTAAATTGAAATTATTCATATGTACAAATCAGGATTTAATTCGTCAAATTCACGACTGGCAAGTTTGTGGTAACTGAACAGCCGGCCAAAATATGATGTGGGGCTGGGGTATATCTGGGACTAAGATTACTAAAGTAATCTTAATCCCAGGGTATATGTAATGAAATTAATCCCATCATTTCAACGTTGTGTACTACAGTATTAAAAGTTTGCAACAGATATTTCAGTATAATAATATGCAATCTGAGAATACTCATAAGAACCAGGAGACTGTGTAAACTTAAAGCTAGACGAGTGATCTATTTCACTATTTACCTTGTTAACTCAATCGATGAGTATGTATTTATATAGAATATCGCCCTGGATGCGTAGAGAGGTGGTATAAAAACTAAGTAAATAAGACCCAATAAATATGACCCAGTTCTGCAATTCGTTCTTTACAAATATTAATTTAAACAGGAAAGAAACACATCGTCTAATCCATTATGCAAATCGTTATACGAATATTACGCATTTTGACAGGTTTACATTTGTTTCAGCATAGTACGTATCGTCATTAGGCTGCGTGTTTCTGTCTTTTAGAATTGATCGGAGTGCAATCTGCTTTGGAATTCCATCGACTGATGCATGGTGCATTATTATAATGGCGATTTCGAAGTTCTAAGGTTAGATTAGATCATTTTTGTACATAGAATTACTTGCTGTCGCTAGGGTGCAAATCTCTTTCGGGATGCAAGCACAATATATTATCTTCGGTGTTGACTAAAACCTGGGCGACCGGTATTTCGGCGTGTGCAAGGGCGTTTGGAAGAAAATAGACTTTAAGTTGTTTAAACGTTTAATATATCTGTAGAATATTTGTGTGCTAGTTATACGATTAAAATCAAGTTCTGTTGAAGTTTGACGTTCGCATTTTCGTGCGAGGTTGGTAACTTTGTGTATGTAAGTTGACAAAATTAATACGCCTTATGGCCTAGAACTCACAATTTGGGTGCGTATCCCCGAAACGAATTTCGGCCGGATCCTTGAAATCGAAATCGACACCAATAAGCCTAATTAGGATGCACATACGTGGCCTCCTGAGATACATAAAGGCCACATAAGTCGTTTCTATAAAACTGTTGTGTATTTTCAGTGTTTAACACATCACTCTATTGCTCTCCTCTTAAAGCCATGCTAATATTTTCGTTGATTTGTAATCTGTTGCGTTATTGTCAACTGGATTTGTTGAATTAAACGAATATTGAATATTGATTGATGTGACTTCAATTGGTCCCCTCTGCGGTGTTCACTTACAAATTGTGCAATTATGTAGCACCTTCAGCCTCACAAAGCGCTGACTATCTGTCAGATGAAAATTGCACCAATTATTTTGAATTTTAATAGATTTAAAGGCTTTTGAGTCCATTTTTTGCTTACGTAATTGTGTTTTGAGCTTGCCGTAGTTGATGAATGGTTTGTGAGGGTAATTGTCAAGACTGGTCGCCAGTCTACTGGTCACTAGGCAAACAATCTGACCGCTCCGGACTTCGATCAAATAGAGCGCTGCTACCTACCAGCAGCATCCCAAAATGCAATTCACTAAGTAAATAAGTCATCAATATACAGACATTTAAAGAAACAAACTTATTTCATCGGCACTTCAGCGTTTGAGGGTTGGGGTGGTAGCAAATGTAATTTAACACTTGTGAGGGTTTTGACAATTACCTTTGTGACTGTTTGATTATGATGACTTTTCATTAAGGTATCTTATAATTTGCTGTTTTTAGGAGGCACCATGGCACTTGCAGCAGTTTCGAAAAATGTCGCCCATCTTCGGCGAGTTAGATGCTTCTCATCCCTACCAACAGGTGAATTCATTTTTTTAACATAACTAGGCGGAATAACAAAGAAGTCCTAGGCTAGTATGTTATCAGTGGTTGATTGGTTATAGTTTACATGTATTTAATTGCAATGTATGGTAATGGTTTATTTAACATACGAACATGAGAATGTTTGTCTTGAGAGGGTTAGTTTGGGTTGATGGATTTAAGTGATGTAAGCACATACAGTGACAACATTTATTGTGGGTTACAACCAGGGATCCCGTCCTATGCAAACAAGAACCGGAACGCTGGCATCAGACGTCATGTTAATCTAGAAATGTACCTGTGAATCCTGTCTAAAAAGTACCTGTCGTCAAATAAAGAACCGGAACGCCGTTCTGGTGCGTTCCGGTCCCAACCGATCCCTGGTTACAACATCTGACAATGTACTAGAACTACATGAGGAGAAACAGAGCAGTTCATTAAGCTAACCTCAAGAAGTAGCCATGGGTACGGTGATAGAAACCTCAGAATCTCAGCGATGGGCTGCCATTGGAGAGATGAGGGCAGATGGCTAGTCCTCTAGCTCGCCTCATGGCCTTCCCACCACCAGTATACAGTCACTGGTCAGTGTACCTATTTTAGGGCTGAGTTCCCTAAAGGTGTGCTAGTGGAAAATGTATCTCAAGTCCTAACCAGGACATTATCTGTCCTGACATGAATTTGAAGCTTGAATTGTCGGTTGACAGTTCAGCATGCATATCACTAGACTCCCCTCTACATAACCAGTTACTTTATATTGTGAGACACGATAACCGCTTGGTTAGAACGCTCACCTTGTAACACTGAGGGTATGGGTTGTGCGCATCCCCTGAGACGGTTGCTGTTGTAGGGACCTTGAGCAAGTCCTTTTTTGACCATTTCATTGACTGATGCTTCGTCATTGGATTGACTGGATAGTGACACTTAATAAATGCATAATAATAATATTACAGATGTTCTTACAGTTGGATTTTAACTGAGCATGTGTTGGATTTGATTTACAGTTTGTAAGACACATCGGGTGATGAATCAAATGGCTCCGCTCGAGTCCTTGTCTGCTCTGAACTCGGCAATATATCAGAACCATTCTGTGCAGAAATCGTCGTCTGAATCCGTTTTGATTGTCCAGGAAAAGATGTGTGCACTTTCTCTGTCAAACACAATCCACACAAAACAAGAATACAAGCTACCGACTACTTGGTACAATGGCGTTCTAAAAAAATCCATAATCGATCCTGTTTTCAGCAACGTTTCTTTTGAGCTGCCGACCACGATGAGTCACGAGATTGAGAAGCTCGATCCATCATTGCAATCACTTTTTCCAATCATCGATCCTAGCCCGTTACAGAGGATCATAGATCAGGGAGCGCCCCCAATCACCAAGGAGACGCTGCCCTACCTGATGACGATACGGCACAAGAAGATGAAGAAGCATCAGTTGCGGAAGCTGCGAAAGCGGATGCGGTTTCTCAGGCGTAAACTGGAGGCGGTCAAGCGGAAAAAGAAGGAGAAGGTGCTGCTGGACTATGAGAAGCGCATGGCCTCTTGGTCGCAAGAGTTCAATCCAGATAAGCACATAGAAGATCATCTGAATAGGGCACGAGCGGCCGGATGGGAGATTGACATTGTGTCTGAGAGGGGAAAGAAGCGAGCGACTGTGGGGGTCAGTGCTGCAAAGAGTCCCACGGACAAGTGAAATTTGATAATCAGCGGTGTTTTGTCCGTTCGCTTTTGTCATGATGAGGTTCTGATAAAACGTTTTGTTAAAAAGAAAAAGAATGAATGGCAGAGGAAATAAATGCCTGTGAAATTTGTTTATTTGTTACATTAAAAATTGTGAGATGTTTTTAAACTGTATTTTATTCATAAAGTGTAGGATTTATTCTATGCCTACTTCTGTTTGACTCGATTTCCCATGATCTGCCTGCCTGTTTGCCTTCCTGGCAGAAGTTCCTGCCTACCTCTGTTGGTGGACTGTTGCAGCAATGTTTGCAAAGACATGTGGGCAGGAGATCAGTTTAGGTGGAAAATGTATCTTCAGGTAGGTGTGATGTTCTATAATCTATATGACATCGTTACGTAAATAATAACAAACTGAGAATTTTTTAAATTGGGGACACTGTGATGTAAATCTAGGAGATATTTCTTAAACTACTACATTATGGGCTGTAGACAATTTTAGGACTCCAGGCTACATAGACGCTTTCGTTATTCATAAACCAAAATTAGCCTACTAAAGAGCATGCTGTTTGCGTTACATCCTCTAATTTAAAGACTGAATCTGGATGTCTGTTAGAAAGTTTAAGCTGGGACTAAGATTGCAATGTTAGTCCCAGGTTTAAGGTATAATTTTGTTGGAGCAAACGGCTACGAATGCAAAATAATACGAGCACATAGGTGTGATTTGTGGGGGTACCCCACTTTTTGGACAATCCCAATCAATATTTTGTTATTGTACCCTTCCCAGAGATCGCAGTCTCAGCCTTGCTTTGTGTAAGAATTTGGTACCCCACTTTTTAGACCAAAGTTACGCCCCTGTACGAGCAATATAGAGATTATTTGTTAATTTTATAGAACTCTGTATAAACGCGGACGGACGTTAGACATAAACGCCAACCAGCGATTCCAAGACCACACCTCAACAACGACCAACAATTCGCCAAAATTTGAATATACTGATTTAAACGAAAGAAATTGACTGATGTTTTGTTGTCTTTAACCGATTATAGAATTTCCAGTTATGAGCACAATAAATTGGCTGGCGAGCCCGGAAGCTCAGAAGTAGCCAATCATTTTGTTCCTTTCGCTCCGCATTTCAGGAAGTTCAGGTTGAGACCCGCAAAGTACGTCTGTAATAGGTAAGTTAAATAAAGACCAATTAGTGGTATTTGTTTACGATTACCTTACCACAACCAGTCTTACTTTCAACGTACGATCATACTACTCCCTTTTATGGGCTGCCCAGTCACCCCAAATACACGCGTGGGGCGCTGTAATGCTGAAACCCACGGTATCTTTGGGAAACTTTGAAATTTTGGGCATGTGGAGTGGTTTAAAGTGGACGATAATGGAATGTAGTAACGTTTCTGAAGCATCTGAAGCCAATTTCAGACCGCAAATAGTGGATTTGTTGCGGATGGGATGTGGTTGGAGCTATCAAGAGGCGAAACGAGACTGGTCCAATTTTTGAGGGTGTAGTTAAGCACTTAAATCAGAAGTTATGTCAGAAGTTTAATTAAATATATCAATATTCGGCACAGAGCTAAGAGATTCGACAAAATAAAATCGGCGTGAAACAAGCAAATATATAAGGTGAAAGAAAATGAGACACTAAAATGTGCGAACTTTAATACAGGAAATAGACTTTAAAGTGTATGAACATTTATTGCTAGCTTTAGCAGTTCTCACTCTACTATGCTTTGTGTGTAATCATATTTCCAAATAATTTAGCTATCCACAGTATTTAAAATATATATTATTATTAGGTGTATTAAGTAACCAGTAAAAACTACCAAATCTAAGAATCATGCAGATATATACTAAGAGGCAATATGTAACCTGTCCAAATGAAGGCAAACATATACAATCAGGGTGCCTAACCCCAGCCCTGAATTTTAAAATCCAGCTTCTACTTGCAGGTATAGCTTTTTTAGTAGCACAAATACATAGGATACACTAACCCTAAGCCCTAACCAACCCTCACAACACTGACCGTAACCGATCCTCACGATGCAAGACACCCACCCAGATAATACATAGGCACCCCGATTGTACATGTTCGCCCGAATGAAGACAATGCTCACACAAAGGATACAATATCTGCATTATTATGTATAAATTATACAATGCAATACTTGCTTATATGTCACACGATACCTGCATAAATGATGTGAAGCCTGCATATACGACACAATGTATTGGGCATGAATGATACAATATCTGCGTGAAATATGCAATACCATAACTGTGGTATTTTCGTAACTGAATCTTACCAGAGAATGTATATTTCCAGATAATGTATCGATTGGGACTTGGGTTACGGCCAGTGTCGCAATGCTCTCTTCGAGCAGACAGCCAATCCGAGGTAAGCTTCTGTTGTCCAACGGCTAAGTCATCCAAAAATCTTTCCACACAGAATGTTAAGTAGCTTTCACTCTGAATTTTTGGCATAGAGGGAACAGTTGTCTCTATCTTCTCAGACCTAGTGATAGGAAGTGACTTCTATCACATCAGTTCCTTTAGCAGAGGTGGGATTCAGTGGCCGATTGGTTAGAGCTCTCGTCTTGTAATGTGGAAAGCAAGGGTTCGAACCTCCTCTGATATGTAGACTGTGTAGGAATCTTGAGCAAGTCTTTCACTCATAACTGCTCAGCGCCATCGATTGATGCTTGGTCATTAGATAGCGGCACTTCTTATAAATGAGTAATAATAATGATAAGTTTAAATGATTCTAAAACAATGTCACATGGCTCAGGCAATATTGTTATTCTTAATGAAACTGGTAAAGGTCTGTATGGATCTGTGGATTTTCTTGTGTTGCAGTCGAGCAGTGACAATGGAAGCGAAGATTACGGTAGAAGCCGAAAACGAAAATCAGACGAGGACTCGGAGTAGGAATTTTTAATACATTCCATTATGTTATCTTATGCTACATTATCTTATGTTGCATTACCTTGTGTTACATTACCTTTTGTTAAATTCCCTTATGTTGCATTGCCTTGTGTTATGTTACCTTAATTTTCAGTTTATTCAGTTTATTTTTAAAGATACTCTGTTGATCTATTTAGAACCAACCATGATACAGAGTGGGGTACTGTAATACCATTGCATCCTGCAAGGAGACTCTGATTAGACCCAAGGGCAGTACAGAGTGCCTGCTGTCTGACATGCATTGGGTTTGAAGGCACAGTCTGGACTTAAATAACTATTTGGGCAGAAACCCCACCTACCTTGTCCGAATTTGGGTGACCCTCCACTCCCTATCTTTTAAGACTTTTTTAATGGATGACCTCTTACCTTAACTTACCATTCATTGCCTTATCTTACCAACCTGTGTTGCAGGTTTTATATATCTTTACTTACCATTTCGTCTATAACGGCGACTTGCAATTAATGTTCTGCAGCTTTGAAGCGACCGAATCGGAAAGCGAAGTCACAGCAGACGACTCAAGTGACTCCACCTATGAAGAGCCGAGCAGCAAGAGGTTGCGTCCCAGTAGAAGGTTGGTTCAAAGAGCAGCTCCTCAAGATTTCTTTTCCGTACCGATGTGTTTGTTTATGTTGTAATGAAGAAATGGTCCTACGAGTTAAGGGGCCATCCATATATTACGTACGCAAAAATTCGGGAAAATTTGACCCCTCCCTCCCCCCCTGTTCGCAAGCGTACTTTCTTCCACACCCCCCCCTGTGTACGTACACTTGACGCTCACCCCCCCCCCCCCCGAAGACCAGCTGCAGAAAGTGTCTCCAGGCAGCCTGTCTGCACTTTAGGCCAGATTATTGAAGGGCCAATATAGACAAATTATAGGTGTCGTTCACAGCACAGAATAACTGAACATGGCTTTTATATAATGTAATAAAATGCCATGGGACGACTATAGGATAATACAGAGTTATAAATAGGCTAATGTGGACGTCATAATTAGAAATTTATTTTGGGTACGTACACATTTTGTTACCCCCCCTCACCCCCCCCGTTCGCACCCGTACGCAAAATCGCCAAAATCCGACCCCCCTCCCCCCCCCCTAAGTGTGTACGTAATATGTGGATGGCCCCTAAGGTTACCAGGAACGAGATAGAAATGCTGGTTAGCTAGACATTGGTTGTGATCTTGGAGCCACTTCGACTGCTACAGTGATTATTGAACAGCTCCTTTGAGAGTTGTTCGCATGTTCGGGAGTATTTCTGAGCAGGTTTCGGTGCTGGGAGGGTCTCACTGCTTCGAGGGTGGAGGTTCTTGAATGTCGCTATATAAATGTTTTATTACATATCATGATTAATGTTGATAGTAGAGGCTGGCACAGTGGCCGATTGGTCAGAGCACTCGGCTGCAGTACAACCAATCAATCAATCAATCAACTAGACATTTATATAGCGCACTCTTCAAGGCAACTATTCACAGGATGTGTGGCAGTTGTTGTGTAGGGACCTTGAGCAAGTGCTTCACTAACAATTGCTACACGCCATCGACGGTCTTTCGTATGGTCATTTGCAGTGTGCACTTGTGAACTTTGGAAGGAAGGCAATACCAAATGCAGTTGTATCGTATTGTATAACAATGAGTTTGTGTTTAGAATGGTTTTGACGTTCTACTTTTTCCGGTAGAAACATCGTTCACCTGCCGAAGACGAAGAAACGCCGAACGTCATCGTCGGACGAAGAGAACAGCTGGAGTGGAAGCGAATCGAGCAGCGCCTATCGCACTAAGACGACTCGATTGTCTGCCAAACCCATTAAGTAAGCACACTGGACTTATGGCTTGCATTCAGTGCACTGTGCATTAGAGTCTGGCACTATAGAAGTTGCAAATTAATAATTAATGATCAACAGACAGTTGGTGTTAAGTAAGCCAGATACTCTAGCCTAATCTAATAACTTCTGTGGCATAATCATCGTCATGCACGAGGTGTCAATCGATAGTTGTTTCCAGTGTTGTACAGTAATGAAGTTAAAGTAATGCGTTACTGTACTAAAGTTAAAGTTTCAATATTTTTATTTGTGTAAGGAAGTATGACAAAACAGATACACTTTTGCTTTTACGGAAGTAAAATTTCACCCATTTTCAGTATTACTTTGTTACAATTTGCGTAATATTCGTTACAATGTTCGTTATTACAAATTGTGCTCTAGCATTTTGTTGGAAAGGGCGACTCGGAAGGAGTTAATATGAATTTCTATACAGCGCACAGTTGGAAAGCTATTTATAGACTCTGGTAATTTCCATCTGTGACCAATAGAAAGGCTTCATCCAAAAAACGTGACTTGTGGCAGTAATTTCTGCGTAACTTGGAAAATAAGTGTGAAATTTTCTTAAATATTTAGTCGAAAGAGGGTCATAGTTTGCTCTTTTAGTCATTTTTCCCTACACTCTTTCCAATTCATAATGAGTGAATCCATTGACAATATGGAACATCTATGGCCATATTTATTGCCAATGTTTAAATTAAAGGGCGTAGAAGGAAATACTGTGACCTTAACAATGAACCATAAACACACTCGATTGAGTGACAAGCATTTTGAGAATTTAGTCTTAAGTTAATCAAATTTATTATAGAAACAAGACTTAGTAGTTTTACTTTTTACTTTAAAAGTATTATTTGCAAGAATACTTGTTTACTTTTACAAAAGTAAAATTTGTGATGAGTACTTTTACTTTCACTTAAGTACATAAAGGCCTGTTTACTTTTATATTTACTTAAGTACATTCACCTGATACTTTTGGCAACACTGGTTGTTTCAAGTGAAACTGTAGTGAATGGAGAATGGTGGTTGTGCTGAATGTGACGGATGTGGAGCGTATGTTTCAGTTGATGTTTGAAATTGTTTTTTGTGCTTAGATACAACGAAAATTCATCTGGGTCATCTGCTGAGGAAGAGGAGGATGTGGTGACAGCCGAGGAGGAGGAGGAGGAGAAGGAAGAGGTGGAAGACGAAGGTCATGCACAGGTTGAAATGATTGAAAAGATTCTGCGACATAGGATTGGTCGAAAAGGAGGTAAACTTTTGTTATGCTTTACCTGTTGCAACTTTTGGCATTTTATGTGGGAAAAGATGCTCTGAAGTATATTGACTGCGGTTGAGACTTCTGACTTCTTCTGAAATGAATCTGTAAAAATTTTTTAATTTGAAGTAAAAGCAGAAGTTCCCATAAATAGAAGTTCCCATAAAGTAGAAGTAAAAGTAGAAGTTTCCATGCAGTTGAAATAAAAGTGGAAGTTCCGATGTCACTTCTAGTAAAGATCGACTCCGTGATCTAACCGACTCTGCCTTGCAATAATTCTTTGCTCCTCAATGGGGCAAGTTTCCCAAATCTTCAGATTGCAAAACAACTCCACGTTTTTCTGGGAGCCCGTGTCTTTGCTGAAAGAGGGAGGCACTCCTCTCTCGCTTGTTGGCTCTTGCTTGAGTTGGTGTTGGACGAATCCCAAGGTCCTGGACACAGGACTAGCGCATCACAGGACTTGCCATTTACTTCCCAGCTATGTCTCCAAAATCATACTGCTTGGTGACAGCTAAGACAGGCGTACATAAACAACTTGTTATATGGAGTACGCACAGCAGGCATGAAACCACAGTCGTTGCGTCAGAAATTCAGCGCATCACTGAGCCAACTACCGTTGTTTTCTGTTGAATCTGCGAAATCTAGCGACGGGAGACGAGACCATTTCCTACAACGTTGCTGAAAAGGGTGACCCAAACGCAAACCTCGACCCGGACACGGAGGAAACGGAGAACCAGTACCTGATAAAATGGAAAGGTTGGAGCCACATCCACAACACGTGGGAATCAGAAGAAAGTCTGCGACTGGCAAATGCCAACGGAATGATCAAGCTGAAGAACTTTCGACAGAGACAGGAAGATCTGAAATTCAGGTTGACACTTCATGATTCGATTATTTAGAGTCCTTTAGAACGTCTAGTAAGTAGTAGGTAGTAACTTATATTGCGCCTGTGTCCAATACAAAGGTATCAACCTATGGTGCACCAAAGCCAAGCTGTAATTAGGTCAATATCCAGACAATCAATCTGCTAAAACAGAGAGGCATTCTTTCTGCTTGTATCATATATTCTATTATTATTATTATTAATTAATTACTTGTATTGCACCGGTGTCTAATGCACAAGGCATCAACCAATGGAGCACCAAAACCAAGCCGTGTTAAGGTCAATATCCAGAAGATCAGTCTGTAAGACAGAGAGGCAGCCTATGGTCGATAAGCAATTTGAAAATTGATGATTGTTAAGTTGAGAGTGAAATGACTAAAGTTCTTTCAATAGTCATATAAAAGTGCCAGTCCTATTGACTGAGCAGAATGAACAGACAGAGGGAGACGATCTTAAAATCTAGGTTGAGCAGCCAAAAAGCCCATCGACTAGGAACACTTACAGATCTAGGTATGACCCTGTTGAGCTCTTTGAATTTGAGACAGGCGCTACAGAGGTAATTGTTGTTTGGAGGTTTGGTTGTATTGTCTCTTCAGAATGAGTCTAGCGAACGAAGAGGATTGCGAGTATCTGATGTGTCAACAGGAGAAGGAAGAGCTGATCGAAGATCGACACGCAACGGCTGAAAGGATCATACGTAAGCCACACGGTTTTGAGGATTCTTAGGGGTGCTGTATAAATGACAGATGTACTATGTACATGGATTGTATGCAGATGTACAGATGGATGGATGGATGGGTGAATGTATGTGTGGGTGGATAGGTAGATGGATGGGTGCTCTGAGTCATCATCATTCAGGACTTTCTACGGCGCCACTCAACCTGTGCTCAGCGGCGCCTCACAAGGAGCGTTAGCAGAAGGCTAAGCTGAGTGGGTGGATGTACAAGTGGATGGATGGGTGGGCAGATGGATGGATGGATGATTGATGGATTAATTTTGTTGCTTGGATGGGTGGGTGGGTTAACAGATCCATTGGCGAGTGGATTGATGGATGGTTGAGTGGAAGGAGGTCCGGAGGCGGATGGATGTAGTAATGAGTGCTCGTCTGCGGTTGTGTGTAGAGAAGAAGACTGACAATGGGTGTGTGGAGTATCTCGTCAAGTGGGAGGGGCTTCAGTATTCGGAGACGTCGCTAGAGGACGCCAAACTCATCGACCGACTCTTCCCAGATGTTGTCGACGAATACAGAGAACGACTGATGAACATGCGAACGCCAGACCCTAGAGCTGTGGTAAGATTCCTCGGTCTCGACCTTCTGGGACATGGTATATTGTTCGTTTATTATGTGACAGGTTGAGACACCACAACCAGTTGCAATGGAAGGTAAAGGCCGATTGGTTAGACTGCTCGCCTTGTAATGCAGAGAGTATGGGTTCGATTCTCCTCCTCTGAGATGGTTACTGTGTATGGACCTTGAGCAAGTCCATCACTCGCAATTGCTCAGTGTCATCAATTGATGATTGGTCATTAGTTACTGGCGCTTAATAAATCCGTAATAGGAGGAGGTTCAACTTCTTACTTCAGGCGAGCGATGTAACTCTGTTCCAGAGTTAGTTATAATGGCACATTTATATAGCTCCTTTTTGTAGTGCCATCGAGTAATGTTTGTCATTAAATCGTGGTGCTATATAAATCTACAAAACGTAAGATGAGTGAACGTTTGGTCGTTGTATCAATGTTTTCAGGCGTTGAGACAGCGTCCAAAGTTTGTGAAACTGCGGGACCAACCACCGAGGCTCGGGGAAAGGAATCAGTTGACGCTGAGAGATTACCAGCTGGAAGGGCTCAACTGGTTGCTTGGCGCCTGGTGCAGGTCAGGAGGAAAGAGGCCTTTACCAGGGTCTACACTGTCTTTTGAGTGCTTATTCTTACTGGCGCTTTGTCATACTGAGCTTATAAGCATATGTTCTTACTAGCACTTGGAATGAATAGCACTAGCACCTGGACTTACTAGCATATTTTTTATTGGCACTTGAGCTTTTTAGCATATGCTCTTACTAGCACTTGGGATTACTAGCATATTTTCTTGCAAGCACTTGGGCTTACTGATGCTTGTTTTAACTGGTGATTTGCAATATTTGTTCTTCCTGGCATTTTTTCTTACTGGCGCTTTTTCTTAGCAGTGTTCGCTCTTCACCATGTTTGTTCTTATCAATGTTTGCTCTTGCCAATGTTCATTCTCACAGGCATTTGTTCTCACTGGTATTTGTTGTTACTGGCATATGTTCTTAATGGAGCCTTGTTCTTACGGTTTCTCTTACTCCGCTTTTTGGCAGGTGGAATGGTGTGATACTCGCAGACGAGATGGGTCTTGGTAAGACAATTCAGACCATCTCATTCATCGAGGTTCTCATGAGTTGTCACCACATCTACGGTCCGTTCCTCATTCTCGTTCCACTCTCGACGATTGCCAACTGGCACGAGGAGTTCCATGCCTGGGCTCCACACATCAACGTCGTCGAGTACGTCGGTGACAAGCAGAGTCGAATCAAAGTAAGACAATCAGTCGATCGATCAATCAATCAATTGATTGATCGATTAATCATGTGATCATTCAGTCAGTAGATTTGTCAGTCAGTTGGTCGATCAATCAAGAAGGTCTTTCAATCAAAATCGATCAGTTTTGTATTCTCCAGTCTGGTTCAGTTATTATTATTAAGGAACATTTATATAGCGCCCCTTCAAGGCTGTCTACTCAGGAGCGCTCCCAGTCCAGCCACGGCCAAAAAAGTAATCTAAATTAATATAAAAAGTGGTAGAGTGATCCATAGGGACCAAACGGAGCGCCGTTGAGAGCCCATTCCAGGTCATAGGACCAGCAACAGTAAAGGAGCGCGCTGCATGATTGCCAAATGGAAACCTGCTGTAATGACCTCATTTTGGGAGATATGGCGAAAATGGCTTTATATATATATATATAGAAACTGATGCTGTTTCAGTTGTGAGAAGTTGTCTGCTTCTTTTCAGATCCGTGACCACGAGTGGAGACGACCGGAAAAGAACGGCCACAACTTCAACGTTCTGTTGACGACGTTCGAAATTCTACTGAAGGACGAAGTAAACAGAAGATTTCAACTGTAATTGCAGTTGTACATTTATATAGCACCACTCAAAGAGCAAAACAGATCTGCGCTAGTCTATATGATGTTAAATGTCATTAAGAACTAGAATATTACATCAGTTAACAAACAATGCACAGTAAACTGGAAGGGTCACCAGTGCTGAGCCCATGCACCTATGTGGAACCAACCAACCAACGGGTTCCAGTCGACAGATGACGGATGGCATAGATGTTCACAGTTTAAATGAGATGCATACTTTGTAAATGACCTCGTGTTTGAGGTGGGAAGAGATGAAGAAGAAGAAGAGCAGTCCCTTGAGCTAGCCCTGAGGCAGCCATGGGTATGAAGTGTTCACGACTTCATTTTCTTGGCCTCGGCATATGAGGACAGGTGGCCAGTCCTCTCACCGTCTCATCTTCCCACCAATAGTGTATGGTCAGTGTACTCCTCATAGCTGGGTTGGCTAGGGGTGCAGATGGAACAGAAATCTCGAACCAAATTTCTGCCCTGGCGGGATTTGAACCCCCCGACCTCTCGATTGACAGTCCAGCGCGTTAACCAATAAACTATCGAGCACGAGATGAAGAGATGAGATGGGGTTAAATGTTAACTCCATGTAACAACTAGTAATAAGATGAATTCTGTTATGACATAACCATAACCATAAATTTTAAATGATGGTTGAGGACATAAATTCAAAGTAGCTTATCTAGGAAACTACCTCGTGATAATGTGACCTTGCTTTGAGGCAGATCTTGATAGGAATTTCAACGATTGTGCTCTGACAAGTTTCTAGAATATTTTCACTCTGAAACAAGAGGATTTTAAGTGCTGCTCGAAGAGTGATTTTTATTTAAAATTCTTCTTGTATTAAGTATTTTTACTTCGTTTCAAATATATTCACGTTATAAAACACGTAAATCTTGATGCTGAGGTGGAAATTTGTTTTGCAGGCGGAATTGAAAGTCATCAACTGGTCGACTCTGGTGGTCGATGAAGCGCATCGACTCAAGAACGATGAGTCCGGTCTGTACAAGTGTCTGATACCATTTCGGACAAACCATCGTCTGCTAATCACTGGAACACCTTTGCAGAACAACCTTAAGGAACTCTGGGCCCTGCTGCATTTCATCATGCCTGACAGGTTGTTATCATTATCATCATCATTATTAATTTTATTATTGTTTGTATTATTATTATTATCATTATTATTATTAATATTATTATATTAATTTTATTATTGTTTGTATTATTATTATTTCTTCCTCTGAAGTAAGTATAATCCCTCAGGAAGCAAATAAATTGTCCAGAGACAGTTAATAGCATCTGGAAAGGCTATGTTTATTGTTATTGTTATTGTTATTATCATTATTATTATTATTATTATTATATTATTATTATTATTATTATTATTGATACCTTTACAGAATATTTTAAAGGAATTTTTGGTCCTGCTGCATTTCATCATGACTGACAGGTTCTTATAATTATCATCATCATCATCATCATATCCACCTAGAAATGTGTTTTGATCAAATATGGTTTCTGGTGTTGAGCTACTTTTGATAGACTCATGTGAAGTTTTTTTTTAGATCAGCTGCTTCATGCTGAGAAATAGTACTTGATTATTAGATCGATTCTGATCAAATATCAGGGTAGTTTTGATTGAATTTTATGCAAAGTAGTTTTGTGATCGAATATTGTAGTTTTTTTCAAATCTTGTATGAAATGAAGTACTTTTTCTTATTGAATGTCATAGTAGTTTTCATCAAATATTGTATGAAGCACTTTCTTATTGAAGATCATAGTATTTGTGATCGGATTTTATATGAAGTTTGAATGTTGTTGTTGATGATCGTAGATACAGGTTTTGGGATGACTTTGAGCGAAGGTTCAGCCTGACTGATAAGTCAGGTTTCGAGAGTCTCCACACGGAACTTACTCCTTTCATTCTGCGCCGGATCAAGAAGGACGTAGAGAAGTCGCTACCGGCAAAAACGGAACGGATCCTACGAGTGGAAATGTCCAAGCTTCAGAAGCATTTCTACAGGTAAGTAAATGACCACTGGTAAATAGTGACCGTCGGTAAATGACTCATGGTAAAATGGCTTCCAGTAAATGACTAGTCTGTGGGTAATTGATGGTTGGTAAATATGACTGCAGATTAATTATTGCAGGTAAAATTAATTCAGATAAATGACTGCTAGTAAACGATTTCAGGTAAATAAATGACCTTATAAATGACAAGAGGAAAATGACTAGGTGGTAACTGCATTTTAATGTCTGTGGGAATAAATGACTGTGCACATGTAAATAAGTGACTATTTAAATGACAGGTAAGCGAATGTTGGTAAGTGACTGCAGGTAGTGTCCTTGCGCTGATTTCCTGTTGGACAGACTATTGAAATCGACAGAAGACATGGTATCTGATTGGTCAGAGTTCTCACCTTGTGTTTGTTCCTACTCTGAGATTGTTACTTTGTAGGGACCCTAAGCAAGTTCTTCACTCGCAATTGCCCAGAACCATCAACTGATTTTTGGTTATTAGACAGTGTTGCTTAATAAATGCGTATTACTGATAACAAAAGATAACATTCTACGAGGTATAGACTAAGAAAGACTGTTAGAATTTGCAAGAGTTTTCCTTCATGTGTCCCTGTGTAGGCTGATCTTGACAAAGAACTTGACCGAGCTGCAGAAAGGCATCAGTGGAAAGGTCTCTTCATTCGTCAACATCGTCATGGAGCTGAAGAAATGCTGCAACCACCTCTTTCTCATCAGCCACGAAACATCGTTTGGACTCGAGGTTCTTCAAA
Organism: Allolobophora icterica; assembly: GCA_963556255.1. Lineage (NCBI taxonomy): Eukaryota > Metazoa > Annelida > Clitellata > Crassiclitellata > Lumbricidae > Allolobophora > Allolobophora icterica. Next base: position 52,248,598 of record OY744607.1, on the reverse strand, counting down.
GTTTTTCTGCTATCGTGTTTTTAGAAGTATTTCTGAAGCGCCAGAATTCGGAAGAAAGTAATCCAGTTGAAAAAGTCTTGCCATTCGTATTCTTTTTCCAACAAAGTGACTTGTACTCTTGGCCTAACTCTAGCACGAATTGTAATTGTAACTAAACATTTATATAGCTCCTCTCAAAGAGCAAAACATATAAGAGGCATTCGCTCGGATAGCCATTAAGAACTAGACTCTTACATCAGTAATTCTAATCTAATGACTTCTATAGCGCCGTTATCATGGCCTAAAGCCATGGACTAATTAGACTTGCATAGCACCTTTATAATTATCTAATCTAACAACTTCTGTAATCATTGTTATCATAATCTAATCTAATGACTTCTATGGCATCATTTACAGATCTATTTTAATTACTTCTCTATCGCCGTTATAAACAAATCTAAGCAAATCTAATCTGATCCAATCTAGGACCACTGTTACCCTGAGGCACAAGGTATAAATCAATGGTCACTTTGAGTGAATCCGAATTAAAGAATTAAGAATCGATGGGAGAATCCAATCCTAAGATACTAAGACATTTGTGTTCTTAATGTTAGATCTTTTCTGCATCTTGTAACATTTTTGGAACGGTTTGAGAACAATATTTGTGCGGTTTTTGCTTTCAAAGAATCTCATCAGAGGAAGTGGCAAGTTAATTCTTCTCGACAAGCTGCTGATGCGGTTGAAGGAGACGGGGCATCGCGTTCTCATCTTCTCCCAAATGGTCCGGATGCTCGACCTTCTCGAAAGTTACCTGCGATTCAGGAGGTTTGCCTTTCAGGTACAACTGGTGCACTGAGTAGTAATCAGACATTTATACTGCAAGCTCGGTTGAATGTGCTGAAGTTTCGATACTAATAATTAGTGCCAATGTCAAACTCAAAGGCATCAGCCGATGATGTACAAAAGTCGCCACAAGATATCTACATGGCTTAGTTGTACTTTTGGTACTGACAAATTTACTCTAGCTGGACCATCGTCCTGGAACAGGAGATCGTTAAACATGCAAACTGTTTTGTCACAGACGGTTCAGGAAACATTTTCAAGCCATCTTAAGACGCTCCTGTAGATCTGTTCGACTGCCATGCTAAGCGCCCATGTGAGGTTCCTAAAGGCGATTTACAAGTAGCTAGATACATAATACATAGCCTACATACGTACATACATACCGGTACATACTTACATGCATAGTACATACATGTATATGCTTTGTCAGCCTGTGTGTAAAGTTCCTCTTGGCTAGTTTCGTATAATCTGCCTTGAGAATGGAACGTTGTTACAACACACAGCAATCGAAATGGCTGCCAATTGCACCTTCTACGTCAGTTTCACTATGCTGTTGTTATAAAATCTAGTCACTTCTGTAGCGCTGTCATCATTTGAGTGCTTTCTCTTTTTTCAGAGGTTGGATGGTTCAGTACACGGTGATAAACGCAAGCAAGCACTCGATCATTTCAATGCAGAAGGTTCTCAGGTGATTCTGCTTATTGTTTATTGTTTATTGCGTCCATTAAAAAACAAAGTACAAATCATGACAGAAACATATCAATCACTGCGCAACAGGAAGCCAGGAAAAAGCTAAAAGCTTATACCACCCTGACCCCTAGTACCTGATTCACATTTCGGTCAACGTTTAAAGTGTCACACAGATCTAAACTAAGTTATGCTGATGAGATGCAGTTGCGACCAAACAGTTTTAGTAGTATACATTAGTCAAATAATTATCAAGGTCAAGAAACAGAGTAATCAGAACCAAAGTATACAAACAGAGGCAAATTTTATTATGAGAAAATTATGACAAAAATATGACAAATCATAGCAGATTATGCAATATGAAAAATGAAAACAAACAAAAAAATTTAATATAATATGAAAGTAACACAACACAAAAGCGGAGAAAAGAACAAAAGAGAAATCTATAGATAATAATATTACTATTATTATTATTATTGTACACAGCGGCAGATTGTTCAAACTTTTCTTTTCTCTCAAGTAGAAATATGATGCACTTTGAAACGAACTGAGCTGATATGGAACGGAAAATCACTGGGGGGAATACTTCATTGTTAATAAGAACTGGTTTGAGACTGTGCCCTGTTGACATGATCCGGGAGTCTTATGCTGGTCATACCTAAAAATATATTTTTGGTGAATGGCTCTTCCAGTTGCTGGATCTAGATTTTGGAACTCTCTCCCTGTGTCTGTCCATTCTGCTCAGTTGCTTATGGTTGAACCCACCAGCTGGAATCGCCTTTCTTGAGAGATGTATTATTCAACAGTGACCTCACTGGTTTGGCTTGGAAGTGCCACTGATGAGTTCTTTCTGGAGGTGGCACTTTATAAATTCCAGATTACAATTGTGTTTATTTTGTTCTGCTAGGACTTTTGTTTTCTGCTGTCGACAAGAGCTGGAGGTCTTGGACTGAACCTGGCGACTGCAGATACAGTCATCATATTCGACAGTGACTGGAACCCACAGAACGACCTTCAGGCCCAGGCCAGGGCTCACCGCATTGGACAAAAGAATCAGGTGCCCCCCGTCAATCAGTCTTCTCTTAGTATTTTCAGTTAGTAATAACTTCTATGGTGCCGGTGTCTAATTCATAAGGCATCAACCGATGGTGCACCAAGACCAAGCCATAATCTCACCTCTTCAACAATTCCTGCCCTAATCCATTGAATCCATAACCTTCGAAGCGTTCTTGTCCTCTACGAAACTCACCTTGGCAGCTCCTCTGCATTCTCCTCTGTCTGGCAACTTGACATCTCTGGAAAGAGTAGTGCTTTATAAATTTGGATTTTATTGTTGTGTTATCGGGTCAATATCCAGGAGCGGTCCACTGTGGTGAATAGAGCTGGATGTTACTGTTGAAAAGGGGGAGAAAAGGAAGGATGGAAAGAGGGATGGATACAGTAAGGAAGGAGGGAAGTAAGGAAGGGGAAGGGTAATAAGAATTGAGGCCGCAGAGAAAGGCACAGATGGGAGAAGGAGGAAATGCTTGGCCTTTGCTCTGTTAATGGTAAAGAAACCGAGCTGTTTAAGCGGGTATTACCTGTTGCTTTGAAACAGGTATTACCCATAGTATTAAAACTTACCTGTTGAAGTGTATTGAAACTGTTGCCAGGTGAGTGTCTATCGGTTGGTGACAAAGAACAGCGTTGAGGAGAACATCCTGGAGAGCGCCAAGAAGAAGATGGTTCTCGATCATCTCGTCATCCAGAGCATGGACACGACTGGAAAGACCATGCTGGAAAAGGACTTCCAAAGGTATGTCCATTGTTTAACCTGACCTGAAACGATAGTTATGGTATTATCCATCTCTGGGGTGTTGCCAGTCTTGACTACTCTTGTCCGGTCTCCCAACTGTGGTTTGTGAAGTAGATATCCTGAGCTCCGGTCAATTTTGCTGCGTTTGAAACAGTAGCTCAGTTTCTAATCTAATCTGATGACTTCTATAGTGCCATGATCATGATACATGAGGCATCAGTCGATGGGCACTAGGTCGATCTGTAGTTGAGAATTGTGATCCACTGGAGAAGCATGATCGAGATCCAACTGGCCAGGAAACCAGAGAACCACACTACAGTGGGTAAGCGAGTATGAATTCATGTAAATATCCACTTATTATTACTATTATTACTCATTTATTACTCCAGTGACCAAGCATCAGTCGATGGTGCTGAGCAATTGTGAGTGAAGCACTTGCTCAACGTCCTTACACAGTTAGCATCTCAGAGGAGGAGGATCGAACCCGTACACTCCGTGTTACAAGGCGAGCGCTCTTACCAATCGTCAAATGCTTAAGATCACTGAGTTCAATCGTGGTTTCATTGTGTTAGGTCGGGAGTGTCTCAAATGAGTCTCTCTCTGGAAGTGGCGCTATATAAATTTGCAATTAGGCCTAACCATTGCTGTTTAAGCATAGCAGTTGGATAGTTTGTGTTAGAAAGGAACTTTTCAAAGACATTCTTTTCTCTTGGTTTCTCTCAGCACAAAGAATCCGTTCAGTAAAGAAGAGCTGAATGCGATCCTCAAGTTCGGAGCGGAGGAGTTGTTTAAGAACAACGATGATGATGACGCAGATCTCCAGGTGTGTTGTGTGATTTATGGAAATATTGTAACATGAAACTATGCCTCTGTCTTAATAATAATAATAATAATAATAATAATAATAATAATAATAATAATTACGTCGACAATTTCTAAGGTGGTGTAACACAGCCTTGCCATTACAACGGGTGCCATCATAAAAAAATCGCTAATCTTCTCCATGGAGGCGCCATATAAAGTTCAAACTCTTTCTTTTCCTTTAAGAAACGTCTCAAAACTCAAAATTTCTTGTTGGCCTTTAAGCATCTGGATATCTAACTGCAGTTCACCTGGCGACTGACTAACCACGTCTTCAATTCGCTTTTCTGTGCGGCAGAGGCGCCGGCAGCGTGACGCACTGGATGCACGTGCGTCGACCCACCAAATCAAATCTATACAAGGAATAAGCATTGCATCGATATTTTTATTAAACGGGAGTTCGGCATGTTAAAGTATTAGATAATAAATAAATTTAATTTTTTACGCTTGTCACTGCTCACTACTCTATCTATGGCAGCTATTTCCAGTTTCCTACTTATATCTATGGACGGTAGAGCTGCGGGCAAGCGGCCATATTATTTATTTACGAGAGGGTTGTGCGTCCAAATTTTTTATGTCTGCGGGCGCCACTGCTGTGCGGCATTAAAATTGTTTGTAATAATAAAAATATAAATGAGTCTGTATAATGAAAGGCTAGGATGCTGTTGGCATCGACTTTGTATACTATCGACTTTGCGTGGACCAGTAATCTGTCTACTATGGATGGGAATCCGTTGCTTTATCTAACGACTTCTATCGTGCCGTTACATTACCTTTTACCTGTTACCATTACCTTTTACCTGTACCATTATCTTTGACTGTTACCATTTTCTTTTACCTGTAGATGGACATTGACGACATCCTACAGAGAGCTGAAACAAGAAGCGCTGAAGAAATGGCCAGTGGTGGAAGCAGCGATCTTCTCTCTGGATTCAAGGTAAATCGCACCGGTTGGAATGTTCTGGATAAATTGCACCAGTTGGTGTAACTGCACCGGATGCAGTATTCAGGGTAAACCGTACGGATTTGAAGTATATTTGAGGTATTTAAAGTATGCTTGGCATTGCGCTTCAGTAGGGGACTGCTCTTCTTCCTCTGTGGAAGATTTTCAAACTCTTCTGCTTTATTGCTGTGGGATACAGTAGCTGATTGGTTAGAGCACTTGGCTTCTAACACACAGATTATGGATTCAAATCTTCACTGAAACAGTTACTGTGTATGGAATTAGAGCAAGTCCTTTGCTCATAATTGGCTCATGCCTCAGACCAGGATCTATGTAATAAATGCAGCATAATAATAATAATAATAATAATAATAATAATAATAATAATAATAATAATAATATATAATATATAATATTTAATAATAGTAATATTAATAATAATAATGATTGCTAAATATCATATAATAATAGTGATTATGAGGCTTTCAGCTGTTGGTTTAATGTGCAAGATGTTGATGTATTTCAACTAGATTGAATTTGCACTGCCCTTGGTGATTGATGCTCATATTGTTTACAGGAATTTATAGTTATAATAAAGGATGATGGAGACAGTGCTATAATGCAGCTGCAAAGAAAGAAAAGGCTTTCCGTAAATACATAGAGAAGGTATTTAACGTTGAAGCTGGAAAGGAAGGACTCGAGTTGTTATTTAAAGATGTCTTGGGCGTTGTGATGATGATGCTATAGAAGCCTATAGATTAGATTAGATTAGATTTGATGGGTGACATGTCTATGGGTGTTTGTAGGTGGTTAGCTTCGACAATCTTGAGGACGATGAGACGGAAGGAAAGGATGAAGGTCAGTCACTAGAAAGAAGAACAGTCTCGGTTGTAATTTTTATGTGTCCATACTGCCAACTAATGCAGGGGGCATTCTAAATGATTCACATTACATCTGAATAATTTACAATGCATAATTTATACAACATTTACATAAGTTACATTTACAGAATTTAGATTATTTAGATTTACATAATTTATATTTGCATGTTTAGATTTGTATAATTTACATTTGCATAATTTACATTTTTATTTCAGTTTGATTTATATAATTTATGTTTGCATAATTTAGATTTACATAAGTTAGATTTGCACAATTAGCATAATTTACATTTTCATAATTTACATTTACATAATTTACATTTGCATAATTTACATTTGCATAATATACATTTACAAAGTTTACATTTATATAATTTATATTACACTGCACAATTTGTAAATTTATTTTCTTTTGAATTAGGTACATATGTTTTGGTATTTAATATGTTAAATGGTTTTCTGTTTGAGGGTGTTGTATTTATGAGAAATGCATGACCTTGATCGGATTTTTTGGGGAACCCTGTTTGCAGGGAAGTCGTGGAATGAGATCATTCCAGAGGATGTTCGACGGAGGCTGGAGGAAGAGGAAAGATCGGAGCTACTTGTCAGCATGCACCTTCCACCAAGAAATCGAAAGAATTTTCAAACGGTTAGAATGATTGAATTAATTGCCGGATTGCTAAGCTTGTTTTGTGTCTAGCTTCCTCTCTTCAATCAGCATCTGTTGGAAAGTAGGTGGTTCATGGTATATGTGATGTAATTGTAATTGTAGTTTGATACTAAAAAACACCACTTCAAGAAAAAATTCATCAGTGGCGCTCCCTACCTGAACCAGTGAAATTATTGTAGAATAACACAGACTTAAGGTGCTTGCGAAAATGTGGAGTAGCGCTTTAGAAATCTGGAGTTTGCGATTACTGAAGAAGAAGAAGAGTTGTCCCTTAAACCGGCCCTGAGGCAGCCGTGGGGATGAAGTGTTAGCGACTTCATTTTCATAACCTCGGCATATGAGGGCAGGTGGCCAGTCCTCTCCCTTGCCATCTCATCTTCCCACCGACAGGCAACTTCACTTGTACATGAATAAATAATTGAAAAACTTCATATAGAAACAAGTTGATGAAGAAGAGCAGTCCCTTAGGCCACAGTTTCCCAAACTGTGGGTGACGGCCCAAAAGTCGATCGCCAAATTGACCTACTAATGAGTAACATGCAGGCTCATCTGTCACATTGCTACTGGTACGATTACTTACATCGTTACATTACATTATGGTCAGTGTATTCATTAAAGTTGAGTTGGCTATGGGCTGCAGGTGAAACAGAAATCTCTAACCTAATCTCTGCCCTGGCGGATATTTGAACCCCCGACCTCTCGATTGACAGTCCAGCAAGCTAACCACTACACTACGATTATGATTACTAACATGCACAAGAAGCGGGCGCTGAATTTGAAAGCCTCGAACCAGCCACTGAGATGAATGCCCAACCTTGTTCTGTTGTTTTGGGAGTTTACAATTGTAGTTTATTTTCAGTTATTTTAATTTTATTTCTGTTTGACAATTTAATCTAGATAAATTACGACGAATCGAACGGTAGAAAGAAGAGCAAACGCAAAGACGTTTCGAATGATTCGAGCGAATCGCAGGACATTGCAGGTCAACCAAAGAAACGAGGGCGACCACGACACACATACGAAGAGGTTCAGGGACTGACGACAAAGGAACTCAAGGCACTTGTTAAGAGCCTTAAGAAGTTTGGAAGACCTCTGGAGCGGTCAGCTGTTTTTTTTATATTTTATATATATTTAAGTATTTGGTGGGTTCATTTAAGCAGAACTCTGGTTCCTTTTGAGTCTACCAGTTTTCCCCAATATCCTGTTAATATTTTAGTGTCAAACTGTTTTTCTTTTGTATCATTTTTTGGGATTCAATTAATGAAGAACAGCTTGTTTATTCGGAGGAGAAAATTATCCATCACGACTGGTAGATTCGGGTCGTGGAAATTTAGAGAAAATGAGGCCTTGCCTTTAGGAGTTATTTATTAAGTTGTTTGTTTGTTTAATTATTTACATACGTATTAAGTTATTTATTTCTCTACTTGGTATATTTAACTGTAATGTTATTTTTATTTATTATTGTTTTTGTTTATTTGCATGAGTAAGTTGTATGCTGGTTTATTTAAATATTGAGTGGTTTATTTGTGAGGTGATACATTTAGATGTTAAGTTATATGCGATAGTCTGGTGGTTAGCACGCTTAACAGTGCGTGAAGAGGTCGGAGGTTCAAATCCCAGCCAGAGCAGAAATATTTTGTTTCTGATTCATCTGCACCCCAATGCTAACTCGGTTACAATGAGTGCATTGACTGTACACTGTCGGTGAGAAGAAGAGAAGTTGAGGGTGAAAACTGGCCGCATGTCCTCATATGACAAGGCCAAGAAACTGGAGTCGCTAATACTTCATACCCAAGGCTAGATCAAGGGGCTGCCCATCTTCATTGCCTTGTTTCAATATGAAGTTTATCAATTATTTATTTATGTACGTTTGAAATTGCTTGTTTATTTACATTGCTTTTTCAGCGTACATGCGATCGCTCGGGACTGCCATCTGGGGGAGAGAAACATTGACGATTTGATCAAAGTCGTCGAAACAATTCTTCGTAAATGCGCGGAAGCAACGGAAACGTCAACAGCAACTCAGCCAAAAGTGGAAGACGGAGGAGTCTCAGGTGTGTGTTGATATATCATCGTTTAACTCTGTTAGGGGTGCTCAATAGTGTAGTGGTTAGTGTGCAAGACTGTCAATGGAGAGGTTAGAGGTTCAAATCTCCGCCAAGGCAGAAATTTGATTCGAGATTCTGCTCCATCTGCGCCCCTTAACCAACTCAGCTATAATGAGTACACTGACCGTACACTGTCGATGGAAAGATGGGATGGCGAGGAAGAGGACTGGCCACACGCCCTCGTACACCAAGGCTAAGAAAAATTAGGTCGCTAATACTTCACCCATGGCTGCTTCTCAGGGCTATCGTAAGGGACTGCGCCTCTTCTTTTTTGTAAAATGCGCTATATTAATTGTCCTAACACATACATTGTAATTGTAATTAGTAACTTCTATAGCGCTGGTGTTAACATAATTATGCCCAATAAATCTAAATTATTTTCACCTCAACCACACAGAAATCTCGAGACAAATGACTGCCCTGGCATGTATTTGAACTTGCGACTTCTCGGTTGACAGTCCAGCACGTGAAGCACTCAACTAACTTATTAAAGTGCTGTTGGGCAGGATTATTTCATTAAGCGAGACTGATTCACAAGACGGTTGATTGCTTTCAGTTCCGGTTGATTGATTTCGGTTCCGGTTAATTGGTTTTGGTTCTGGTTGTGCTTCTAGGTCAGAAGAATTTGACGTTTAAACTCGCCAAAGTCATCATCACTCCAAAGTCGATTCTCGATGCAATCGAATACCTCGAGCCTCTCTGCCTCTGGTACCTCGACGAACATAACGAGTTAGTAGTCGCCAGAACTGAAAATGCTTTGTCGTTTAATCCGTTGCTTATTTATTTACATATGAATAGTATTTATTAAGCGCCACTATCTAAGGATTTGGCTTCTCTTGGAAGTCATTGGATTAGATTGGTAATTAATCACTGGATTAGAATCGATTAGAGTTTTGGTTCTTGATGTTTGCCCAGTTCCAGCTTGCACTTCTTAACTTTGCAAGACAAATTACATTATCAAGTAACACTTGCATATTGTACTGTAACACTTTGTTTTGGCAAAGTGTTACAATACAGTGTCTGTGTATCATGGTCTGTCCCTTTGGCAAAGTGACAAATTTTATCCAGTGGTTTAGTTGTCAAAAGGAACTGTGGGGGGGGTTGAAAATTTTACAGGTCACCAAGTTACACGAACATGGGTCAATTACCTAACGTTGTTACGGTAATATGTTGCAAATGAAACAACTGACGACTCAGGAGATGTTTTAGTTTGCTGATCCACCAATTCAGTTCCACAGAAAGATCATCAAAAGCAAGGCAATGATTTATAGAATCAGTGTTTTAGTTGAGAGAAGGGTTTGGGAGGGTGGGGGTTTAATCCCTAGCTCTGCTTTGAACCCCGTCAGCTAACTGAACATTTTGTGAAGGAATGGGCTCCCCTAGAATTGTGTTGCCTCCCCAGGGTTCCTTATTCTCAATTCTATCAGTCACTTAAGACTACTCCCTTCTGCTTGTGGTCTGGGTTGGAGTGCCTCTGAGTAGAGACCTTGAAGGGGTGCTATATAAATTCTGTTTGAATTGAAAATGTTTTTTCTTCAAAGGTTTGAAATGTCTCAAACAATGCCCACCAAAGTGCGATTAGCAATCAGTTAATAAAGAATTTACTTACTTACTTACATGCTTACAGTGAATGTCTCTGATCAGTACTTTTTCATCTGTTTAGAATTCCCGCTGGGGTCCACTTGAAAACAGCCGACTTCGACTGCGCGTGGAATGCGGAAGATGATGTGAATCTGCTGAAGGGAATCTTCAAGTACGGCCTCGGAAGCTGGCATACGATAAAGACGAAGACAAAGTACAAACTGTCAAAGGTCTCTCGGGGATGCTTGACCCCGACTGTAGTCTTAATCATGCGCATCTGTTTAGCACCAGTTGAAACCAGTCGTGACAGGTCTCCCAACCAGACAACAACTACATATCAAATAGAATGCGGGCAGAGAAAGAACAGTTATTTTTACTTATATTATTATTATTTTATTTTTCTATTATTTTGTTATTATAATTTTATTTTATTATTTTGTAATCTGACATTTATAATGCACCACTTTAAGAAAACACTCCTCAGTGGTGCTCCTGAACCGAGCCAATTGAATTACTGTTGAATACTACAGGCTTAAGTTGCTTGCGAAAATGAGGAGGGACAAACTGAGGCGCTCAAGCCGCAGCTCTTGAGAAATGTGATTCCAGCTGGTTGGTCCAACATAGGCAAAGCTTATTATTATTTTATTGATATTGTTAATATTATTATTACTGTTATGCATTTATTAAGTGTATTCTATCTAATGACCAACATCAATTAATGATGCAATTGCTTAAGGTCTGAATACAGTAACTGTAGAGTATAAGGGTTTGGTTCTCCTCCTCTGAGGTGGTCACTGCGTAGGGACCTTGAGCAAGTCCTTCACTCACAATTGCTCAGCACAATCGATGTTCTGTCCTATGGTCATGTGAGCACTTCTGAACTTTGAAGGGAGGGCAGTGTTGATACAGTTGTATTGTATTGTTCTATTTGTCAATGTAATTATTATTATTATTATTATTATTATTATTATTATTATTATTATCATAGGAAGATTTATGAAGTGCAACTTAATCTAACTAAAGACACAGCATATGCACTAGATGCACTTGATACAACAGCAGTTCATTCAAGTCATATTATTTCAAAGCTCCGTGATTGTTTTTCATGTAAGCAACAGTGTTTTATTGATCTCGTATATAACTGTTTTCAGATTCTGCCGGAGAATGGTGAGAAGCCACAGGGGAAGCATCTGTCATCGAGAGTCGAATACTTGCTGAATAAATTACGAAAGCACTACAAAGACGCCGACGAATCCAAGGTAAACAGCATGTTGGCCGACGAGATTTGCTTGGATAAGATCGAGCCTCACCTTATGGCGCTATGCTCAGAAGGGTGCTTGTTCTGTATGTTGGACAATTCGATCAGTTTAGAGCCAGATTATGCCACTTGTGCGACACTGTGGTCTATTGATATCACGCTTGGTCACAGATCAGGCAGTCGCAGGTTTGACTCCATGTGATGACCCTGGTCAAGCTGTTTATGCACACGTGCCTTTGTCACCAAGGAGTTGATTTGGTAGAGGTGTAAGGTGGGAAGTAAATGGCAAGTCCTGAGGGAGAACAGGCTACGTGTATAGAGGACCTTGGGATTCGTCCATTGCCGGCTAAAGGGGTGAAGGGAAGGAAATGAGCACCTTGTCTACTTTCCATGTGAGATATGGGAGGTTTACTTTACACCACTACAAAGTCCTACTGTGCGGTAGCAGTAATAAGCATATGCGAGAAGCATGTCTTCACAACCATGGCTGTGTCGTGGGCTTTGCTTATGGGTCTTGTCTTCCTTCTTTTCTTCTTTTTCCTCTTCTTCTTCTTCTTGATGTGTTTCTGTGGTGCATTCTTATCTTCAGAAGAAGAAGAAACTGAAGCCGCATGAAGAAACGAAGACCAAAGTATTAAAACAACGACTCAACGGAGCAGACATCTCCAACAAGGCGGCCGTCTCATCGACGTCATCAAATTCAAAGTCAAAATCGAAAACAAATAAATTGAAAACGGATAAATGTAAAGAGCCTCAGGACGATCATCATACAGGCGACGCTCAGTCATGTCTGAAGGTCAGTTGCTTCAGTTTGACATCTCCCTCTGACCTATTGCAGAGACATGATCAAATTTTAGTTTAGCTGTGTCATCCGATTGCCCTTTCTGCTTTTATACGAATGCGAGAACTTTACTTGGTGAGCACACTTTGGTTTGCTCCCCACTTCTGTTCATTCTGCTCTGTCGTGTGGTACGATTGGTTAGAGCGCTCGGCCTGTAACATGGAGAGTACAGGATCGAGCCTTTACTCGGTCCTCATGCAGTTTCTCAGTGCCATCAATGTTCTGTCGTATGGTCATGTGTGGACTTCTGAATTTTGGAAGGAATGCAGTATGAAGTATTGTATTGTATCAAATACAGTTGTATTGTATTGTATAAAGAACAGTTGTATTGTATTGTATCAAATACAGTTGTTTATATTATATCAAATACAGTTGTATTGCATCAAATACAGTTGTATTGTATGAAATACAATTGTATTGTATCAAAAACAGTTGTTTTGTATTGTTAGTTATGTCTCTTATATCCTGCATTCTTGTTATCTGTAGCTTGGCTTCTGGTTGCTCTTGTTGGCTCATCTCTCTTTCTCAGTGGACCAGGGCTGTAGTCGAGAGTATACACGGCTATACAGCGTGTACTCACCTCTAGAGACCGTATACTCACCTCACAAAATATTTATATTTATTTATATTAAAATACTGTAGCGCATACTCACAAAATACTGTAGCATATACTCACCTCTGATTTGTTTCGGAAAACTAACCGGTAGCATGTACTCACCTCTAATTTTACCACTACAGCCCTGCACTGGACTGACTCTTTTGCCGTTCTAAGGCTTGGTCTTGGGTTGGGCGTCGGTCTAATCATTGTTCATTAGACACTGGCGCTATACAAGGTGGCAGTTGTTGTAATGTTCTGTCATGTAATGTGTTTTGCCTTTGGAAATGCAAACACTGTATTGTTGCATATTGCCTGACAGTGCATTGTATTCGATGTTGTTTGATGTTGTAGTGTAAAGCCGACATGTATCCGGTTAGGAAATCGTTGAAACTGCTCCAGAGAGACGATCTGTTCGATCAGTGTCTTCTTGCAGCCGGAAATCAGATCAGGCTTCTGCTTTCACAGCATCAAGATCAATCAACGGGTGAAGGTCGAAAGCGGTGAGGCTGCCGATGATTTTCGACTATGTTCTAGAGCAGCGGTTCCCAAAGTTCTCTGGGTCGCGACCCACTTGTGAATATCTTGGCAGGCTCGGTACCCACTGTGGAAAATTAAGCATAAATTGTGTACTAAAATTTGCTTCGTAAACTGGTATCGAACTTATGTGGATTTACGTAGGGCCTACAGCGCTTAGAAATTTAAAGCATTAAAAGGAAATTTATGTAAAAACAGTTTAAAATTGATTGCAATCCAGCTAATTATAGCTCAATCATGCTGTTGCCGCAAAAAATTAATGTTTCTTGAAAACATTTGGCGACCCACTTGCCAGAGCTTCGCGACCCACTTTTGGGTCGCGACCCACAGTTTGGGAAACTCTGTTCTAGAGATAATGTAGTGGTTATCGTGCTGGACTGTCAATCAAGAGGTTGGGGTTCAAATCCCCACCAAAGCAGAAGTTTGGTTTGAGATTTCTGCTCCATCTGCACCTACTAGTCAACTCAGCTATGATGGTTTTTCTGATCTATCGGGTTTCGACCTCGCTTCTCCAGTCCACAATCATTTTCGATTGGCCTTTCATTCGAAGCGACAGTTGACTGATGTCTTGTATAGAATTCATTAGATTAGATTTAGGTTGTGAGTCGACTTTCAATGATTTAGGTTGTAAGTCGACTTTCAGTTCAATTCAAAACCTTTATTCGATAGGTAAAATTACGTACTAGAAGACACACTAATGAACAGGTTTGAAAGGGTGAACCCAGAAGGAAAAAATGTTCCACTATTAGGGAACCCAGCTTCCATGTAGTCGAACTTTTTCATAGTATAAAAAGTAGAACAGTTAAACTCCCATGTCCCACAAAGTGACATAGGAGATGCGCTCATTTTGTGCTCTTCAGCCTTGGAATCGGCAAATCCCAAGGTCCTGGATTTAAAGTTGCAGGACTTGCTGTTTACTTCCCAGCCTACCAGAATTCTAGTTTTTGGTGACAGAGACAAGACAAGCCTGCACGAACAGCTTACCCAGGATCGGTAGCCGACTGGTTGGAGCACTTGCCTTGTAGCGTGGAGAGGAGTATGGGTTCGATCCTCATCCCTGAGACGGTTAGGAAATCGGGTTCGATCCTCCTCCCGTGTAGGGACGTTGAGCAAGTTCTTCACTCACAGGTACTCCATGCCGTCTATTGATGCTTGGTCATTATGTAGTGGTGCTTAATAAATGTAAAAAAATGTTACTAATCATAATAATAATAATAATGCACGTAATCCGCTTATCATGCATTTGTCTGATTTTTGCTGTTGATTTCTCTTCTGACAGACATCTGTGGCAATTCGTTAGTTGTTTCTGTGGCATATCAGCTGAAGAACTGCATCGATTCTATAAGAAACTGTCCAAAGACAGGTAAGTGCTCGTTAACACTGATAGCAACTTCAGGTAATTGTAACATTTAAATAGCACCACTAATAGTTCTAAGTGAACTGATCAGGCGCTCTCTATGTGATGTTAACTGCACTTAGATGCATTTTGAACAGCAAATTATGTAGGTCCTTCTAACGGAGCTATATAAATCTTCATTAGTTACGTGTCTGAACACTTTTTATAGCACCTTTTGTGTACTTCACAAAAAGGCCCTCTGTGCCACAATGGAGATAATGCATATCCTATCTGCTTTGGTCATTTAGATAACTGAAAAGAGGAAGCTGCCTTCCTGTGTTTATCCGTTCTGCTCGGTTACTTATGTCTTTTCGTTCTCTACTTAAGATTTACCAGTTTTTGCTTATGGACTACTCTTCTGGACTTGATAACGACTTGCTTTTGGTGTGCTATTGATTGATGCCTTAGATACTGGCGCCATAGAAGTTAATTACTTACCACTAATGATTCCATATTAAACACTTATGTTAACCAGGAATTCGACGACAGGCACTCGTTCCCAAAAAATATCTGCTTCGACCGATCGCAATTCATCGTTGTAACATCGGACAGATCATGGGCTGAGCCACGATACACGAAAAAGATTCCAAATATCAGGGACTTTCACCGTCATCTATCACTTTCACGCAGTCTGTCCGAACATAAGCCAAATCGCAGACAGTTACAACTTGTTAGATAATTATGTATTATGCCAGCAACTGTTGTTATATTAGGAATTACCAGTATTGTTAGGATGGTTTTGATTAATGTGCATTTACTCTGTGTTGAAGCTCTTGTAGTCACTGTCTCTCACTCGTGTCGAGGTTTTGGCAGGTTTTGTGCACAGCTGACTTTTTGACATCTTTCCTGTGACTGAGCTGGTTATAATATCAGAGCTGCAACCTGGGGTTGCCTCTTTTGTTGCCACATCAGTTACTTCATTTTGACTCGACTCTGTTGCTATCTCACGAGCGACCCCAATTGCCATTACTAACTGATTTGCCTTCCCAATTGCCATTCCTAACTCATTTGCCAGCTCTATTGCCATTACTAGCTCAATTACAATCCCTATCGCCATTACTAACTCATTTGCTTCCACAGTTACCATTACTAACTCACTTGCTAGCCCTATTGCTACTACTAACTCGTTTTCCACCAAAATTGCCATTACTAACTTAGCCATTATACAAATTGCCATTACTAATTGCTATTACTAACTCTGTTATCATCTCCATTGCCATTTTGATCTCCATCTTGTCTCGTCCGGTCGCTGTTTGAAGACGTCTTCAGATGGCGGCAGTATTTTTATACAACACTGTGATACTGTGTAGTAGGCAGAAAATATTTTCAGACTTTAAGCTGTTTGTCCATCTGTGGCATTAAATTAAATGACTTTGTAAATTCACTTGTTTTCAATGGTAAATCACTCGTAGATTGTTTCAAAAACTAACTTGTGTGCACCAAAAGCTACTAAAACTTCAAATTTAGGTCACCTAATTGGGTCAACCAATTATGCTAAGGGAGACGGCTGACACAAACGTCCATCCACCACACGCTGATACAATTCAAATGACGGAGGAAAGATTTTTAGAGTCACCCTTCATTCAGAGTTTGGACTGGCACCACACACTATGGGAAGTTGCGGAGCTAGGACTGGTTCTTTAGGTTAGTTACTCTTTAACTACGCTGTCTCATAACAAATGACTATAAGCCTCGCCCTTCTGTTTAATCCATCGTATGGGTTGGCAACTTGGCACCACACACTATGGGAAGTTGCGGAGCTAGGACTGGTTCTTTAGGTTAGTTACTGTTTAACTACGCTGTCTCTTAACAATTGACTATAAGCCTCGCCCTGTAGTATCCATGCTTTTGGCTGGCCGTGTGAGACGAATGCCGAAAGAACGCGATCAAGAAGTGGAAGGAGAATTACTGGAATTTACTGGATCAGACATGACCATGAGAATTGGAGTGTCAATTCCCGAAGGTTCTGCCAGAATCGAAAACCGACCAAAGTCGCCTGTCCCACGTCCCTCTGGGTCGTCTATTCAGAGGACGGCAGCTCCACCATCCCGCTGAACTGGCTTCCACGCCACGACCACTGCTGACCGCTCTAGAAGCCAACGATTATTGCCGACAGAAGGACGGACAACTGGACACACACACACACACACACACACACACACACACACACACACACACACACACACACACACGGAGGAAGATAAACAGGTTGAAAGAAAGATCAACGCGTTAAACGCAATCCTGAAAATAGTTCTAACGAAATGTCATTTTAAGCTTTCAAATAGTTACGACATTTTAATCCTACATGTATCTCAAATTCTACTAATCGAAAGCCATCTGGTCAGCTCTGACCCGAAATCTAATCTAATCAGGGATCCAATCGACTCTAATCCAATCTCATGAATGGCGTAGGCCTAATCTAATGAAGACTTATCAATTAACTTGTATCGCGTTGGGTTCCAATGCATAAGAAATCGGCGGGATGACTTATTTGGTCACGGCTTTTCAATGGGAATCAACGAAGGTGGTTTGACAGATGAATTATATAATATGGAGACACGTGTGAAGTTAACTGCGCAGTGGTTTGAAGGATGCATTATTATGGGGATTGGAGACACGGCGTCGTGTGAAGTTAACGGGACTGGATGGGACAAGATGTGCATGGACATCTTGTATTGACTGGATGACACTCCTTTCACCGAGAGGTAATAAGAGGACTGGACGATAAAATTCAGTGTCATATCAAAGCAAAGCACTGGGCAAAAACGTTCCGCGGGCGCTGCGTCAACTCAGAGGGATTGTCCACTTCCCATTCACTAGGCTACGCTACCATAGTTTTACAACAAATCCTACTATGCACGCGCGTGTGGTTCTCTGTCGCACGAGTTCACCATAAAATCAAATTCTAAGTTAATATTTAGAGTAGGCCTAACCGCGTAGAAACTAAAGGAGACAAAATCAGATATCGCGTAGCCTAGTTCATACTAGCCTACAGTTGTGTTCCAATAATCAGAGAATTAAATGTTTCGATCTAAGAAAATTAAAAAATTAAAGTCTGCTATGCTAATTGTTAGGCTACTTAATGGAATTTATTCTGCAGTTTAAAAAGAACTCAGGGAGTTAAAATATGCGCCTGGAGTGAATGGAATTATTCGGCTTACGAGAAATTGCAATAGTGCGGTGTGGGTGGTTGAGACAATCATTGATAACACATGTTCTATCCTTTTATTTGCCGCTGCTAACCTTGTCACCTAGGCCTATTTAGGCTTAGGCTTGTTGTTTATCGTCTGCTAGGCTATTCTATTATGAATCCGGGTTCTGTTGTTCACTAATTTATCTGCAAGACCCATAAAAGGCCTACCATCTGATCGGCCTTTTACAGATCTACCTCACCAGCAACGTCATGATAGGCCTAATGTTGGACGTATGTAGTGCTCTGCTGTGCGTTATGAAAACATTTATAAACTATTTTAGCGCTGATACTGTTTTCACATATATACTTAATACTGTCGCGTAACTACTACTTCCAGGTGACCGGACTTCTGTAAGGAGTTTCCGATAAGGCAGCCGACGGCTCGTGTCGCGACCCAGGATGCCTCACGACCGTCGCTGATATCCGTTGAGTTCGACTTCAGCTTTTTGGCTGAAGATTTAAAATAAGAAAAGACCGTATTTCGCTGTAAAGTTAAACTCTTTTATTTCACAACGACCGAAATTCTTCTTTATTCGACACTGTACCTCAAATAATATATCAAACTAGCGCTTGATAACTTGTAAAATCCACGAAGAGCTATGTCAACGATCCAAACGAAAATCCACGAGCGAAAGAGCGAACAGCCAACGACGAGAGCGACGACAAGACAGCGACCAGACAAACGACGAGAGAGCGTATGCTCTACACAAGATCCTTATATACTTTTTGTTAGGCGACAAGTTACACTTCTGACGAACGTAAATTGCCCTAGGCGAACCGGCGAATGTCAGCCACCTTGCAAATCTGACTAAATTCATAGCTTATATTAACGAACATCAGCCAGACTTCCTACAGACAAAACTTAAATGGCGATCTAAATAGACTGCCAGAGCATCTAATATACACTAGCGCCAGCGAAAAGTCAGCCAAAAAAAAGCATCCGGCGCAAGTACATGAATAATTCAATATATTTCTCAAACGCGAACATAGGAAAGTTCGTCAACAGTCTTGAGGCGTACATTCCTCACCACCCTAACACAATTTCTCCATACCATGGTAAAACAATGTCCGCCAAACACAACGGCGAATTTAACAGAGTTCTCCAAGCGAATAATGTGCATGACAAGAACTAAATAATCAGCCAAGCATTAAGCGCCAGACCAACTTAAAGGAGGGAACCCATCTCCGTTACACCCTCCTCCCACCAAAAAGAAAGCCGAAGCCCTCTTCGGGTCAGAATTAACAGTCAATTAAGCAAACCTAAACAGTCAATGCTTATCAGCAAATTATTATTATTTATATTTTTTTTTACATGTTTAAAAGGAAACATACAAACTGTTGATTTTACAGCAACTTAATCTAGAGGCCAGTCCTGGAGTAAGGCCTGGAAACCATAGTCTTCCCCAAAATGGAAAGGGGACCACACCGTAGCGTCCATGGGATTCGGTTCCGTGGATGGCTGTTTGGCTAAATACAGTCCTCGGAAGATAGCCTCAGGACACCGAGGCCAACGTCGACGTGACTCCGACAGGAAACGGAACCAGGACCATTGCACGGCCCATTCGCCGGCCAATTTGTCCACTTCCCCAACAGTCTCCGCCGTAAAAGGCTCTTCCAAAGCCCCAGCGTGGCCCGACCCTTTGACACCAGCCCCAGGAGGAACCGGAGGTTGATCATCACGGGCGGGCTCCGGGAGGCAAGTCCATGCAGCGTCTAAATTTCCATCGGTAAAATCCGGAGAATCACCAGAATCGAGTGCCCTTGCGTCAGGAAGTACAATTTCCACAGCCGGTCCAGCATTCTCGCTTAGTCCGTCCGACGCAGCATCGTTAGCAACACCACTCAACTCGTTACCAACACCGCCTACCTCTCGTCCAACCGAGGTCGCACGTTCAGCCGCGGAAAGAAGCCGACTGCCATATGCAATCACTCTCTCCTCTCCTTCAATATTCTGTGAAAGCACAGCCCCAATTCCGATGTCAGACGCATCGCAATCTAGCACATAAGCCATTCCTTCCTTAGGCAGCGTCAAGACCGGCGCCGTCGTCAACAACGCCTTAAGGCGGTCGAATGCCTCCTGACATTCCTCAGTCCAAGTAAACACATGACCCTTCTTAGTTAAGGCGAACAAAGGAGCAGCCAGCGATGAAAAATCTCTAACAAATTTCCTGTAATAGGAGCAGAGGCCTAAAAATGCACGAACCTCTCTTAATTTACTAGGAACCGGCCACTCAGTAACCTCAGAGATTTTTGACGGATCCACTGATACTCCATCTGGCGACACTTCCTCTGGGATGTCACTCATCAAAACATCTTTAACACCTGTGGCCTCCTTACTCACCTTATCTTCCGTCCTATGCTCACGAGATTGTACTTGTACTGTGTGCAATCCCCGTAATGGCTTATCTTTTTCTAGCTTGACTACTTCCTCCGTCAAATTAATCACGCGGATTTGCGGTGTGCCAGCGCCCTCCCCTACAAGTACCCGGGCAACATGGACTCCCGGCTGAAGCTCTCTGGCCTCAGTCATCCAAGCCGGTGCCGTTTGGTTCAAATCCAAATATAGGGTTTTTGCGCTAATATCTTGCTGGCACTTCGGCGGGACAATTACCTCTTCCGCGACTATTACCCGTCTGCACCATGCAGATCCATTACCTTTTACTAGGGGAACCCTTTTCCGTCCAACAAAAAGCGCACCAGTCCCAAAACCCAAGCGGCAGCGGTGTTGCCGAAGCCAGTCCATGCCCAGCATTGCCTCAACTATCTGGTCAGAAACTAAAAATGTTGTAGTCAGAGCAAACCCACGCCACATCTTAAGTGGGACCGTGACCTCCCCTAGGACATTAATTTCCGTCCCGTTAGCAGCCATCAAGCAGCGAGTACAAGGTTTAAGTTCTAACCCTTCAACAGCTGACAAAGGCACAAGGCTCACCTCCGAACCGGTGTCGATCAGGCACAGCTGGGTCCTTCCTTCGATGGATCCCCGAATGTAGATTGCGTTGTTGCTGGCTCTGTTGGACGTCCGAGAGCGCGTGGTGTGGTTCACTGCGGTGTCCTCGACTGCGACTTGCTCCTCCGGTCCGGCGGTGGCGGCGTTAGGAGTGCGATCGGCGAACCGTCGTCGTCCCTGACGACAGTCCCGAACGATGTGGCCAGGCCGACCACACCCGAAGCAGACCGCTGTCCGGCCATAGGTAGGCCGGTTCGACGATGAGTTGGTGGCTCCTTGGTTGGCATCGAGGTTCGCTTCTTGGAGCCTCGACGCACTGTTAGTCCAGCTCTCGAATTGTCGGTCGATCCGTGCTTCGATCTCCCGTTGCCATCTCTTCTGCTCTTCCCTCTGCGTTGCCAGGAACCGGTCCAGTTGAGATTGGAGTTGACCTGCAGCGTCGGCCTCGGCGGTCCCGCGCACATGATTGGGCGGTCTCCGCCAATCCACCGACTCAGACGTTCTTTGGTAGGCTTCCAGTCGTAGAGCTGTGCGATATGCCTCGTCTAACGTCTTCGGTTCGCGTTCCCGAACTTTCAGCGACAGCTCTCGATCTCGTAAGGCCTCCAGGAATGCGTCCTTGGCGACTATCTCGGTAGTCTCGTTCGATGGCACTGGGTAGGCCAGCACCACCAATCTTCGTATGTCATGTTGAAGGATACTCAACGTCTCATCTTGGCGTTGACGACGATAGTACAACTGCGCTCTGAAGGTCTCCGCTTGCCCCTCAGTGCCGTATCGTTGTCGTAGACGCACCACAAGTTCTTCGTACGTGACATCGGGTTGCGAACCGAAGTCCCATAGCAGCTGGGTCGCCGCCTTGTCCAAAGCGCAACGCAAGAAATCGACCTTGTCCTCCGGAGTCCATGCATTGTGGCGTGCGCAGACTTCAAATTGTGTAAGGAAGGAGTCCAACGACCCCGTCCCGTCGAACTTCCCCGGCTTCATCGGTGCTTTCCGGTAGCCGAGAACAACACCGGCGTTCTCCAGCGGCCTTGGCGTACTCGGCAGCTCCCTTTTCATGCGCGACGGTTTCGACTTCGTCGATCCCGGCTCGTCAAAGTCAATGCTTTCCAGCAGTTGGTCCGGGTCAAAGGTGGCCCTCCTCGACGTCTTGTTCGCCGCAGGGGTCGACGTACTTGGCTGCAAGGGCGTCGGTTCTCCCACGTCCACTAACGAGTAAATTATCGTTCGCTCTTCGTCCGTCATTTTCGCTCGAGAGAAGAAATCTTGAAAAGTCACTCACCAGTCGTCGAATCCAGTGAATTTCCGGCGAACAGTCTTTTTCCGAACAGAATCCTAGACCCCACTTCTGGTACCAATTTGTCGCGTAACTACTACTTCCAGGTGACCGGACTTCTGTAAGGAGTTTCCGATAAGGCAGCCGACGGCTCGTGTCGCGACCCAGGATGCCTCACGACCGTCGCTGATATCCGTTGAGTTCGACTTCAGCTTTTT
Source organism: Allolobophora icterica (assembly GCA_963556255.1). Classification (NCBI taxonomy): domain Eukaryota; kingdom Metazoa; phylum Annelida; class Clitellata; order Crassiclitellata; family Lumbricidae; genus Allolobophora; species Allolobophora icterica. Next base: position 52,225,983 of record OY744607.1, on the reverse strand, counting down.
GGCTGAAGATTTAAAATAAGAAAAGACCGTATTTCGCTGTAAAGTTAAACTCTTTTATTTCACAACGACCGAAATGCTTCTTTATTCGACACTGTACCTCAAATAATATATCAAACTAGCGCTTGATAACTTGTAAAATCCACGAAGAGCTATGTCAACGATCCAAACGAAAATCCACGAGCGAAAGAGCGAACAGCCAACGACGAGAGCGACGACAAGACAGCGACCAGACAAACGACGAGAGAGCGTATGCTCTACACAAGATCCTTATATACTTTTTGTTAGGCGACAAGTTACACTTCTGACGAACGTAAATTGCCCTAGGCGAACCGGCGAATGTCAGCCACCTTGCAAATCTGACTAAATTCATAGCTTATATTAACGAACATCAGCCAGACTTCCTACAGACAAAACTTAAATGGCGATCTAAATAGACTGCCAGAGCATCTAATATACACTAGCGCCAGCGAAAAGTCAGCCAAAAAAAGCATCCGGCGCAAGTACATGAATAATTCAATATATTTCTCAAACGCGAACATAGGAAAGTTCGTCAACAGTCTTGAGGCGTACATTCCTCACCACCCTAACACAATTTCTCCATACCATGGTAAAACAATGTCCGCCAAACACAACGGCGAATTTAACAGAGTTCTCCAAGCGAATAATGTGCATGACAAGAACTAAATAATCAGCCAAGCATTAAGCGCCAGACCAACTTAAAGGAGGGAACCCATCTCCGTTACACCACTAACATCCATTAATCTGTGGCAGTGTTCATTACTAACCTGTTGTCTGTTTCATAATCAATTGCTACAAAATTAATGTCTTTGTGACGCTGTCGCATCTGTGTCGACGGGAACTTGCAATAAACGAATACTTGATTTGATTTCCAGCAACGTAACTAGGATTTTTCGTTTGGGGGGCGTAAGCCTTGAGCATGGCAACATTTATACAGTGTTCATACCAATTTTAGCCGTAAGCATGCAACGGCCTGACTTGTTTGGGGGGCGCGGCTTCATTTTCGTTTGGGGGGCTTCAATTTCGTTTGGGGGGCTTAAGCCCCCCAAGCCCAACACTAGATAGGCTACGTCCCTGTTGATTTCAAACCGTAGATTTCATTATGGAAGTACAGGACATAGCTGAAAATTCAAGTCGGAAAAGTGCCTTCGATATACTTTTTCGAATTTGTGAGCCAAAATGACAAAAATGTTTCGGTGAAAACTGTTTGCCTATGCAAAAAATTCTTGGTAGGCCTAGGCCTATATAGGGCCTAGCTGTCAGCACTAAGGCGAACCTGAAAAAGCATTTCGAGATTATGTAATCTATTATAAATTTATAATTCAACGATTTCTGTAGAATCGTTATCATTCATAATGCGCAAGACATTAATCGATGACTGCATGCTTCAAGTAAAACCGTAGTCGGAAAATGATGGTCGGTTTAAGCATTGAGCCATGTCGAAATCAGATAGGTCACAACGTACGCGCGATATTCGCTAACCCAATCAAGCGTTAATATTTTTCGCGCTGGACGGTACGTAAAGAAAACATGAATCCATTTTTATTAGATTTTATTAAAATTTCTCAGTGTTCGAAGTGGGACGGTATGAAACGGTATGTCATACCGGCACCTCTCCTGGCCGGCCGAAAGCATACCGGAACTTCTCCAGGCGAAAAATCCATACCAGTATGGACCGTATGGCCCAAAAACGTATCGGTATCGACGGTATGCCAAGTCAAACGGCGCGTAGTCATAGTGGTGTACCGATCCGTTTTCGCGCTAGCCAATTTTCTGAATCCACCGCCATAACCTCCATACTTACTATCGTGACGCGAATCATTTGCGCGCGCGCGCGCGCGCGCAATAAATGACATCATTTCCAGAGTTGGTTGTATGTAAATAGCATGGTGAAAGAATTTCTTTCACCATGGTAAATAGTTAGACCTAGGCCTATATTCACGAATAAACAATCGTCGTAAGTTAACCGTTAGGCCTACAAGAATGAAAGGTGAACATCAACATCACAGTGCGAGAGATCGTTCAGTGTTATGAACGACATCTTAACTCCCATCCGAAACAGTTTGAACATGGAACACTTGCCACGTCTGGTGTTTATCAAATGCGTTGGCCCACCGCTGTCCAAATTTAAAGCAAGCGATTACGTAACGTCTTGGATAAAGAAAGGGAGCAGAAAACAACATCGCTTCCACATCTGAGACATCTGAATGTAGGAGGTAAGTACCTCATGGATGAATTTCACATTGTAGCAGAGGGATGAAGCTGAGGTTATGATGGCGTCGATGACCACACCAAGATTAGAGAAGGTGCCAGTGGCATATGCCGCATCTTAGACATGAAATCTACCACCACACGTGTGTCAAGAGTAGTATATAATTATGGTCACTTGATCACAGAAGGAACCACTTACATGATACATCCATAGGACCAGTGCCGGCCTTAGGATATTTCGGGCCCCGTGCAGAGTATACTGTACGGCCCCCCATGACACAAGTCAAATTGTTTTTCATTGCTAATAATTTTATTTTAGTAGATTGTTAACAAGTACAACAAGTTAAATTTAACTGTGACTACGAGAATTCTGGGATATAGAGGAACTTCACTTTTCTTTTATTGACAAAAAGAAGATTTAATCAAAACCATAATATTATTATTAGGGTGTTAATTTTCTCTGACATTTTCGGGCCCCTCTAACTTGCGGGCCCCGTGCGACCGCAGGGTTCGCACGCCCCTAAGGCCGGCACTGATAGGACGAACTGTGGACAGTTCTATAATCCCTGTTCTTAATTACATTGTCCTACAATTACAATTTACACTATTGTGCATGGACAGCCAAATTATTTTGTAATGACTTAGCACATCTGGACTAAATAACTTTAAATAGTTAATTCTGACTACGTAGATGCTACCACTAGCAAATATCACGTTCCCAAAACATATTGTATGTATGCATGTATGTTGGCATGTGTGTATGTACGTATGTATGTATGCATGTTTTGATCATTAAAACAGAAAGCTTTTTGTATGTTGCATTGAGGGGGGAAATGTCCTAGTAGGGAGGGGAAAGTGTCCGGGGGTAACTGTCCGAGGGAATATGTCCGGAGGGAATATGTCCGGGGGGGATAAATGTCCGTTCACTGTTTATTCAGTGTATTTAGCAATCCGGAATGTTCATAGAAATTCACAAAGCAATCTTGTCAACTTGAGAAAAAGTCAGTTATTGTGCAATAATTAATATTGTCAGTCAGTCTCGTGAATTTTAAATACTTTCTCACGACGAAACCCTTGACAAGAAACCAGTTGTCTTTCTCCGAAAATTCTCTAAAATTCACCTGAGGCAATGTAGAATTCCAAAATTTTCCGGGGGAGAACCCCCGGACTCGCTTCGAGGGGTGGGGAACGGATGGGAAGGGCTGGGAGGGGAGGGGTGGAAAGGAGATGGATAGGCATGCAGAGGAAAAAGCAGGGGACGAGGGAAGGGAGGTTGGGAATGGGAGTGGATTGGAGGGGGAAGGAAAAGGGGAAGGGGAATGGTTCTTTAAGCCATACCGGCACCTCTTGTTTCCCACTTCGAGCCCTGGATTTCTCTTTCAAACGAATTTGAGAACTGGCTTAGGAGTTACGTGATTCCAAAATAGCAATCTGAAAACGAACTTTTGAAATGATTATTCGAGGCAGATAAAAAAATAAACCGAAGTAATCTTGATGGGGTTTATCACCTTTATTGATGGGGTTTATTATATACCTTGCTGGGGGTTATTACTTTGGTGAGAATTTATTACCTCTGCCGGAGTTTATTACCTTGATGGGTGTTTATTACCTTGATGGGGTTTATAACCTGTATTGATGGGGTTTATTATATACTGTGCTTGGGGTTTATTACCTTGCTGAGAATTTATTACCTCTGCTGGAGTTTATTACCTTGTTGGGAATTATTACCTTTATTGATGGGGGCTTATTATATACCTCGCTGCGAGTTTAGTACCTCGCTGAGAACTTATTACCTCTGCTGGAGTTTATTACCTTGATGGGAATTTACCAAGGTAGAGATTATTACCTTTATTGATGGGGGCTTATTATATACCTTGCTGGGGGTTTATTACCTTGCTGCTAGTTTATTACCTTGCTTTGGGATTATCATTTTTGCTGGTAGTTTATTACCTTGCTGGGGTTTGTTACCTTGCTGGAGTTTATTACATCTGCTGAAGTTTATTACCTTGATGGGGATTATTACCTTTAATGATGGGGATTATTACCTTTAATGATGGGGTTTATTATATACCTTACTGGGGTTTATTACCTATATGGAAGTTTATTGCCTTGCTGGGGGTTTATTCTTTTTCAACACGTCTTTAGGGCCTAGTTTTTTCGGTTTTTGATAGACTTTAATTTCCCAGTTCTTTTAAATCATAACCGCGCTTCTTTGCAAGTTTAGTTGGAAACGCAAACCCAACTGAATGAGTTAAACGTCATTGATTGTGGCCTTAGCAGTGAGAGAACAACACCACAGCGATGGCCTAGTGATTAGCGCGATGGACTGCTCATTGTAAAGTCCGGGGTTCTATTCATCGCAAGAGCTGCGCCCAGACATACTGAAGACGAGCAGGTGACTATGATGGGGAAAGAGGGACAGACAGGCAGACAGGCAGGCAGACAGACAGACATATTGAGGTGGAGTCGATGACTATGATAGAGACAGAGGTACAGACTGGCAGAGGAGACAGAGAGACACAAAGAGACAAAATGATGCATAAAAGGATGAAAAGAAAATGCGAGATATCAACAGAGAGAGAGAGAGAGAGAGAGAGAGAGAGAGACAGACAGACAGACAGACAGACAGACAGACAGACACAGACAGACAGACAGACAGACAGAGAAGAAAAATGCTCCAGGAAGTAAGCGAGAAATACAGTGTCTGATGGTTATTGGTCGGATCTCGTAGATCTGATCGATTGCCTTTGATCGATTCCCAATGAACAGACAGTGGAGAGATTTTCATTGGTTGAAAACAATTAAATATTTCCGTGTATGAGAATTTTCTAATCTTATCGCAGTCGAATGTCGCACGTGGTGTTGCTTGACAAATATACGACATTATCGTCATCGTCGTCGTCGTCGTCGTCATCATCATCATCATCATCATCATCATCATCATCATCATCATCATCATCATCATCATCATCACAATCATCATCGTCATCATCATCATCATCATCATCATCATCATCATCATCATCATCATCATCATCATCATCATCATCAACCATCATCATAATCATCATCCCCATAATCATCATCATCATCACTACCACCGCCGCCACCACCATAAACTGACTAATGATCGATCGATGGTACACTGTGCGACGATTGAACCCGCACGCTGTGAGTTTTGAGCTTGGCTCTCGAGTTATCGGCGATTTAGCGCTATAAAATTTGAAAAGTTCTGTGAAGGTAGAGCGGACTCGCAGAAATATTTCTTGCTTAGGATGAATATGTTATTATTATTATTATTTTAAGTTTTAATTGTATTGTCACTATGATATTACTGTCGTGTATGAGAATTAACTATAATTATGCCTGTAAATTACGCCATTTAAAAGATTACCACGGCGCTCGTCTGAACGACGACGTCATTATCGATAGCTGCTCTACTTCCGGTGATGTAATCATCATTGTTGATTCATGTCCGCTTATGGTTGGCTGTATTTACGATTTTTGGAGAGCGATCTCTGCGATTTGGTTAGTGCTAAAGTTGTCTTTTCTCGACAGATTGCCGAGACGAGATGTTTCGTCGGTTCTTCCGATGGTTTCTGTTTGCCGGCCGGCCCGGGGATCTCGTGGGTCCTATGGAAGGCGAGGACGAGGTTGCGGGTCCGTCTTCGGACGTTCTGCGAGGCGACCTCCGTCTCCCTCCGGTCCTCCAGGTAGGCCAGGTGAACAGGTATGATGATTGGGTCGTAATAGATGTCGGGAATCCAAGGGATGCTGCGGCTGATGTCGCTTGTAACAATATCCCGACCCATAGAGGCCATTACCGATTGTGTCATTCAAATGTTCCGATTAACGAGAGAGCGCGTTGCGCCGAGGGTGATGCTGCGAGTGGCAGCCGCTGCATTAGTCCTCCAACTGCCCGTCACACCTTCCCCTTCTTTAACAATGAAGATGATGATGGTGATGATGATGATAACGATGATGATGATGATGATGGTGATGACGATGCGTTCGATGACGATGGTGTGATTGTTATCACGAATGAACACGTACGTCAGCCAGGTCCTGTGAGAGTTGACCACTTTGTTGTTGTTGATGGTGATGATGATGATGATGTCGAAGATTATGATGATGATGGTGATGACGACGCGTTCGATGACGATGGTGTGATTGTTATCACGAATGAACACGTACGTCAGCCAGGTCCTGTGAGAGTTGACCACTTTGTTGTTGTTGATGGTGATGATGATGATGATGTCGAAGATTATGATGATGATGGTGATGACGACGCGTTCGATGACGATGGTGTGATTGTTATCACGAATGAACACGTACGTCAGCCAGGTCCTGTGAGAGTTGATCAGTTTGTTGTTGTTGATGGTGATGATGATGTCGAAGATTATGATGATGATGGTGATGACGACGCGTTCGATGACGATGGTGTGATTGTTATCACGAATGAACACGTACGTCAGCCAGGTCCTGTGAGAGTTGATCAGTTTGTTGTTGTTGATGGTGATGATGATGATAACGATGATGATAACGATGATGATGATGATGATGATGATGATGGTGATGACGACGCGTTCGATGACGACGGCGTCGTTGTAAATACGAATCGAGATTTCAGTCAAACAGGTCTTTTGATCAGCATGGTGTTGCTACTGCTGCTGCTGCAGATGCTGCTGATGGTGATGGTAATAGTGCTCGTGTGGTGGTGACGTCTTTTGGCTAAGGTGGAGGTCACCCCCGAGGAAGACGCGGTGACGTCTTGTGTTGTGGTGGAGGTCACCCCCGAGGAAGACGCGGTGACGTCTTGTGTTTGGGTGGAGGACACCCCCGAGGAAGACGCGGAGACGTCTTGTGTTTGGGTGGAGGTCACCCCCGAGGAAGACGCGGTGACGTCTTGTGTTGTGGTGGAGGTCACCCCTGAGGAAGACGCGGTGACATCTTCTGTTGTGGCGGAGGTCACCCCTGAGGAAGAAGCGGTGACGTCTTGTGTTGCGGTGGAGGTCACCCCTGAGGAAGAAGCGGTGACGTCTTATGTTGTGGTGGAGGTCAACCCCGAGGAAGACGCGGTGACGTCTTGTGTTGTGGTGGAGGTCACCCCCGAGGAAGACGCGGTGACGTCTTGTGTTGTGGTGGAGGTCACCCCCGAGGAAGACGCGGTGACGTCTTGTGTTGTGGTGGAGGTCACCCCTGAGGAAGACGCGGTGACGTCTTGTGTTGTGGTGGAGGTCACCCCTGAGGAAGAAGCGGTGACGTCTTGTGTTGTGGTGGAGGTCACCCCTGAGGAAGGCGCGGTGACGTCTTGTGTTGTGGTGGAGGTCACCCCTGAGGAAGACGCGGTGACGTCTTGTGTTGTGGTGAAGGTCACCCCTGAGGAAGAAGTGGTGACGTCTTGTGTTGTGGTGGAGGTCACCCCTGAGGAAGACGCGGTGACGTCTTGTGTTGTGGTGGAGGTCACCCCCGAGGAAGACGCGGTGACGTCTTGTGTTGTGGTGGAGGTCACCCCTGAGGAAGACGCGGTGACTTCTTCTGTTGTGGTGGAGGTCACCCCTGAGGAAGACGCGGTGACGTCTTGTGTTTGGGTGGAGGTCACCCCTGAGGAAGACGCGGTGACGTCTTGTGTTGTGGAGGTCACCCCTGAGGAAGACGCGGTGACGTCTTGTGTTGTGGTGGAGGTCACCCCTGAGGAAGAAGCGGTGACGTCTTGTGTTGTGGTGGAGGTCACCCCTGAGGAAGGCGCGGTGACGTCTTGTGTTGTGGTGGAGGTCACCCCTAAGGAAGACGCGGTGACGTCTTGTGTTGTGGTGAAGGTCACCCCTGAGGAAGAAGCGGTGACGTCTTGTGTTGTGGTGGAGGTCACCCCTGAGGAAGACGCGGTGACGTCTTGTGTTGTGGTGGAGGTCACCCCCGAGGAAGACGCGGTGACGTCTTGTGTTGTGGTGGAGGTCACCCCTGAGGAAGACGCGGTGACCTCTTCTGTTGTGGTGGAGGTCACCCCTGAGGAGGACGCGGTGACGTCTTGTGTTTGGGTGGAGGTCACCCCCGAGGAAGACGCGGTGACGTCTTGTGTTTGGGTGGAGGTCACCCCCGAGGAAGACGCGTTGACGTCTTGTGTTGTGGTGGAGGTCACCCCTGAGGAAGACGCGGTGACGTCTTGTGTTGTGGTGGAGGTCACCCCTGAGGAAGACGCGGTGACGTCTTGTGTTTGGGTGGAGGTCACCCCTGAGGAAGGCGCGGTGACGTCTTGTGTTGTGGTGGAGGTCACCCCTGAGGAAGACGCGGTGACGTCTTGTGTTGTGGTGAAGGTCACCCCTGAGGAAGAAGCGGTGACGTCTTGTGTTGTGGTGGAGGTCACCCCTGAGGAAGACGCGGTGACGTCTTGTGTTGTGGTGGAGGTCACCCCTGAGGAAGACGCGGTGACGTCTTGTGTTGTGGTGGAGGTCACCCCCGAGGAAGACGCGGTGACGTCTTGTGTTTGGGTGGAGGTCACCCCTGAGGAAGACGCGGTGACGTCTTGTGTTGTGGTGGAGGTCACCCCCGAGGAAGACGCGGTGACGTCTTGTGTTTGGGTGGAGGTCACCCCTGAGGAAGAAACGGTGACGTCTTGTGTTGTGGTGGAGGTCAACCCCGAGGAAGACGCGGTGACGTCTTGTGTTTGGGTGGAGGTCACCCCTGAGGAAGAAACGGTGACGTCTTGTGTTGTGGTGGAGGTCACCCCCGAGGAAGACGCGGTGACGTCTTGTGTTGTGGTGGAGGTCACCCCTGAGGAAGACGCGGTGACGTCTTGTGTTTGGGTGGAGGACACCCCGAGGAAGACGCGGTGACGTCTTGTGTTTGGGTGGAGATCACCCCTGAGGAAGACGCGGTGACGTCTTGTGTTTGGATGGAGGTCACCCCTGAGGAAGAATCGGTGACGTCTTGTGTTGTGGTGGAGGTCACCCCCGAGGAAGACGCGGTGACGTCTTGTGTTTGGGTGGAGGTCACCCCTGAGGAAGAAACGGTGACGTCTTGTGTTGTGGTGGAGGTCACCCCCGAGGAAGACGCGGTGACGTCTTGTGTTGTGGTGGAGGTCACCCCTGAGGAAGACGCGGTGACGTCTTGTGTTTGGGTGGAGGTCACTTTGTCTAGCTTTTCAGCGAACAGCATCTGCTTTTTCTTATCAGCCAGAAGATACAGTGCTCAATTTACTGCATCATTTTGCTTTGTCAGAATAAATGTGTTGACCTAATAATTTTAATTACAATTACCTTTAGCGAAGCATTTATTTCGAATTATATTGAAAATTCTGCTCGAAATATCACGTGCTCGCAGTTTGTAGTACAACTGTAGCAGAGACGTGGTGTACTGGCTTAGACTGACCTGAGCAAGTCGAAAATATACATTGTTGTATACCTAATATTTGTATCCCATATTTATCCCTAATAAGTAAGTAAGGCAATATATTATATAAAATGGTAATAGTATTAAATTTAAAACAAGATTAATGATTATTGTATGACTTGACTGTAAGTTAGTTGTTTATGATTCAGCTGTAAAAAGCCTTACTTAGAATCCCTTGAGGGATGCCTTGATGTTTGTCTAAGCAGCTGTAACTTCACACCATATAATAAATAGTCCTACAGAAACTTCTTTTCTAGAGGTTGGTTGTCAAGATATAAACTTTTTAAAATTTCTGGGTTTTTTCGAACACGCTATCGATCAATACCTCCAATCTGTATCGATGAACCCTGACGAAATTTCTTTTAAAATGTCTTATTGTATACGAAGTTCCTGAAGTCATTTATGCTGAATAGAATATTTGCCTATAAAACTAGCTGAAGTATTACAATATGGACAGTCAGTGCGGTCAGAGCGGTATTGCTGGATCAGTGGATCCTAAAGAAATTTCTTTTAACGAAGTCTTGCGGTATCAAGTCCTGTACAAATACAATTAGTATTTATTAGTCTGTATACAACCTCCATTGATCAGTATTTTAGTTGGTCACTGCACAATTAGTGTTAGGTGAGGTTGGAGCGGTGAGTGAGTTTTTGGGTTGGACAGTGGGCCTTGGAAAAGGGGTGGATGGTGAGTTGGTGAGAGTGGGTCGGTGGTGGTGGTTGGTTGGTGGGGTTTGCTGCGATAATGGGAGGATATGAGGTCGTCGTAGAGAAAAGGACCTTGATTTTTCGCTTGAGTCGCATTTATGGTAATGATTTGAGCAGTGTTGTATCAATGACATAGCAAATGTATTTCACATTATAAAAGCAATTATGTGCTTGTAAATATAATTCAATTACAATTACAATTACTTGATTGTGGAAGTAATTGAATTACAATTAGATTTTGATTGTAATTCAATTTCCAATTACTTTTCAATTATTCCTTTAAAAATTGGCAAATGATTTAGAATTTTTCTATAATTTTTAATTAGCACGAAGTCCCTTACAATTAGCGTATAGGACCGTAGGTAGGGCCTAGACAAATTTTTAATAATGCGGCATGTAATTTTAAGAATGCAATCGTTTTCAATTTTGTCATGTTCCACTTAGCAACACCGTTAGAAAACCACTGCCCTAGGTTCCATCAAAGTGTGTTGTAAGAAGGGTGTAATGATAGATTAATGTTGTCATGCAGTCCCCCTAGCTGGAAAGTTAGCCCCCATGTTTTTCTTAGCCCCATACGCATTTAGCCCCTCCCCCGCCTAGGTCAACGTTTAGGACCACCTCTGACTCTTGAGTCCACATTTTTGCATTTAAATAAATGCGATTCAGGCGAAAACTCAAGTTCCTTTCCTCTAGCTGAGCACCTTGCCATTCACCCTCCCACTGGGTGGTAGTGGGTGGGATGGGAGGGTGAATGGCAAGATGCTCAGATAGGCCTACTTAACATCAGGTAGGCCAAATCCTTTCATCGGGTAATCCTTTCGAGAGCAATGTGTCTTCGCTGTGATGATTTCCTTCTGAGTTAAATGGGGTGCTGTTTATGGGACATATGGAGATTAAGGTAATTATATGAAAGGCAATGTTTCTGTGTTGTGATTATCAACTTTGCAGTTTAAAGGGTTCGGTGTCTGGGGTAAATGGATTTTAAGGCAAAGTTTCTTCCTTGTGATAATTTCGTTTGAAGACTATGTAATATGTATCCTCTTTATGGTAATATCCTTCTCAACTGAATGGAGTTTGGTTTCTGAGATAAATGCGTTTAAGGTAATTTTTCAAGTTCATTATTTTCTTCATTGTGGTTACCCACCCACCAGCACCCACTACCGACCACCCCACGCAATGTAGTTGACCATAAACTATGCGCGATTTAGTTGACCCAGTTAACGTCATGTAGTCGGCCAAACATTGAAGTCATGTAGGTTGACCAGATGTTAATGACCTGATGCGGTTGGCCACATCTTGAAGTCTTTGTATACAGGCAATATATTGTATTTTAGTCGGTTGTTACACAAGTAGTCTATTCTGCTGGCTTTTTCATTATTCATTCATTTAGTTAAGCATATATATAGCGCCCCTTAGAGGGGACTACTGGAATGTGGTGTGAGAAAGCTGACTCCTTATCATCAAAACCACACACTTCATGATGAATAGAATATCATGTGTAGAAAACTAGCTGAGGTATAACAATATGAGCGGTCAATAATGTGTCCCAAAAAATCAAAGTTCTCAAATGTCAATGGCCAACCTCTAACAAGTTTCTCTTAGCTATAGGCCCACTAATAAAAAAATACAAAGTTACAGCTAGATTGGACACGATTTAAACGTCCCTCAAAGCCTTTCTAAATTTCGTAAAAGGTTTTACTCATTACGAATCTATAACAATGATTGCGTAGAATTTATTTGTCACGTTAGAATGTAACCTGTACAAATAAAAATGCTTTAAAACACAAATTCAGTATTATACACAGTTCTCTTATACTTGCAAGAATTTAGATCTGCTTCATAGTGTTCGAAAAGGTAATTATTTTACATTAATATTTATTCAAATTTTGAAAAGTTCGACCCCGTTGCACTTGAGAAAGCTTTTATATGATTATCTACAACGTGCAATAGAAGCTGCTTTTGTATCGATGAGAAAACGAGACTCGTTCCATTAGAAGGATATATGGGTAGATATGAATTGATGAGCTCTAAATTTATGATAGGCCTACAACAACATCGTTACTATACGCTACAAATTTTAACTTACCTGCACGTGTATGCTATTGTTACTGCTATGTCACCACTATGTCATGGCATACAATTATTATTACTATTATTATTGTTATTGTTATTATTATTATTATTATTGTTATTATTATTATTATTATTATTATTATTATTATTATTATTATATTATTATTATTATTATTATTATTATTATTATTATTATTATTATTATTATTATTATTATTATTATTATTATTACTGTGTGTCCGAGAAATCTTTTCAAGGCTCTGTTCAGTCAGAGAATCCAGTTCCTCGCCGCTGTCTCCGTTATGAAGGCGATGGATATCTCATATCCTTGGTCTTTGTCTTAAAAGCTTCTATTTGTGTAACACCTCGTTCAGCACAAATGTACAGATTATTTCCAGCCCAGCCATAATTCTACTGAAACTTCTAGAAAACCTTCTTCGAAAGCCGGTAGTCTGGAAGAACTTCTAGAAATATGCAAATCAGATGCACTCCGAGGAAACTTCTTGTTCAGATATGAGATCCTCGTTCAGCTGTCATTGTTGCTCTACAAGGTGTGTTCTTGACCTAGATACCAGGAGTGAAATTCCACCTTCTTGAGACCTGTTATACGCAACTTGTAATCATATTCTTCTAGTCGTTGAATCAAAAGAATGTCATTGATTGGACCATCCACAATAGATGGTAAACCAAGATTACATGTAAACTAGTGTCACAAACCCGTTGAAACGCCAAAGACCTTGCAATGCGGAAGCAATCAGATTAAATGCTGCTTCATTGCCTTCATATAAAGGCTCCATCTTCAAGGCAGGCCTATTGCTTTTGCCATCCAGTGAGCTTAGTTAAGTGCCCAGGGTTACGTAATGATGACTGATACATTCAAGCCTACCATAGTACCGGCAAGGCTGAGGAATTCTCGATAGTTCACCCGAGGATTATCGGAAACTTTTAAACATCAAGATGACGGTCCAAGACTTTGTATGCATCGACTGATTGAGTCTTTCTGTGTTGCAGTGGTGTCAAACCACTTGCCGATGACCATGGTCTCCAACTGCTATGACTGCAGCCGTTCTCTAGAACAGCACCAGCTGTTGCCTTTGCCTGACCCAGGCCAGTGGCGTCACTAGGCTTGGTTTCACCCAGTGCGGTAAGTCATGGTGTCACCCCGTTAGAAGGTTAAAAAAACTAAATTAATAGTAGCTGTATTTTGTCTTTTATGTTGCTCGGCTGTTGTTTTAATGTGTTGCACTGGTTGCTGGGCTTTGCTTAATAGGCTATCAATCTGGTTGATTGCCAGATTTCAGTTATTAATTGAGTTAATTAATTAATTGAGGTATGATGACCCACAGTTCATCCACAGGGTACTCTGATTTAGTTTTATCCTGCGTTTCAACGGTTTCATTATGATTTGTTAATGGTTTAGATCTTGAGGATATTTTTTGTCTTTTTCATTAGCGTAAAGTAGCAAATTAGCATAAAGATTCAGCTTTATGTAAATTAGCATAAAGTTTCAGCTTTAGGTAAATTGATACTGTTAAAGTTGGCCCTGCATGTACGGTGGGCTTACGAAAAATGTTTTTGTTATTATCTGCTATGGTTAATTTAATCTGCACAAAAGTTTTGTAGACAGTCATTTTGGTGTCACCCCTCTGAAGGTGTCACCCGGTGCGGCCCGCACCCCCTAGTGACGCCACTGACCCAGACGATAACTTAGGAACGCCTAGAAGTTTCGTTGTGCCATCAGTTGGCGAGGAAGCCAAATCAGGTATAGTCTGTCAACCTGCCTGTTATAAATTCCAGCGTTTTCATTTTTTTCATTCGTTTAGCAACTTAACTTTAGCCGCCAGATGGCGTCGAAGTTGACGATCGATGATGATGGAGAGTACTTTTTGAAGCACAAGAGACTAAATAGAGCAACCAGTTTCATTTAAAATGGATGCCACGATCATTGTTGATTTCTGAATACTTGTGTTCGTCCAATCCAGAGCAGCTAAAACAGGTGGAGATATAACGTGTTTGCGTCTGTTTCTTATTCCCTTTTTGGCTTTACGATGGGTCGTTGTTTCGTATAAAGAGTCTTCCATTTTGATGGCTGTTGAGTTTGCATTAGTTGGGAGGTCATCTTCAAATTCATCTTCTTCAGTCGTAGTTCAAGACAGGTTGTGAGGAGCCTTAGCTGCTACCAGAGGCGTAACTTTGGTCTAAAAGTGGATGTACTAATTTCTTACGTACACGAAGCAAGGCGGAGACTGCAATCTCTGGGAAGGCACAATAATAAACTATTGATTGGCATTGTTCAAAAAGTGGGGGTACGGTACCCCAGTCCAAAAAGTGGGGGTACGGTACCCCAGTCCAAAAAGTGGGGGGTGTTACGGGTATCTCTGGTACCCCCACAAATTACGCCTAAGGCTGCTACTGCAGCAGTTACATCTCTACGTTTCAGGAAGCGTTTGTGACGCTCAACAACTGTTTTTGCTTTTGTGCAAGTTTCTTATCCACTGCTCCATTTGTTCCAGATCTAGACTCCTGCTACTGTTTCAAAATGTTTATACTCTTCCATTTCTTATCTCATTCGAATGAGTATGACTGATGTGAAAATGTGAAACTTTTTTTCCTGTCTAGCTTTTCAGCGTACTGCTTTTTCTTATCGGCCAGAAGATACAGTGCACAATTTACTGCATCATTTTACTTTGTCAGAATATATTTGTTGACTTAATAATTTTATTTCTAATTACCTTTAGCGCAGCATTTATTTCGAATTATATTGAAAATTCTGTAGCAGAGACGTTGTATACTGCATGGCTTAGACTGACCTAAGCAAGCTGAAAATATACAATGTTGTATACTTAATATTTGTATCCCATAATTATCCCAAATAAGTAAGTTAGGCGATATATTATGGAAAATGGTAATAGTTTTAAAATTAAAACAAGATTAATGATTATTGTATGACTTGACTGTAAGTTAGTTGTTTATGATTCAGCTGTAAAAACCCTAACTTAGAATCCCTTGAGGGATGCCTTGATGTTTGTCTAAGCAGCTGTAACTTCACACCATATAATAAATAGTCCTACAGAAACTTCTTTTCTAGAGGTTGACTGTCAAGATATAAACTTTTTTAAATTTCTGTTTTTTGGGACACGCTAACTGTCAATACCTCCAATCTGTATCGATGAATCCTGTCTTGTTGTATAGTATACGAAGTCCCTGAAGTCATTTTATGCTGAATAGAATATTTGCCTAGAAAACTAGCTGAGGTATAACAATATGGACAGTATTGAGCGGTATTGCGGTATTGCTGGATCAGTGGATCCTAAAGAAATTTCTTTTAACGAAGTCTTACGGTATCAAGTCTTGTTCAAATACAACTAGTATAGATTAGTCTGTATGCAACCTGCATTGATCAGTATTTTAGTTGGTCACTGCACAATTAGCGTGAGGTGAGGTTGGAGCGGTGAGTGAGTTTTTGGGTTGGACAGTGGGCCTTGGAAAAGGGGTGGATGGTGAGTTGGTGAGAGTGGGTCTGTGGTAGTGGTTGGTTGGTGGGGTTTGCTGCGATAATGGGAGGATACGAGGTCGTCGTAGAGAAAAGGAGCTTGATTTTTCGCCTGAGTCGCATTTATGGTAATGATTTGAGCAGTGTTGTATCAATGACATAGCAAATGTATTTCACATTATAAAAGCAATTACGTGCTTGTAAATATAATTGAATTACAATTACAATAACTTGATTGTGGAAGTAATTGAATTACAATTAGATTTTGATTGTAATTCAATTTCCACTTTTCAATTATTCCTTTAAAAATTGGAAAATGATTTAGAATTTTGTTTCTATAATTTTTAATTAGCATGAAGTTCCTTGCAATTAGCGTATATGACCGTAGGTAGACAAATTTTAAATTAATACGGCATGTAATTTTAAGAATGCAATCGTTTTCAATTTTGTCACGTTCCACTTAGCAACACCATTAGAAAACCGCTGCCCTAGGTTCTATCAAAGTATGTTGTAAGCAGGGTGTAATGATAGATTAATGTTGTCATGCAGTCCCCCTAGCTGGAAAGTTAGCCCCCATGTTTTTCTTAGCCCCACATTCATTTAGCCCCCTCCCGCCCAGTTCAACGTTTAGGACCGCCACTGACTCTTAAGTTCACATTTTTGCATTTAAATATAAATGCGACTCAGGCGAAAAAGCAAGCTCCTTTTCTCTAGCTGAGCACCTTGCCATTAACCCTCCCATTGGGTGGTAGTGGGAGGGATGGGAGGGTGAATGGCAAGGTGCTCATATAGGCCTACTTAACATCAGGTAGGCCTAATCCTTTCATCAGGTAATCCTTTGGAGAGCAATGTCTTCGCTGTAGTAATTTCCTTCTGAGTTAAATGGGGTGCTGTTTATGGGGCATATGGAGATTAAGGTAATTAATATTATGAAAGGCAATGTTTCTGTGTTGTGATTATCAACTTTGCAGTTCAATGGGGTTCGGTGTCTGAGGCATATAGATTTTAAGGAAAGGTTTCTTCCTTGTGATTATTTCGTTTGAGGTTAAATTGGGTTCGTTGTCTCGGGTAAATGCAGTTTAAGGCCATTCTACTGAAGACTATGTATGTATCCTCTTTAGTCTTTATGGTAATATCCTTCTCAGTTGAATGGAGTTTGGTGTCTGAGATAAATGGGTTTAAGATAATTTTTTGAGTTCATTATTTTCTTCATTGTGGTTACCCACCTACCAGCACCCACCACCGCCCACCACACGCAATGTAGTTGACCATAAACGCGAGATTTAGTTGACCCAGTTAACGTCATGTAGTTGGTCAAACATTGAAGTCATGTAGGTTGACCAGATGTTGGTGACGTGATACGGTTGGCCACATCTTGAAGTTTTTGTAGGCAATCTATATTGATCAGTATTTTAGTTGGTTGTTACACAAGTAGCCTATTCTGCTGGCTTCTTCATAATTCATTCATTCATTTAAGTATTTATATAGCGCCTCTTAGAGTTCTCGACTTAGCGACATAAAGTTCGACGATTTTACTGGCATGTGGTGTGAGAAAGCTGACTCCTTATCATCAAAACCACACACTTCATGATTAATAGAATATCATGTGTAGAAAACTAGCTAAAGTATAACCATATGAGCGGTCAATAATGTGTCCCAAAATCTCAAAGTTCTCAAATGTCAATGGCCAACCTCTAGCAAGTTTCTCTTAACTAATAAAAATGCAAAGTTACAGCTAGATTGGACATGATTTAAACGTCCCTCAAAGCCTTTCCAAATTTCGTATAAGGTTTTACTCATTACGAATCTATAACAATGATTGCATAGAATTTATTTGTCAGGTTAGAATGCAACCTGTACAAATAAAAATGCTTTAAAACACAAATTCAGTATTATACACAGTTTTCTTATACTTGCAAGAATTAAAACCTGCTTTTTAGTGTTTCAAAATATCATAAATCGCACCCCAATTAAATAATAATTAAATAATTACATTTTAATTATTTTCTCCGATTTATTTTTATAAAACATTTAAAAAAAATTGAACTAGAGATAATTTATTTAAAAACATTGTTTCAACCTGCACAACACATTGCTACGCCACTGCTTCTATGTCAGCACTATGTCATGCCATACAATTATTATCACTATTACTATTTTTATTCTATTATTATTATTGTTATTATTATTATTATTTTTTTTTGCCCGAGGTATTTAAGATCCCTCAGGCCCTAAGAGACTGTCTACTAATAGACTAGTTAAGCTTGGAGCTCATGGTCGTCATCCCCGGTGATTATTATTATTATTATTATTATTATGATTATTATTATTATTGTGTGTGCGTGCGTGCGTGCGTGTGTGTGTGTCCGAGAAATCTTGTCAAGGCTCTGCTCAGTCAGAGAATCCAGTTCCTCGCCGCTGTCTCCGTTATGAAGGCGATGGATATCTCATATCCTTGATCTTTGTCTTAAAAGCTTGTATATGTAACACCTCGTTCAGAACAAATGTACAGATTATTTCCAGGCCAGCCATAATTCTACTAAAACTTCTTGAAAACCTTCTTCGAAAGCCAGTAGCCTGGGAGAACTTCTAGAAATATGCAAATCAGATGCACTCCGAGGAAGCTCCTTGATCAGATAATTATGCGATCCTCGTTCAGCTGTCATTGTTGCTCTACAAGGTGTGTTGTTGACCTAGATACCAGGAGTTAAATTCCACCTGTTATACGCAACTTGTCGTAATCATATTCTTTAGTCGTTGAATCAAAAGACCGAGTCTTTCTGTGTTGCAGTGGTGTCAAACCACATGCCGATGACCATGGTCTCCAACTGCCATGACTGCAGCCGTTCTCTAGAACAGCACCAGCTGTTGCCTTTGCCTGACCCAGGCCAGTGGCGTCACTAGGGTTGGTGTCACCAGTGAGTAAGTCATGGTGTCACCCCTTTAGAAGGTTCAAAATAGTAAATTAACAGTAGCTAGCTGTATGTTGTCTTTTATGTTGCTAGGCTGTTGTTTTAATGTGTTGCACTGGATGCTGGGCTTTGCTTAATATCAACCTGATTGATTGCCAGCTAGGTTTCAGATATTAATTGAGTTAATTAATTAATTGAGTTAAGATGACCCACAGTTCTTCCACAGGGTACTCTGATTTAGTTTGATCCTCCGTTTCATTATGTTAATGGCTTAGATCTTGAGGATAATTTTTTCTCTTTTTCATTAGCATAAAGTAGCAAATTAGCATGAAGTTTCAGCTTTAGGTAAATTTATACCGGTACTGTTAAAGGTGGTCCTATAGACATGTACTGTGGGCTTACGAAAAATGTTTTTGTTGTTTTCTGTTATGGTTAATTTAAAAATAATAAATTTCTGCTTAAACTCTGCAAAAAATTTTTGTAGACAGTCATTTTGTCGTTTTGGTGTCACCCCTCTGAAGGTGCCACCCGGTGCGGCCCGCACCCCCTAGTGACGCCACTGACCCAGACGATAACTTAGCAACGCCTAGAAGTTTCGTTGTGCCATCAGTAAGCGAGGAGCCAAATCAGGTATAGTCTGTCAACTTGCCTGTTATAAATTGCAGCGTTTTCATTCGTTTAGCAACTTTACTTTAGCCGCCAGATGGCGTCGAAGTTGACGATCGATGATGATGGAGAGTACTTTTTGAAGCACAACAGACTAAATAGAGCAACCAGTTTAATTTAAAATGGATGCCACGATCATTGTTGATTTCTGAATACTTGTGTTCGTCCAATCCAGAGCAGCTAAAACAGGTGGAGATATAACGTGTTTGCGTCTGTTTCTTATTCCCTTTTTGGCTTTACGATGGGTCGTTGTTTCGTATAAAGAGTCTTCCATTTTGATGGCTGTTGAGTTTGCATTAGTTGGGAGGTCATCTTCAAATTCACCTTCTTCAGTCGTAGTTGAAGACAGGTCGTGAGGAGCCTTAGCTTTGGTCTAAAAAGTGGGGGTACCAATTTCTTACATACACGAAGCAAGGCGGAGACTGCAATCTATGGGAAGGCACAATAGTAAAATATTGAATGGCATTGTTCAAAAATTGGGAATACGGAACCCCCAGTCCATGAAGTGGGAAGTACGGGTATGCCTGGTACCCCCACAAATTACGCATATGGCTGCTACTGCAGCAGTTACATCTCTACGTTTCAGGAAGCGTTTGTGACGCTCAACAACTGTTTTGCTTTTTGTGCAAGTTTCTTATCCACTGGTCCAATTGTTCCGGATGTAGAGTCCTGCTGGTGTTTCAAAATTGTTTACATTCTTCCATTTTTAATCATCTCATTCGAATGACTATATGACTTATGTCAAACGATTTGTTTAGCTTTTCAGCGTACAGCATCTCCCTTTTCTTATCTGGCTGGGTATCTCTTTTTCGGTTCTTCATCAGACTATCCTGTTCTCCATACATATCTCTGATCTTCTGAACGACCTGATTCTTTTGCTCCGTTGGAAGTCTTGATTTATTCCAGAATGACATTAATTGCCAAATACGTATTTGGCATTTCACTGATTAACGGTTTACCTAAAGGAAGACGAGCCCTAGATATATTTTCAAATGTATGTCTGAATGAGGATGCATAGTCGAGACTCCTTGTACCCTTCGATTTTCCAATAGTTCTGAAAGATACAGTGCACAGTTTACTGCATCATTTTACTTTGTCAGCATAAATTTGTTGATTTGATTTATAATTACCTTTAACGCAGCATTTATTTCGAATTATATTGAAAATTCTGCTCAAAATACCACGTGCTCGCAGTTTGTTGTACAACTGTAGCAGACGTTGTATACTGGCTTAGACTGACCTGAGCAAGTCGAAAATATACATTGTTGTATACCTAATATTTGTACCCCATATTTATCCCAAATAAGTAAGTAAGGCAATATATTATATAAAATGGTAATAATTTTTAAATTAAAACAGGATTAATGATTATTGTGTGACTTGACTGTAAGTAAGTTGTTTATGATTCAGCTGTAAAAAGCCTAACTTAGAATCCCTTGAGGGATGCCTTGATGTTTGTCTAAGCAGCTGTAACTTCACACCATATAATAATTAGTCCTACAGAAACTTCTTTTCTAGAGGTTGGCTGTCAAAATATAAACTTTGAAAATTTCTGTTTTTTGGGACACGCTAACGGTCAATACCTCCGCGCTGTATCGCTGGATCCTGACGAAAGTTCTTTTAAAATTTCTTGTTGTATGAAATCCCTGAAGTAATTTTATGCTGAATAGAATATTCGCCTAGAAAACTAGATGAAGTATAACAATATGGACAGTCTATTCTGCTGGCTTCGTCTTTAGTCTATCATATTTCGGTCTAAGAAAGCTGATGCCCTGTCACCAAAACCAGGCACTTCATGCTGAATAGATTATGTGTAGAAAACTAGCTGAACTCTAACAGTAGGCCTATGGACGGTCAATACCTCCAGGCTGTCTATTTGGAGCCTGACGAAATTTCTTTGAAGAAAATGTTTGGTATGACGTCGATGTACAATTAGTCTTTCTTCTGGCTTATTCTTTAGTTTGTCATATCTCTGGTCTGAGAAAGCTGACTCCCTGTCATCAAAGCCAGGCAATGCATGCTGAATAGAACATGTGTAGAAAACTAAGGCAAATCAGTTAGACAAGAAAATATAGAAGCAGAAAAATAAGAGTTACAAGAAGGCAACGAGGAGTATATAAGAAGTAGGAGGAAAGGAATATAATGCGAGAGGAAACCATGTAGGAAGTGTTAGCTGCCTCAGTTTCTTAACAGTTCGACTTAGCTATCTTACCTTATAATACCTTGCATTGCGTTAACTTCGTTACTTTACTGCACCATGAACTTATTATTTTACTATACTGCTGAGGAAATGACCTGAACGAAAAAGTATATGTTGAAAGGGTTCCAAAAAACCCAATTAAACCGAATTAGAAAACCAGTGTAGGAAGAAGTGAGAAGAAATCATTATTATCCTCATAGGGCTACTACAGAACGGAATCAACCCAGAACTTAAATCCCATTTATGGCCAATGCAATTGGCAGAACAAAGAGAGATCGCACTGAAATGTGTTACCGAAAAAGCTATTTTAAGTCAGAAATAAACACATTTAACATTGAAGAAAATCTTCAAAGGGAAGACAGATTAAAGATGAAAGATTAACCCCAAAGAGGCTATCAAAACCCCAGAATAAACCCTTCTATGAACCCAGCACAGCCGATTCCCTTTATAAACTGAAATCCGCCTAACCTCGACTGAAATATCGAAACTACTAGTTAACTTCGAGAAGGATGCGATCAGTGCCGGCCTTAGGATATTTCTGGCCCCGTGCTGTGCTGAGTATAATGTACGGTACGGGGCTACGGGCCCCTCCCCAAATTGTTTTTCATTGCTGTTAATTTTTGTAGATTGTTAATAAGTACAAGAAGTCAAATTTAACTTTACACAAGAATTATGGGATAGAGAGGAAGTTGACTTCTATTTTATTGACAAATGAGAAGATTTAATCGAAACCATAATATTACCGGTATTATTAGGGTGCCTTGTTCATGTTAGTTGTTTATGATTTTGCTGCAAAAAGCCAAACTTCGAATCCCTTGAGGGATGCCTTGAGGTCTAGGAAGCTGTTACGTAACTTCGCAAAAATATAACAACTAGTTCTATAGAAACTTTCTAGAGGTTGGGTGTCAAGATATGTAAACTTTAGAAAATGTATGTGTTTTTGGGACACGCTAACGGTCAATACCTCAGAGCTGGATCAGTGGATCCTGACGAATTTTATTTTAACAAAATTTTGTGGTATGACGAGGCTGTGCAGTTAGGCCATACTGCTGGCTTCATCTTTAGTTCTTCTTATTTCTGGTCTGAGAAAGCTGATCACTATGCTGCTGTCACCAAAACCAAGCACTTCATGCTGAATAGAATATTTGTGTAAAAAGACTAGTTGAAGTATGACAGTATGGACGGTCAATACCTCCAGGCTGTATATTTGGATCCTGACGAAATTTCTTTAACAAATTTCTGTTGTGGTATGACATTTATGCAAGGCTAGTCTTTCTGATGGCTTAATCTTCAGTTCTTCATATCTCTGGTCTGAGAAATCTAATACCCTGTCATCTAAATTCATCATTCATGTACTAGTGAGGTCTACATTTATGATGGCCATCCATCTATATTCATGTACAAGTAAGGTCTACATTTCTGATGGCCATCCATCTATATTTATGTACTAGTGAGGTCTACATTTATGATGGCCCTCCATCTACATTTATGTACAAGTAAGGTCTACATTTATGATGACCTTCCATTTACATTTAAGTACTAGTGAAGTCTACATTTATGATGGTCCTCCATCAACATTATGTACAAGTAACGTGTACATTCATAATGGCCCTTTACCTACATTTATGTAGTAGTGAGGTGTACATTTATAATGGCCCTCAATCTACATTTATGTACAGGTGAGGTGTACATTTATGGTGGCTCTCCATCTACATTTATGCACTAGTGAGGTCTACATGTATAATGGCCCTCCATCTACATTTATGTACAAGTAAAATGTACATTTCTGATGGCCGTCACATCAACTTTTATGTACAAGTAAGGTCTACATTTATGATGGCATTCCATCTATATTTATGTTCTAGTGAGGTCTACATTTATAATGGCCCTTCATCTACATTTATAATGGCCCTCCATCTAGATTTATGTACAAGCAAGGTTACATTTATGATGGTCCTCCACCTACATCTATGTAGAAGTGAGGTGTACATTTACGATTGTCCTCCACATACATTTATGTACAAGTGTTGTGTACATTTATGTTGAAAGGGTTCCAAAAACCCTATTAAAGCCGAATTAGAAAACCAATTTAGATTAGGAAGAAGTGAGAAGAAATATGGATTGTCCTGATAGGGTTACCACAGATTGGAATCCACCCAGAACTCAAATCCAATTTATATCGAATGAAATTGGCAGAGCAAACAGAGATCACACTGAAAATGTTACCGAAAAAGCATTGAAGTAAGAAATAAACACATTTAACACCGAAGAAAATCTTGAAAGGGAAGACAGATTAAAAACGAAAGATTAACTCCAAGGAGGCTATCAAAACCCCAGAATAATCACCCCCGAGGAAGACGCGGTGACGTCTTGTGTTGTGGTGGAGGTCACCCCTGAGGAAGAAGCGGTGACGTCTTGTGTTGTGGTGGAGGTCACCCCCGAGGAAGACGCGGTGACGTCTTGTGTTTGGGTGGAGGTCACCCCCGAGGAAGACGCGGTGACGTCTTGTGTTGTAGTGGAGGTCACCCCTGAGGAAGAAGCGGTGACGTCTTGTGTTGTGGTGGAGGTCACCCCCCAGGAAGACGCGGTGAAGTCTTGTGTTTGGGTGGAGGTCACCCCTGAGGAAGAAGCGGTGACGTCTTGTGTTTGGGTGGAGGTCACCCCTGAGGAAGAAGCGGTGACGTCTTGTGTGTGGGTGGAGGACACCCCTGAGGAAGAAGCGGTGACGTCTTGTGTTTGGGTGGAGGTCACCCCTGAGGAAGAAGCGGTGACGTCTTGTGTTGTTGTGGAGGTCACCCCCGAGGAAGACGCGGTGACGTCTTGTGTTGTGGTGGAGGTCACCCCTGAGGAAGGAGCGGTGACGTCTTGTGTTGTGGTGGTGGTCACCCCCGAGGAAGACGGGGTGACGTCTTGTGTTTGGGTGGAGGTCACCCCTAAGGAAGAAGCGGTGACGTCTTGTGTTTGGGTGGAGGTCACCCCTGAGGAAGAAGCGGTGACGTCTTGTGTTTGGGTGGAGATCACCCCTGTGGAAGAAGCGGTGACGTCTTGTGTTTGGGTGGAGGTCATCCCCGAGGAAGACGCGGTGACGTCTTGTGTTTGGGTGGAGGTCACCCCCGAGGAAGAAGCGGTGACGTCTTGTGTTGTGGTGGAGGTCACCCCCGAGGAAGAAGCGGTGACGTCTTGTGTTGTGGTGGAGGTCACCCCTGAGGAAGAAGCGGTGACGTCTTGTGTTGTGGTGGAGGTCACCCCCGAGGAAGAAGCGGTGACGTCTTGTGCTGTGGTGGAGGTCACCCCCGAGGAAGAAGCGGTGACGTCTTGTGTTGTGGTGGAGGTCACCCCCGAGGAAGAAGCGGTGACGTCTTGTGTTTGGGTGGAGGTCACTTTGTCTAGCTTTTCAGCGAACAGCATCTGCTTTTTCTTATCAGCCAGAAGATACAGCGCACAATTTACTGCATCATTTACTTTGTCAGAATAGATTTGTTGACCTAATAATTTTATTTATAATTACCTTTAGCGAAGCATTTATTTCGAATTATATTGAAAATTCTGCTCGAAATGCCACGTGCTCGCAGTTTGTAGTACAACTGTAGCAGAGACGTTGTATACTGGCTTAGACTGACCTGAGCAAGAATTCTGGGATAGAGAGGAAGTTGACTTCTATTTTATTGACAAATGAGAAGATTTAATCGAAACCATAATATTACCGGTATTATTAGGGTGCCTTGTTCATGTTAGTTGTTTATGATTTTGCTGCAAAAAGCCAAACTTCGAATCCCTTGAGGGATGCTTTGAGGTCTAGGAAGCTGTTACGTAACTTCGCAAAATATAACAACTAGTTCTATAGAAACTTTCTAGAGGTTGGGTGTCAAGATATATACACTTTAGAAAATGTCTGTGTTTTTGGGACACGCTAACGGTCAATACCTCACAGCTGGATCAGTGGGTCCTGACGAATTTTATTTTAACAAAATCTTGTGGTATGACGAGGCTGTGCAGTTAGGCCATACTGCTGGCTTCATCTTTAGTTCTTCTTATTTCTGGTCTGAGAAAGCTGATCACTATGCTGCTGTCACCAAAACCAAACACTTCATGCTGAATAGAATATTTGTGTAAAAAGACTAGAACTTTGAAGTATGACAGTATGGACGGTCAATACCTCCAGGCTGTATATTTGGACCCTGACGAAATTTCTTTAACAAATTTCTGTTTTGATATGACATTTATGTAAGGCTAGTCTTTCTGATGGCTTAATCTTTAGTTCTTCATATCTCTGGTCTGAGAAATCTAATACCCTGTCATCTAAATTCATCATTCATGTACTAGTGAGGTCTTCATTTATGATGGCCATCCATCTACATTTATGTACAAGTAAGGTCTACATTTATAATGACCTTCCATTTACATTTAAGTACCGGTACTAGTGAGGTCTACATTTATGATGGTCCTCCACCTACATTTATGTATAAGCGAATGCCGTAGTCTGATGGCCCTCCATCTACATCTACTTAGTAAGGTGTACATTTATGATAGCCCTCCATTTACATTTATGTACAAGTAAGGTCTACATTCATAATGGCCCTTTATCTGCATTTATGTAGTAGTGAGGTGTACATTTATAATTGCCCTCCATCTACATTTACGTACAAGTGAGGTGTACATTTACGATGGCTCTCCATCTACATTTATGCACTAGTGAGGTCTACATGTATAATGGCCCTCCATCTACATTTATGTACAAGTAAAATGTACATTTCTGATGGCCGTCCCATCAACTTTTATGTTGATATAAACACATTTAGCACCGAAGAAAATCTTGAAAGGGAAGAAAGATTAAAAACGAAAGATTAACTCCAAAGAGGCTATCAAAACCCCAGAATGATCACCCCCCCCCCCAGTGAAGACGCGGTGACGTCTTGTGTTGTGGTGGAGGTCACCCCCGAGGAAGACGCGGTGACGTCTTGTGTTGTGGTGGAGGTCACCCCTGAGGAAGAACCGGTGACGTCTTGTGTTTGGGTGGAGGTCACCCCTGTGGAAGACGCGGTGACGTCTTGTGTTGTAGTGGAGGTCACCCCCGAGGAAGACGCGGTGACGTCTTGTGTTTGGGTGGAGGTCACCCCGAGGAAGACGCGGTGACGTCTTGTGTTTGGGTGGAGGTCACCCCTGAGGAAGAAGCGGTGACGTCTTGTGTTTGGGTGGAGGTCACCCCTGAGGAAGAAGCGGTGACGTCTTGTGTTTGGGTGGAGGTCACCCCGAGGAAGACACGGTGACGTCTTGTGTTTGGGTGGAGGTCACCCACGAGGAAGACGCGGTGACGTCTTGTGTTGTGGTGGAGGTCACCCCTGAGGAAGACGCGGTGACGTCTTGTGTTGTGGTGGAGGTCACCCCCGAGGAAGACGCGGTGATGTCTTGTGTTTGGGTGGAGGTCACCCCCGAGGAAGACGCGGTGACGTCTTGTGTTGTGGTGGAGGTCACCCCTGAGGAAGAAGCGGTGACGTCTTGTGTTGTGGTGGAGGTCACCCCCGAGGAAGACGCGGTGACGTCTTGTGTTGTAGTGGAGGTCACCCCCGAGGAAGACGCGGTGACGTCTTGTGTTGTGGTGGAGGTCACCCCTGAGGAAGAAGTGGTGACGTGTCGTGTTGTGGTGGAGGTCACCCCCGAGGAAGACGCGGTGACGTCTTGTGTTGTGGTGGAGGTCACCCCCGAGGAAGACGCGGTGACGTCTTTTGTTTGGGTGGAGGTCACCCCTGAGGAAGAAGTGGTGACGTCTTGTGTTGTGGTGGAGGTCACCCCCGAGGAAGACGCGGTGACGTCTTGTGTTGTGGTTGAGGTCACCCCCGAGGAAGACGCGGTGACGTCTTGTGTTGTGGTCGAGGTCACCCCGAGGAAGACGCGGTGACGTCTTGTGTTGTGGTGGAGGTCACCCCTGAGGAAGAAGCGGTGACGTCTTGTGTTGTGGTGGAGGTCACCCCTGAGGAAGACGCGGTGACGTCTTGTGTTGTGGTGGAGGTCACCCCCGAGGAAGACGCGGTGACGTCTTGTGTTGTGGTGGAGGTCACCCCCGAGGAAGACGCGGTGACGTCTTGTGTTGTGGTGGAGGTCACCCCCGAGGAAGAAGCGGTGACGTCTTGTGTTGTGGTGGAGGTCACCCCCGAGGAAGAAGCGGTGACGTCTTGTGTTTGGGTGGAGGTCACCCCTGAGGAAGAAACGGTGACGTCTTGTGTTGTGGTGGAGGTCACCCCCGAGGAAGAAGCGGTGACGTCTTGTGTTGTGGTGGAGGTCACCCCCGAGGAAGAAGCGGTGACGTCTTGTGTTTGGGTGGAGGTCACTTTGTCTAGCTTTTCAGCGAACAGCATCTGCTTTTTCTTATCAGCCAGAAGATACAGCGCACAATTTACTGCATCATTTTACTTTGTCAGAATAGATTTGTTGACCTAATAATTTTATTTATAATTACCTTTAGCGAAGCATTTATTTCGAATTATATTGAAAATTCTGCTCGAAATGCCACGTGCTCGCAGTTTGTAGTACAACTGTAGCAGAGGCGTTGTATACTGGCTTAGACTGACCTGAGCAAGAATTCTGGGATAGAGAGGAAGTTGACTTCTATTTTATTGACAAATGAGAAGATTTAATCGAAACCATAATATTACCGGTATTATTAGGGTGCCTTGTTCATGTTAATTTTCTGAGACATTTTCGGACCCCCTAAGTTGCGGGCCCCGTGGGACGCTGAAAAATGTCCCCCTCACCTGTCAAACAAGATCGCCGCCACTGACCGTAGGGCAATATCTTATATACTGCTGGCTTCATCTTTAGTTCTTCTTATTTCTGGTCTGAGAAAGCTGATCACTATGCTGCTGTCACCAAAACCAAACACTTCATGCTGAATAGAATATTTGTGTAAAAAGACTAGAACTTTGAAGTATGACAGTATGGACGGTCAATACCTCCAGGCTGTATATTTGGACCCTGACGAAATTTCTTTAACAAATTTCTGTTTTGATATGACATTTATGTAAGGCTAGTTTTTCTGATGGCTTAATCTTTAGTTCTTCATATCTCTGGTCTGAGAAATCTAATACCCTCTCATCTAAATTCATCATTCATGTACTAGTGAGGTCTACATTTATGATGGCCATCCATCTATATTCATGTACAAGTAAGGTCTACATTTCTGATGGCCATCCATCTATATTTATGTACTAGTGAGGTCTACATTTATGATGGCCCTCCATCTACATTTATGTACAAGTAAGGTCTACATTTATGATGACCTTCCATTTACATTTAAGTACTAGTGAAGTCTACATTATGATGGTCCTCCACCTACATTTATGTATAAGCGAATGCTGTCGTCTGATGGCCCTCCATCTACATCTACTTAGTAAGGTGTACATTTATGATAGCCCTCCATCTACATTTATGTTCTAGTGAGGTCTACATTTATAATGGCCCTCCATCTAGATTTATGTACAAGCAAGGCTACATTTATGATGATCCTCCACCTACATCTATGTAGAAGTGAGGTGTACATTTATGATGATGGCCCTGTATCTACATTTATGTACTAGCGAGGTCTACCTTTATGATGGTCCTCCATCTACATTTATGTACAAGTGTTGTGTACATTTATGTTGAAAGGGTTCCAAAAACCCTATTAAAGCCGAATTAGAAAACCAATTTAGATTAGGAAGAAGTGAGAAGAAATATGGATTGTTCTGATAGGGTTACCACAGATTGGAATCACCAGAACTCAAATCCAATTTATATCGAATGAAATTGGCAGAGCAAACAGAGATCACACTGAAAATGTTACCGAAAAAGGCATTGAAGTAAGAAATAAACACATTTAACACCGAAGATAATCTTGAAAGGGAAGACAGATTAAAAACGAAAGATTAACTCCAAAGAGGCTATCAAAACCCCAGAATAATCCCATCTATGAACGATTCCCTTCATAAACTGAAATCCGTCTAACCTCGACTGAAATATCGGAAACTACTACTTAACATCGAGAAGGATGCGATGAAACCAGTTCAGCCGATTCAACTCATAAACTTAAATCCACCGAACGCCAACTGAACTATCGAAAGTACGAACCTTTAGGTACCTGCGAAAAGGATGCCATAAACCCAGTTCGGCCGAATCCCCATAAACTTAAATCACCCTAACATTGACTGAATTATGAGCTAACTTCGAAAAGGATGCCATAAACCCAATTCAGCCGATTCCCCCATTATAAACTTAGGGGCCTAAATCCGCCTAACAGTGACTGGACTATCGAAAGGAAACATTAATAGCTAACTGGTGGTTGGACTATAGGCCTACACGTGGAAATATTCTCCCTTTGAGTCTGCACGATGATTAACTTGGGATTCTGCACGCGCGTTTTACGGGAAATAGACATTTTTGTGGTTGGCTATCCACGTCGAATTGTCTCCCTTTGGGACTCCACGAAGATTTACTTTTGAATCTGGAAGCTCTTTTACGGGAAATGGACATCCTGTGGTTGGGCTATCCACCTGGAAATATTCTCCCTTTGGGTCTCCATGAGGATTAACTTAGGATTGTGGATGCGGTTTTTACGGGAATGGGAAAGCCTCTGAGGCGTTGTATAAAATGACTTACTGACTGACGGAATGGACGAATGAACGAGTGCTGAGAACCAAAAAGCTCCTGCTCATGAAGGTGAAAATATTCGCAATCATGGAAACGAAAACGTTGCAAATGAACTCTACTACTGAAGAGAACGAGACCCGAGAGCATCTCAGCCATCTCTTGAAGATGGAGTTCCTTATGACGCTGGGAACGAAACTGCTACTCCTGAATTCAACGATCCCACTCGTGAGAAAATCCAAGCCGTTATACTAGCCCTGAAAACGGAACGAAAACCGCACACCTTATGATGACATTTAAACAAGTTTTACTGGAGATGAAGACTTAGGCCTACTTCAAGCGGAAAAGTCTTCGTGTGAGAACCGGCCTTTGACAGAACAATATTATCTACACCAACGGCAATTATGTCAGTTCTCGACTTAGCGACATAAAGTTCGATGCTTTTACGCTGTATTCTACAAACAAACGACAGGAGTGGACGTCATTTAATTAGACCGGTCATCGCCAAAGGATAATAGATCGTCCAATTCACCAGAACTTGTAGAGTGACTGATGTGGCCGATCTGAGACTGCCAATCTCGACACACAGAGCTGGACCATAGTTCCCAGACAGCATTTTCTTAAGGTAAGGTTCCTTTGGACAATATTTAACAATGTTTAGCATCTAGATTAGATTTCACAGATTGATAATCAGCGTTCCGTACTCTGCATGATGCAGATCTACAGATGGGTTATGTTTAACAGATTCACTGGGCTGTTCATTAATAGAGACAGTGATAAACGTGCCCCCGCCCAAAATGGATGCGGGCATGCTCCAACATTTAAATTATATGTAACCTAAAGGAGGCTCGATCCGGTAATCTGCGCGTTACGAGTATACTAAACTAGTAGGCTACCGTAAGGCAATATATTATATCAAATGATAATAGTTTTTAAATTGAAATAAGATTAATTATTATTGTATGACTTCACGGTAAGTTAGTTGTTTATGATTTAGCTGTAAAAAGCCGAGCTTTGACTCTCTTGAGGTAGGCTATGCCTTGATGTTGGTCTAGGAAGCTGTAACTTCGCAAAATATAACAACTAGTTCTATAGAAACTCTCTAGAGGTTGGGTGTCAAGATATGTAAACTTTAGAAAATGTCTGTGTTTTTGGGACACGCTAAAGGTCAATACCTCCGAGCTGTATCAGTGGATCCTGGCGAAATTTATTTTAACAAAATCTTGTGGTATGACGAGGCTGTGTAATTAGTCCATACTGCTGGCTTCGTCTTTAGTTGTTCATATCTCTGGCCTGAGAAAGCTGGCGCACTGTACTGCTGTCATCAAACCCAGGCACTTCATGCTAAATAGAATATTAAATATTCTATTTAGCGAAAAACTAGTTGAAGTGTAACAATATGGACGGTCATTACCTCCAGGCTGTATATTTGGATCCTGACGAAATTTTTGTAACAAAATGTGGTATGACATTTACGTAGAGATCGTCTTTCTGCTGGCTTCTTTAGTTCTTCATATCTCTGGTCTGAGAAATCATATGCCCTGTCATCAAAAACAGGCACTTCATGCTAAATAGAATAATACGTGTAGAAAACTAAGGCAGGTCAGTTAGAGAAGAAAACATAGAAGCAGAAATATAAGAGAAACAAGAAAGTGAGGAGGAGGAGGAGGAGGAGGAGGAGGAGGACTGGAGGAGGAGGAGGAAAGGAATAAAAACACGAGAGGAAACCATATAGGGGCCTACGAAGTGCTGGGAACCTCATATTTTTAACCGTTCAAATTAACTATCTTACCTTATAATTCCTTACTTTGCCTTAACTTCATTAAGCCTACTATACTGTACAATGAACTTATTAATATAACCATACATCGGTTACAGCGGAGGAAATGACCTGAACGAAAAAATATCTATGTTGAAATGGTTCCAAATATACCTATGTTGAAGTGGTTCCAAAAAACCATTTAAAGCCAAATTACGAACCCAAGTTAGATTAGGAAGAATGAAAATTGCAGAACAAAGCTAGATCACACTGAAAAGTTTTATCAAAAAGCGATTTTATGTAAGAAATAAAAAAAACAGTTAATATCAAAGAAAATCCTCAAAGGGAAGACAGATTAAGGAAGAAAGATTAACCCCAAAGAGGCTATCACAACCGAGAATCATCCCATCCAGGCTTATGCCGAATTGAAAAAGCGAAAACAAAAAAAATCGTAGGCCTACTCAAATAGCTACCATAAACCAGGTTCAACCCAAAACCTTAAATCCGCCTAACATCGTCTGAACAATAGCAAGAAAATAATATTGGCTAACTTTAAAAAAATTGCCATAAACTCCATTCAGACGAACCCCCCCCCATGAACTTAAATCCCCTAGCACAGACTGAACTGTCAAAAGGACGACCTGCAAGTTAACTTTGTAAAAGATCCCATAAACTCTATTGAGCCTAATCAAGCCATAAACTTAAATCAACCCAACATTGACTCCACTGTCAAAAATAAAAACCATTAGTTAACTTGGAAAACGATGCCATAAACCCATTTCGGCCGCCCCCAACTTAAATCCTCGTAACATCGACTTAAATATCAAAAGGACGAACTATTCTTTGTAAAAAAAAGTGTAGAGACCCGGTCTAAAAGTGTTGAGCCAGACGTAACACCTAATGTTGAGGTCTGGCTCATTGGCATTAACTACACTTCTATGCAACAATTTTTCTAGACGATAAAAACCGTCGACATCAGTGTAGTCGCAAGTTGCAACAAATCTGTGGTTGAAGATCTCTACACTGATGTTGCATCTTGGCTGCATTTATGTAGCACGAAAGTCTACATAAATGTAGTGCTAGGTCTACATGTATGTGGTGTTGCATCTACATCTATGTAGAGGTTATGTCCACATTTAAGTGGTCCTCCATCTGCATTTATATACTACTAAGGTCTACATTTATGCACTGTAATAAGGTCTACATTTATGTAGTCCTCCATTTACATTTATATACAAGTAAGTTCTACATTTAAGATGATCCTCCAACTACATTTATGTACAAGTAAGATCTACATTTATGGTGACCCTCCATCTACATTAATGTATTGGTTATTGCCACAATTATGGTGTTGCAGTAATTATCTCACAAGCTTCAACATAGTTTTTATACCTCCTTTTAAATATTTTTTATGTTGTATCTACTTATATGCAACAATAATGTTTACACATGATGTACGGTGATTATTACCAAACAAATCTACAAATATAACATCATTTGGTAATACATCTGGTAATAGACAAATCATTAACTACATTTCATTTTGTGGTGAATGACAACTTTAGTTACAACTAAAGTACTCTCATGCTTGGCGTAAAGACAGTTCAAAGAAATAAAGTATCAAGCACTCATAAATGGTAAACAATCAATCATAGCTAATAAATGCCTAAATGTTAAGATTGTTTGTAATCAAGAACGAGTAAAATTTAGTTATTTTTGTGGGATTTCAAGTGCAATATAATCTAAAGACTTGATAGCCTATAGGTCACAACAACAAACAGTTACAACCCATTCCTACAGGGTAAACAGCATGAAATAAAAAAATGCAGACACCTTAAAATCTATGCGACTCATATAAGAACAATATCTGCAAGATTTAACATTTCAAAATTAGCAGTCACTTGGTTGATTTTAACACAATTTAACCAATGACTCGTTGGTCAATTGTCAATATAAATAACTAGGCCTACTTGCATAACAATTTTGGTCAACAACTGTACATAGGGAAGTTGGCTCATTTCATGTAGAAAAAAAGAAGGTAATGTTACTACGATCTAGTCTGGTGCTCATTGAAAATCATTGCTATATGCAGTGATTGCCAGACATCAGCAAGAACCCTACTTTTGATTTTTGAAGCAGCATGGTGCACCGTATATTCCTATAAAACTTTTATATTTATTTCCAATAAAGGCATAAAGCAGTTGCAAATCTTCGGGTATGCAACACTGAAGACCCAGAAAAACATAAAAGCAAATTCTAGTTCTTCTGCAAAGGCAGATATAATTATTATAGGATGCACTACCTGCCGTGTTATCCAGCTTCACATATTAGGAACTATCAACGTGAAAGAGTTTATTGATGTACTCCTTCATTGGACAGTCTCGCAAGTGCACCAATCTACAAAGACAAAAGCAACATTTTAAAATCGCACTTTAAATATTATGATAAGATTTATAAAGTTTTTATCATGGGTCAATTCCTATACTGTTATATTGCAAGTCATTTATATAGTTAGGTAAGATTTCTTTATATTTTCAACACTGGATTACACACAGCACTGACAGCAGCTATTTAATTAAGAAAGCAGGTTTTACTCACCAGTTCAAACATGCTAAAAACTTCATTAGTAGATATTATTTCAACCAGACACTAAGCAGATTTCTTTAGAAATAATTTGAGGAATCAAGTAAACCATGCATTCGTTGTAAGAGCCAGACACTGACACAATAGCACAGACATATTGTGAAGAAAAATCAAATTACGGTTTAACTCGAAAGACCTGTAAAGTGCATGAAGTAGCTCAGAAGGCCACAGTAGTGGTTTCTTCATGCCAGGCTTTGGTTGTGGCCAAAGCATGACCACAAGACAGTAGAGTGCTTTTCACATCTAAAGTAAATGCCATAGATGGCAGTAACTGTGGTATGCATAAATAAAAATTAATATAGCACTTTTGTGACTTCTTAAAGTGGTGTGAACATGCTGGTCTAAACTTTAGAAAATGGTTGGATATCAACCTGGCGTTGCAGCCAGGAAAAATAATAAGGAAGAACACTAGTTAACTTCAAAGAAGATGCCACAAACCCCATTCAGCCGATTCCTCCCATAAACTTAAATCCCCTTAAAATCGACTGCACTATCGAAAGGAATACTTCTAACTTCTTAGCTAACTTGTGGTTGGTCTATCCACGTGGAATTGTCTCCCTTTGAGTTTGCACATGCAATAACTTGGCAATCTGCATGCGCTTTTTACGGGAGATGGAAATTTTTTTGGTTGAGCTATCCACCTTGAAATGGTCTCCCTTTGGGTCTGCACGACGGTTGACGAGGGATTTCGGATGCGCTTTTTTCGGGGAAATGGAAATTTTTGTGGTTGGGCTATCCACCTGGAAATAGTCTCCCTTTGGGTCTCCACGAAGATTAACTGGATTCTGGATACGCTTTTTTACGCGAAATGGACATTTTTCTGGTTGGTCTATCCCCGAGGAATTGGCTCCCTTTGGGTCTGCGCCAGGATTAACTTTGGATTCCGAAAGCGCTTTTTACTGGAACTGGAAATTTCTGTGGTTGGAAAACCACCTGGAAATAATTTTCCTTTGGGTCTACACCAGGATTAACTTTAATTCTGGAAACGCTTTTTACTGAAAGTGGACATTTTTTGTGGTTGGGCTATCCACCTGAAAATATTCTCCCTTTGGGTCTCCACGAAGATTAACTTTGGATTCTGGATACACTTTTTACGGGAAATGGACATTTTTGTGACTGGGCTATCTACGTGGAATTGTTTCCCTTTGGGTCTCCACGAAAATTAACCTTGGATTCTGGAAGCGTTTTTAAAGGGAATGGATTTTTTGTGGTTGGACTATCCGCCTGGAAATATTCTCCCTCTTGGGTCTGCATGAGGATTAACTTTGTCCGGGAATGGACATTCTGTGGTTGGGCTATCCAGCTGGAAATATTCTCTCTTTTGGGTCTGCATGAGGATTAATTTTGTCCGGGAATGAACATTCTGTGGTTGGGCTATCCACCTGGAAATAGTCTCCCTTTGAGTCTATACGAGGATTAACTTGGGATTCTGGATGCGGTTTTTCCGGGAATGGACATTCTGTGGTTGGGCTATCCACCTGGAAATAGTCTCCCTTTGGGTCTATACGAGGATTAACTTGGGAATCTGGAATCGGTTTTTCCGGGAATTGACATTCTATGGTTGGGCTATCCACCTGGAAATATTCTCCATTTGGATCTGGAGGATTAACTTAGGATTCTGGATGCGGTTTTTCCGGGAATGGACATTCTGTGGTAGGCTATCCACCTGGAAATAGTCTCCCTTTGGGTCTATACGAGGATTAACTTGGGAATCTGGAATCGGTTTTTCCGGGAATGGACATTCTATGGTTGGGCTATCCACCTGGAAATATTCTCCATTTGGATCTGGAGGATTAACTTGGGATTCTGGATGCGGTTTTACGGAATGGACATTCTGTGGTTGGGCTATCCACCTGGAAATATTCTCCCTTTGGGTCTGCACAAGGAATAACTTGGGATTCTGGAAGCGGTTTTTACAGGAATGGAAAGCCTCTTGAAAGTTCTCTTAATCTTATAGAGGCGTTATATAAACTGACTGACTGTTTGACTGACTGACTGGCTGACTTACTGACTGACGGATTGGACGACTGAACGACTGCTGAGAACCAAAGTGCTCCTGCTGGTGAAGATAAAGATCTTAGCGACGAGGAAAACGAAAACGCTGGAAATGAACTATGCTACTCAAGAGAAGGCAACCCGAGAGCATCTCGTGAAGATGGAACTCCGCAGACGCTGAGAACGAAACTACAACTCCTGAAGATAACGATCCCACTCGTGAGAAGGACAAATCCGCTACTTGTCCTGAAAATTGAAATCTACAATCTAGTGAGAGCGAAAATCGCACACCTTATGATGACACTGAGGCGGTTAGTTTTCCTGGATGTGAAACCTATCTCAAGCGGGAAAGTCTTTGTGTGAGAGCCGGCCTTAACAGAACAATATCTACACCAACGGCAAATATGTTGGATCTCGAATTAACGACATAAAGGCGATGCTTTTACGCTGGACATGAGAGAAGCATTGAATTGTACAAACGACCGAGAGAGGTGGACGTCATTGTTTTGACCGATCAGCGCCAAAGTTTAATTATTGTCCAATTCATCAGAACGTGTAAAATAACTGATGTGGACGATCCGATACTTCCAATCTCGATACGGAGAGCTGGACCATAGTCTGCAGACGGCATTAGCTTAAGGTAAGGATCACGTGGATAATGTTTAACTTCTAGATTAGATTAGATTAGATTAAAGTAAAGTTTAACCTTCAGATTAGAATTCACTGTTTGATAATCATTATTCCGTACTGTGCATCTACAGA
The DNA here is from genome assembly GCA_963556255.1 of Allolobophora icterica. NCBI lineage: Eukaryota > Metazoa > Annelida > Clitellata > Crassiclitellata > Lumbricidae > Allolobophora > Allolobophora icterica. The sequence continues at coordinate 52,188,541 of OY744607.1, read as the reverse complement.
TGGGTTATGTTTCACCGATTCACCGGGCTGTTCATTCATAGAGACAAAGGGATAAACATGCCCCCAAAGTGGATGCGGGCATGCCCCGAAAATTAAAATTATATGTAACCTCAAGGAGGCTCGAACCCGTACTCTCCGCGTTACAAGCCAAGCACACTAACTAGTATACACTACCGTTCGCCACGTGTCTCATGGCCAATTCAAATCTTTTCCTGACGATATTCTATGTTTCTTCGTGTTCTGTATATTGTAGCTTCAGATGATATTTCGCCACGCCACAACGTCTGAGAACATCCGTACAGTGTATAAATTTGCTGTGCATTTGGTTCTTGCAGTCATCATAATTATGAGCAGGTACGTAGTAATAGGCATACCTAATAGTTTACCAGGTCTGCTTATAAGTGTTAACAATATTTCGACTGCACTCACTGTGTCCGAGAACTGGTCTACCACATCAAACGGTGACAACTTAACATAACCCAGTACTGAATTAATACAAAATACAACCGTATCGTAGTCGTAAACTCCAAATTTCTAAAGCACTAGGCCTACTCTAAAGCTAAGCGTATACGGCACCAGATTATTCACAAGCGCGGCGTAAAATCAAAAGGTATGACCAGGGATGATCACGGGAAGGGTCCGGTTGCCAGAGAGACCAGAGAGAGACAGACAGAGAGAGACAGAGATAGAGAGAAGGAGGAGGAGGCAGAGGAACATCTGTGCAACGATCGAGTGGCTTATGAGTCTTTTGGGCCAAGTTGGAAAGATCTACATGACTTCGCGTAGGTGTATAAGCTCAACTATGCAGCTGACAACCCGCAGGGGCGTCTACACCATAGAAACCTTGGAGCAAATGCTCCATCCAAGAAATAAGGGGGAGATCTGTTAGTGTGTGCCACTATTTTAAGGGGGGAAGGAACGGGGAGGGGGAAGAAGAGGGGAAAAGGGACGTTGCTTCCATGACTTAGGGGGGATAGACGCCTCTGACAACCCGTCACCACTTGATTGTTCTCTGGATCGTTTTGATAATATATCACGTTGTTTATTTGAATATACAGTCTTTGCTCATGATAATCTGATCATTAATGGTACTAATGTGATGATTGTCTATGTAGATGTCTGATGTCTTCGTGCAGTTGGCCTGTGTCTTCTTCTTCTTCGTGGTGGCAAAGATGCAGCAAGAAACTATGGGGCGATCTGCAAATGTAAAAAGCAATTTCGAAAAGCTGCTCAATTGAACTGAGATATTCAAAGTTAAACGTAAGAAGTTTTCAACTATAGCACTTAAATATGGAAGTATGATACATATACATGTAAGTACGTGCGTACTTACGTATGAAGTGGGCCTTCGTATGTATGGAACGACCTGATTACGGTTTGGTTTTGGTGCGCCATCGGCTGATGCTTCGTGCATTTGACGCTGGCGTGATACAAATTACTAATTACAATTACTAAAATGGTTCCATTGTCTTCAAATCTGAGAAGAAATAATTATAGTCTTAGTACTTTTGCACTGTATCTTTTGGGTGATAATATTCTGATTTCTTGAAGTTCTGTGTTTTCCTTTTTGTTTATAGTCTCCACGATGAAGGGAACACTGTGTTGTGAGAGTTTTTCAGCCTCAAGACAAATGTCTCGTGATAGGTTCAGCTCTCGCAGTAGTGACTGTGCTGAAGGAAGCCTCTCTCTAGCCTTTCTGTAGCCTCTCTAGCCTTTCTGGTAAAGGGCCGGTTCATACAGGTAAGACCTACATGGATGTTGTAGGGCACATAGTGAAATTTCTTTTAAACTAAACTTTCTTCACTTTTTAGGATAGCCATATGCATACTTCAGCTTAAACGTTTCTCTCGCCTTAACTTCCAGCTCAGCTATAATGACTACACAGACCGTACACTGTCTGTGAGAAGATCAGAAGGCTAGGGAGAGCACTGGCCACCTGCCCTCATATGCCGAGGCTAAGAAAATCAAGTCGCTGCCTCTCAATTTAGCTCAAGGGACTGTTTTCTTCGTCTCCGTCTCGTCCTCCGTCCTCTCCTTTCTCTCCTACTTTTCTCCCCTCCTTCCTCTCCTCTTTCTCATCCTCCTCCCTCTTCTCAATCACGTACTCCTTCCTCCTTCTTCCTCTCCGGCTTCTCCTCTTCTCGTCCTCCTCGTCCTCCTTCAATCTCTCCTCCTCTCCTTTCTCTCTTCTTCTTTCGTGTTCTTCTGCTTCCTACTCCTACTCTTCCTCTTCCGGAACGAAGTTAAATGCAAGAGCACGTATGTAAAGCTGAAGACTGTAAGTAAATAAGTAAAAAGTAAGTTCCTAGAGGAAGGTTCGAGACATGCTAAGATACAATGGGTTTGAGTTGATGTACGGAAGCGTGGCACCTGCATATCTTCGCAAGCAGTTGAGCGCAACGATTGCTGACCTGGTTGACCTTGAGACTGGAAAATAAATCTTCCTAATGTATGTCAGTGTGGTACCGACCAGCAGGGCTCCGCCCCAGACGGAGACGTGTATGACTGTATGTTATTCTTTCCTTTCATGACACTATTCATCTTTTGTAACGTGTAATAATAACCTTAGTGATTTTACGGTGTTTATATAGTTAACTGTGGATTTGCTGACCGCGAGTTTTCTGCATGCGTGAAGGGCCATGGGATGGATTATGATGGATGTTGAAGAGATGGAGGTGGAATCGACATGGACGTGGAAATATTCAGCAGTGTCAACTGAACACTCTTCCTAAAACTGTCGGCAAGGAGGTCTGAGAAAGCGCCGTTAGGCTACCATAGAGGTGGTCTGGGGCAGAACCCCAACATCAGTGGGCATTTGCCGCTAGGCCGAAGACTAACTCAACCTTCAGGACTCCAGACGCCTATCTACTCTGTATTTCGGACTGGACTAGAACTTGATGAACTGTATTTCGGACTGGACTAGAACTTGACGAACTGTATTTCGGACTGGACTAGAATTTGATGAACTATATTTCGGACTGGACTATACTAGTAATTAGCACAGTAATTATGTTATTTACCATGATTAAACATTTATGTATTACGATGTTCCGGGTGTTTGTTCGGGTTTTCGGTTAAAAGTTAAATCGCAGTCATTTGGTAGATCTATACGGGCGTTTATTGCCTCAAGTTCATCCATTTCAGTAGAACCTGCAGTGTACGAAGCTTAAAGTTTAACGTTCTCAACAAAAGTTCCTGTAGTTGGCATCTTCTTATCAGCGTCACCGAATAGTGAGGGTCTGAGGATGCTGGACACTGATGCAGCCAAGGCCCTGTGTTCATGAAAAGGCCATACCCATCTCGTACCAAGTACGGAGGTCCGTCCAACGCGGTCGGCAGTGCGTCTGATTTGAAAATAGTAGGCGGGTTGAAAATCGATCGCGCTAGATCGAGTAGGCGAGCGATGCGCGATCGACCTCGGGAGCTCTTGTGTACAGCGTATTTTGTGTATCGTATTCGTAATTTTTCGTATCGCTGCATATAGTACTCATCTAGTAGGCCTATATCACTTCAGTTCCGTTATCTGAACAGGTCTGTTGAAGATGAGCTATATAAATTCACCTACCATTGACGTAAGATGACGTGTGATGGCTGATTTCACAACGTTGGTTGAGCCTTCCTCATACGTTGAATACTCATGTTTAGCTTGACATTTCAGCCGGCAATCCATTTGAATTTGATCGGCATGCTTTCTGCAGGACTTGATGTAAATTTAGCTCACAGTCCGACGGTTTCCTATTTCGACTACATCGACATCGAACGAGTCGCCTAATTTCCATGATAGATACCTGCTCAACTGTAGGCCTACATTTATTATTCGACTTGCTCACCTTCGCTGCCATTGTTGTTTAAAATAATTTCCGAAATTACGGATGATATCACGCGGCGTGATGTGTCGGCCGTGTTGTTATGGCCAATCATGTTGCACGAAATTGGAGTGATCAGTCAGCAGTAATTAGGACAGGTCACGGCACGTATTCACCGCTGCCGCAAGTAAGTAAATTAAAGTAATCTCGGTTAGGTAACTAAAATATGGTCTGGCTCCAGGTTCGTCTATGGTCTTGGAGTCTAACTCAAACTCGGCGAGCGACGACCGACTGTCACCGACGGTGAGAAGGCTTCGGCTAGGCGTGCGGGAAATCGCTCGCCGGTACCTTTGCTAGGCGAGCGACCAAGGAGAGCGATCGATCGCTCGCCTTAAATCAGACGCTCTGGCGGTCGGCCCGCAAGGTGACACTACGCGAGTGAGTCCCTGGTCTCGATTGCTCCCCAAACCGGAGGCTAATTGCCCTGTGGGTCAGACCGTCCGGGCTACCATCTGCGCGCCTCTGTTGAGGAAGGCAAAAAGTCTTTGTGGTCGGGCATCCCACCAAATTCTAAGATCTGATAGCCGCGAGAGCAAATGCACGATGATGAGACTTGTTCGATTGCGCGAACGATAGGGTGTTCTCTGAGTGTAAAAAATAAATGCGCCGCCTAGCGAATGTAAAAGAAACAACTCAGAGGATGAACCTCTGTCACTGACGTTCCAAGGCTTAAGGGGCCGTCCATATATTACGTACGCAAAAATTCGGGAAAATTGGACCCCCTGTCCGCAAGCGTACTTTCTTCCACACACCCCCCCCTGTGTACGTACGATTGACGCACACACCCCCCCCCCAGAAGACCAGCCGCAGAAAGTGTCTCTGCACTTTAGGCCAGATTGAAGGATGAGTGAGGGCCAATATAGACAAATTATAGGTGTCTCGTTCACAGCACAGAATAACTGCACATGGCTTTTATATAATGTAATAAAATGCCATCGGACGACTATAGGACAATACAGAGTTATAAATAGGCTCATGTGGACGTCATAATTAGAAATTTATTTTGCGTACGTACACATTTTGCACCCCCCCCGTCCGCACCCGTACGCAAAATCGCCAAAATCCGACCCCCCTCTTTGCGTACGTAATATGTGGATGGCCCCTAAGGAGAATTTGGCACAACGATGTCTGCAATACTCTGCATTCCAACAACTGAACGACCTCTTAGATTCGACTGCATCTCCAACGAATTACGATCTTTCACCAAAGTGACCATCAACAATGATGCCATCTGCGCTGTGATAGCGGCGCTATAGAAGTCATTAAGTGCATGATATTGACGTATTGTGTATTATTATATATCGGCGTTATATCATCATCATCATCATCGTCGTCGTCATCATCATCATCATCATCGTCTATGGCGAGTTCCTGTCTGGAGCGTTGCCGTTTCCACAACGTTTAGCCAGCCGTCTCGATTCCGCGCTCTTCTCCAGGCCGTGTGCAAGGTCAGCTACCACTGTTATCGTCCATGTGTGGCCTGATAGGCGCCCTGTAACTCTTTCCAAACTCTCCGATGGCTGGAAATCATTGCCTGCAAGGTCCTGGTATGGTACTAGACACCTTCGCAGCGCTCGGAGTCTACTAGTTTTAATCATCGACACTGGGTTGTACATCGTGCGCCGGTATAGGCCCCCTTACCCCCCTACTTCCGTGTTGGTGACATGCGCTGTGTAGGCAATGCGCGGCATCGTACTATCACAGTGTACAATTATATAGATTATATATGTTACGCATTTGTGCATGCATATATATATATATATATATATATATATATATATATATATATATATATATATAGTTGCTTGCTTACTTGGAAGCGTACTATCTTATTTTAGCCTAACGTGGCTGCCTGCTGCCTCATGCGTACTTTGCTCTGCAACCGTTTTCTGTGTCACGTGTTGGATTACACGTTGGCTCCTTAAAAGGGCTTATCTAGTGATAATGCGCCGACCTGTGTTTTCTTGCCTAGACTTCTTTGTCTATCTATGCTATGTAAACATATGACTCCATATTTTGGTCCCCGACTGTTTGAGTTCACTCTAGGAGAGAGCTCCCGCTATGCCTTATCTGGTAAGACTGTCTGACAGTGTCTGTGCCTATATTCGGTGACTAGTAATTTGCATCTCACTCGTCTCGTTTCATTGATATGTGTAGGTCGTAATATAATTAATGTATTAATTTTTTAAATTAATTTATTAATAATAATTGTTTTCATCTACTTGTGTAATAGACATTTAATATTTTTCATCATGCCTTATTCATCCTGTGAGTTACTTCACCCGTGTGAATAGTGTAATAGGGGAGGGTAGAGTAATGATAACACTCATGGCCAGGAGTAACACTCATAACACTCATAACACTCATGGCCAGGTAAAAAAAATTTAAACCCTTTTTGGATTTTCTTCAAAATTTGGGGGCACATATGTATGGTGTGCCCACCCCCACCCCCACTGTTACAGATGGGGGACTTGTCTCCCTCGAGCCCCCGGGCTAGCCGCCCATGCTACCTACCTACTAAAAGATCAACAGAACTCTTTAAAGCTATACATAAATTAGTTTGCCCTGCAACAAATTACTTTAAATGTAGTGCTCCGGAGCCTTCAAATCATGAACATTTGAGGGTCGTTGGGGCACCTCACCTTCATTAGAACGCGGTTCAATATACCCGTAACTTCCCTCTAGGGCGGCGCCTTGCATGGCTGCCAAACCGTGTGTTTAATTAAGATCTTGATTGTACTACTGTCGTGTTTCAATGTAAATCTTACTGCGTCTGTCAGTTTGAAATAATATAGAATATAAGACCCGCTTCTCTTCCATATATATATATATATATATATATATATATATATATATATATATATATATATACATATACATATATATATATAATATTGACGTATAGATAACTGACAGTGCAGGCAAATTTGGTCGTTATTGGCTAAGTTGACTTTTTCTTTGGGGGACGCTACATTTACTCTTGGCACAGAGCGCAATTATTGCTTGCTATGTTCCTGTAGAAAGCATTTGATTACACAGGAATATGATATACAAACAGCAACAATAATGACGATTTATATAGCGCCATAGCAGAGCCGAGCCGAAGAAAAGTGTGCCGCGCATAATAATGGTATACTTTCCACACCTTGAGGCAAGCTTATAACTTCTACTTTCCAGCATCGCCAACCTTGCAGGCGCTCGACCAGTTCTGTATAGTGTACAGTGGCGGCGATCTTGTTTGACAGGTGGGAGTACACTTTATAAATAATCTGGTAAAAAGAATTTTGACCTGAATTGGTCAAAAGAGGTCAAACATTTTTTTCGCGCTCACGCGCAAGAAAATTCATTCTGAAAATTTTTTTTTCGCGAAAATGTGCTTACCTTTTTGGTGTTTCGTCAAAATTTGGGGGGACAGATGTATGGTGTGCCCCCCAACTCTAAAACGTGGGGGTGTTGTGCCCCTCGACCACCCCCACCCCCCGGGATCGCCGCCCATGATAGTGTAGTGGCGATATAAAAAAGGCAGAGATAACAACATGACATTACCCATGTGGTCGAAACAAAATCATTTAATGCAGAGCATCGTACATGAATGAAAGACTATTAATTAATTAATTAAAACCAGTTTCTATCCAAGAAACATCGACTCGATGACCCAACAGGGAGTCTGCATTTAAACCATCGTAACCAACTCCTCTGTAATTTACTTACAATCCTTCGGTTTTAATTATTAAAATAATTTACTGGTAACTTCTCTCGCGCTGATGTCAAGTGCCCAAGGCATCAACCGATGGCGCTCCAAGACCAAGCCGTCATCGGGACGTTTAACTACGCGGAACACGGTCCATTAGGACAGAGAGAGTCAGCGTCTGGAGTTTTGTACAGACTGTGTGTGTGTGCGTGTGTGTGTGTGTGTGTGTGTGTGTGTGTGTGTGTGTGTGTGTGTGTGTGTGTGTGTGCGTGCGTGTGTGTGTGTGTGTGTGTGTGTGTGTGTACTTTATGCAGCGCCGTTCAAGTACCCAGCCTAAAGTCATTTAGAACATTCAGTTAATCAATAGGCCTATACGAACAGTGCTAGGATAAATAGCAGGTTCACCGCTGGCGAGCACCCGCAGACACGCATAGCCCAACCGACGGATTCTCATCCAGAGCGACAACAGGCGACGAGGATCGCAAAACAGGAACCCACCAACCACCCGACGGTCTCTCGACGCCGCACATCCCTCTGCCACCAGGTTTGTGATGGACTCTAGTAAGTTAGTAACCCGAAACCCCTTAGAAAGGACGAGTCTATTACTGCGCGCCAAACCTCGATATCAAACGCCCGAACACCGTTCAAAACACTCAGCAACACCGGTCAATCAATCAATCAAAATTTGTATAGCGCCCTTCAAGATCCCTACTAAGGCGACAGAGAAATAACTCAAGGACCGCATAATAATAATAGGTCGTATTAGAAGTCCGAACAAATTCTCGAGCAATGTTCGCGTCACCAACTAATTAACAACAAAAAGGACACGCTAGAGAAATACTTGCGGCCATCTTTGTCTGCGGCACGTGACATTTTTCGCATTCTTCTACGTTACATTTAATCTGTTACATCAATTACATTACACTCGTAGCAGACATTACTCTGCGCTATGTTTACACGCCGTAAGACGTCTGCCGTAAAGGCTGTCTTGAATTTCCGTGCGATAAAAAATGAGGCGTTGTCGTGCCGTCGGTCGCTCGGGGGCGCCACCGTCGTTCGTTGCTGCGTTCCCGGTGGTGACTCTGGCTCTGATAAATATTCCTTGATTGCATACCGTTGGTCTGACGGTCGTCGGAGCAGATTACAGGGCGACGGATACCCGCGCGCACGGACGCATCGCTGGAGAATGTTCGAGAGCAGCGTGTATCTATCCATCAGCCGAAGATTACAAGATGCGAGGGATCAGGGAAGAGGAGGAGGATGGGGATGAAACGGCTGCTGCGTGAGACTGGATGGATGGATGAGGGAGGGAGGGAGGAAGGGAAGGAGGGAGGGGAGTGTGGCGGGAAAAGTCGTCGTCTACTGTGGGTGAGTGTGTTTATTCGTCGGATGAGATTGCGCCAAATCCCCTTACGTACGACTTGGTCTGCGGCGGCGGCGGCGGCGTCGCTCAGCAGAACTCAACAAGTCGGACGCGAGGTCCAGAGACCACGAGACGGACTTAGAGACGGACATAGAGACGGACTAATGGACGGACCTAGAGACGGACTAAGGGACGAACATAGAGACGGAGTAAAGGGCGGACATAGAGACGGACAGAAGGACGGACATAGAGACGGACTAACGGACGGACCTAGAGACGGACTAAGGGATGGACATAGAGACGGACAGCAAGAAGGATCGAAGGAAGGAGTACAGGAAAGACGTACAGGCGTATGGACGGGACTACAGACAGGGAGGAAGAGACT